>JAHLJT010009419.1:29695499-29827282 GCA_031308135.1 Acheta domesticus | reverse complement strand
ATTTATTTTAAACCTACTGCTCAACTCAGGGTCTCAGATATCCACCGTCATTTAAAAATGCTTTTGCTGAGGAAAATTTTATTAAAAATATAAAGAGAATTGAACTTACCAAATAAATTCATAATTTAAATTTATATGAAAGGCTTCTATTATTTCCATTATTATTCAAAATTAGGAAATATCCATGGACATGGCCTTGGCTTCAAGTAAGGATATAACTGGGCCCAGGGGTTTTAGGTTAAATAAATGTAAATATATTCATCGTACGTTATAACAAATTATAAAAATTTAAAGTGAAGCAAAAATTATGACAAAAACGCGTTGTTCACGATGAAAAATAGAGTCGAAAAATCAAAGATCATTTCGAAAGGTGCCCGAAAATATACCCGTTATAAAACAAATGTGATACTCCAACGAATGAAGAATACTTGCGTCCAGTTATTACAAATATTCAATGTCAGACGAATTCTTCCTTTATATTCAGTGATATTTACGCAAACATTTGCCCAATGCATGCATGCCGAATTAAGAATTAAAAACAAACAAACGAAGTTAGTAATGTTTCATTTTCCTTCAAGCAGATGTACGTGACTGTCACGTAGTGTTTCATTTAATAACATACAAAAAAGAAGATCATTTATTTGTTTTATATATTCAAAGATTAATTTCAACTGAATTGAAAATAAATATGAGAATAATAAATTCTTACAATTACAGAAAGGTAAAAAGGCGTTGAATGTTTTAGAGAAATTGCCCTTTAACAGGAGTGGGCCTTCGATGTATCTCGGTCATTCGCGTAACATTTTTTGCCTCTTTTCAACATACTTCGTTTCGCGTAGAATCACAAAATCTTTTTGCTAAAAACACAGATACATTCTTTCATTTATGAGTTTTGAAACACATCTAGTTTCTCCTCGGCAGTAAAAAAAGCTATTGCCAGGGCCTCGCCAACTTGTTATTTTACAGAGGCCATTGAAGCGGTGAAAGGCGCGAGCTTTTTTAAGTAAATGGTACAATCCACATTTTTTTCTCACAAGCAATCGCCTACAAACTTTACATCCACTTGTGCAGATTCCCAACATTCTATAGCAACGTACTCTTGACGATTTATATTCATACGACAGAATCTCTATTACTCTCGTATCTCTCTCAAGAAAAACAAAAACTTTCACTTCGCATATCTGTCGTGTAGGTCGCGACACGCAAACACGCCTTTAAATGAAAAAAAGAAGAAGAAAAAAAAAAGTTGTGCGTGCAGCAGGCATAAGATGTGATCTCTGCGGGAAGCGAACTAGCGAACTCCGATTAATTAACGGCGCGGCCGCGGGGCGCGCGCCGACCAAGACAATCGAGCGGCGCTGGGAATAGTGTCGCTTTCCTCCGCTTGGCAGCGCCCGGCGCACGTCAAACTGGTCGCGCGGGGCGTGCGTTGCCCGTCAACGGGTTTAGCGCATGCAAATAGTGCGTAACTGCGTCACTCGCGGAATGCGCTCTGTACGTGTGTCGCGCGTGGACGCAAGGCGGCGAGGTCATCGGCCTCTGTGTTTACTGTGCCCGGGCCCCCGCTGCAGGCAGGACCCGCCAGGTAGCGCTGGCGGCGCAGGTGCGGAGGTTTCGACAAACAACTCGCGCGATTGGAGGAACGTGATGTGCCGGTTGTGGTAGGCGAGAAAATGACGTGTTTGTGATATTGTAATACGGAATGCAAACTCACAACCTAGGAATACGAAGTGATACGTAATGTTAGGACAAACAAAACAAGAAAACAAGACACCAACAAACAAAATTCTGGAATTTGTGGCACTTTACTTACATTTATACTTTTTGTGTAGGGGTAGTTTCAATTTAAAGCCCAACATTAGTTTTAGCTAATTTGATATATTATACGAGTATTCCATATTTTGGCACGATTATCAAGAACCTCTGGTAGCATCTATAGAGGCCATGGGACAAGTTAATTAAAATAACAAAAGTCCCAATCACTCTCTTTAGTGGCTCTTATATACGGGTATTTTAAATAATGATGAGTACTAGTCAGATCGAACTATCTGCGCACGAGAAATATTCCCATTACCTTGTGAGTGAAAAGCAACAATATTTTTACAAATGTTAACTACTCGTAGTTTGTTATTGTCAATTCCTTATGATCTCTTGATGTGAAGCAGACAAATGTGGTGAATATTGCTCGGTTTATTTTCATTAAGTCAAAGCCATTTCAATCACTCGTATGTACTCTACAATCTAGCAAAATGCATAATCTGTGTGAAAAGGACTATCTCTTACTTAACAGTAATTTGCAGAACTTTCTTTTTCATGTCTTACGATAATTATTTGTATTTCCAGAGGTATTCTTCAGTACAGCAAAGTATTGTATGTATTGAGTATTGTATGTAGAGCAAAGTATTTATGTATTGATATATGAAAGTACATTTGTGAATGTAAGGGACAGAGGATGTCCTCCCCATTCTCGTGTTCGCATATTCTGTTAAATACTGTCACAATTCTTTAATTGGTAAACAAAATATGCGTGACTATTTAATTACTTCTGTACAAATCATAGGAGGAACTTTACTGATTTCTTTGTAGGGATAAAATACTACGTTTTAAGACACGCTTGTATTTATCGTTTAACATGATTGAATTAATCACTATTTAAAATATTAATATTATTTAATTTGAATGAAATATATGATAATGGTTTCTAAAATATGCCAGCGTTTCGTAAATGGATAAAAATAGCAGTTAATCGGCAGCATGCAATCTACCAGCCTAGAGAATCAGAAAACTGAAAAATTGACCAACGAAAATCTTCAGTTAGCGATGTGGCTATTAAACACTTCAAGTTCGTTAAGGGACAGGTGAAGGGCAGAGAATGATGCAACACTGCAGAACAATTTTCACGACGATTTCTCACATACGAGTCATATAATCTTCAGAGTTAAACTACATTCTTATGCAACTTTTGGTTGTGATAGCAGCATTAGTAGGGCCCGAATGTTTATGACATGTCATATATTTTTTCTTTGCATTACTTTCCATGGAAAATGAAAGAGAGGCATTTCATCAACAATGACGTACGTTCATTTGTGTATCATAGGAAAGACATGTACATCAATCAAACGATATTATTGAGGATATGTTTCTTAATTAAAAGTAAAACAACAAGAGGAAATAGCAGCTGCTTTAAAGAGAGTAATAGCGAACACAAAACAGAGTTACTAATACAAAGGTATCCTGAAGGTGAGCGTAAAAGAGAACTAGAATTGCTAACTAGAATTGCAAGACGACAAGAAGGAGAGGAGCAATGAAGAAAAAGTGAAGTAAGAACGAGTGACGTAGTTAACTAGAATTGCAAGACGACTAGAAGGAGAGGAGCAATGAAGAATAAGTGAAGTACGAACGAGTGACGTAGTGTGGGAACAGCAGCAAGGGCAAAAAGGACAGGAAGCCGAAGTGACAAGGCTCTGAGAGCAGTAAGAAACATCGGGCAGCGTCGAGTGCGGGGGTGTTGGACTGAATGGGAGGGACGACGGGAATACGTAGCTGCGAAGGTCTTGGAAGACTGGTAAAGCTATTACTCAGGAGGTGAATCACAGTTCCCAGGAATTAACTGTGAGGAAAATATGAGAAGAGAGAAGTAAGCAGAAAGGTCGCCAAGGCTGAGGAAACGACAGCAACAACCGTAAAAAGACTAGTGGAGCTAAAACAGCATATACTTTCTCGCCCGTATTTTTACGGCAACTTTACACGACAAGTACTCAAATTTTCGTAATATTGTGTACGATCTAATTACAATATATCTTTAAGGAACAGATTCGTTAAGTGGAAAATCTCTATCTGTGATATTTTAGTTGAAGAAGACTCCAAAATTTTTTGAATTTTGCAATTTTCGAAAATTAGGATTTTTAATGAACCTGAGACCTGCACCATTCTTAACCCTTTGAGGACCACAAGGGTTCCGCTTGATGAAAATTTATAATCTTCAAATTAACAACTTTAGACGCCTTACAATATCGTTTAGGATGGTTTTTGATGTCATTGCTTTACTGTTTGTAAAATATGCTTTGGGACATATGTGTCCCTATGGGCCATATAGGATAATTTTCAGGAAGAGAGAAAAAAATAATTCACTTTTAATGAAAACTATTTCATTTATTTTTTAGTCGAAATATTTAAATAACTTACATTTAAAAATGATCTTAAATGAAATGCAGAAAACATCAATTTAATGAAATACTAAATATTTTTTTGAATGGAATTCCAAAACATCACTTTGAATGACCAGTCCAATAAGCAGTTTACGATTTGTGTGAAACACAAATGAACCCTGCAAATATTGCAAATGTTATTTGTTCTATTTTCTTTCCTTTTTCTTGCACATTGAGCACATCTTATTCTTTCTTCAATTGTTTCAATCTGATGATCTGGGGCAGGAGATGGGGTGGATTTTCTTTTCAGGGACCTGTCCGTTTGTCCGTTGTGGTATTGAACTTGCTCTATTTGTATATTCGCCTATTAGACCTTTGACTATGTGCAGACAGAATGTCATCGAGCTCATTTTTTTTTGTTTCACCATTTTCAGATTCAAGTTATTGGTAAACATAGCAAGTGTTATTTACGCTAATATCCAAAAGGTCAAAAAATATTCAGAGGTAGTGGATGGTGTGGAGACTTTTGGATCATCTGGTGCATCGGCTTCCTCAATAATGATTTCATCTTCAATTTGTGCATCATCCACATCCTCTTCCAGAAAAAGTTTATCTTCTTCATCCAAAATCAAATTATTTTCATCTCCACTTTATTCTGCCATAAAAACTGCAATATTTCATTCTCATTTATTTGATAAAGTTTGCACTTTCTGTTTTTCATGTCCACGATGGCTGTATCTAAGTAATTACTAGCGTAAGAACTTGCTTGCAACTAGCAGAACTGAAAATCACGGTCAGTCAGTCGAATCTGTGCATGTCTGGTCTTGTTTGATCAAGATACGATCGATGGAAAAACCTGTACAATCTTGTTCACATTATTGTGTCTGTCTCATTCTGAGTTATCCCTATCCATAGGTCCATAGGGACATATTTGTCCCTTCTCACAAAGAGCTTATTTTACTAACATTTTCCCAAATTTTTCTCCAAATCGGATATATTTGTCATCTATGAATATGTCAAATGTCATATATGAAAACGCCAAAAACAATTTCAAACAGATAAAAATTAATATTTCATTTAAAAATTTAATTGGTAAATGTGGGGAATGTGAAACAAACGAACAGCAATACAAAAAAATCGCCAAAAAAATGAGTTAAGAATAGGAACGGGTTTTGTAACTCAATATTATTAAAATATATGATGTAAAGATTAGCATGCAAAAACTAGAAGATGTTTGAACATTTACGAAGCCTATAATTAAGAAAATAAAATAAGGGACATATATGTCCCCTGGTCGTCAAAGGGTTAAAACTATCGTAACAAACGTTCTTAAAACTATCCAACAAAAATAAAATTGAAAATGTTCCAGTGGCAATATGAAGTACTCCCTCCCCCTAAATTAAAATATCAGTTTCAAATTCAAGGAGCCGCCACATCAGCCAGATCGATTTGAGAATATACGTTTTGGAGAAAATTGGCTGAACGGTTGTTCACAGATGGACGGACAAATACATCTTTTGCCGTCATTCAATTTCTCAGTATCAAGGACCCACAAAACGTGCATTCTGGCTACACCACGTGGTAGAGTATTTTGGAGCTTGGGGTGAGGGAGGAGGAATGGGATCGGCAGAGGGTAGTGGATGGAGCTGGAAAGGTGGTAGGGGCATAGATGGCGGAGTAGGCAGAGGCGTGGAGGGTAAGGCGGGCATGGGTGGGAGCGGGGTCGGGGAAAATAATAATTTAGGCGGGCGATGGAGGCGCAGGCAAGGGACAGGGTGGAGTCAAAAGGAAAACGTTTGCAAGGGTGGGTCCGAGGTAATGACGGGAGTTGAGGCATCGGCAAGAGGCAGGATCAGGTGCTTGAGGGGAGAGGCAGAAGCACGGGCGAGGGCAGTCGATGGAGCGAGGGAAGTGGAAGGGGTATGAACGCGCGCGGGGGCATTGGGAGAGACCGAGGACAGAGCAAAAGCATTCATGGGCGGGGAGTGCCGTGGGGGCAGCGGCGAGCGGTGGCGAGCGGTGGCCGAGGCGGGGGCGGACGCGGCGACCGTAGAAGCCCACGCGCTGCCCGGCGCTGCGCTGCGCTGCTCGGCGCCCGTAGGAAACGCAGCCGAGCTCGCTTCCGGTGCGCCGCGCCAGCGCCGCGCCGCCTCGCCCGTCTACAGACGTCGCTCCGGCGCAGGTGCTCCTTCCACCCACCCACCCCTCCCCACCCGCACTCCCTTCCTCCGCCCACGCGACCCTGCGCACTGGAGGATGGCGCGCGCGCGGCTAACCCAGCCAGGCAACGCAGCCTGCCTCGGGCGCGTGCGAACGGAAACCTGCGATCCAGGAGTGCGCGAAGAAGCGGCGTCTTATTTGAATACTACGCGTGCTTTTCTTGCTGTTGGATTAACTCGGGAGTGCCGGCAATATGTAGACTCACGCCAGTGCCCGCAATGTATCTCTCAGATACAGCTGAAACCTTTCGTGAATGGGATTGATCTGAAGCTTTATTAGCTGAAACACGTATTTTATTTGGTTTGTACATGTCTCTCAATGCAATTGTTAATAAGTCGTACACTTGTCATAAACACGCCTGAAAATAATATCATGATGCGTACCGCTTACGCCAGGAGCTCACAATGCACTGGCACCAGTGTACAAACGTATGTGACAGATATCGCGCAGCGCAGTGATCAAGTTTCAGCATGCTCACATGAGATGACCCATCGAAAAAGTAAAAATAGAAGGCCAACCAAGCGTTCTCAGAAAAGTACAATGAAGGAATACATGAAATATCAGACGCCTAATGCATTGCAGTAAGTTACGGACACAAAATTGTCCTGGCTTGGATCTCACAGATCTCTTGCGAGTTCTCCCGGGTTAACAAAATTACTTCGAGGAATGAGGAAGGAGCTCCCTTATAAATTCCATGTCACATTAGGTAGGTGTATATTACACGCGTGTGGGTTTCTTAAATGTTTTGTCCCAACTAATTTGGTCCTTAAGAAATTTGTCCTAACTATTTTGGTCATAAAAATATTTGCAAAAATTTGTTAATGTCTGCGCTTCATGACTAATTGAAGCGATATTCCACATGTAAGTTTGTAGAGAAACGTACAAAATGAATTTGAATAATAATATACACTACCTTGTAATCCGCGTTATTTTGGGCAAATCTTAAGTTTATGTTAGGTTCAGGTCATGTAAAATTTATGTTTCGTAGAATGGGGTCGAGTGAATATTTTTTTGTATTCGTATTGTGCTTTTGTACCTTCTGACCTCAGGAAGGAACATGAAGTACGAAATACCTAAAATGTAGGCAGTAACCAAGTGAATAATAGTCACAAATATGCAAAATGTCTAACATATTTTCCCACTATTCATAATAATGTTTTCTATTATCGCAGTAAAAATCGAAATGAAAAAAGTTGATGAAAACTGTAGATATCTGGATATTTCAAACATAAATATTTGAGATTTCTTCACTTTGTAAAAATAATGAAGTAGGAGACTTTAAAAACGTAGTAAAAATTGATTGGAAATTATTGAATATTTTATTTGTTAAATTGAAATGAAGCCAATACATGAGGAGAATTCAAATTTTGTTTTATTGAATTTTAATAATATATTAGAAATAAACATATTATCCACAATTCATCGAGGGTAGAAATTAACCAGAGAAAAATACTGGTTTCCGAAACTGAAACAAACTTTTGGCGTGGAACATTTTCCACGCTGAATATTAGGATTATTTTTTATTTAGATTTTATTTTCAATAAGGTAAGCAAACAACATTATTTGGAGCGTTCTCCCAAATAAAAATCTCTATAAAGCACAGTAGTACATTCTTATAAAAATCCTAACTTTCCTTTTCTACCGGACAAGTTAGAAAAGAGAAATTTAAAAATTACAAAGCATTCTAAATTAACATATTTGCACACTTCGCGTTCCCCGAAAATGTGGTACCCAGGATCCTAACCAACAATTCGGCAGTATTAACTTAATTATATACGAATTAGAGCCACTCACAACAAAGGCATCTGAGAACTTCACATGCATAGAGAATAATGAAAGTGATTCCCAAATTACAGGCGTAGCGAGCGCAAGTGACGACGAGACAAGTATCAACGTAAGACATTAAACTGGAAACATTCAACAAGAACTCCTGGAATGGCAGGACAGTTGAAATGCTCTCAAGATAACCGCGAGTTCTATGCTAGACAGCTAAGGCCGCGGAGACAATGCGGAGGGAAACGCAGTCGGACAGGGAAACAGGCGAAGAGAGAGGGGGCGAGGAAGGGGGAGGCGGAGATGCGGTCTGCTCACCACCTGGGTCGAGGTGACGCCGGGCCGTGGCGGCATCTGGGCCTGACTTACGGCGAATTTGTCTCGGGAGCTTAGACCATTTCGTTCCAAGATTTCTCCCATTTTATCTACAAATAAAAACTTCATTATGCGGAGTCCTCTGTAGAAATTTACGCGCGCTGAAATAACACCCTCATAAACGGTTATAAGGCTAATGTGGTGAGAGCTAGATGTTCGGTAGATTGTGGAGATCAATTCTGTGTACTACCGTAAAGCACGTTTGTCTTCACCTTTGATAAAAGTGCGCCAGGCGAATTCAAACTCACCAGTATCTTGTTCTACCATACAATTCTCAATAATAATTTTTAACTCAAGCAACTAATAAAGCTACGAATAAGAGAGGTAGTATTTGACGTATGGTCGCAAAGATCGTATGAGTGGTATGACCGCCACTGGGAGAATAATATAATGAAATAAAATATTTTAAAAAAATTCACTCATTTGAAAAAAGCTAGTTTTGTGAGAATATAATATTTAAAATATTAAAAATAATTTCAGTATTATTCAAAATTGATGACAATGTTCTCGATATATTCTGAAGTGATTTTAATGACTCACACTTTAATTATTGTTATACATTTGCAACGATACATTTATTCAAATAAATTGATAAAATGATTAAGAAAAAATATTTTAGTTCAAAATTGCATAGAAATTAAATCGAATTCATGCAATGTCTTTCTCTTATCGTTACTTATACACACTGAAATTTCCAATGCACTACATAACTGCACATGCCGAGAGATCAGCCGGGAGCTTGGAGGTTATTACATCTGAGACGTGCCCCGCTGGTGGGAGACCATGGAAATCGAAAAACTGCACATGCGGACGTGTACATCGGTACCAGATCTTACAATCATGCGAGAGAACACAGTAACCTCCTGTAATACAAACATTAATATACGTACGGGATTAATGATCACAGAAATCGATGCTTCCCGAAATACGAAATAATCAATAACGGTGCAATAAGACTCACAATCATAATCAATAACTTGTGCAATAAGAGACACTGGTTACGTACCTAACATGTCGACTGAATGTGTTAGTTACAACGCACAATTCTTCGATGGTTGAAACAGTTGAACGGTGTGTTATCAGAGCCCATTTAAGCGACCATGAAAATAAAGTCCCTAAATGTATACTTTTGTAATACAAATAGGACATATTTTAATTTTTACTTTTACCACATTTAACAGTAACTCTCATTCAACCCTAAGACGTGTGTTAAGGGTTCAGAGAACATATCAATTCCATTGATAGGAAATGACCTGTGTTAAACCTACTACTCTAATACTAGGTGTCAGCTGCTTTGCAGTCTTTCTAAATGTCAATGAATAAAGATTATCCTTTATTTAATCGACTTTAAGGCAATTTAGTAATTAATATATCGTCAATGTACAAGAAAAGTAAGATATATTCAATATTTTCAGATAGGGAAAGCAATAAAATAAGTGTAGAAAATAGTATATTTTATCATTTTAGAATACACTAGAGACATTCACTAGTGAGCCAGTATAGTAAAACACTTTGTCAACAGTCGCGAATTAAACGACTCCGCTCCAGGTAAAACCGTTCCAAAACAACAATTTCTAAAATACGACACTTCTTGTCCGCTGACGACATACATGTAGCGTATCTTCTCGCATTACGAGATTTGCAACACCGCACCAACGTGCCCCGCTGGAGGGAGACCACGGAAATCGAAAAACTGCACATGCGGACGTGTAGATCAGTACCAGATCTTACAATCATGCAAGAGAACACAGTAACCTCCCGTAATACAAACATTAATATACGTACGGGATTAATGATCACAGAAATCGATGCTCCCCGAAATAATAACGGCACCCATCCTTAAAAAAATGAGTTGACCTGTGCTTTCGCGTCTTTCGCTTTCTCGCCGCCTCACCTGGCGCCGCGCCGCGCTGGTGTCAACGAGACAAACGGCGCCGCGTCTCGCCGGCCGCGCGCGCCCCGCTTAGCGCAGCCATAAAACAGCCGCGCGCCGCTCTCCACTCCCAAGACAAACGAAGACGCTGGAGCGGCGGCGGCGGCGGCGCAAGGGTAATCCGCCGACTGGAAACTCCTAGATCCGCCTCTCGCGGCGCGTGGCAGCACGTCTTTCTGCGAGGGGTTTTGAAATAATAGAGCGGGTTTTGAAATAATAGAGCGGGTTTTGAAATAATAGAGCGGGTTTTGAAATAATAAAGCGGTTTTTGAAATAATAGAGCGATTTTTGAAATAACAGAGCGGGTTTTGAAATAATAGAGCGGGTTTTGAAATAATAAAGCGGTTTTTGAAATAATAGAGCGATTTTTGAAATAACAGAGCGGGTTTTGAAATAATAGAGCGGTTTTTGAAATAATAGATCGAGTTTTGAAATAACAGAGCGGTTTTTGAAATATTAGAGCGGTTTTTGAAATATTAGAGCGGTTTTTGAAATATTAGAGCGGTTTTTGAAATATTAGAGCGGTTTTGAAATATTAGAGCGGTTTTTGAAATATTAGAGCGGTTTTTGAAATATTAGAGCGGTTTTTGAAATAATACAGCGGTTTCTGAAATAATAGAGCAGTGTTTGGAATAATAGAGCGGTGTTCGGAATAATAGAGCGGTGTTCGGAATAATAGAGCGGTGTTTGGAATAATAGAGAGGTGTTTGGAATAATAGAGCAGTTTTTGAAATAATAGAGCGGTTTACATATCTACGAAGGCTTTGGCAGCTTTGGTTAAATATCTACGAAGGCTTTGGCAGCACACACATTTTTCTGGGAGATGCCTTGAAATGGTGGAGCGGTTCTCAATGTTCTGTCTTTGAAGTATTTGGTAGAAGACACCAGGCCATTCTACGAGGGGCTTTGAAATAGTAGAGCGGTTCATGATAATGTATCTCCGAAGGATTTGGTAGCAGGTAGCACGTATTTCTGCGAGAAGCTTCGAAATGGAAAAGCTATTCACAATGTTCTATCTAAGAAGGTAACACAACCCATTACATTAAATCTATTACAGATCTGGAATAATTGTAGCTACATTTATTGGGCGTTTAAAATAATAATTGCCACTAATTAACAGCTTCAACCTACAGAGAAACGTGAAACAATATTTTAGTGGAGAAAGTGAAGTGTATTACAGACAATCTCTAGGGTAAAATAGGTTTGGTGTTTTGTAAGTATTTAGGGGACGTCTTACTTGTTACTGATTTAAAACATTCGCCTGTTTTAATTACATTATAATACATTACCAAATGTATTTAATTTTTAAGTCACATGTCTTTTGAAAGTAATAAATATTTCACTGAACGAAAACCACTAGATAATGATATTTGTCATTTGACATAATGAATTAAAGAACGATTTTTTTGATGCATTAAAAAAAGTCATCATAACCCCTTACTTTTCAATGTAGAAAACATTTTCTTATACAGATTTCCAATCAGTGGCATTTCATTCCGCGTAGAATATTGCAATAGCAATGTTTCCACCAAATTAGGCAAACAATTAGTTCATTAAAACTCTGTAAGGCGGAACATGATGGTTCCTTGAAAAAAAATATGCATCTTGTTGGGTTCCCATCGCATGGAAAATTGCCGGAAATTCATCACATTATTTTAAGACATACATGTGCATAAAATTGTTCCTTTCTACGATATTTTTTCCGGCGTGGCAGATTTCATCCTTACGGAGATTCCGCCAAAATCTTGTTTTACTGCAAATTTAAGAAAACGCATGCACGTTTCCTTCATAAACACTTTCTAATAAGTGTCTTTTTGTGATACTGAATGAGTGTGTACTCGTCTGATCTTAAACCAGTGTTGTCAAGGTCGATGCCACGAGCTGGAGCCCGTGGCACGAGTGCCACGACAAATCGCCCCTCCATGCAGTTCATTACCCCGCCATCCCTATTGTAAAACGGCGGAATTACTAATAGTTCCATTTCCCGACGCTACTTGCGCAGAGAAGCTCGTGGCACGGCACGATGCCACAACGCGTGCCACTGCCACCAGTAGCAGACCTTGACACCACTGTCTTGAGCGGTGCAAATTCCGTCTCACCTTGTTTGCGGCGCGACAGCTTGGACGCGTGAATGCTCCCTTCCCCCGCGAACGTAACGCACCTGCGGCCACTGCTCTCCGCTTTTACGCGCGACAGTTACGGCGCCAGGCGCCTTTGCTCGCGTTACGTCACGGCACGAAGACGCCCATGCACCAAGCGAGCGGAACGCTCTGTTTGCGTACTTCGCGAGTGCAGCGCTTTTAAAGAGCCTCTTCTTCTCGTATGCACGTTCCCGAAAGCATGCAGTCAATGTGTTTTCTTCGTGAGATACTCGTGAAGTTAAAACCAATTGTTTTTAGCCAATAGTTAGTTACTTCGTGAGATACTCGTGAAGTTAAACCAATTGTTTTTAGCCAATAGTTTTTAACCGTGCATGCAAAGTGCCCCAATCAGGGCGGTGTATGGGAAAAAGTTTATCGCTTTTTTCTATCCGATTTTTCTTACCGCTTCTCCTTACTGGCCAATCATAAACTGTGTCTCATCTGTTTTAGGAGGCGCTATACATCGATCGCTACGTACTATAACATAACCTCTTTGATTTTAACATAGGTTGCAATTATTTTCAATATTTGGCGCATTTTGGAACTTTATTGCACGTAACTTCATGCGTGGAATAGTCCTATTAAATATCACTTGCGCTGTGGTAATTCTCGGATAAATCTCTTCGTCACTTCGGAAGTGGAGGATTTATCGACAATTTTCAAAGTACTCGTATTATTACCACTGAAAAACAAATTACATATTTGAAGTATCTAATACACAGCGCAATTCATCTTCAATCATCTGTGATTATAAACCAATCATATAGTTGTAAAATTAAATACGAGTGACACAGGAAGGGATAAAGCGACATGCAACTTCTCGGTAAGTACGCAAACTCACGCGGGAAGTACCCAAACGTAAGGTAATGTGTGAGGAATTCTCGCAATCTTCGTATTGCGACGTATAAACGGTTAAACGTTCCTCATGAGTATTAGTATGTTCTATGCTGGACCGCACAAATACCCGATGTACAGTTTATTCCGATGTCAAAACACTTAACACTGGAGAATAATCAGATCACTTATAAATGTAAGATTTACAGAACATTAATATTTACGTACTTTTAACACAATCTTCTAAACATGTTTTAATGAATTTAAGGTATGTGTCATTTACGCTTTCATTTACTGCTACATTTGTTCCAGGTAGTAATTTATACCATATTTTATTTGAACTACTTGCTAACCTTGTTTTGTAAAATATTGCTTTACGGCCTTAAGTAAAGCTATATTATTTACTCTCAATCTATGATATTTAAAAGACTTTATAAATTAATAATTATCTGAAAAATTAATACCATGCTCAGCTCTATTTTTTTATGAATCTGATTATTTCAAATTACTTGCATTCTCATGGTATAGGTTTGAATACAAAACTGTATATCCATTCTAACCCAAAGTAAATCAGCGGAGTGAGGAAATCAAGATTATCTTGACGAGCAAGCATACTTTTTGGACGCCAATTAACTTCACCTACAAGTCGCCTTTTTATTTTCATCTTAGTCAGAGTTCCTCTTCTGAGACATATTTACCACACTGTAACTTTACAAGATCGGCATAAATTAACGCTGGTGAAGGCAGGGCAAGAACCTATTAGAAGGTTTATTAATTTTTCCAGTTTTTGAACTTTATCTCACTAATTTTTATCTACATTTGCGAAGTTTAATATCCACATTTCTCCACTGCATTGCCAAGAAGATAAATGAAACCCAGATGTATTCCAAAAATATGATAAAAGAAAACTAAGAAAACACATTTCCCTTTGATATCGTGATTTCATTTTCAATTTAGTTTCAAGAGTTTCAATTGATTTATTCATTACAAGATACGAGGTTCTTCACGTTTCTAATTAGAAATGTTCTTTCACAATACATTTAAATTAACTTCTAAATTGAATGAGTAATGTTCTGGAGTAATCAGATCCATATTACTGCATTAGGGTGGTGCATATCGTGAGACGGCGCGCTTCCGATGCGTTGAATGCAACTATGCTCAGCGGATCAGCGATATAAGGGAATGGGACAGCATTGTAAATATATAAGTCATGAAAGGGTAGGGTACACGGTTTAAGAATTGCAGAGTTGTTTCTGCGTTTAGGAACTTTAGTTCCTCCGAAAGTTTCTTTTATAAGTCATATTTGCGACCAAGTTATTTGCAAACAGATAAAGAACCGGTATGAGAGGTTGCTTGAATGCTGTATTGAACCTTGCTGACAACCTGGTTTTTAAACTCCCGAGAATAGAAATGACAGAACTTAAATGTCATGAAAACAGCAATTTTATCGGATATGAGGTACTCAAAAACGAAAAGAATCTGACTATCATTCGTATGTAGAACGCCTTACGAAAAAAATGTTCAAATTTTGAATCGAAATGAATCACAGGAAATGTGTTTACTTATTCTCTAGGTGTGTAATGATATAAAAATTTCAGAAAAAAATAGACTTTTGTGAAGAACATTCTATCCATTTTCTCATTGAAAAAAACATCCACGAAGTTATGATTGAATTAATATAGTGCACCCATCCCATTAAACTAAATTATTTATCTTTAAAACAATGGTAGAATAAGCATACTCTTTCAAACGTCTTCTTTTCTACCCTGCGTTTTAGCATAATGTTATGACCAGGTATTTTGCATACTGTTTGAAGCATTTGTATCTTTGATGCATATCAAAGAAGGGAGATCAAGATCTGTTCTTACAGGAAACAAAGGAAAAACTCATTTGAAATTCCAAAAACATTTCTCTGCAATTTCAGCGAGTATCTTTAGATACTTAACCAGTAAAACATGGTATTAAAAATGCAATATTTGGTGAATAAACATACGCGCCCTGTGCAATAAGTTGCTTCTAGCTGAGATATCACAAAATGACTTCACGTCCCACTTCTCAACTCAAGCACGCTTTGCTATGCGTGTTCACAAAGCTCAGCAATTAAATATGACAGTGGAGTTTGCTCTTAGTTCTAAAGCTCATTTTAATACAGCGGTATCTGGCTATCTATATTACAATCGAGAACTATGATCACCTAGAAAACAATTACCCCCGACAAGATAATAGAAAGTATTCATCTTCACATCCGAGTATTAGGTTTATCTTTTCATTTATATTACTCATCGTTATTGTAAGAATTCACTATCGTAAATGCACTTTGTTTGTGGAGGAATTACTTACCTCACCTACCAAAAATCAACATTCATTTTGCACAACTGTACTCGGTGTATTGGTGTATACAAATTGCTGCGAATAATTTTATTCTATTTCCTCTTAACAACAAGACATATGTTAGAAAATATGAAAATGTGAATTCAGCATTCCTAAAACAAGACATTGTTGTAAACAGTTCCGAACATTTCATCATCTTTCCTCATCCACAAATATGAATCACGGAATTTCACTGAGATGGAAACGCAGAACTTTCAATCAACTTTTATTTCCACGTCGTATAGTTGATACGTTAAGAGATTTCGTTTAATGAACCGTCTTCAGCAATTCTCACTATTATCATGATCTGCCTGCAGCACCACCCTACCTTAGCGTAGAGATCGCTGAGGACGTAGGTGTGCTCAAGCGTATCGGAGGCGGAGGAGGACACTTCGGTGAGGATCTGGCTGCACGACAGCGACCGCGCCCGATAGCTGATCACCGTGGCGCCGGTGGTGACACTGGCGTCGCTCGACACCATGGAGGTGACGGTGGACACCGAGTACTTGCGGAGGTGGTAGCGCTGCAGCGCGGACGGGTGCTGGGGCGGCGCGGGGCGGGCGGCGAGGCCCCCGGGGGCGGCCACGGTGCGGTACTGCCGCCGGCGCGGGGTGGGCGGCGGGGCGGGCAGGGCGGGCAGCGACGGCGACAGGTTGCGGCTGAGGCGCGCGCGGCCCAGGGCGGCGGCGGAGGGCGGGGGCGTCACCGGCGAGATGGCCACCACCTCGAACGAGGCGGCGGCGCGCGCCGGGCGCCGGGCGTCGGCGGGCGCGGGGAGCGACTCGGCGCTGGCCGCGCGCCGCAGCGGCGACTTGCCCCTTCTGGACGCGGGCGTCGCCGGGGCCGGCTGTGGCGGCTGGGGCGGCGGCGGCGCGGGCGGCGTGGGCGCGCGGCGCCCGCCGCCGGGCGTCACCACCGCCGGGTCCACCTCGGCCGTGATCTCCACCGGGTAGGCCGCGAGGCGCGTGGGCGTGGGGATGCGCAGCCGCTGCGAGAACTTGCCGGCGTCCGACACGGCGCCCTTGAGCGACAGGTGGCGCTTGGGCAGCGGCAGCGACTTGGAGCAGCGCAGCATGTGCTGGCAGCGCTCGCTGGCCGTGCGGCGCCGGCGCTTGCCCGCGCACGCCATGGCGCACAGCCCGCCCTCCACGCCCACCGACGACCCCGACGACGGCGTCGGCGACGTCACGTGGTAGCACCCGCGGTTCGACGACGACGACGCCACCAGCCGCCACGACGGCGCGCGCGACGCCGCCGGCTCGCGACGCCGCGGCCCCACCAGGTGCTCCAGCTCGCTCCAGCGGCGCCGGAACTTGAAGCCGAACAGCCCGCCGCCCACCTCCAGGAAGCTGTTGTACGTCTCATTGTCGCGCTGGGACGGGGACGGCTTCCACTGGTACACCTTCTGGATGCTCACCATGGTCGCACCCGACGCGGACGCGACGCGGGCGGCGACGGCACTGTGCGGCGGCGGCGGTGGCGCCGCGGGGCGCGGACGGCGGCGGTGGGCGCGTCACGGATCGGAACCAGGCCGGCGGCGGCGGGGCATCGCGGAGGGCACACTTGGCACGGGGCGATCGGGGCGGAGGTCGCACGCGGGCGACGGGGGCGATCGAAATTCTCGCGTCGTCCGTGCGGCCCCAGCGCGGCGCGCGGCCCGTCTGCGCCGCCACCCGCGCCCGCCGCCGCCGCCGCCGGCGCGCCGCCCCCACCGCCGCCGCCGCCGGCGGGCGTCGCCGGGCATGAAGTAGTTAAGGGGTATCCCCGCAGCGTGACGGACACACACATACACACTCCACTGCGGAGAGGCACTTCCTGGACCGCGGCGCGTGGCGGGGAGCGGCGGGGACGCGGAGGGGCGGGGAGCGGAGCAGGCGCCAGGAATTGCACCCGAAAATTATTTGATGGAGCGATTTATTGCTATGCGCTGAAGAAGCAAGGTCTATGACATTAGTGAGGAATAATCCGATACGCCTTTGAGGGCGGAAGGGTGAGAAAACAAGAACTTGACACTGCAGTAGCTATTGGAAAGGCTCTTTTAATGCAGGAATTATCACTAATACTCGATGTGCTTTATTTATTCTTTGGAACTGAATTACAGACCGAGCTAATTGTAATGTACAACGGAACAATTATACTAGAACACTTATTTTCTAATTAGTTCTGTTGTACGTATTGCTGAAGTAAGTGAGAAAGTGTGAAATGCAAATGAACAGAATACAAGAAAGCGGAGGAAAATGAGTCATTCAACAAAGGAAATGGGTACCAAGGTCAAGAGTAGAAAATAATATTCATCCATCCATTTTTATTTGTTGCGAGGGAAATAAGGAAGAAAAATCATTGCGATAAAAAGTAACAATGGTGTAAAAACGAAAAGAAATCTATGATTTTATTACCCAGATAAGTTCAGATTTTTTAATGGATTGTTACATACCATTATTTTATTATAAATTTTCTCAGATTGTTCTTTTTTACTCTCGGATTAATATGAGAGAATTATGTATAATGGTTTGGAATGACTTTTCGACACTTCTACTCTCCCTACTTGATGTTTTTTCAAAGTAACTGATTCAATTACCGTCAGTTACGTACTTAAGATAATTCTCTACTTGAAAAATATCAAACAACCTCTTCGTGAATAGAAGAATAATGAAACTGATGATAATAGAAAAACATTGTCTAAGTGTAAGAGAAAAGAGGCGATCTATTCATGTAAATACTTTTTTTTTGTTTCCCCCGGACCCTCTTAAATAAGCCACGATCACCGCAGCCCCTGCGCCAGCTGCAAGATTCGATTAAAGAAACTCCCGTCCCTATCCATCATTAAAGTCTCCATTGTTTTCTCCCCCTGACGTCGTACTCTCTCAACGCCAGGTGCCGCCGCCAGGAGCCCTACGTAGAAAACAACAAACGAAGACCCATTCTCTTTTTGTTGAGACGGCAACACTTTTTACTTCTCTACTGTCTGTGGGAAACAGACACCATTCTGATCTTCAAGAAAACGGCCTACATCTAAAGCTCGCTTTCTTTGCCAATAGAGTTGCCACCTTTTGGAATCGTTATGCGGGGATTTTTAGACTCGATTGACTGTTAGATACAAAAGTATCCACGTTAAAAATCAATAATAACATTTAGTATACGAAAATGTGTTTTTAAATTATTATATGAATAAATTAGTACAAACAATGCAATATATGAACAGATGCAGTGAACTAGATAGATATTATTCACAATTAAAAAATAAAATATTGTAAATTTATAATTTTGATATTAGTTTTGGAAAATACTCAAGAAAGTATAAATTAATAACAACAATATCTTGTAATATATTATTCGTAGGATGCACATTATTCCTACCTCTAAAATAAACGTCATTAATATCGATTTTAAAGGTCAAAAATCATTGTTTTAAAAATATTGTTTACAAATTCAAATCAACTGTATTACCTGGAATATTAAAACAAATAATCTGGTTTATTACTTAAATGAGAGACACTGTCAAGCGGGCTGAGACTGTGTCATTTGGAGTGAGAATATACTAGGCTCTATTTCTTGAGATATTAGCATCCTATTGACAGGTATAAAAACTTCACTGTTTCTAAGTTGCAGAAATAGATCTTAGTACAAATTGTAGCAAAATTCTTGTACCTGTCAATAGGATGCAAATATCTGAGGAAATGGAGCATGGTACACTCTCACCCTATGTGTCAGTCTCGCCTCTTTGACGGTACTTTAAATTCGGAAATGTGGCGTCCCTACACTGGAGTCTTTGAGTCACTTTTTCGGTTCCGTTGGCTCAGCTGTTTCAATTGCCAGGGCGGCGAGAGCGCCGCGCAGGCGCAGGCAGTGCACTTAGTTCCATCATGACGCGTGCGCGACGCAGATTATCTCGTCGTCGCGATATACGCGGCGCGGCAACGGGAGTTGAAACAATTACTGCTCTTCGCAGAACCCCGTGCTTCCGCTCCAAGAAAATCTTGCTTTGAAAGTATTTCTCGGAAAATTTTTGGAATGTAATTTTTTTAACAGGTGTGTTATCATATTTAGATGAATGAAACAGAATTCTATAATTTGTTGCAAAATATAATTATGATAATTTTATTCGATTAGGTCTTCGGAGGTTAAAAATATATATGAAGTCTATTGGATGCAGATGTTACTAGCGTGATTACAACATGTATTGCCTCCTGATGGAAAAAAAATCTTATATCGTTAAATTTAGACAAAAAATATAAATAAATAAATAGAAATCTGTTTTCTGACTATAAATTGACAGTTTCGATAAACTAATGAGGCTCAGAATACGATGTGTGTCTTCGTTCATTTCTTTTAATTTTTAATCAAGGGAACACAATGTCAGTGTGTATATACGTTGATGTTTGTTCATGTTTACTCTTAATTACTGAACCAACCGCAACGAACCAAAGCCTGTAAAATTGTTAGAGTTTGTGGAGAGATTCAGGCTACACAAGACTTATTTCGAACAGCCAAATATTAATAGCACTAGTTAGAATATAACTAGAAAGAAGATCAATCTACAGTCTACATTTTTTAAATACTACCATTCTTTCTTCGAAGACGAAGATTGTTTTAAATGAAGACTCTAAAGCACGTGTTCTATAATGAAACGACAGATACGACATGCTTTCGCTTGAGTGCGCTAATTACTACATCATCATAAACGTCATTTGGAACAGTTCCTTTTCGTTTTCCAAATGAAAGAAAATTAGTGTAGCTTCCATTACTGGCAAATCCATTACGTACAAAGAAAATGT
Organism: Acheta domesticus; assembly: GCA_031308135.1. Classification (NCBI taxonomy): domain Eukaryota; kingdom Metazoa; phylum Arthropoda; class Insecta; order Orthoptera; family Gryllidae; genus Acheta; species Acheta domesticus. The sequence continues at coordinate 29,806,713 of JAHLJT010009419.1, read as the reverse complement.
ACTTTTGCCAATACGTAGAGAAAAACGGGCATTATAATATTAAATAGCAAAATTGTTTAGGGCTACATTTAGCCTTCGAATTATTTAGAACTACTGAAAGGCAAAATGGACCTTTTCTAGGACTATCGTGCTAGACGCAAACTACTACTACTACTACACATATTGTGCTAATTGACTGTAATCCATACTGATAGAAACAAATTCTTCATTGAAGGAGTAATTGAGAATCAACCTTAAAATACACACTATTCATCTCAGGTAATTTAAAGCCTGTGTAATCTGAAGTCATATTTTTTCGGACTTGCAGGGAGCGTATCAGATTTTCTCGGTTTGCGCTTTTAATTGACCAACATTAATACGGGTTTAAGAAGGGCCTAAGCAACAGAGATAGACTCCATTGTAACAGGAAACTATGATGAATGTGATATTAACATGCACCCAGAACTTCCGAAGTATTACTAATATTCCAATACTTTTTCTGAGAAATTGAAAAATAATTTTTTGATTTCTTCCTGAGTAACAGATATTTAAATATTAAATAAAGTACTTAAGTTCGCAGTGAAATTATTTACTTTATTGTACAAGGTCTATTCACGCATATTAAATTATTTTGACGAAACAAATTAGATAGGATGACTAAACATTTCGACGTTAAGCGATTCTAGTTTCTAAATCTGTATTGCTTAAGATTGTATAATCTGTGACAATATTAATAAATATTAAAACAATTAGACATTTACGTCAACTTTCTTGTAACGACGAGAGAGCGGTGGTAAAACCTTCCTCTACGTAAGAATTGGATGTTTGATTGTTAGCGGCACTGTATTCGTAACCATGGATCTGGCTCGGACAGCTTGCTTTAACTTCTCTTCCGTCCCTCAAAGTGATTCTCTGCACTATTATTCACTCACGAGAAATAAAAACCAATGGAATCAATACACGAGCAGCAGATTTAATTTTATAGTATTGCCTTTAAAAGTAAATAAATCTTTCTCATTCAACGATTCAAGAACACGTGTGCGGATTTTCAATAGAGGACAAATATTCGACACAAGGATAGAGAGGGAGAGAAGGCGAAGGTTCAATGAATACTGACAGGAGCTTTCCCACCAACATTGGCAAATTTAAAGCGAACAAGTAATAATAGTAGTTTCTTTCCACGGCAGATTTCAGCGTCGTGCGGTTACACAACGCCCCCGATCATGTCGCAAGTTGTCCCAGTCTCGGGGAGGAACCGCCCGTTCTCCACGTGTGGGCGGGCGCGGTGGCTGAAATGGGGCGCGAATGCCGCGGTGCGTGAACCGCTTGGGCAACCGCGGGGCGGCCCCCGATCGCCGCGCCGGAAGCGCCCGGGCGCCGCCTCTCGAGCGGAACCGCTGCCACATGGCGGCGGCGGCGCAGCACACGCGCATGCCACACGACGAAGGCGGCGGCGGTGGAGGAGGAGGTGGGGGCGGGGGCGGCAGCGGCGGTGGAAGAGAGGGCGGTGGCAATGGTGGTGACGAAGGTGGGGGTGGGGACGGTGGCGGCGGTGGCGACGGCGACGGGGGCGGGGGCGCTGGCGGCGTCGCGCGGACCGGCCGTGCTCGGCAGGTGACTCAACGCTTCTGGGGAGGGGGAATGGCTGGGCGGGTCATATGGGAGCGACCTTGGCGAACGCGACGCGGACACGATGAGACACGACGCAGGTGAATGCGATGGCTCAGTGGTAACACCGTTGCCTCTACGTCTACGGCATCGGTGGAGGTGACAGGTTTCGAGCCCAGACGGTGGACGACATTTGTTTCTTGATTGATTGTAATGGTTCCGGGCACGTCAACTGATCAGACCATTAGTTCCGTACGTGTAGTGCATGTTTCCCTGGGAGGTGGCGATGGTCTTCACTTGCTGGATGGCGAGATCGGCTCCCGACATACCCATAGGCTTATGGGTTTTTCAGCAACTATCCATCTCCCACCAGTGGGTCACAGTCTCAACCATGGTTGAGCTTGTCCTGCAGGACAAGCTCCCGACTGCTCTCCTAACATGTGCGGTATGTAGTGCGTGTAAGTGTGTGTGTGTGTGTGTGTGTGTGTAAGTCAGGGGTGGAGATAGGACAAGGAAGAGGAAGGGAAGATTGCGAGCGGTCCGTGACTCATTTTTATTGTACTGTTCCAGCATTCGCTTGGTGTTGATCGGAGAAACCATGGAAAATTACCGATCAGAGCAGCCGGCCGCTAAAATTCTTCTCCAGAGAGCAACAGAATTCGACCTCGCTATGCAGCTAGTGCAGAAAATCCTGCCACCGTCGGGACTTGAAGCCTAGGACCCTAGAAGTTCTAGTATTTGTGTCCGAATGGTGGAGGATTTTGGACATTTTGGCACTTCCCATGTTATAGTCTGCATAACACGTGACTAATGACCTCAGTAGTTGACGCTCCGGGAATCAATTTTCACTCACTCTCCCCGCGACGCGGAGGAATATGGTCGTGACACGTGTTAAATTAACCATTTTTATGAACTATTGTTTACATTAGAAAACCGCCTTTGAGACTGTCGCTTCCCATGCTTATAGAAGAGGAATGCCGTTTTACGTTAATTAAAAAAAATTGTCATCAAGAGGTACAGTAGTAAATGAATGGTAAATGTCGCGAGATTAATAATAATTATAATAACAATAACTATAATTTTAGTAATACTTTTTTGGGGTCTCGAATTGGCCGTCTAGGACCCCACGAAAATGCATAATGAGTCTCAGTTACATTCATAACGTAGCAAATGTATGTGATTCTTTTTGGGGGATCAGCGTTATACTGAATCCAATTTTATCCCTCAGGGTTGCTAGTCCTAGGGGGATGGAATATGGAATGACGATGATAAAGAAGGATGAATGGACGACACACACATTCAGACATACACAAACACACCCATGCCCGAGGTGGGACTCGAACCCGCGACCCTTCCTTCCGAGATCGCCACGACACTACTGTCTTAGCGCTCTCTGCTATCCGCATCGGCAGTAATAATTTATTAATAATAATCTTCGTTTGCCTCAAGAGATCTAAGAACGTTTCCTGCTCTCCAAACAGTCCTGCGTGCAGCGAGGATCAATAATCAAGTTGGCGGCACCCAATCAACGGTCGGGAGAACTCCGAACAGCATAGGAAACCTTAATATATCATAATGTTAAAAAATGCAGTGCAAAGATCACTTGACGATACTCTGTCCCCAAATAAAGGCAAGGCATGAAGATTACGACTTGTTGCCTTTTTCTTTTGTGGGAAGGCACTCACGGTGTACTGATTTTGGGTGTTCACTGGTTAATGTTCGGATGTGATTCGTAATAGGGGATGACAACCACATTGGAACCATTCCCGAGAATAGCATAAATTGGTTAGTACCTTGCGCATTTTTAAGACGGCTCAACAGTACTGCAAATGTAAAAATTCTTCTTAATGAAATTAAATCGTTTAGTTCATCTCTTATGTCACGGCTTCAAAAGCCAAATAGCCTATAAAGATATCTACGAGTACATTACTAATTTACTATGCGTGCAGAAATTTAAAGAAAACTGTGAATATTCCGGTCATGTGAGAGTTGTCTGTGGTTTCGTTAAAAAATCCAGGAACTCGAAAAAACAAAAACAAATGAAGTTTCGATTTTGACTGAAAAATTCAAATATTTAATTGAGTTATTTCGCCTATTCACCTACTTCATTACCTAATGAATGTTCATTCTCAGTGCTTTAGTGCCAGTGTCACAGCTGATGTCTTGCGACAGCGAGATTCCCAGGAAGAGCCGTCGCCATTAAAAATATTTTCTATTCAATGCGTTACGGAATAGCAACTGTTCTATTTCTCTTGGAATGTAAAGTACTGTTGTACTGTGTATTCGTCTACACTATTCTACATTCCTGAAAGCTGTCTTTGTTGAAATATTTATTGTGTAGTCTTCTATGAGAGAAATATATTGGTTTTTCGTGAGCAGTGTGCGTGATACTTTGTGGGAAACCAGTGTGTTAAGCAGCGTTTTTGTAAATGAAGGCCGTTTAGAACAGACTAATCTTCACCAATACAATAATAACTGTTTATTGAAAATTCCTGGACTGTGAAATTTTCTTTTTTCCAATTTATAATAGTTTAAACTATTAGGCATATGAGAACATATTCCAATACTAAACACACTCCAATGTCATTATGCCCAAAATATATTTACTCTCATTTCTTACGATGTCCTTCTGGAAGATATTAACTAGTTTCATTTATTTACATTGTAGGTGAAAAATGTATATACAATACAATGAACAATAAATATATTGCATAAAACTATAAAGAAAGAAAATTTTATTTTAAGTATCTTCTCACAAACATATTTTCTTACATCCTCAGTCCTCAACAACGAGAGTGTGACTATTTTGTGTTCACAACGGTAGAATGAAAGAACTAACCAATACCAATAGATTTATTCTGTTTCCAATGGCGAGGCCTTATTTTTTCACAACCTGGAATTTACATAATCGATGTCATTTATAACGGAAATAACGCTCTCTCTGGAGGTAGAGCAGAACGTCGGACCTCATTCATTAGTCGTAACAAATTATAACAGTGAATGCTTACGAAATGAAAATGTATGCAAGCGTATTCATAAATTTTCTGCGAGGAAATTTCAATCTTTTTTGTCGTTCGCTTTTTGATTCCAGTTTTAGACTTCATGTCGAAACAAAGCTTTATACTTTTTATGAAATCACTGAGAGCAAACATTCCGTTGTGTTAAAGGTGAAATTAATCTGCTTCAACGGTCGTTGGTACTGGTTATTATTTTTTGAGAGACTAGAACAGCATATGAGCCTCTTACTTTTAACAAATCGTCATAAACACATTCACACACTCATTTACATTCGGAACGTTCTCCATTTCATTTAAGACTCCATTTTATTTCGTACTCTCAATACGTTTGTTAACAAGCACATTCATGAGACTTTTGATAGAAACGACGGTTATTTGCTCCGAATTTGCTGTGCTACAAAGGAAATAACACAAAAATGCCGCCTATGTTTTAGGCGATTTCTCGGTAAAGGAATGATAATTAAATTTACGTTTACGTGTTACGAAGGGAATCGTTATGTTCAGAAATATATTTCCGCATACGAAGTTTTGTGGAATGTCTATTTAAGCAGAATTGTATACATATACACAAAACTGTACTATACACAAAACGTAAATTAAATGAAACAAGTATGAATATTTTACCTAAAAGGAAGGAAACACGAAATATAAACGAACATTGGAACAACTGAATGTGATCGCTCGTTATATTTTACTATTCTCAGATTTTTACATTTTACACGGAGTTGTTTAATAAAACAATGAGGATTTGAATTACATATTAACTTAAAAAACCCTTTGTTTCTAAAATTACTCAGAAAGATTCTACAGAGTTAGTAGTTGGGTTGAAAGAGTTCCGATCCGTTTAATTCAGGTCTTTTTGAAACCAATAAATTTCGTCGCCAATAATTTTTTTTGCACACACATTGTGTAGAAATTGGTATAAAAGCAGTCAACAAACGAAAGCAAATACAAATGACGAATATTTTTCAGCAAAGAGAATTCCATGTAGAAGTAGCGAGAGAGTCAATCAATCCACACCGTTCACCATCAACTTTAGAAGAGGATACTCTTCTAAATCTGCTTTGATAAACAAAATTCATTTCCTCATCACATTCACGCCAAGTGTGAAGTCAAATAGCTCGAATAGCATTAAACAAACGCGGCCCACTCGACCGCGCACAAACACGAATCCCCACTACAAGAGGAGAGCAAAAGCGGGCGAAAAGTGAGTGCTCCGACACAAGAGCCGCATCCGCGCCCCGCCCTCCGGATGCCCGCGCCGCTGTTCGCGCCTCTGACATCGCTCCCGCCTCCGCCTACCACCCGGCCAACCCCGCCTCCATCCCCGCCTCCATCCCCGCCTCCATCCCCGCCCCCGTGCTTCGACCTCCGGATGCCCTACCGCGCGCTCGTCCCCGCTCCCGCTCGTGCCTTCACCACTGTACCCGCACCGCCATCGTGCTTCGCCCTGCCGCCGTCAATGCCGCTCCGGCCTCCGCCCCCAAACCCTGCCGAACCCCCGCTTCCATCTCCCCTTGTGCTTCGACCTCCGTATGCCCTACCGTGCGCTCGTCCCCGCTCCCGCTCGTGCCCTCACCTGCGTATCAGCACCGCCATCGCGCTTCGCCCTGCGTCCGCCGTCAACGACGCTCCGGCCTCCGCCTCCAACCCTGCCGAACCCCCGCCTCCATCCCTACCCCCGTGCTTCGACCTCCGGGAGCCCTGCCCCGCTTTCGCCCCCGCTCCTGCTCCTGCTCTCACCTCCTTACCCGCACCGCCATCGCGCTTCGCCCTGCGCCCGCCGTCAACGACGCTCCGGCCTCCGCCTCCAACCCTGCCGAACCCCCGCCTCCATCCCCACCCTCGTGCTTCGACCTCCGGGGGCCCTGCCCCGCCTCGTCCCCGCTCCCGCTCGTCTCCTCACTTCCGCACCTGCAGCGTGCCACACTCTCCGGCTGCCCGCCTCCGCCTCTTCCCCCCCCCCACATGCTTTGACGTCCGTGACCGTACTACCGACCCGCTTCGCCTCCACCTCCGTGCCCGCACCGCCATCGTGCCTGGCCCTGCGGCTGACCGCGCCACCGTCAACGCCGCATCGGCCTTCGCCTCCAACCCTGCCCAACCACCCGCCCCCGTGCTCCGTCCTTCCGGATGCACTACCGCCCTCGCCCCCGCTCCCGCTCGTGTCCTCACCTCTGTTCCCGCACCTCTAGCGTGCCACGCTCTCGAGCTCCCCTCCTCCGCTTCCACTGCCTCTCCCGCCTCCACCTCCGTTCCGCACCTCCAACGTGCCACATTCTCTGGCAGCTCACCTCCGCCTCCGCTCCCTCCGCCATCACCTTCTCCGCCACTGAGCTTCGACCTCCAAATGCCCGCGAACGCTGCCCTACCCGCCCCCGCCACTGCCCCCGCCCCGCCTCCGTCCCAACGCCCTCACGCCTACTGTGTGCTTCACCCTGCAGCTGACGGCGCCACCGTCAACGCCGCTCCCACCTCCGCCTTCACCCCTCTCCCCCGCCGCCATCCACACCCCTGTGCATCGACGTCCAAGACCCGGCCTTTACCCCTGCACCTCCAGGGTGCCTCGTCCTGCGGCTGCCCTCAACGCCTCCCACTTCCTCCTCTCATGCCCCGCCCTCCGGATGCTTCGCCGCGGCCCACATGGCGAACAGGAACAGGTCAGCAGCGGGCTAGGCCTGCATGCCGAGCGCCATTAGCAGTCTGGCCTCGCGCGGCGCGAGGCGGGACGGAGCAGAACGGAGCGGAACAGGGCGGGAACGGCCGGGCGGGCGCTCACTACTACACTAATAGGTTGCGAGCGGACGCGCAGTCGAGGAGGCTATTGAGAGTAAGTAGGGACGAGAGAGCGGCCGGGAGAGGCGGGAGTGAGGGTGGATGGGTGGGTGGAAAGGGAGACAAAAGGACGGGAGGATGGGAGGGTGGAAGGGAGGTGAGGGAAGGTGGAAGGACAGACGGACGGAAGAGAGGGCGGACGGAAAAACGAAAGGGCGGGCAGGCGGGTGGACGCCCGGCCGAAAGGGCGCACGGACGGACGAAAGGGCGGACGGAAGGGCGGACGAATGGGCGGACGAACGGACGAAAGGGCGGACGGACGGATGAAAGGGTGGACGAACGAAAGAGTGGACTGACGGACGAAAAGGCAGACGGGAGTGAGAGCGGCAGGGAGATACAGAGGATTGGCGGGCGGACTAGAGTGCGGGCGGAAGAGTGGTCGAGAGGACGAATGGTCGCACAGACAGATAGCCGGATGGACGAAGGGGTCGGCGGGTGGGTGAGGGTGTTGATCGGGCGCGAGGAGGCGGGCAGATGAACGAGTGGGGGCAGACAAAAGGCCGGGTGTGCGAGAGGGCAGTTAAAGTTACTGCACCTCAATTTCCCTAATAGGTAATTTTCAAAAACAACGATACCCACAATAAAACAGAGCAATTGGGAGCCCATAGCATCACATTTAATTAAGCGGGATTAACATCTAAAAATACGAAACAAGCTTCACAGCAGCGAATAGTAATTTTTATCTTGATTTATGTTTAAAATGTTTAGCGAATTTAGGATATTCTAGATTCGAAAACCTTAAATAAAATTACAATTTTGAAAGTTACTTCTGATATTTTTTAATAGCAACTATTATAAAATATTGAATGCTGGGAACACATCGCATTTATTATAATTAACTAGGAATGTAATACACGCCACAACGATCTTTATTGAATTGTCAGGAACTGCGAGAAACTAAATGAATAGACGCTGCGTTATGTTATAGTTTTTTTTCAATTACAGGAAACAAATAAAGACACTAATAGAGAAAATGAAGATTGAAGTATTCAATTTTCATTTGATTTCGAACAAAATGAATTGCTGGACCATAAAAATTATACGCTTTTGTAAAAAACTAACAGCACTTAACCTCATGAAATTGTTTTTCGAAATATTTAATTTGTAAAGCTGCTAAAACCATTTTAAAAGTATAAAATTATCAATTATTTCCGCTAATTATTTTAAAATTAACATGCAATATTTTCACAGGACAGCAGAAGTTGAAACACTTTCTAAAACATCGCAGTAGGATTATTAAAGAGCAATTTTACACATTATCACCCCTACGATTTTTTCCCCTTTTTGTGTCCACTCCTTTTGTGGCAATCAAAAATCAATAGGAACTTCTCTCTGCTTGTGAAGTAATTAGTATAGTTATTTCCCCTTATGACGTTTTATGTTTTTGAATAGTCAACACAATTCTATTTGATTGTCTTTCTCACAAGTCAGATACGGTCCCCTACTTGTGTGTATATTGTTACTGCCTCACTAAACATGTTCTAAAGCCTTCCAAGGAGGCCTTAACTCTCCGGCAGGCGCGTAGCGGCACGCAGTGTCGCGTTTTTACACTTTTGTTAGTTTCGTGTAAATAATTGGTGTCGCACAATTTAGCCCATAATTATTCTTTGTTGGTTATGTTTCCAACCCTATAGACGTTCCAATCACGATTTTAGACAATGCCGATCGACCGTTATTCGTTAGTAATCCGGACTCGGCAACGGTTGCGGCACTCCGTCCCGCACGCTCCTTGTCATATAAGTATAATATTTGCGAATTTTATCCATTAGAAGTGTCGCCTGCAGTTTTGTTATTGAGCTTCACGACAAATATTTTGGAATACTAATTCAAATTTAAATGTGTAGTTTCTGAAGAAACGTTAGAACACACAAACAAGAACGTTAGTTTGCACCAGATTTATTCCCCCGATATGTAACACATGCCAAACACAGGAAGGGAGCGCGTGTGAAGGATCATACTCTTCATGATATTGTTATTCAGTTTCGTATTTAGGTAGTTATTATGAAAAAAATATACACAACATACAAAAAAGAATATTTCCTTTACATTCCCTAACAAAAGTAACAAACTATTATTGCGAAAAATCGAAGAAGATAAGTGCGGCACGGAGTGTCGCACGAGGCCTGCTAGCGTGAAATGATGGGACGCGCCCGCGGAGAGTTAATAACTAGGATTAAGTATTAAAGGAAACTCGTGTACATCTTCTTCTGATGCCTATCAACTATCATCAACCACGCTGTTATTTAGGTGTTACGAAAGAATATCTGATATCCTCCTTGATCCACAAGGGCTAGATAGACTGAAAATTCCGTGTTCATTGGCGCGTCAACAGCTATGGTGATTAGTCCCGAAAATGTAGTGCGTGCTTTTGTCCTGAGAGGTAACGGTGTTACTCCTCTGCTGGATGGTGAGATCGGACGCCGACGTACACGTCGACTGGCTAGGTTTTCCCCAACCAGTTATCTCCTACCAGCGGGGCACCGCCCCACCGGGACAAACACTAACATGGAAGCTTCCGACTGGTCTTCCGATATGTGTGGTAGAGTTAGGCATATAATGGTGTGTTAAAGTAAGGATGAGGATAAGACAAAGAGGGAGAGATCGCACGCGGTCCATGGCGTGTTTGATACTGCTCCGGTACTTGCCGGGTAATTATTAAGAAATCACTGAAAACCACCTATCAGAGCAGCCATCCGGTAGAATTCTTCTCCAAACAGCGTCTGAATTCAATCTGGTTATCTAGCTCGAGTCAAAAATCCTTCCACTGTCGGGGCTCGAACTGTCAGCGACAACAGTTGATACCATGAGCCACCTCGGCCGGTAGGAAGACTTCGACAGAATAGTTAGTTCGCGGATCAATGATCGTACCATTCCATGAAGAATCAGTAAGCTGTAGGAGAAGAAGACCTATAAACCCGAAGCAAAGTCCAAAACCAACCCGCAGAGTCGCAAACCGTGTAGTCGGCAAGATCAACAAAGAGAGAGCGGGTCACGCGTGTTAATCGCGGCTGAGCTGCCGTAGGCTGACGCAAAGCCGAATGCCCGGCACGAGCGCCCGCGCGCATACCTGAGGTTATCGCGCACTTCGCCCTGCGTTCCGGGCGAGAGGGGGCGGGGCGGGGCGGCCGGCGCAGCCAAGAGAAAGTGGGGCGCCCGCGGCGCACCTCCCGGACGTCGCTCCAGGGCGCACCCGCGGCGGCGGCTCTTGTGTTGACTGTGGCGGGGAGGGTGATAACGGTGAAATTGGTGTCTGGGTGTCGGTGGTGAAGGTGGGTGATGGTGGGGTGACGGTGGGTGTCGGTGGTGACGGTGGGTGTCGGTGGTGACGGTGGATGTCGGTGGTGACGGTGGGTGTCGGTGGTGACGGTGGGTGTCGGTGGTGACGGTGGGTGTCGGTGGTGACGGTGGGTGTCGGTGGTGACGGTGGGTGTCGGTGGTGACGGTGGGTGTCGGTGGTGACGGTGGGTGTCGGTGGTGACGGGGTGGTGGTGACGGTGGGTGTCGGTGGTGACGGTGGGTGTCGGTGGTGACGGTGGGTGTCGGTGGTGACGGTGGGTGTCGGTGGTGACGGTGGGTGTCGGTGGTGACGGGGGTGTCGGTGGTGTCGGTGGATGTCGGTAGTGGCGGTGGGGTTAGGGTTATCAGATGCCCGTATTTAGGAGGACATGTCCGTATATTTAGCGATTGTCCTGGCGTCCGTATTTATTTCCCCAAATCAGCAAATTGTCCGTATTTTTGCATTACACAAACCGATCGTCTTTTCAAACACTATTTTCTATTGAGTATGTACTATTTTCTTGAGGAATTTGACTCGTTCATGTGGATGACGCTCACTTCTGAACTAAATTGGAATCAAGTTGAACAGACAGGTAGGTCATTAGAAAAGCTGTTGTGACTGATGTTAAAATATTTGATCAATTCATACGTTTTCAGAAATATGTCTGTCAAAAGAAACGGGGCCCTTAATTCATGAGCACTCCACTACATAAAAAGTAAGTAGATTATCTAATAGTGATGTGAACGGAACATGTTGCTCCGAACTTTTGAAATTGGCAGAAGTGTATTTTGCTATACCCGCTCACAACGCAAATGTAGAAAGAATGTTTCTTTAGTTAGGTTCGCAATGGAATAAAGAGAGAAATAGATTAAATATGAATTCAGTGAAATAGCTGGGGTCAGTGAACATTAAAAGAGTTTTCATGTGGAGCATTTTACGACTATCTGAAAGCTAACAAATGCCTTCTGAAAAAAATAGCTTAACAGATAAATATGTAACAATATAAGTATGTAGTTATGTATTAATTTAGAATACAGCACGAGTGTTACAACAAAAATCTTTGTTTCGAATTCCAAAAGTGAAATATTCAATTTTTTTTAATATGTCCTGCTTTTGTCCTGATTTTTAAACTCATTTGTCCTGCTTTTTACCCATCCCACCTGGTAACCCTAGGTGGGGTCGGTAGTGCTGGTGGCAGTAGTGGAGTTGTCAGAAATTCTAGTCTTGGCGGAAAGTGGTGTGGTAGGTGTGTAGAAGTGTTGTGGCTGTTGTAGTAGTGTAGGTTCTACTGTAGTAGTAACGGTGTGTGGTCGACTGCTGATACTAATGGTTTTGAGCATAGAGATGGGTATCCGGTTGGGCTATAGCGGTAATGCCGATAGCAGATAAATTGGTAGCGGTGGTGTCATTATCAATGGATTTACAGTAGTGATGATAGAAAGGGTTAGCAGTGGTGGTACTGGCAGTGATGATGTTGGCATTAGGTGTGTTGGTAGATGTGGGCTGACACTAATGATTTTGAGGCTTGTTGGTAGTAATGGTGCTAACACTAGAGCTCCAGCTGGTAAAAGTGGTGTGATTATTTCGGTGTATTAGAACGTTACTGCGCATCCAGAAAACAAATGACTAACTTTCACTCAACCGTTAACAAAAAAGAAACAATTTTTTGGAAGAACTTTAAAGCAGCAGAAACAGCACATAATGCACTATTTTTACTCAAAATCAATACCAGGAATTGAGATATTTGTCATAGTAAGGGATCAACATCTGTGTCCGTGTGTCGTGAAGGTCTGCCCCCTGGGATAGGTACCAGTCTTTGAGATCCACCAGAAACTGAAATTCACCAGACAGGAATTTCTCGAGATGTAAGAAAAGATGGAAATGTCAGAGGGCGGACATACGGACTATAAATTCGATGGTTAAATACCTCTTTGCAAACTGCTGCAGAAGATCTGTTGTGAGGCGATCCGTGAGTGGCCAACCTTATGACCATCGAAATCTCCTGATCTTCTAATAAGGCAAATACTACGAACGGAACTCGCAAGACAATCTCGAGAATTTTTAAAAGAAAAAATTGCATTATTCTTAAATTCACTAACCACGTCATCGCTATCGCGATCGCGAACCTTCATACGACTTATTATGATGCAACGTAAGAAATCGAACAAAATATCACAAAGCAAAAACGAGACAACGTGCCTCAAGCAATCCTCCCAATAAACTAACGAAGCAAAGAGAAACATAATGCGTCATTTGGAAGCACTATCCTTTTCAGAGGGGAGCTACGGTAGGGAATATTTTAGTCCACTTACTCCAAACGTTTGATTCTTCTAGAAAGTTATCAATTTCAGAGAAAAGGGAACCAAACAATCAGCGTAAAGGTCCTGAATTCCTTTAAATTCAAGTACATTTCTCTAAAAAAAGTGACGTACGTTAATTCTGTTAGCGCAGTCTCCTTCAGCATAATCTTTATTGGAACTAGTATTACTATCCATCAGATAACTGTATGAGTGAATAAGTAAGAATGCAAAGAAGGAGAAAAAAAGATTCGCGTTTGCACATGTGATATACGAACTGTTAGGAAGGTTAAGGCCCGAGGACAGCACTTCCCTGAAAGGAGAGACGGGGGCATCGGGGTATAAAAAGATGCTCTTGGATCTCGCGCCGGTGGGGCGGGGCGAGAAAAGAGGAAGTGACGGAAGGGACGAATGAAGAGGTGAGGGGAGGTGGGTTAGCTGGGCGGGGCAGAAAGAGGCAGGGCGGATCGGGACGGGGCGGAGTAGGGCGAAATGGGGCGAAGTGGGGCGAAGTGGGGCGGGGTGGAACGGGACGGGGTGGGACGGGGCGGGGACGGGACAGGCGGGGTGGGGCGTGGCGGGACGGGGCGGAGTGGGACGGGGTGGGATGGGGTGGGGCGGGGCGGGACGGGGTAGGGCGGGGCGGGACGGGGTGGGACGGGGCGGGACGTGGTGGGACGGGGCAGAGGAGGGCGGGACAGAGCGGAACAGGGCGGGGCAGAGCGGGACCGAGCGACAGGAGGAGGTGCGATGGGGTGTGGCGGAGCGAGAGGGTGAGGGCGGGGGGAGGCAAGGCGTCGACCGGCCGGGCAGGCGCCAGGCGCCGGGCGCTGGGCGCGGATCGGGCGGGCGACCACTTCCGCGTCCTTTGTGAGCGGGAGCGGACGCGACGCCCTGCACAAAAGGCGCAGGCGACAAGGGCGACGCGCCCGCACACTGGGCCCAAAGAGGCGAATTCAAAAGAAAATCCATGGACGGCGTCGTCAAAATGCGAAGCTTTGAAATAGACGACGGATAAATTTATTATTGCGTAATCTGCTGAAAATCAAGAGAAATGAGAAGTGATTGAAGTTTTTTTGCATTAATTAAACTAGGGTAGATTGCAAAATTGGAACGGAGCGGACGCACTAGGAGATGAGCGGGATGAGTTGGAGATGAGCGATGGCTCATGTAGTGGAGCAAAGCGGCATGGAGCCCGGCGCGGCGTTCGCGTTGTTTTAAATATGATTACATCCAATATACGGATAAAACTCTTTTCTTTTTTTATGTTTAGATTATTATGATAAATAAATGCGGTGAAAACGCCGGGTTACTTTCACACGTTACAACTATAGCTACTATAGTACCACATTAGCCTTCTACTATATTTTTTTAAATAGATAATAGCTGTCTCCCTTCAAATAATAGAGAGATAATAATAGAATATATAGCTGTCTCCCTACAAAAGATAGCCGTCTCCCTTCAAAATGAGTAATACGAAGGTAATCCCAAAAGTAAGGTCTCCTATTTTTTTTGTAAGTACATAGACTTGTTTATTTCCACAATGGTTTACATCAGTTTACACCTTGAACATTTATCTATTTTTCTACATAATCACCATTTCTGTCGATGCATTTTTGTAGACGCTATGACAGATTTTGTATGCCCATGTGATACCAGTTTGCCGCTATGCTGTTCAGAAAGTTATGAACCTCTTCTTTCACCTCGTCACCTCTTCCGGCCAAATGTTTTTCAACTTAGGGAACAGGTGATAGTCACTGGGCGCCAAGTCGGGACTATAGGGTGGGTGAGTGATGATGTTCTACTGAAACTGTTGCAGGAGAGCAACTGTTTGCCGAGCGACGTGTGGGCGAGCGTTGTCATGGAGAATGTGTACGCCCTTGCTCAACATTCCTCTTCTCCGGTTCTGAATTGCCCGTTTGAGTTTTTTCAGAGTCTCGCACTCTTCGTATCAGTGTGTCCAACTGCCACACAAACAAAGTTCTGTACTAAATAGGAGACCTTACTTTTGGGATTACCCTCGTAGACAGTCGTCTCCCTTTAAAAGCATGCATTTTAATATGCCATGCAATTTCGCTAGATTTCCTTTATTTATGCTCTTCATTTTCCAGGTTTTCTAGGTTTTTCCTTCTCTCCCTAAACCAAACGGTCGTTGCGTGTCGCTCCAACCCACTGTCCGGCGGAGGAGGGCGGGGGCGGCGGCGACGGGCGCGGCGCTCGTTCCCACGCACTGCACAGACGCCCCTTCGCCCGCCCCGTCCACCCGCCGCCGCGGCGCTGGGAGGCTCCGGCGGCGCGACGCCTGAACCGCTGACGTCAGCGCCTGGCCAGCGCTTCACAGGATCAGGTGGCGACCTCGCGGTCAAGGGGCGAGCGCCACTCCCGAGGCGGCAAAGCAAACCCCGGGATTAGGGCGGGATCACGGGGCTCGGGGAGATCGTAACTTTGCTTTACAATCTTATGACTCTTTATAAAAATATCAGATCAGGAAAATATGAACATTTGCAGTTCAAAAACTGATACACTCATTCTTCTATACTACGAACCTGATTTTGGAAGTAGAAAGCAAAATCTGGAGCAGTTGGTTCAAGTTGAAAGTATTTTTTGTATTATAATTTAGTACTGTACTTAAGGATCTGTAGTGGACAATTGCACTGTTCTTGATTAACAATTCAATATATTACTTCTTTGACTTACGTTATAAAATTGTTAGGCCTAATATTAGTCACGTTTACATGTCATTATAGTCGCTTCTGTGTTGGTACTTAGGAACAATCATAATCAAACTGATGACCCGTTTTACTTATTAGTATCGAGATATTATTGCGATATTCCTAAATGGTTAGCAATTAACTTTGGACATTGAAATAAAAAAGTATATTTTTAATAAGTATTATTTTTCTTGAACACGGCATTTTACATTTCTACAAAATAAAATGAAAATGATTCACTAAAATAATATTTAATTAAAAATGTGAGATTACATGTAAGTTTGGTATACGGTAGGAGAAAAATGCATATGCGCCTTCACGGCGAATCGTAACATAAGGTAAATATGTTTGGAAAATCTTTACAGGAAGTACTGTAGTTGTAAATCAATCAGCGTATCACAAATCAACTGTGTCTCCTCACTGATTTATTAAATTATATTTCGTGATTATGGTTTACGCACGTCACTTATGAATATTTTAAACCAAACACTACAGCACTAATGATAAATTCCTATCCTACACATTTTATCTTCAATTTTCATTTTTTTGTATCTCTTGATATATCGGAAACAAATTGTTAGGGTTTCTAACTCTTATTCCTCTTCGATTATTCTGACATTCAAAAATTGCCAGTGGTCTCAGTATCTATGAAATAAGTACGATAATATTATTTTTCGTGAACGATGTTAATGTGATACATTGTAGTAGCACGAACTGACAACTTTTTCTCAAAAATATAACTATTTCAGTTACTAGCAGATACCAAAACATGACTGAAATTATTCTTATTTATTCAAAAATCCTGGCATCTAATTAACAAGTTATATCATAAATCTCTGTCGTGACATTCCCCTTGCTTGCAATGTAAGTTCCTACGCGCTAGCTGGTACTCACATCACAATTCAGAAGCGTAGACTTCAACGTGACCTACTTTCTCAAAGAAACTTCAAATAAAATATCACTTGTCTCGTTACGCTCAATATATGTTCTTTTACAAATGGGGGAAATGTGTTTACGATCCAACTATTTCACTTTTTTCGTTGTCTCTTGTGCTCATTTCCGGATAACAACACGTTAAAGAAGGCGATGTTTCAAACACGGATATTCGCACATAGGATCGAATGTCTCAAACTTTTATTGCTTTCATATCAATTTCACTGGAAGACGCAAGATGAATATGATACTTCATAATAATATTACTATATTTTCAAATAATAGAAACACACTAAGGGCAAGGAGGAGCATAAATGCCGAAGCTCACCACTAATTAGAATAATATTTAATGCAGAGTTTTATACTACAGATATATCAATATTTTAATATCAAAAATTTATAAAGAATTAACGATGTAAAAGTTACCCGATACCCTACGGTCTTCCTTTTGCCATACTTCTGTTGCCGTTTAAGGCTACGAATCTCGACCTACCTTCGATCGTGATGCAAGAATGATTATTATTTCCAATTCCAGTTATCGGATATATAAATAGTTGTCAGCAAATATTATCTTGTTATTACTTATTAATAATATTGCCGAGATATACGAACTGTAGTGAACAATAGTTTTAACATAATACTCGTACATTTATAAATATGACTTATGTCGTGGTTGTAAAGCACTGAAACTGCGAGTTTCCAACTTAAATATTATAATGCGTAATTGTTATTTAGAGTATTATTTTATTTTAAATATTTTTATTTGTAATCTGTTACATCCGAATGTTAGGCAAATATTTTGGCAAAGTTTTACAATGGCATGTGAAGGAACTGTGCATTTACAGTCCTTCATGGATATATTTTTTGTAGGAAACAAATGTTAATGGTATATTTATTCGTATAATTCTGTAGGAAACATCTATTAATATACGATCACAAGATAAACATGAACATTTTCGAGAATGATCATATATCTTGCATTTAATCATGGAACAAGAACCAATGGTTAAGAGATCCAGAGGATGAAATTTGTATAACCTTTTTAAATCTCGACTATTGTCCAGTAAGTTTAATGCTAGGTAATTTGTGTGATTTTCTAGGTGTTTGTAATACTTTTGGCAACTGAATTGGACTTCTTGGTATATTGTAAGTACAATTAAGTCGTTGTGCAATGATTTATTTGAAATAAACCATGGAGCATTGGTAAGCAATCTTAAAGTTTTTGATTGAAATCGCTGGAGTATTTCTAGGTTCGAGTGCGCCTCAACGCCCCAAAGTTGTATTTCGTAGGTTCAGACGGATTTCAATATTGATTTATAAATAAATAGCCCTTGAAATCGAAATTAAGCAACACTATTGGCTTCTAGGGAAAAAGTCAAAAAATCTAAGAACAGATTTCACTTATTTTTAGGAACGCTACGAACTTAAAGTGAAATGCTAAAATTAGCAAAGTTCTATTCATAATGCATGGAACTAGATAATTAAAGTATAACTTCAAATAAATGTAATATTTTAAAATAATTTAATTTTTACAGAAATTTGCTTACTATTATTTTTTTCAGACGCTTTTTAAAATTTTTGATTTTATTCCATAAATGTTCCTGACAATTCCACATTTTTCAGGCGCTCAAGTACACGGTGCTTAACACTTTTCGAGTCACGAGCCAGGCAGTAGTGCTACTATGTGCGCCATCTGTGCGGCAGGCGACGGAACTTCCAACTCGTCGCGTGCTCTCAGGCTCTCAGCACGCGGCGAAGGCGGATCTTCGTCCTCCCCCACCCCTTGGAGACGACACGCAACGCACGAGTCTGCACGCTTGGGCACGAGGAGAGGAAGACGTTCAGAGCACCGAGCACGGACACGCACGGTTAACATCGCGAAGTTGTTGACTAATGTTATGGCTTGATATATTATTTATTGAATTGAGCCTGATGATTTACTTCAGTGATTTTACAAATACCAACCAATATAACCCTGCTAAAGCAGGAGGCATTTGCCCTTTATGGGATGTTATAGGCTAATAATAATAATAATAATAATAATAATAATAATAATAATACTGATAATAATAATAAGGTATAGCTTGATTTTTAAATAAATGAATGTAATATTTACGTAAGTGTGAGAAACAACTTCTCTTCTCAAGAGAATAAGCGGAATATTTGATTTCTCTATTCGCTCCTCTCCTTAGCAAAAATACTTTGAACATTTTCAGAGATAATTGTCACCGTAAAATAAAAGATTTTTGGGCTACTTGGTTTTATCCTGTTATTAGTTTGTACCAAAACATGTTTACAAAGATAAACAGTTTTTTATTAGACAAAACCTTGTGAGTTTTAAATTGGCGTTCGGGTAGAAAACCGTTAATTTATTTTATTGTTAAATTTTATTCAAGCTGTATTTATTTACCCATGCTATTAGAACGGAATATTTCTTCGGTGCTCCCAATGTTGCTAGAGATTATGTTGTAAATTAATTTTGTAGATAATACTAAGTGCTTAAACCTAAAAAGGAATTGCACTTAGTACACTTCGATATTAATTCCCTTAGAAAAATGGTAATGCTGGCTATCAATTATTTTTTTATTTAAATCTTAGTGGATTCAGAAGTCGTATATGAAATCTAGTATCCAAAAATTCTGATTCCATTAAAGTGCGTGAATATCACACAAAGTTCTCGGACTCATGTTATGTTTACAGATTCAGAAAAAAACGTAATTGAATTAATCACAACCATTATCATTTACTAGAAACATCAACACGGCTTAATTCAACAACAGTGATTTCCTCCTTCTCATTCTGTGTTTTTGTGCGAGAATATTCTGTCAGGTACGAGAATTCCATGCTGTGGGGAAAACATTGGAGATGCTCAGAGACCGTACTAGTTCGCCTTTCCGCCGCCGAGCGCGCCACCGCACGGCAGATTTCAGAGCAAACGTTGTTCATAAGAGACACCTACGAATGTGGTGAACACAGATGTTTGTTATGTATCATAACACGTTCATCGCACGTGCTTTTCACTGACAAATCGTCACGGATGCTCCCGGTATTTCACTAAAGAATGGAGCAAAATGTTTATCTAATGAAAGTATTCGTAGTGTTAAGCATGAACAAACCATCCAACAAGTGTATTAGAAATCGAAACCTAATGGAACATTTATTTTATGAGAAAGTTTTGTAGTGTAAGGAATATGATAACATGGATTTGCAAGTGATAATTTCTTTCAAAGAGGCGTATGTTTTTTAAATCCTCGTTATTGTCATATAAATCAGAAAGTGATGAATAAGACATCCAGACTTTAGTGAATCACTTACGTTAGGTACTATCACACATGCTCATATTTTTTTGCGAACACATACCTCATATAATATAATATGCCAAGACATTTTTCACAGCATCATACTATTGTCCATCTGTTAATTACATATTTTATACACGACCGTCATATTTTATTTCGCTATGACACTACGAATGCAACAAGAAATTAATCACTCGTCATTGAAACCCACATCTTTAAAGTAAAAAAATAACTTTTAAGTAAAATAGTGCGTTTTCGTATTTTATTTTCGGCAGTACACATTTCGATTCGTCGCTTGAATCACAATGATAATAATTTTAAATGTTCCAATTCTCATGCACTTCAACATATCGTCTAAAAGTCTGGAAGGGAAACGTATTGTGAACTTACCTTGTCGTATTCGACGTGCATTGTGGATGTTAATGCTTCAAAGATGCTGCTAAGATCTCAGCGTGCATCCCAGCATTACGCTGACTCCAGGTAGACGGCACTGTCAGGACATCTGCCGGAGAAACAGAGAAACATTTATTACTGCAGCCTTGAGAAGCCCCTCAAGAGTATGCAACCCACTCGTCGCTGTTACACAGCGGGCTGCATTCTACAGGGGCGCCGAACTGCTGGCGTGCAAATGAGATCCAAGTTTTTTTCATTTGCAGCCCTAAGTGAATTTGGACTTAAGATTACTTTTTCGTAACTTGTGGTAATAGAGTTTGCAGGCAAATATCTAAGAAATTTTATTAAATATTTCTACACCATATATTGTGGATTTTTTCCTTCAGGGATTGCCCGGAGAAAACCTTCAGTAAGCTAAAAATACGAGAAGAAACCTCATTAATACGGGATTTATACAATTCTACAGCTCTTTAAATACAAAAGTTCTCATTTACGGAAGGTGAATAAATATCGGATATATTTTCATTCCTTTTATATTCTCGACCATTCCATTCAAGAGCTTCGCATTCGTATTTGTTGAAATAGTTTCAAATTAAGTGAAACATTAAGTTGCAAACGAATGTTTATCTTCGAATGTAAATTATGAATGATTGATGGTGTATTAATGATTTCATGGGGTGAAATTTGGCTAGCTATTCAAAGTTTTCATTATTATTCAGAACATTTTTAATAATTTTTATTGTTGAGCAATAATGTTTTTAAAATTTATAAATAATGAGAAAAACATTAATAAGAAGAACATTTATGTATAGTTTCAAACGTATTTATGCTGTCTTATATTATTTCTTTAAAATAATAATTTACCTAGCTTGCGTTTATACTGTTCGCAGGAAACGGAAATTGATCAATGAACACACATTTTGCATAGAATACATTTTACATTAACAAATTTAGTTGTAAATATTTAACTAAACATCTAAAACACACAACTATAAAATGTGTTAAGAAATGGCCGATTCATCCAAGAACCATGCCAAAACAACACACAAAACACGCACCACAATTAATTGATTAATTCGCATTTGCAGGCGCGTTAAATGTTACGGTCATTAGTCCCACAAGTGTAGTACATTTTATAGCGGGAAATAGTGGACTTCTTTCCCCATTGGATGGAGAAATGTGGCGCCGACATACAAGTCGGCTAGCGGAATTCCCCCCCGACGTACTCTCATGAGCGGAACACCACTCCAGGTGGCAGGGACAAGCTCGAAGCTCCCGACTGGTCTGCCAACATGTGTAGTAGTTCAGTGCTTGTAAATGGGTGTACGTTTAAGTAAGGGGTGAGGATATAACAAGGAAGAAGAAGGAAAGATCGCGGGTGGTCCGTGGCCTGTTTGTCAGAGTACTGCCTTGGCATTCACCCGATACTGATCGGAGAAACCATGGAAAACTACCAGTCAGAGCAGCCTACCGCTAGAATTCTCCTTTAGACATCGGCTGAATTTATCGCAGCTATCTCAAAAATCCTGCATCGGAGGGACTCGAACTCAAGATCCCCCGGTGACAGGCACTACAGTGACACTCAGTTGAATCCCGAGCCACGTCAGCCGGTACTACGCACCGCGATGCGCGAGGAGCAGTGAGAAAGATCAACACGAAACATTTCTGCGCTGCTTAGCGATGCAGCAATCCCTGCCAAATGGCGGCGGGCGGCGGGGCTTTGTGCTTTCTTCGTGGCATTTGAGGGGCTGCGAGCAGCGCCGCCCGCCGTGACATTCTCCGCGGCCGTCGTGCGGCGCAGGTGGCTCGGCGGGCGCCTCGACGGGCCACGTGCGCCTCAGCCCGTGACGTAAGCCCCGCTCGCGAGCCAAACGGACAGGAAGGGGGCTCCACACATTCGGCATTCGCCGAGCAGCGAGCTACTGCTCGCCCGATCCCCAACAGCTGATGTGTTTGGCGAATGTTCGCTCCCTTTGATGAGTCCAAAAGACCGACATACGACGAGTAGGGCGAGCGCCGAATGTTCGTCATTCGGCAAATGGCAAGCGACCCATCCACACTACTCCGGATTCGACCAGCGGTTGCTCGCTGTTCGCCGAATAGCAAAAGTGTGGAGCCGCTTGGATGCCCATTGCGTACGCAACTCAGTCAGCGCTGTGTACACGGGGTTGGAAGGAGGTACCGCGAAAAGCAACCTTCGGAAACTGGAGGTACGGCAAAACAAATTCCTAAGAAAAGCTTTAAAAGCTCGTGGTATGTCAGAAATGACCAAATTTTAAAATAATTATCTATAGAACCTCTAAAATCCAGTGGCGTAGCGTGTCTCCTGCGTTTGGGGATGCTCAACAATAATGCGAACTGAAGACATCGTGATTCTAAATGTTCTCTAGAATCTACGTTATTGAAACAAATGTTACACTACTTCAACAGATTTATGTCAGGAGACTTCTTAAAAGCAAATTATGAAATAGCTCCGCTTTAGTTCTCACGCGCGATTGACAATAAGACCACTTGTCTTAAATAATAATATAATACCAAAATAAAATTTAATATATTTAAGTCAGAATTCAACTTCCTAGATATTGATTGAGAATTAGTAGGCAAGCACTATATCTACTGTTTGTGCTCATGACCAAGCACGGAATCACGAGTGAGAAAGAAAAATATGTCTCTGACAACCTCAAGTGTGCTGCGCTCTCGTACACAAACGAGCAACTTGCTCTCATAAGCCTTTGTCACCAGCAGTATGCTGCCCATATGCTAGCTTTTCGGGACTCGAGAATCCTGGGGCAGGGGTGAAGAGGGGAGGGGAGAACCTCGCCGTCTGCGCATGCGTCATTGCTCGTCGCAACTCGCGGCAGACGCTGGAAGCATTTTAGCGTCCAAACAATCAGAGGCCAGCTTGTATAAACGCGCGGAATTCAATCATAGGAAATCACTACAAAATAATACAAAACGTGTTTCGCTGAATGTGTTTCACTCATTTGGAAGATTATCAATATAATATTTAGGCTTCTTTGATTAATATTTCACGTGGGGATGCTCAGCATCCTAGCGTTCCCTGACGCTACGCCATTGCTAAAATCTTGGATTTTTAAACTTTCTTCCTATTTCTACTCTTCTCTTTCACTTTATCCAGTCCCTCGTTTGTATGTACACTCTAGGTAATGCAGTCAATCTTTTTACACGAATCAAATCAAGATATTCCAAAGACCTACTACATCCTCCTTAATTAGCTGCAAAACAGGTTCAAATACCTTTAATTTAAAGAGTATTTTTTACTCTAAATATTTTAAGTATTTTTCTAAAGGACCCTTCGTGGGTATACTTAGTTGTTAGTTTCTACTTTTATTTTCTCCAAACATTGTTCACATATAATGAAATGTAAGTTAAAAAAACATTATGTACATGTAACCTAACTTTATATACTAAAAGCTCATTGTACATCAGAAATTACCAAATTTTAAAAGAATTATCTATATAATCTCTATACTTAGTTCTAGACTTATATCTGCTGCATAATTCTACATAAAGACATATTTACATTGGATAATAAAGTCCAGACTTAAAGAAATAATACTAATTTAAGAAAAGAAATTTCATCTGGCTGAAAGAAATCTTATCTGGCTGAACAATTCAAAAATTGTTATACAGTAAATAACAAAGCAGTACATTTCAGTCATGTAATAAAATTCTTGTCATGAATTAGTTTACGTATTCCCTAGAAGACGTCCGTCTTTGGAAGAGGGGGGAACAAGAGTTTGAGGACCCTGGTTTCTGATCGTTTGGCAATGACAGTGTGGAATAGGGTTGTGGGTTCGAATTAGTACTACTAATATAGCGATGAACTTTAAACCGTGGTTCCTAAGCCAAAAGTAAAAATACTATCTATTCCATTAAAGAATATCGGTCGTGATTCATTACACCATATTTGCCAGGCAATTGGCACAAGATGATTCCTGAAATTTAAGAGGTATACCCCGCCAGGGATATGCCTCTAAAGGAATTTATGATGTTCGTTATATCTGGTACTCTGGCAAACGAGAACAATGTAATGAATATGGAAGCAGTAGTTCAGAAATGACGAGAACAATTGTGAATAAATCAACTTGCATTGAAAATATATTCAGGTTCACGCAATTAATAAACAAGTAACTAGTCAAAATTGGGATAGATTATGTCACTTGATGTCACTGTGTGTTAAATATGTGTGAGAGCAAATTCAAACAGCACACAAACGATTAAAAATTTCTTCCCTTCTATAACTTTTGATGCATATATTTAAAAACATGATGTTTCTGGTATTTGAGGAAAAGAAGAAAATATATTTTGACACAAGTTAAATAATATAACGAATCAAACTCTTCAGTGTCATTTTGGACGATCGAAACATTAAATTCTTTTGGTAAACATTAATTGAGTTAACAGTTGATTAACAGTTGTCACGTTTCACTTTAATATTTACACGCTCAGTAATATTCAAATATTTTTACTTCGTACGTTTTACATCAATTATAGTTAAAACAATTATCAAATATGTAAATACATTAACTTTCGTGATAAAATTCTTTTTGATGTACCACTTATTGCTTATTTATAGTACATTATTCTCTTGAATATTAATGCTGTTTAATACATTATTACATGACAAATATTTTAAAAACGAGATTCTCGTACAAAGCTGTAATGACAAAAAACGTGAAGCTATGAGATCAGCACACAGCACACCAGTACCCTCTCTGAAGTTCGCATCGCATCATTTCTGTGGCCATTTCCTCTCTCTGTCCCTTTCAGGGCGCGCAAAGACGAGTGTCTTTCTTCTTCCCTTTCGAAAGCGCTGCCAGGGCGGAAAGGGTCACGGCGACAGAGGTCGATGGGAGTCGTGATTGTCGGCGGAAAACGTCGCAG
The DNA here is from genome assembly GCA_031308135.1 of Acheta domesticus. Lineage (NCBI taxonomy): Eukaryota > Metazoa > Arthropoda > Insecta > Orthoptera > Gryllidae > Acheta > Acheta domesticus. Next base: position 29,781,456 of record JAHLJT010009419.1, on the reverse strand, counting down.
CTGACAAATCACCGCGTGGCCACCGGACATTCATTTGTCGACGGCGACGCGAGGGCGGGGTCCGTGGGCGGGCGGTGGCGGCGGCGGCGGCAGTGGTGGCGGTGGCGGAGACTGGAGTGGCGAGCAAGAATGGCGAGGGCGACCCTCTGCAGGAACAATGATCGAACACGAGAGGATGGGACGCGAAGTGTGGAACCGGCAAATGGGCGGAACCTGGAGGATTGACGGTAACAAGAATGAAATTTCAGAAAAGAAAGAAAAGTAAAAACGCCACGCCAGATCGACAACCATGTTAATGCGACTTAAAATAAAATTAATTTAAAAAGAAGAATAATGAATAATTTTAGCAATACATCTTTTGTGCAGAAAATGTGTTTAAATTAATATAAATTATAATTTAATTTTTTCAACTTTCCCTAGGACTGAGACTGCAGTTTCAGACATTTATTTATCTTTAAAAAATATTGTATTTGAAGTTCTGAATGATTAATCAACAATTTACTAGTTCAATTACAAATAAACTACTCTTAATTGATTAAATATTCTTTTATTTCAGATACACGTGTCAATGAATTAAAATGTATTAATATTTAATCGGATTTAAATGGTGACATTTCAGCAGTAAAAATTCAGCTTTTATAATTCAATTTTACTTTTGGTTAACCTCGGTTTGAGATATGCAACTTGTTTGTGTCAATTGTTTTCATTCTTGAAAAAAATTAAAAATTGAGGGTATTTCACCTTTAACTAAACAACAAAAAATGATTTGGGTCCTATCTGGGTCGAAAGATTGTATCCTAACAACGTTATAGACAGAAAGAGAAAAGGACAATTTGCATTACATTACAGAATTATTGAATTAGGTAAAGTGATACGCAAAAATAGTGAATAGATTAAACTGGTTGTGATAAATATAGCACATGTAACGTTATCATGTTTCAAGATCGAACCGTATGTAATCTCTTAAGCGGATTGGAAGTCTACTTCTTGCAGCAGGTAACATGCATCTGAATATGTGCCGCCTTAAAGCGAAGTGAAAGAAGTTGGTCCCGGTTGAAGGACCTGTAAGTACTTCTCGAACAAAAAAGAGAAGACCAGAAAAGCCAGCTTTCGGTTACTGCAATTTTCTGTACAATACGATAATTATATTTAGAAACTATGATCTTACAAAAAATTATTAAAACATCACTTTTGTCAAATACGACCAAATATATTTTTAATAAAATAAAAATAATAAAAGAAACTTAGATCCTCCGTCAAGAAGGGAGGTCAGTGTGTTATAGTATTCTTGGAATGGTGCTGCATTCGGATTACTTAATATTGCTTATGAGGAACGTAGCATTCTACTGAATGTTTTTCTGTACAAATTTCCAGGACCAGTTGGGCGATATACATTAAAAATGTTGAATTGACACTTTCCAGATAAATTAAATAGTTTTTCGAAATTAAATGACTACAGTGTTGTTGGTTCCGGGAAGGTGCGTGACAAGACTAAGAAGTACCGGAGAACCTCAAGACATGAAGCAGTACCAATTGCACCAGGAATATGTAACTCCAGAGAAGCTCCCGTACACGGGAAGGCCGACCGTTCGCCTAATTACGGAACGCTGTGCGCATGCTCAACATTTCCAACGGCAACTCGAGCCCTTCCATGTGATTGCCTCGATCTCGAGGTCAATCACTGCACAAGGAAAGTTATAAGAAATGCCTAGGTCTCGAGTTCAATCATTGCACATGGAACGTTAAAAATGCCTAGCTCTTGAGTTAAATCACTGCTCAAGGGAAGTTAAACAAATTTCTAGCTCTCGAGTTCAATCATTGCACAAGGAAAATTAAACAAATGCCTATTTTTCGAGTTCAATCACTGCAGAAGGAAAGTTAAACAAATGCATTTATCTCGAGTTCAATCACTGCACAAGGAAAGCTAAAGAAATGCCTAGCTCTCGAGTTCAATCATTGCACATGGAACGTTAAAAAATGCCAAGATCTTGAGTTAAATCACTGCTCAAGGGAAGTTAAACAAATTTCTAGCTCTCGAGTTCAATCATTGCACAAGGAAAATTAAACAAATGCCTATTTGTCGAGTTCAATCACTGCAGAAGGAAAGTTAAACAAAAGCATATATCTCGAGTTCAATCACTGCACAAGGAAAGTTAAAGAAATGCCTAGCTCTCGAGTTCAATCATTGCACATGGAACGTTAAAAAATACCTAGCTCTTGAGTTAAATCACTGCACGAGAGAAGTTAAACAAATTTCTAGCTCTCGAGTTCAATCAATGCACATGGAAAGTTAAACGTACTGAGCGCTGAGTCAGAGCAAGGTCGGAGTAATGCAGCACTTGTATTCAATGACATCACCGTCCGTTATCTAGACGTCTGGGTTTCCTGATTCCAAGAGCGATCCGGTTCAGGATGAATAAGACTTGAAATGTTGAGAATTACGCAACCAGTCGTGAGTTCTATGTAGTATAGTGATTTACACTCGAAATATCCTTCAATTCATTTTTGATTTTTATTACGTTCCATGTTTACAATCAAAGCTAAATAATATTTCTTTATTTACTCTTTGAATATCACAAGTATTGTAGGTACATCTGATTAGGTTACAAATATTTAACTTTTCTATCTTCCTTTTCATCCTATTTTTTATATCCTGTCTTAGAGTTATTAACAGAGGGACTTCTGTATCTTCCTTTTATGACATTGTCTTCCTACATCCAGAGCCCTCTAGACAAGTTTTTGTAGAAGATAGAAGGTTTTTCTATTTTGTCAGTGATGGGCAGAGGTCGCAATAAAATACAAGAACCTTTTATATTGTCATAATATTATAAGAAAATAATAAGTCGTTACAAATAACTAGAGACCTAGGTAAGTAAATCAATAAATCAAACATTACGATTGTTAAGGAATTAATGACGTAGTGTTGCTCCATACATCAAGATCAAATACGAAATTAGGAAATTCAGGAACAAATGAAAGCCGTCAATGATGTGAATAATTGACGCAAAACCATTAAGGGGGACTGGCGCAGTGAATTACGGGGCAATGTTAGTCAGGATGGAATTTGGAAATGAACTAAAATGCAAAAAGGAAATAGTGAGAGTACCAAAAAGCTGGAATGGTAGGAAGAAGGAAGCAATGTAGACCAGCAGCAGATAGAATAGAAAAGTGGAAATAAGAATGCAAAAACCGGCATCTATCATAAAGATCCCAATGTAATACAACTGTAATTTTCAGGGATATTGTAATAATATGACTTCCAATCATGTCAGCATTTAATGAGAATTGCTGAGAAAACAGTGGTATTTATGACGAAGCACTTTGTGCGAATGACAAGTCAGTTGAATAGCAAAGTGTTTTACGTTACAAGGAAACAAGAGATTTGAGGGCGCGAATGAATGTCGACGAAGACACCTAAGTACATGATGACTAGAAAAATTAAAATAATCACTGAAGTGGCAACCATAAGGGGGACAAGTACTACATGTGACTGAACAAAAAGAAAGAGTGGACGAAACCAGTACTTGTTTAACTGAGAGGTATAGTTGGAGTGCGAAAAGCGAAGAGCTTTCTCTGTGATTAATAAAAATGACAACTCGTGATTCTATTTTTACTAGGTATGTAGTGAATAGAATAACATATTTTGAAACCAAGTTCAGGTATTTTCCATTTGAGCTCCATATTTTATTTGATTTATTATTTTTACGGACTTTTCTATTGTTTTCGATTATATTATATAAACGGTAAATATCAAAGTGACTTTAATCAGTAAAGGTTAGTATCTCTCTTCTGAGAATTTAAATTGATAATTTTGTAAAAATAACAGACATAAAAATACCAGATGGTCATTTTCAGGAAATTGTTTAAGAGTGAATGAATGCAAGTTTGTAGCAATTAAAGGATAGAAATTGAAAGTATACCACTATTTTTACAGGATTAACATGTTTGGTAAATGAGAAGAACAATGCTGTACTTTTCATTACGTCATATTCAGTCTGGGCTTTTACGCAATCTGGAATTGAGACACTCCTTGATTTTATAATAATCTCAATGAGCGTTACTCACACCGTCGAAGTTTGAGGAACGCGAAATTATAATTCAGTGCGTTTAAAATTTAACATCTTTTTGCGTTTGCTTGTTTGCTATTTGTAAAAAATTGTTGTAATGTCTGACCAAACAAAAGAGAGGATGAACTATGCTATAGACAAGGCTAATACACGCGCACGTATCCTTGAGCCCCGGAATCCCTACCCCCCTTTACCCACATTACTTATATTAAGAATAAATGATAGCAAAGATGCTGATGCAACGAAAAACAAGCTGCAGATTGAAATGATAGTTCTGCCTTCTAAATAACTCAACACCCCCGTCAGTGGCGGATCGACGGGGGGCCAGGAGGGCCATGTCCGCTCCCGAAAGTCTAGAGGAAGACGTTTGATACCTTTTTTATTTTCCAAAATTAATTTAAATATTTATATCAGAATTATGTAATTATTTAAAAAATAGTATAGTATAGTACACATGCACACTACAAAAAGTACAATATAATTAAAAATGTTTAAATCTATGATCCCCCCTCCCCAAATGATCGGCTGGTTCCGCTCCTGACCCCAGTCCTCTTGTGTCTAGCCAAATGAGGGCCCGAGAAAACGGGCGCGTATAACAGGTAGAATCCCAAATCCAGCCTTCCGTGTCGTTTTGATGAAGGTCAAGGCTGGGAAGGACCACGTGATGTGAGAACTCGTCCGAGGTGGTGAACACATCGACTGGACGCTTCTGCCAGCACTCGTCCGCGAACTCGTCCGGGCGAACCGCTTTCGTAGTGTCTGCTTCGACTGTACCACCGCCGCCGCCGTCGTCGTCGCCGCCGTCGCCGCCTTCGCCGCCGCCGCCGCCCCCTTGCGGTAAAAGTGCTGGGACGAGCACGCAGGTGAATCCGAGGGACCGGTCGGAGAAACCAACGGATCTCCAGACCTACATTAACCCCACGATCAGGCAGCGGCGTAACCGCAAAATCTTAACATGCGCTTTGTGTTCTGGAGCACTTGTGGATAAATTCCATCTCGGTTGCGGATTATCGACTTTATTTTAATAAAGTTAAATACCTGTTATCTTTCTATATTTCTAAGATCTCTCGTAAGGCATCCTCTTCTCAATGATGAGTATTTATATAAACAATGATAAGTATTTAAAATGTTCTTATTATTGTATGGTAGGAATTTTATAAGTCAGAAACGTCAACATGTCCGTCGTCGTGACTCCTTGGGGAGGCATTCGTACTGGGATATAACGATGAGGATGTGTTCACAGTGAATAAGGTGTACGAAGATGGGGGAGATGATGGAATGAAATGCAGGAGAAACAGGAGGATGAAGGGGAAATCTGCCCCAAACTCGCTTTCACTGTCACAAATTCTACTTGAATCGGACGGAGATCGAACCTCGGTCCCAACAATTGAAGGTGAGTGGTTCATAGATCAGGGATCGCCCGTTCAAAGCAATTCCTCTAGTTCCTCCTACACCTATGTTTTTCAAAGTTCAATAAGTACATCTCTACATTTCGATTTTCAGTATTCTATGCCCAAATCTTGATTTTGTTCTAGTTTATTCGCAATTCATCCTTAGATTTCGCTGTACATCAATGAAACGAGTGAGTATTCAAGTGTTTCCATCTCAATTTCGCTATTTCCTAAAAATTTATGTTTCTCATTACCCTTGCCCCAAACTTACTAATTTGTGACGTTGTTGTTCCACGTGCATTTGAGTGTATCTCGTAAACACAATTTGTGTTTTTTTTTATTTGGAAATTATATATTTTAGGAATAAACAAGCAAATTTTGCTATCATTCAGATCAGTCATTGCCAACAGCCCTTGGCGACTCAGAGAATCACAAGGATCTGGCTTGCAGCTTTAAATTTGTCATCATAAAATTTTTCTTTGTATAATAAATATTTATGCAAAACATAGGAAATAATTGTTTGATATTTAAACTCTGCGGAAGTAAACAGCAAGAAAGCTAGAAAGATCTAGTTTTGTTAGGGACATGGTCCTCAATTAACTTATCATTTATCAAACTATTGGATTTATTTAACATATTGTTTATTCTTTAATGCTAGATTGAGAGGATTGGACTCGGTAATTTGAAATACAGTAGAAACTCATTTTAAAAGTACCCGCCTACTAGAGAATCAGCCATTACAAGAGTCATTGTTGGCTGATCAGATTCTGCGTGTTTGTAAAGACCCACTTATAAGAGCTTTCCGCATATAGTACACGGAGAGTCCGTTCAAAGTTTTTTTTTCTAGAGTAAGGGTTAGAAGACAAATAAAAAGACAACGTAGTAATCTAGGTAACTAATTGGCTTTATTATCATGTCCTCCCAACAAATGTTATGTTCGAAGGGATTGACGTCCTCCGAAATATCCTTCCAAATATAAACCAGCTCATCTGCTAAAAGTGAAGATCTGTTGCCACTTTGAGAATGATTTTGTGGAAGGCGCTAAGATTTCGACCCCGGTCAAGAACCCTTTCATGATAATGTCTTCGTCTTCAGCGAGGGGGAACAGTATCAGTTGGTGTGAGAAGACGTAAAGCTCAGTCATGAACTTAATTTACAGTGAAGTTTGTATTGATCGAATCTTCATTGTGGTGATATGGGTGTTGCTTGTCTGGTAACAGTGCTCAGTTTGCATGGAACATGACGTCTCAATTTAAAGATATTTGTGAGATTTCCAGGAGCGGAGGATTGAAATAGAATGTTAATGTCAACATCGAAAAAAATACTTGAGCATAAACGTCAACTGAAGATGAGTAAACTTGTAAGATAACCTTAAGTGAAGATATATTAACTTAACTTATTAAATAAGCTTCTACCCACAAGAGACAAGACCCTATACCCCTCTATAATGCGAGAATAGTATAGTTCTTTAGGTTCTCTTATAACTATAGTATCTCTTATAAGTATAGCTCTAAAAAGTATTTAGTGGAGTTACAATATTTATTTTTCTTTCTTGCAGAAATGTTTTACTTTTGAAGTAATTTGAAAGTAAGTGAAGTGGAATGAAGTTATGAGTTTATCAAAGACGAATAATGCAAAAATTGTTAATTCTAAATTATACAAAGAACAATTATATAAATCAGAATTAACTCGATAACATTTAACTGAAATCATACATGCCACCAGGTATTACCTAAAACAAACTTACAATAAATCTATTCACTCTACATCCAGAGTTAAACACGTCTGTGTAAGTAAGAGTAGGAGAGGAGCAAGAGGGCCCGCAATTAAGAACCCCAGGAGAGAGAACGAAATGCAAGCGGGGAGAGAAGCGGGAAGCGGGACGGGAAGCGGGACGGGAAGCGGGACGGGATGCGGGGTGGGAAGCGGGGAGAAGCGGGGCGGGAAGCGGGGCGAGGACAATGGGGAGCGCAGCGTGAACAGGGCGGGGAGCGAAGCCGGGGTCGGGTGGAGAGGGAAGTGGGAGCTGGGAATAGAGCGTATTGGGGACCGGACGGGAAGCAAAACGAGAAGCGATGCGGGACCGGGAAGCGGGACCGGGCGCGGGGAAAAGGGCGCCGAGTGGGGAATGAAGCGAGGGCTTGTCGGGGTGCGAAGCGGAGACCGGGCAAGAAGCGAAGCGAGGTCCAGGCGGAAAACGAAGCGGGGACCGAGCTGAAAGCGAAGCGGGGACCAGGCGGAAAACGAAGCGGGGACCGAGCTGAAAGCGAAGCGGGGTCCGAGCTGCAAACGAGGCGGGGATCGAGGTGGAAGCGAGGCGGTGACCAGGCGGGAAGCGGGGACCGGGCGGGAAGCGCAGCGGGGAGCCGTCGGGGAGGGGAGCGTGGGTCGGGCGGCTGTGGCCGCGACCGCAAACGGGAGCCGCGGCGCCGTAACGGCAGCTGCTGTGGGAACGTTCTCACCCCCACCCCCTCACTCCCCCGTGAGGGTAACGCGCAAACGGAGCGAACGCGCGCGCCACGCAATTGCGAGCGGCATCGCGTGGCGCGAGGCGCTTTCCGCCACCCACCACCCAGCGCGCTGTTTTAAGGGCAGGCGAGTTCTGTTGTGTGGGATCGTCATTTCCCTAATAATAACTGGCCACGATGGCTCAGTGACAATACACTGTGGTGCTGCAGTGTTGTTGGGGAGATTACAAGTTCCAAGACCCAACGATGACGAATTTTAGACACTAGACAGAAACTTGAGTCAAATGTGAGCACTGTTTCGTTCGTCACATTGCTCAGATTGAATGTTTTCCGTAGTTTTTCTGATCAATAACGGAGACGCATCATAGATTGCGCGCGATCTTTTCTTTCTACTCTTATTCCCCCTCTGATCAATAACTATCTGAAAACACTACACTCTGAGGGGGATATGAACTCTCAACTTTGGTTTCCATGCAAAGCGTTGTCATTACATTTCATTTTTGTGTTATTCGTTACGTAGTTTCACAATTAATGTGATTCGATATTAAGGTAAGTTTAGTTAATCTAATACGAAGTAAGACAATATAATATACTAGCGTACCCGTGCGAGAACTCTCACATGTTATACCCCGCCCTCTTCCTTATATATTACTAAATATGGAAAAGGAAAAAATATTTTCTTCAAGCCCCTTTTATCCTCCGTCACTTATTCTACATGTCAACGTGTAATTGATAATACAAACTATTCTTTTTAACTTTTATAATCAAACAAAGAGGCACACCCGTGTAATTCAATCGCATAGAATAGCAAGTAATTAGTAATTTCACGTACAGTTGCAGATTCTACAAGCTCTGAACAGATAGAGTTGAATTGAGAAGCGACGAACCAGCAAAAAGTAATAGAATGGTCAAGAAGATCTCAGCCTGTAGATTACGGTGTGAAGAACGTTTCTTAGGCCTCAAAATTTTAACTTTTAAGGCCCTTTTAAGGCTTAGTTTAGGAGTTATTTAACGATATAGATTCAAAAACCCTGACGTGCGTAGCGGATTGCATTTTACATGAATATTTAGGTGCGTTTTTAAACAAATCCTTCACATTTTTAAAGTCAAAGTGCAATTCGTCATGCCTATGTAAAATTCTCTTCTTTAAAGACCTTATTTACAGTGATTGTTTGCATGTGACAGCCGCAAAGAGAAGGTATACTACTGAAATAATATAGGAGACGATACTTATTGCCTTCCACTCCACAACCACAAGTTGACAACCATAATCTATGTTATTAATTTCGAGTATGCGCAGAAATTGAAAGAGTACTGTGCACCCTCCGGCCGTGTGAGAGAAGAATATGACTTCGTTAGATACCGAGCAACTCGCAAAAAAATCAAAAAACAATGGTTTCGATATTATCTGAGAAATGTAAATATTTTATTACGTTATTCCGCCTTTTTACATACTGTACGTACCATCTGAATTATCACACTCAATACGGCACTACTTTTGACACAGCTAACGTCATGCGTCAGTAAGGTTCCAAAGAAGAGTCCGCTCCCATTATAGATTTACTATTCACACGCTGCGCGAAGGAAATGCAACTTTTTTGATATTCTTGGTAGAAAGTAAAGAACTATTGCACTACAAAAATACTAGATTAGTGCAGTATTAGTGAAGACTATATTCGTTAAAATATTTAATTAATTGCAAGGTTCTACGCGAGAATTTAATTTCTTGTTCTTGATCAGTCTGTTTGTTACTTGTGGAAAAACATTTTATGTGGTTTTGGTCAGCAGCATATTGCTTCTCCAGGCCACTAGTAGACAACATAAATCATTTTCGTGAGATTCAAACCCAATCCATTTGCATTAAGAATTAAACTTGTATATAGACTAGTGGAGGGATCCTAGAATTTAAGAAGACCTGCACAGAATACACTTCTCACAGTTTGTCACATATAGTTAATTGTTTTCGACACTGAATAAATTTAAAAAATCCGTTTTTTTCTTGTAGAACGATATCCGATGCTACCAACTGTGATGTCTTCACCACAACATACTCGGTATTAACTCTTAATTTCCATGTAAAATTGGGAATTATTACTGAATTGCGTGATGTGTAACTGTATGCTTTACTACACAAGACATACAATGGGCGTGTCGCACATATACGAATTATTTCTCATTTGTGCTTGCCACAAAGCAGGGACTGACGTTTCGTGTTTTCCGTGCGTATTTTAGTTCAACTACACAAAAGCGTTTTAAACTAGGACGGATTTTACCTCACACAATATATCAGAAAAATAAAAAATAAATAAATGGTATTGTAAAATATTTTTCTGTGTTAGAAGTTTTGTGAACTTTTAACGCGTACTGGACGATTTGAAAACTTATGTTGCATTTCAATTACTGCGAGTAATACAAAGGTAAAACGACAGCTGGGTACACGCCCAAATGGCTATTGAAGAATATGTTTTGTAAAAACAGTATTGACATTAGTCTACTTAATTGCTTCTGCACATGACCTTGAATTTTCCAGTTATCAATTCTCAATTAAAACTGAAGAACCAATTAACACGAATTGTTTCCTTTAAAAGATAACTTTGTGTTTAACAACATTTCGTCACCGTGAAAATTCTTCGCCGTCAAAATTCTTCGCCACAAAGTAGGCATGTTTGTCTTCGAAAAAGCACCATGACATCGGAAAAATTAGTACACACCATAGAATTTATTAAATAATGCTAGCAGTATTCTTTATGAGGTTAATTCTTGCAAAATTTTTTAAAGAGCGAAGCATTCGTTCAAACGACACCACTCAAAACATAAAACTGTTCTTACAAAAAGTCACTATATTAGGATAGCATAAAACAACATTTCAAAATGGCATGTGACATTTTCTAAAGTCAAATGTGAATTGCTCATGCACTTCACATATTTTGTTAACAATTTATTTATACTTCGCTAACCACTGAAAACGAACACAAATAAATCAAAGCTGGTTCAGAGGTGAGTCACAGAGCTTTCCATCGCGAAATACGATGAAAACAAGCGCTGATTAATCAGAGCTCGGCGCATTCCGCATCACTCGCAGTGAGCTAAAGCGAGCTTTTCCCCAGGTGTCACGGTCGTTAATCCAAAAGCGCGTAAACTTGCTTACGCGTCGATGCGAGTCCAAGCGAATCGAACGCGGCTTTCAAGGTTTCAGCCGCCCTGCGTGCGAGCGGGCGGGCAGGCGGGGGCAGCCACTTCCGGGGGAGCCCTAGCCACTACTTCCGGCGCGAGGAGACCCGCGAAGGCCGCGCTGCGCACATGCTCCCGCCCTCACGCAACGCGAGCGCTGGGCGGAATAAGGGTCGCCCTCGAGGCAGTGCTTGCTGACCGTCAGTTCACCTTCCTCCTTCGTGTATCGGGGTTAAAAGCTCGGTCGAGCCTTGTGGAAATTGTAGCCGAGAACGCGTGTTCGCGTCAGGTTTCTTCAGGGTTTTCCCTGCCTCTCATGCCATCAGCGCTCAATGAAGATTCAGTTCGTATATCATCACCATCATCATCGCGCAACACTCAGTGTTAAAGTATTCAAGTCAGTAAGATAAAATTCACGGAACAACGGTGAATAAAATCATTATAATTTAGAAGTACTTTCCATGCAACGATGCGCACGGTGTAGTGTGAAAATCTTCAGCCCGCCGAATACCCTTAAAAAACAATCATTCATACTACATTGGCGAAGTAACTTTACTACTCGTTTTCACGTCACAAATGTTACGAAATTACTGAACACATTGTTCCCGCAGCAGCGTATGCACACGTAAATGATGCGATAGTTATTGAACGCCCACTTAATTCAGCTGCAGCTGTATTGCGTCTCACCAACCATTTATGTTCGTTGGCCTCTCTCTTGAGGTAATTTACATACGAATACATTAAGCCAAACACAAAGTTAATACAGTATTCGTGAATTCATGTAAACAGAATTAATCGGAAAATGTTACCTTGACGGATATGTTGTTCCTTACTTGAGAACCATCGATTAATTTGAAGTACCTTCCGCAAGGTTTCACCAAACTTCCAATATCGTGAAGTCGCTACTAATGAATGTCACGTAAATATTTTTAGCCTACACTCAGACATCGATTCTCTAGCGAACTCGACTCATTTTCTCCAACAGAACTTGCGTCCGTAGCAACCGACGCTCCATCTCTCCATTGATGTTTATCTCGAGTTCATACAATTTGTACATACTTATATTTTCATTTTGTAACAACAAATGAGTGGAAGTTGTCAGATTTATTTAACACATTGCATACAATGTTTCGCCTTTGACGTTCTACCCTTGCGGTATGCAAAGCAACCAAAGCGAGCACTCTATGGAGCGCGTAACATACTAAACTCTATCAGATAGAACGTCAAGCAGCCAGACAGGCGCGCGGAAAGCGGCCTGGACAGACGCACAGCACGTCGACGCACAAAGCGACGGCGTGCGAAGGCTGCGCTGCAGCGGGCTCGGGCAGTGGGTCACCAGTGGCGTGAGGGGCGGAGCGGCAGCAGGCGACAGACCTGAAATGCGCTTGACTTGCGTAGTCCTAGGTGTGTTTATAGGGTTGGCCAAGGGATCAGAAGAGCTTAGGTCAGTGTTGTCAAGCTCGATGCCACGAGCGGGAGTCCGTGGCACGACGAAATCGCCTCTCCCCGCAGTTCATAACCCCGCCGCAAGGGACAACGCCACAACTATTGTAAAACGGCGGGGTTACTAATAGTTTCCTCTGCCGACGCTAGTGGCGCAGAGAAGCTGGTGGCATGGCACGGTGCCGCGAGGCGTGCCAATGCCACCAATAGGAGACCTTGGCACCACTGGCTTTGGTAGTCAGGTAGGTCGGGAGGATTGTAGCATCTCTGGAAATTTTGAAAGGGGTTCCGTTGCTTTAGAAAATAAAACACTCTATTTTCTTAAATATATTCAGTCCTTAATTTCCCCCGTTTTTTAACCTGACAAATACGGAAAATAGATTTGGGGAAGAGCCTTGGGAAAAGAGATTTGGGGAGGAGCCTTCCAAGCCATCAGAAAACAATGTAAGTACTCCAACATAAAACCAATTGTTTTTTTACTAATTGTAAAATTCAAGCAATAATTTCATTCTCCTTATAGTGTTTTTTTTATTTTGTAGTAAAATACAAAGTCTTGTATAAATAATAAAATTTAATGGAGAACGGGGTAGAAATGTTGTTGCCTTCTTCTTTTGTTTTAGGTTGCACTCTACGAGCGTCCTACTTGCTTGGACTGGCATTTCAAATAAAAGAAAATGCACAAGTCGAAGAAACAGGAGACATTAGTTTCAAATGCAAAGTAGTGTGCCAGCAATTAGTGATTAGGGAAATTTTGATATGTTTTTCTATTTGGCACACATTGAGACTGCGCTAAGTAAGACACCCCATATAATTCCAGATGCTTTCAGATTCGAACTTAATTTATTTCGTCTTCGGCGGGTCCGGTAGCTACAAGTAATAGGTAGAGTGAGGAACGTCTAGCCTTAGGATCGCGCGTGGTAGATGAACTGTTATTGAAACTAATTCTGCCTCTCCCTTCCGTCCTCCTTGCCACTAAATTCACTATATTCTCTAACAACACTCGAATTACTCTATCTTAGATCAACATCATCATTATTACATCTCAATACAAACGCCTTACCGGGGTGACCAGACGTTCACCGTGTTGAGATTCCGACAGAGAAACAACTGCCATTCTACTGTAACCACAAAAAAATCACATTCGATACATAATTATGATTGATTGAACAAGTGAGAAAAGGGGAAATGACACAACGTTATAGAGTAATGGATGACAACTTGTGTTGCTGCGAAACATTTTTGCCTGCTGCTTTCCTTACAACAGAATATATTTATATTTGAACTTCCAATATTATTATAAAATTTTGCCCTATTGCCCTACCCAGAACTAGCACGCATAAAGGATTGAATGTCCATGGAGCCTTTTATGGTACACAATCGTCATTTTTCCTTAGAGTATTGAATACGTGTAAAGGATATTTGTATTTGAACGGAACAGAGAGATAGTCATAAACCACAATTTTGAGAGTTTCAAATTGACCATACCACGATTCTCTCTGAGATACTCTATACTCATACAGTATTATAGGTTTCTATTTTCTAGCCATACTACAGGATTGCTAACTGACTGCCTTGGCTCTTCATTGATCTGAACATTCAAACAAGCCGACTGGGACCGGGAGGTTCAAGGTTAGAGTTCCGACTTGTCGAATTTTTAACACTGTTCGGAGGAAATTATAGCGGCCAGTTGCGCTAATCGGTAGTTTTCCGAGATTTCTCCGATCAATATTAGGCAAATGTTGGAACAGTATTCTAATAAACGGGCCGCGGACCGCGCGCGATCTTTCCTTTCTCTTCCCTTACGCCGGGAGCTCACAGCGAGGCCTGACTGGGGCGGTGTTCCACTGGGGGAGACAATTGAAGAGGAAAATACTTCCAATGTGACGTGTAGGTCTGTTCCGATCTCCCCATCCAGTTGTGGAGGAATCAGGGCAAAAAAATTATTCATTACACTACCGAGGCTGTTAATCACCGTTACAGTTAATGTGACCGAAAAAATCTATTAATTACTCAATGAAACAATAAGAGTGGCTTAAAATTCTCTCTAACTCAGCCCTTTCTTCCTTTACAAAACACGGACGTTGCAAGCTACCGCGCGCGAGGTGGCACTGTGCGAAGGCAAACGCGGCCATTCACGGTGCGGGGCGGCGGAGAAAGTTTATTCATAGCTTTTACGAAATTTTTCATTCCTCCTAATAAAATATCCCATGGAGGTAAAAATATTTTTCAGGATTCAATAAATGGTCATGTGACCCATTTTTCTGGTCAGGGATTCCTTTAATATTTATCAAACAGAAACAACAATCACGTAAATGATCCTTCGGTTGCCTCGAAATCAAAGGAATTGCAAATGGCATACGACGTGTACCATTTTCCTATCAAGACAACAGTCTTGACAAAAAACATGCATTTGGGGCCCAGTTATTTTCAAAAATCACGAACTTCACAGCCAAAGTAATGTCGATATTTTATCGCAAGTAGCGTTCAATTTCGCCTCTGAGCAGCTGCGGGCACACGACGCGACGCGGTGGTGGAGCGGTTGGGCAGGTGAAGGGAACCGTAAATCCTTACCTTTCCTTGCGTTATGTTCACCCTTACATACACTTATATGCACTTCAATACATATGCCCGGGGACCTTGTCTTATCCTCACCCCTTACTTACACACTTACACTTATATACATCTCAATATCACACATGACGGGCGACCAATCGGGAGCCTATAGTGTGATTTTTATAACTTTGCCCCTCGAGCCCCTATGGCCACGATGGAATATTGCCCGCTGTTTCGCGTCTTTCTCGCTCGTGCCGCTACATGTCGCATGATTGCAAACACTGCTTGATATGGTATCGATCATGCGATATCTAGACGGCAAAGACGTGAAATACCGTGACATATTCCATCATAAAGACGGGCGTTGAGGAACAAAGTTATAACAATTGCGCTATAGTGCTGGCCCGGCCGGGACGGTGCTCCCGGCTGGTGGGTGATACCTGGTAGGAGATCCCTCACGCCGACATGTAAGTCGACGCTGTTCTCATCATCCAGTGGGGAGGGGTACATATCCCCCCAACGGGCATAACAGTTATTCACTATACTTCCAGGTCTAAAGAAAGACCATAACAGTGTACATGTCAGGTAACATCAATTATTATTCAATCACCGAGAGACGTTTAAGATTAACTCTCACTGAGCCTTTCTTACTTTACAAACCAGACGCCGCCAGAAATCGCGAGCGAGGTGGCACTGTGCGAGGGCAGACGCGGGCACTCGAGGCGCGTGCGGCGCGATTGATTGATTGATTCGTGTTTCCGGGCGCGTCAACTACTTTGGTCATTAGTCCCGTCAGTGTAGTGCGTGTTTTTCCTCGGGAGGTGGCGATGAACTTTTCCTCGCTGGATGGCGAGATCTGGTGTCGACCTACCGTCGACTAGCGGGGGTTTCCCCTCAACCAAGTATCTCCCACCAGCGGGGCACCGCCCCAGCCGGGACAAGCTGTAAGCTCTCGACCGGTCTCCCGGCATGTGTGGTAGTGTAGTGCATGTTAGCGTAAGTGTGTGTGGGAGAGGATAGGACAAGGAAGGGGAAGGAAAGATCGCGCGCGGTCCGTGGCCCGTTTGTTAGGGTACTGCTCCGGCATTCGCCTGGTGTTGATCGGAGAAACCACGGAAAACTACCGATCAGAGCAGCCGGCCGCTAGAATTCTCCTCCAGACAGCGACTGAATTCGACGTAGCTGACAAGCTAGTGTCGAAAATCCTGCCGCCGTCGGGACTCGAACCTAGGACCTCCCGGTCAGAGGGACTGCAGTGACATCAGGTTGATACACTGAGCCATCTCTCCCGGTGGGCGGCGCGAAGTGGCTGCAGGCGGCGCGGGGGTGGAGCGGGCGAGCGGGCGAAGCGAGCCGTAAATGGGAAGTTGAGTGACGCCGCGAGGGGCCGCTGTGCGCGCGTGGCAGAGACGGATAGGGGGCGCTCTCGGTGGATTTAGGACAATTAAGAAGGTGACAGGTGACGTGAACGTGTACTTTGTCGCTCTATTGTCTTTTAGATGAAAAAGGGAGAGCGACGCGGTGCCCGCCACTGCAAATAACGACGACAGCAAAGTTGGCGTGATGTCATAATTAGATAAGGGACGTATTGTGCAAATGCGCATCATGATGTGATGAAAGAGTGTGTTTTAATAAAGAAATAAAATAGTGTTACATACAGATTTTAAAACGAATACCACAATTTGAATACAATTTTATAAAATTCATTATTTCTATCTCGTGAACACAATTCAACACTCCTATAATACTGGTCGACAAGGTTTTCTTCACAAGAAATCTGACCAGTGAATTTAGTGCGCTTTTTCATACTGGATTCAAATAAGTATTCAGAATTTTTGTCATGGCTACTTTTTAATATCTGATTTTAACATTCTCTTTGACCTGTCATACAAACCTTTACCTTACATGTAGCTATTTTATTGAGGTCGAATTTAAGGAAATTATATGTAATATCATGCTGAAACTCCAACAGGCAATACTGTGCAGTTCATCCATGCTTTGACATGCTCAAACGAGTTAGTCTGCCATTGTGACGTGTCACTATTGAGTTGTCTTTGGGCTTGTTAGCACGAATATCACTAGTAAATATAACCTTTCTTTGTGTTTAGAAATGTATTGTGTAAACTGTGTTTTAGTGTTTTGTATTTTCATCATCGCAAGAACGTGAATCATGCAGATAATTTCTGCTGTATAAGTTCTGTTGTGAGCTGACTTAAAAAGCCTCAGAGGCGAAATTTAACGCTACTTGCAAAAAAGTGTTATCAACATTACTTTGGCTGTCAAGTTATTGATTTTTGAAAAGAACTGGGCCTCAATATATGTTTTGTTTGTTAAGATGGTACATATGGCATTTGCAATTCTTATGATTTCGAGGGAACCGAAGAATCATCTATGTGATTGTTATTTCTGTTTGACAAATATTAAAGGAATTCGTATCCCTGACCAGAAAAATGTGTCACATGTCCATTTATTGAATCCTCAAAAATATATTTACCATATGTACCTCCAACGCATATTTTATTAGGAGGAATATTTTATTAGGACAATTTCGTAAAAGCTATGTACAGACTTTCTGATGGATTCTTGTATTTGAAATGGAAATTTCTCAAAATAAGTTATGCTAAATTTAAATAATGGATTTTTAGGATCACAAATACGGTCATTAATGGCTGATGAACATCTTAAAGAACTGTTAAATCTACTGGAAAAAACAGTCTGACAGTCTTTAAAAATTGTATATTGCAATCCCTGGAAATCATAAAGTAGAAAACTATCGCAGATAGTGGCTGATCTTCTACATTCTTGTAAAGTTATAGGATGTAACATGTCATTGAAAATTCTCTTAAAATCTGACATTCTCCGGGAAAACCTTGGGGCTGTCAGCGATGAGAACGGTGAGCGTTTTCATCAGCAAATTTCTACAATGGGGAAACAGGTACTAAGGCAAGGGTAGTTCTAGTATTGCTGGCTGACTACTATTTGACAAAGAAGAGAGGTGTTCCAAATACAGAATATGCCCGAAAATCATTACCACTTCCTAGGTCAGATGTGGTAGTCAGAATGAAAGTCAGGACGAATAGTATACCATTTAGAGTTGGATAGCCAGTTACTGATTTTATTCAGAACTATAAAAAGTTCACATGAATATCACACAAAACTCTGGCCTGATGGGTAAAAACTGAAATGATATTTGAATTCAGTATGAAAAATACTTATAGGATCTGTTATTTTTGCTCTTGTGAAAGAAAAAAAAGGTTATTTTTGTAGACCAGTGTAATTAGTGCTTTGTGTAGAATGCGGAAGGAATTTATTTTGTGAAATCATGGTGTTCGATTAATTCAGAAAAACAAGTTTGAAAAATATCTTAAGAGAAATCCAAGCATTTCCAACTAGTAATATGGTTTCTGGGCTGCAATAGAGGCTCAACTAAAAATATCATGTGTTGAGATAAATGAGTTTTAAAGTTTTTACCTTATATTGAAATGCATTATTCTTGCATTCACAATTCTGCCATTTGTTTGTGGAATGCTGTACTGTAAGATGCTGTACTGTTGTTGCATTTGGAAGGCAGACGAATCTGCAGTTCTGGAGAGTGCATTAAAAATATTTTTTTAGTTGTGCCAATATTAAAGCCTACGGGTGATATAACTTAAAGGGATTCGATACCGCATCAGTAGTGCCCTGCAATGTATACCTTTCAGATTAATGTACATGCTTGAGATCATTTGTCATCCTGATTCTACCTGAATTGTACGAGACAAAAAACACACATTTAGATCAATAAGAGCAACAGCAATGAATCTTTTAGGAAGGCTTTTAAATCATTTCTAAAGAAGATCGTATTTCACAATGAGAATCAATTTCATTATCCCAGAGCAGTGCATCACTCAATGAAAAGTGAAACTTCAAAGGATATCGAATTAAAACTCAATTTATGCACAAAAGGTATGGAAGTTGGCGGCGCAGTATTGCATAGAACAAGCGGTCCACAAAGTGAATGAGAAATGAACACGTGAAGAGACAATGTTGTCAGCTGTACGTCACGCGACGCAAAATGATTGTGTGCTCTTGGCGCTTGATCCTGTCCCAGACGATGTCGAGCAGAGGCTGCAGAGAAATACCGTCATAAACAAAACATTAAATTTACGCACTGAGTCACAGAATGTTTGTAAATATTCACACTGAAGAGAAATTCAGAAGAAAGTTCTCTCTCAAATGTTTGTTAATTTACTACACTACACTATTACGCAAAAAAGCGTAAATTAATAGCGGTTGATATAGTGATGATTGTGAGTTTCAGTGTTTTATTTACACTCAAGAAAGTGATGTTATATTGAAATAAAATTGTTCAATGAATTGTCATCGCGAGAGGGAAACAAACCAGGTCTCGTGATTTACATCTAGTTGCTCAGGATGGTGACAGACGAATATTGAATCGAATATTTATAATTAAATTTGTTTTCATTGTTTTCAAACAAAATAGTACAAACCGAGGTAATATAATTATAATAATTTATTACCACAAATGAGCGTACGCTCGTTGGCAGTTGACAAGAAAAAACACAATATTATTTTAAAAGTTATAAACGTATTGAAAATTACTGAGTACTTGCAAAAATCCTATCTATCTAGTTATTAATTTACGGCATGCCCATTCCACAAAAATGGCCGTGCCGTAAATTAATAACTAGATAGGATATGCTTGACAGAGCAAACCAATCTATGGATCAGGAGTGTAGAGATCACTGGCGTTCTCAAAACGGCATTTGAATGTTCTGAATTAATAAATAAAGGGGATGTTAGACGTATGGATGAGTTGCAAAGGCGATGCGTACGGTTTTGGCTAGATAACTACAGTACCAGTAGCGTATAACTCTTACAGTTCGAAGCGCTTTTGCCACAAATTACTACCCACATGTCACCACCAACCTGATAAATAAATGAAATCTCAAAACATTAACACCTACCGACAGACGTTGACACTTCTTGATAAAATGTTCATAACTTGTAAATGTAACCTTCGCCACAGCCGAACCTCATTGCTTCCACAACTTCGTGTGAGTCAGCTGAGCGGCAACGCTGAACGCTGGCTGTGAGAAAGTAAACAAATCCTCGCAAGCTGATTGATTCAGAGCAAGTCACATGACTTACCATAGCACGCGGCGAGAGAACTGTCAGAGTCGCTTCTACGCAACCGGACTGTTCTCTTTTATTCGTGTTTACCTGGGAATTGGGCGCGCGTTTATCAGTAAGTAGGCAGGCAAGCAGTCGAGGACGCGCTCAATTAGCAATTGATCGAACGACCGGACGGAGATGCACTCGACATGCGACGAACAAGCTCCATGTAAAAGTGGCAGTGTACAGAAACAGGGAAAGCAATAAAAGGGGTAGGGATGCGCAGGGATAGGAGGATGCGGCGAAGAGAGAGGTGACATCTGGGAAATGCTAGTTGGGGGGTGAGTAATTGGGTAGTAGCCACGAAGGAAAGAAATAACACCAAGTGAAGAAGAGGCGAAAGGATAATGAGAAGGTGGATAACGGAATGACGGGATTGGAGGTAGGGGTGAGGACGTGGTGGGGACGGGGGCGTCGGGAATGTCGTGCTGTGAGTCGTGAGATGGGCCGGCGGATTGAGAAGTTTGAGAGAGATGTGATATGGGAAGTGCTGTGTGATGAGCAGTGAGGATGGAGGGGGTGACCTTGAGAGATACTAAGTAGGAAGATGAGGCTATACGGGGGCGAATGGCAGTTCGATGGGGATGGTGATTGGTGTACAACGGAAAGCGTGCGGCTTTTATGAGGAGAGAGTCCGGTTGAGACGAGGTTTCCCCATGAAGTGGAGAGGATTGTGGGTTTTGACGATGGTGAGCAGATAGGCGGAGAGGGTTGGGGGTTTAGACGAAGATGGGCAAGTGGGCGGAAAGAGTTGTAGGTTTAGATGATGGTGGAGAAGTAACCGAGAGGGCTTTGGTTTAGGTCGAGAGAATGGGGGCTTCTATGATTGATTGACTGATTGATAGATTTATGTACCTGGGTGTTTTGCTGGGTTGCCTATACTCCATGCGAATTTTTGATTTATCGATTGATTCCAGGCGCGTCAACTCCTAAGGTCATTTCTCTCGTTAGTGTAGTGCATGCTTTTACAAAGGAAGGTGGCGGTGATTAATTCCTAAGGTATGGCGAGATCCGGCGCCGACTTACGCGTCGGCTTGCGGGGTTTCCCCGACCAGTGGGGAACCGCCCCAGCTGGAACAGCTTTAAGCCCCCGTCGGGTCTCCCAGCATGTGTGGTAGCTTAGTTCGTGTAAGTAAGGAGCGAGAATAGGTCAAAGAAGGAAAGATCGCTCTCGGTGCGTGGCCCGTTTGATAGGCATTTGCCTGGTTTTGAGCGGAGAACCCATGGATCACTGTCGGTCAGAGCAGCTGGCTTCTAGAATTCTCCCTCAGAACGGCTGACTTCGACCCCGCTGGTGTCGAAAATCCTGCTTCCGTCGGGACTAGAACCCTAGGACCTCTCGGCCAGAGGCACTGCAGTTAAATTAATTGATGCCATTAGCCACTTAAGTCGACGGGCCTTCTGTGGGGAAGGCGGGAATTTTAGATGAAGATGGATTGCCACTGCGGAAAGGGTAGACAGTTTAGACGGGAAGACTGGGCACTTGTCGGGAGGTGGGTCTACAGCTTAGATGGATCAGGACTTATCACTTACCCAGAGGGGTCAGTTTAGACTGAGTGGCAAGTACATAACAGGGGAGAGGGTGGAAGTTTAGGCGTTGCCCGTCAGCCTCAAGCGTGAGTTATATTCAGCCGTACTGAGGTCTCACAGAGATGGATCTAGCAGGGAGGTTTTTGTTTGAATTATTACACATGTAGCAAGTGCCTCCCCCCTCGAGCTCTGAAAGTGAAGTAAGTACCTAGTGACTCTTGCGCGACCGGTCCGCTGTTTGATAGCGGGAGGGGGCTGTATCTGCTTTTTATTGCAGAAGATTGGTAGGGGCTATCAGTTGCATATTTTTGCAATAAACTCAGTTTTCTAAAAAGTTCATTTTCGTCAAATCCTGACCTTCCACATTGTCAGGCAATAATAGACTCGTGAGATTACGGGCACTTACTTCAGGGAAAATCGTCCAAGAACACCGAGGCTCTGTTTTATGACGCTCTGAGTGTGTGTTTGAGGAAAGGATTTCGTAAGCAATTCATGAGCTTGACTCAGCAAACGAGGCATATATGATCATAAAGTTTCCATATTTTTAACTTCTGCCTTCCCCTATTTAAAGGTTTAATATTTTTCCCATAACGCGTTTCTTTGCGAAGAAAAGGAGGAACAATCACCTTTTCACTCTCCAGAAAGTACAAAAAAATCTCTAAGCACTAGTTTGTAGAGTCCACCGCCAAGGAGATTAAAAAATTGAACATTAAGTTAAACTATATCTGAATATTAAAAATAAATAAAACCAATTGCTGAGAAAATTTGTCTCAGTGAGGACGAAAAAGAAAGGCCTGTCGAATACAATGATCATGGAAATGTTTTAATAGTTTAGAGCGCTTAGAAAGTTCTATATTGCCACATCTCACACAGCTTAATGGCCCGCTGCTATTACCAATTCACAATGGTCACTCTTTATTACCGGAAATAAGAAAGTTTCTAATGTATAAAACTACTGAATTGTGAAAATCTGTCAAAAATTTCAATCCCAAGTACGCCAAGATAGACCTCGTTATAAATAACATACACAAAATGATAAGTTATTTATAGAAAATTAAATTGGAATATTATTAACAAATATTAAATTAGTATTAATGCAAAATAATAATAATAATAATAATAATAATAATAATATATCTAACGTGAATAATATATTCCCTATTCCGTTTTCGACTGTCGTTCGTTCCCTGGCCAACTTGGGATTTGGGATTTGCAAAGGACAAAGCGAGTTTGCGGCAGATTTTATTGGATTTCTTCCGTTCATTATCACACATTCTACCATTTCTCCATCGTCATTCACCTCATCTTTATCGCAATCTACAAGTTAGAGTATCAATAACGAACCTCAGTGACCTTAACAATTGAAGAATTGACCAAAGGAGTATCACAGGGGTTTAGTTTGGACAAAGTCACGAAAGATAAAGTCAAGTCCTTGAAACCACCTTGTCTGTTCCCTGCTGCTTATTGTACGATTTTTCTATCTCTGCCCCTCAAGCCCCTACGGCCACGGCGGAACATCACACGACATTTCGCGTCTTTCTCCGTTGTGCCGCTAGAAGTCGCATGATCGCAAGCACTACTTGAAACGGTCGCGATCATGCGATACCTGGTGGCACGACAACATCGTGAAATACCGTGACTTATTCCATCCTGAAGACGAGCCTTTAGGGGCAAAGTTAGAAAAATCGCAGTATAGTGGGACTACAGAAATTCTTTAAAATACGCTTCTGCAGTGTGTAAATGGCGGCTGGTACAACTGACTGCGGGCGCCCTCTTGGATCTCCTTTGGGCCAGTCTGGCCCTGCCCTTGGCGCGGCCTCCTGTTTTCTCACACCGCGTGGCGGCGGCGGCGGCGTTGGCGGCGCGCACCGGAACCCGATCCCCACGCTCCACTTCCGCCGACGCGTAACCGGAACCGCCTCCGGCACCTCTCCCACGGCGCCCGGGGGAGCCTCGCAAGGCCCGGCGCGTGGGAGGCGGGAGGGCCGGGGCGACGGGGGTGGGGATCGAGGCGGCGGGCTGTGGTTGACGCGGGCGTAGCGCGGGGGTGAACTAGCTGGAAGGAGGCGCACGGATCGATACGTAGGCGGACACTGGGAAAGGCCGTCTATGAGACGTCGTCGCGCTAAAATACAAGGATCAGAGGAGGTGAATTGAAGGGCTTGGCTTTATTGATTTCATGGGATTTAACTGAACTCCAAGCTATCTCCCAGTATAACACAAATATATAAAGATATTGGAGATAATAATTGGAGATAAAATAGGAGTGTTTGATTGAAACAAAAGTAGAGGCAAGTTGAGGTACGGGAAATAAGATAAATAAGAAATGAATGTGACGGGATCTCATGGTAGTGAACCTTATGAACCAGTAATAATAGTGAAAAAGTGAGTAAATAGTGAGGTGGAAAGATGGAAGATTTATAAATGTAACTGTAAAAAGAAAGTAAGAAGAAAGGAGGGGATAATTGTTAACAAACAAAAAGGGAAGGCAACGGTAGTATTTTATGAGGAAAGATATGTAGAGGATATGTAGAAGATCTGTAGAAAATGTATGTAAAGGAAGATATTTAGATAAGATAGAAGGAATGAAGAATTTGCTACATGATAATAGAATTTTGACATAGAGAGCGAATGAAAAAATAGCTGCGAAATAGGGAATGGAGATGGAAAGGACACTGAAAACAACTGTATTAAGTGTAAGATTCGAGTATAAGGCTGATGTGAAGTGTACAATTGTATTAACTGATAAGGCTCAAGTGAAGGCATTCAAGTATATGGCTGATGAAACTTGTAAGAAAAATAATAAATAAAAAAGAATATGACAAAATGTTGTGAATAGAATCTAAGTAGGCTACGATGCAGAAATAATAGAAACTACTTAAAAATAGGTAAGCAGGGAATGTGGGAATGATTGTATAAGATGTTCAGAACAAGTTGTATCAGAAATAGGAAGAGAAGTAGGGCGGTGTTTTTATACATTGTAAATGTTAATACCTTAAGACGTGAAACAACTTGCAACTCCAAAAGAAGATAATGAAAATAAAATGATCCTACGATAACTCCTTTGGTCCACTATTAAGGTCACGGGAGCTCATTGTTGATTATATAATGAGCAGAGAGCAATAAAGATGAGGTTTGTGGTGATGAAGAAATGGCAATAAAAGAGATAACTCTGAAGAAACCCTGCCGCAAACTCGCAAATATTCCACAATAATGGACTCCGTCTCATGGCCATTACGCCAAGTATCCCCTGGCTTGTCTTCATAGCAGAGATATGTCATACCCTGTTCATTCTGAGAAAAAAGATAAAAGATTTAATCCCACAATCTCCATAGCAGAATAGAAATCAAACACCGTTTGTAGTACGCCGCCGTTTGTTAAAATGAAGTTGTTAAAGTAGTAAATATTTACCCAAAATGTAATAATCTATCTGGTATGCTGGTAAGATTTTAATTTGGACCAAAAATGAGGTCCAGAATTTTATAAAGCCACGACATTTAACTGGAGAATATTCCGGTAGATGGCTTTTAGATCAACTCGACGATTACAACAGCGATGAGGCTGAGATGAAATGTCAGAAAATAAACTTGCATGCGCACAAATGCTAAATCTAGCAGAATCAGAAGAGTAATTGTGATAGGCTTAGGTAGAACAAACGCTGGAAAAGGTCATATAGGAGATGTAATTGCAGCAAAATGCAGGTTACAAAAAAGGAGTAGAATTAGAGAATAACAATAGTTCACAACAGAGACAAATACATGCATCAGTGTTATAATAACGTGAGTCAGCAAGGCTAAAGGAAAGAGCCAGAAAATCTGGCACGTAACTAATGCAGTCTAGCATAATTAGGTCAGCGGCAATAATTATATCAGGAGATAAATCAATAGGATAATGGATCATGAAGAGAAATGCTTCGTTTGTTACGTTACACGAAGTTGTGAACTCCTAGAGAGAGATGTGACTGGAAGCGAAATGTAGAGAAGGGGATTGTGGATCAAAGAGGTGTTAGTTTGTATTAGATGGGTGATTCTGAGGATAAGACCAAGTGGGAGACCAAGAAGTGGGAGGATAAGAGAAGTGGGAAGCAATAAAAAAAGAGATGATGCTCACAAAGAAAGAGCTATTTGACGTAGCATTGCCTATTGTCTGTAGTCAATTGATTAACATAATTTTATTGTATTTTTGTGATTTAATTGCCACCCATTTTCTAAACATCTTGAAAAAGCAATGCTGTGAAAGAGCTGAAGATTGATTACTAAAAATCAGTATCACTCTAGGTAAGAAAACAATGATTTTCCGAGAAATGCAGTAATGTGTAGCTTAGTCCTCTACGTAACTGATGACACTATATTTGTAAATGTGGAATACTCAGACAAATAAAAGTTGTTGACGTCTTTTAATATTATATAGCTGTACAAGAACTGTTATAAATATAATAGTATAATGAATTAATGGTGAATTGAAATAAAAGCTGCTCACCCATTGCGTCTCATTAAAAAACACGAATAAAATAATTCTCCGTAGTTTTTCTGATTGCGCTACAGTCCAGTTTCGTCCTTGGCCAACATCTGCGTACATATTCGCGGAACTTCCGGAGGCTTTATATTTCGTATGGGATGCACCACAGGGGACGGAGAATCACACCCAAAGGTTGGGAGTCAAACCTCCATTGAATAAGAATTGTAAAAGGAAAAATCGCACGTGGTTTGTAGTCTGTCGTTTGAGAAATTGGGTTGTCATCGACATAGTATCGACATTAAACATCTTGAATTAATATTCAACAATTATAAAGTGGAATTCTCACCATTGAGCGAAATATGAATGAATTATTAAAATGAGATGTAAAAGTTACAATTCATAATACTGACGTATAACTAGTATTTCCTAGTTTTATCGAGATTTCGTGTTCATAACCAAAAATCTGAGATATTTCGCTGCCATTTACGAGCTATACACATGTTTATCCCTCAGCTGGAATCATATAAATACAAAGAAATCTATTCCGAAATATAAACGGATATTAAGCAATGTGTTGTAGCAGGTATCTTTGGTAAATTTTAAAAATGCGAATGTTACACGAAACACGGTACACAATGAAGGCATTCGACCAAATATAAACAAGAGAACATTGAGTCAGCAAATTGAAAGGAAAGGGTAGGGAGCGTCGATGAAAATTGAGACTTGATGTCGGGAATATGGAGCTAACTAGAACGCGTTCTCCAAGTTAAATATAAAACAACGAAGTCGCATAGCCTGTCGAGCAAAGAGGGCGAACACAGGGGGAGGCGGATAGCGACAATGACAGTGGAGTGCGACGGTGGCGGGAGTGGGAGCGAATGGATGTGCGGGAAGTGGAACGCGAATGCAAATGAGAGGGTGAAGTAGAGACCGACTCACCGAAGTCTCTTCCGGGACTAAGAGAATTCCATTCAAGGCCCTTCATAACATTTGCAACAAGCACACAGAAGTCCGGCGAAAGTTAACTCTATCCTCAAGAGATTAGGTTATTTCAACTTCAACTTACTCGTACGCTACAGCGCAAAGCACTCAGCGCACAGTGCAGCTAACTTGTTTACCGACTTGCAGTTTATTGAGAGGTCGGAAGAACGAGAATTAGAGACCGTATACTGGAATGTGCAATCTATGTTTCTGATGTGGAGAGCGATTTTAGATTCAGAAAAGAGAGAAATTGAGGTCTATTTGAAGACTTTTCTAAAAAAAAACTCAGCTCTAGAAACTTAAGTACTCTACAAACAAGGAGGTTTCTTATTAAGAGAAACAAGACGAAACCATTAAAAAGATACACGTATAACTCTTGTTTCTCTCTGGAAAAATAAACAAATCATTCAAAGTGTATGCTCATTAGTAAATAGAGAAACAACCACCTTTCATGCACATACATAAAAGATGCAAAACCACTGGGGCAGGTAAGGTCTCGTATTTATAAATTCACATGTACAGCAGCGTTACCTTCTCCGTAATATTTTGCATAAATCCACGAAATTTTCGGATTCGTTGGAAATATCTATAAAGAGTCACAAAAGATATCTACCATATGCTGCAGAAAATTAAAAAAAATACTAAAGGAAGAAACTCACTCGATATCGTCAATGTATTTTGTATCATTCCAAACGATACGAGAATAAAGAGTTAGCTATTAACAATTCCGCAACAACAAAATACTATTTGCCAGAAGAAACTATTTCTCTTACTTTTGGAAATGGGCGTTGATGGGAAACACCACAGAAAACGACCAATCAGAGAAGACGGTCGCTACAATTCCTCTCTAGACAGGGATTGAATTCGACCAAGTTACGTAGCTATTACGAAACTTTATTTTACCATTGGGGCTCGAACCTCAGGACCCCCCGGTCAATGATGATGATGGAGCACCGAGTTGCCGCTGAGCTCTCTCTGCCGGTACGTACTTTACAACCAACGTAAAAACATTGCAATTAAATTCAAATTATTTCTGGGAGAAAAGTAATATTAGTAAACAAAATTATAAAAATAAGATCTAGATACATTATTTTCAAATTCTTTATACACAAAGTACGAATTGGGGAATACAATATAAATTAAATAGTTGTAATCGCAAATAAATTTAATTGAAATAATTGGTTCCTTGATTTTTTGGAAGTGGTCCCATTTAAGTACATTGTGAAGGCGACCGAGCCGCCCCGTTTCGGCCTACTGTGCGCGGGGCCGCGCTGTGGCCGCCGCCGCCGCTGACCACCGATGACGCGGCGCCGCGCCGCACAGCTGCCGCGAAGGTCGCCCGGCGACGCCAGCGCAGCGTTGCCGACGTGCATTGCCCAGGCATGCACCAGAGCAGGGGCCATGGTACGAGACGTTTATAATAATAACCAATTCCCAGCACCAACGACGAGAAATTGGAGTAGGAGGAGAGGGAGGGCGGAAGACGAGGAGAGCCAGGGAGGAAGACGAGGAAAGGAAGGAAGAAAGACGAGGAAAGGAAGGGAGAAAGACGAGGAAAGGAAGGGAGAAAGACGAGGAAAGGAAGGGAGAAAGACGAGGAAAGGAAGGGAGAAAGACGAGGAAAGGAAGGGAGAAAGACGAGGAAAGGAAGGGAGAAAGACGAGGAAAGGAAGGGAGAAAGACGAGGAAAGGAAGGGAGAAAGACGAGGAAAGGAAGGGAGAAAGATGAGGAGAGGGAGAAAGACGAGGAGAGGGAGGGTGGAAGAGGAGATGGAGAGAAGAAGATGAGGATGACGATGAAGATGATGAGCCGGAGGAGGAGAGATGAGATGAAGCAGGAGAAGGAGCGGAAAAAGAGGAGGAAGGATCACGATGATGCTCGTGGACTGTGATAAACAGGAAATTTTAAAATTATAGAGAATAACACTGGAGAGTGAATTTAGTCGCGGTGTTTGAAATCACTGCTTTGTTATGCAACAGTTACGTTCGTGATCACCATTTTATTGTTGTGACTCTTGAGTTCTTCCGAGGACAACGCGAAAGTTTGTCAAATTATTCAAACAGCTTTCAGTCTTTACCGTGATAAGAACGGGTGAAGCGGAAGATGGCAGAAAACAAATCGGAAGGTTTCCAATTCCCCCCAATTTGCATAGGAAATCTCCAAAAGATACCACTACCTACGATAGATGAGTGCACTTTGCATTCACTTTCAAAATGCATTAGTAATCTTCTGTAGCGTTACAGATGGGTGCGTTAGAAATGTAGATGCGAGTTCACATCTAAATCGTCTTCAGCTCTAAGTGTCAGTTGTTAAATCTGAGTGCAGACTGTGACAGATTCTAGATAGAAAGCAGCTGGTTTGATCGATGTCACTGTCTGAATTTTAGAATTTTGTAGACACGATCTTATTTGTCGTTTTTGTGGAAACTTCTCAACAATGCCAGGCAGATTACGGGACACTGTCTTCAAGAAAAAAAAACTATATCTGGATCACACCCGATCCTTCCGTCTGAAAACTGTCCACCACCTGAAAGATCGTCCGAACTTTCGTTCCTTTAAGACTCCTTTTATCTCTGAAAGACTGACAATACTGTGAGTTCTCGAATTTCACGTAAATGTACACAAGAAAATCAAGGCAAAGAAGAATGATACGGAGAAAAGGAAAGGAATAGCAGAAACGAAAGCAGAGCAAGAAATGATTGGTAAATCGACTTACATGTGATTAACTTCGCAGATAAATATACAAAGCAGCTGTGCCACAGCCTTGTGTCAAAGATGATGCCTGGTGAGAGACAAATATCAATATTTCTTGATATAGGGAACTGAAAATCACCGGGGGGAAAATATGACGGGTCTGATGTCAATAGGAGCGCCCAAGTCTGATCAGCAACATAAGCAACTCTCCCAGCTGTGAAGAAAATTAGGACTATCCTCAAAATTCCCAAAATGTATAATTTTCTAGAATATGCTTTCAAATTACTCACTATACATTGCTGGGTGTAATTGATACTTAGTTATAATATTTTGTTTCTTTCGCCGACAACTGACAACGCTAATCTTGGGTTGATCTCGCAAAGGTTATCTCTAAAACCGTTCCGTAATTTTACATGATCCTTAGAAACTAATGAAATGTGTCTCCTGGATAGATTTGGCTAAGTTAATTCATAAAATGA
Source organism: Acheta domesticus (assembly GCA_031308135.1). NCBI lineage: Eukaryota > Metazoa > Arthropoda > Insecta > Orthoptera > Gryllidae > Acheta > Acheta domesticus. Next base: position 29,751,046 of record JAHLJT010009419.1, on the reverse strand, counting down.
CTACACGACTTTAAAAAATACACATTCTGATGTAGCATGAAACACAAAATCCTCACCGCCGGTCCTGGAGCAGGTCTTGGTCTGCTGTGTTCTCCGAAGCACGACGCATGTTCGCGGAAAAAGCGCGGCTTGAAGGGTGGGTGGGGTCAGAGCGAGGTCACGTATCTTGCTAAGCCGCGCCACGCCGCTCCACGCCGCGACAGGGACCGGTCCAGCTTCGAGGCGGCGCCGACTCACTTTTTCAGCAGCCGCGCCCGCGGCGGCGGCGGCAGTGGCTGAAGTGACGGCTGCGAGTTCATTAGCCCGGTCGCTGCCGAGAATCGGCCGCCCATTCGATATCTTCTTTCGATGAATCGGTTGTTTTGCTCGGAATGCTATTTGCGGTTTGCGTTTGTCGGAGCAGTAATCGGCAAGCGGATGTTACATTTTTGAAGGTTGGCGGATGCTGATTATTTCATTGTTTGCGGGCGTGTTTACAGCTCTGGTCATTAGTGACAATAGTGTAATGATTTTTGTACCTCGAGGTACATGGAATTCCGTTGAATAGGTGAGAGTCAGCACTCACCTACACATCGATTTGCGCGGAAATGCCCCCTTCAGTTATCTTCCCCAGCGAGGCATCGCGACAGCTGCGAAAAGCTCTCAACTCCCGGCAAGTGTGGTGGAGTAGTGCGTGGAAGTGCATATGTGTGTAAGTAAGGGAAGTAAGGGAGAAGATAGGACAAGGAGAAAGAATGTAAGGTCGCGCGCGGAACGTGGTCCCGTTTTGTATTTCTGCTCCGGCATTCGCCTGATGTTTATCGGAGAAACCACAGAAAGCTACCGAAAGGGCAGCCGGCCGCTAAAATTCTCCTCCAGACAGAGGCTGAACTCGATCTAGATGGAAAATTCCGCCACCGTTGGAACTCGAACCGTGGGATCCGCCGAAGGACTCGAACCCTTGGCCCTGCTGATCAGAGTCGCTGCAGAATCAGCAGGCAATTCGGACTTGAATTAGAGGTTGTGTAGATGGATATTAGGGGACAGATACTGAGGATTTTCTTGAATATCCAGATGTTCACTTTAGTATTAACAGGACGGAAGTACATTATAAGTTTAAGGTTCAAGGAGAATAGCTGAAAGCAATGCCATTGTTTCTACACAGTGAGGTTTTGGGTTAATCTCGATTTCTGAGTTTATCGGAAGAGCATAATAGCAGATGTTATATGTTTGCGAGTTAGTGGATGATGAGGTGGATAATGTGGGATAGATTTTAATAAAGGTTTTATTTATCTTTCATGCGTACGTTATTGATATTCGTAGAATTCATAAATATTGCTCCAAGGAGATCTCATGAAGCAATGCGACTCATTCTTCACATTTCTTTATTTGTGATAACGAAACGACATAAACGAATCTTTATTTCCATAAAAATACTTTGGTACTTTTTATCGCCAAAATGTCATGAAACGCTGATTCCGTCGTGTTGTTATTTTTTCTACACGATTTACAAATACTGATATGAGTGGCATACCTACCGCTCGCTGCATGGATATAACGCTTTGAGACAGGACGTGTACTTAGAAATAGAAGCGAGATAAGTGTATTTGAAGGCGTAGGAGATACGATGTAAATTGTTCGACCAGTTTCCCACCGTTTAAAATGTAGTGGAAGAAGAAAGCAGATTAAACAATAAATAACATTGAAATATGTAGGGAAACAAAATTAAGGAAATGATGGTAAGTGACTTGATATTTTCTCTCATAAAATTATCTTATCTCTTCGTAATTTCCTAGCAAACGTTCAAGTAAATAGAAAAATGAACGAATGCACGAGTACCTTTCCTAGTAGTTATGAATGGTACAATTCTACGCAAGGCCTTGAGTACTCTGCCAACTTCAGAAGTTCGGATAATTTGATACTACCGCCAAACTTTCAGCGTGTCTTAAGATTTTATTAGATGGATCTTGACCTTGCATGAAAACTAGTTTTCGCTTGTGGTTGCGTTGATGGCAACAGGATATCGACTACCTCATAATTGGTTTGTTCTTTTACTCTTACTGCACAACACCATTCACTACGAAATGGGTAGGTGCCTAACGGTGCTTCATATTTGAGGAGTGGAACGTGTCAAGTCCCAAGCACTCGTGTATTCAATTAAAGATACAAGCATGACGAAATATCCAAAAATATTAATTGTTTAAGCAATAAGGAGTTTAACATTAGGAATTCTAGAAAAAATTAACTAGCTCATCCTGCGATTTCATTTTGTTACGGCATATGGACACAAATGAAATGAAATAAATTCATGTAGGTCTTTTTTAAAAAAATATTCTGGATGATTTTCATACTAGTTACCTCTGCTATATACAAAACAAATTAAAGAAAACGTATGTATATGATTTGTAAGACAACAACATAAAATTCCTATTCCTAAAATTCCTATATGTGCTATTGTCGAATACGGAATTACCTATCCTAGGAGGAAATCAAACATATTTAAGACGAAAAATGCCGAATTTTGTTGATAACAATATGAAGAAATCCACATGCATACATAAAATCCGCAACACAAATTATGCTACACCACACATTACAATTAATCGAAAACGGTCTTAAAATTCGGCTTTCGGGTCCTTAAGAGGTGAGAAGATTACGAAATATAGTATGAGCGTATTAATTTCCTACAGACAACTTATTTAAAATGTACGACCTGAGTTCAAATGCTAATGTTCCATTTTTTGTGAAGTCATGCAACATTTGAGTTTTCTCTGACAGCATTCCTTTTTGAACGAAAAATCATTGCTTAACGCAGCTGACAGGAAAATAAGGCATCATAAATAATCTAGGCTGTTCCAGAAAACAGTCAGGTTAAGCAAGAAAAAATTAACGTCAGCATTCTTTCAGGAATTTGAACTTGGTCTCGCAGGTGCTTTAGAAACATTTCTACATACTTTTTCTTCTACTAAGAGATTTATCGGAGAATGCAGACTTTACACAACAAAGCTTTAGTTTCTTTAATGAAGTTAAGGGTATTACAAATCTGTTGAAGCATTTTCTTCATTACGGTTTAGTTAACAAAAATAATAGCAAAATGGTTAATTTATTACACACGTTACGGATACAGACCTATCACTTCCCAGTCGCTATCAGTGCGACACATTGAGAGGAGAACGGTCCCTCGTGACACGTTTTGTGGGTATTACTCCTGCTAAGGCAAAACGAGACTCCACCAAAACCTGTCCCTAACGGTGCGCCAATTTCTGTCAATTTCGGAACAGGAATTTAACAGACGTACGTAGCGGATCATGTTTCTCTAACCCAGTACGCATTCCACGTTTCACGTGTGGTACACATTAAGAGTACTCTCACCGACGATTGGGATGTGTAGTATCAGGTAACTTTCAGACATGTGTTATGTTTGGAATGTTTAACGGTTGGCTAAATCCACAAAAAATATGCGTTCTGGGTGCGATCGTCTTTCAGTGCATTATAACAACATGTAACATTCCGGACCGAAAGGTTTACTCTGTATTTAATATAATGTTTAATGAACCAAATTATGCTACTTTGATTCATTGGTCTCTTTACATAGTTGAAAAAATGTTAGATGTTCACTTTTTCACAAATGTAAAAAATATTCACTTTACGTAATGAAATAATAAAATCTTATCAACAAAGGTCGAAATTTTGGTGATTTCTCTCACCCTCTTTAGGACAGTATCATTCAACATTCACAACAATAGTAGGTATTGTACGATTTGCAAGTCCATCCTTGCACATCAGTCTCGCCAATGGGACGCGGGTATTCTTATTTATAATTACATTATTCGTCAACACGTGGAAAATAATCAGTTCATTTCGTGGCCTATTTTCTAAACAAATAATTGCTAAAAAAATTGAGCACTATTTCTTCAACCAAAAAAAAATACAACTTTTCGCACCGAACCTAAGAAACGCGGAATCCAATTACCGTGTCAGAAACTGCGCTACAACGAACGAGCTCATTATGATCTGCCCTAAGGAATCAGAACACGTATAATAGCAAAATGCCTGGGCGGCGTGTCCTAACGCGCTCGAAGCGGTACATGTTTATGAAACCCCTCCACCGTCACTTGGAGGCGTTCGCTGGAGGGAGAAGTGAACCGAGCGGGAGAGACGTTTCTCCGGTTACTCACACGCGGGCGGGCGGGCGCTTGCAACAGCGGTGCCGGCATTCTGGCCCTTACATCAGCGTTCAAGGCCCCGGCCCCGTGGCGCAAGGCGTGGGGGAGCCGCACCCCCCTCCCTCGTCTGCGCCCTGCCCCGGCCTGGACCGGCCCGCGCAGTCTCGTTCCGCATCGGCATCGCCCGCTGTTCGTCGGTCGAGTTTTTGAACGGGTTCACACACTCGGAATACGAGGTTTTGTTTGTATTGTGGAACTTGTGATGAGGCGAATTTGCCTGTTGGAAGCAGGGATGAGGACTCTCTCCTGCTAGAGATGAGAACTAATTAATTAATTATTTATTTCATTTATTAATTTGTTTATTATGATTTAATTTATTATTATTCATTTATTTATTTATTAAAATTTTATTTATTATTATTATTAATTAATGAATTAATTTTTCTTTACAGATAGCCAACGTACTGAAATAATAGCGAAAAAGCATTCGAAAGTTGAATATCAGTACTTAATTATTAATCGTTTATTGCCCATTATTATATCTACCTTTCTATATAATAGATATTTTATCTGTCAATTTATCATTTCATTCGATAATTGTGCCTGTTTCGTTTGTCGAGGCAAAAAGGAGCTTCTGTAGCCACTATCCGGCGTGTATCCCGAACGAAACCATCTCAAAGGAAACTCATCAACTTCTTGTCTTCATCAGAATGCTATTGACTCTCCATCCTCAAAATCAGTGCACACTTCCCTGCTCCGCATACGGTCCTGTACAGGGTAGGTAACAATGCGTCGTCACTCAAGGAATAGCAACTCTAGCCTCAGCGAGGCGAGCAGCAGATGATCCAAGGGGCGGGACACGCTCAGAAAGACGGCTGTCGAGTTGAGAACAAAGGGACGCGGTAAAAACAAACAGAAATCTGTGGGCGTCTTCGGGAACATGGTTACACACGAGACGCCAAATACGGACGGATGAAATTGTCTCATATTCCCAGCATGTATGCACTCCTTAAAAGACGTGGCCAGAACTTCAAAAATATTCTCAGGCTCCGCGATTTCGGAAAGAAGGTACAGAACGGGTGGCCCACTCTTCTGTATATAAGATCTACTTTTTATCTTAAAAGTGTGTCGCGATTGACTTGTTGCCATAGACGTAGTCTAAGGGGGAAGAAGGGGTGTAAAAGCGTTCCAGCGAGGTATGGGTAGATAAGTAAAATATATGTTCAGAACAATTTTTAAAATTTTTTTATTAAATCACTTGTTAAGTTTTCAAGATATAGGTTCATGAAGAAAATAAATTTCCAGACCCAACTTTTGATAGCAGCATTCCGTACATGCAGTACATCAAAATTTCGATTTTCCGACACTTTTTCAAGATAGATTTTTACTAACTTACAATGCAATTGAAATGTTTTATCGACTGCAATGTATAAGTTGTACTATTTGTTAGTAAAAATGAAAAAAGTTATAAAAGAGCACGGAATCGCTGATAATTTGATATCAACATTTAACTTTCGCGTTTTTTTGGGGCCAGGAAAATTTATCATGAAAGAATAATATGACTTACTTTTTGCTAATCAATCAGTAGCTTGCTGAGTACACCTCATACTGTAATATAGATATACGGCTTATTTACTTACGTAAAAAAAACATTATTTAAAGCACCAAAAACTCAGGAGAATTAAAAGAATATGGATAATTATTAACAATTTTAATTCAAAGTAGCTACAGATAAAGGACAGATTTAGAATTTACTTTGTTGCCTTAACATTAATGGGAAGACTGAGTTTGCATGCCATCGTAATTAGGAATCATAATTAGATGTATATCTTGACAAAATAATAATAATAATAATAATAATAATAATAATAATAATAATAATAATAATAATAACAATAATAATAATAATGAATCTTCAGTATGGTGATCAGTCAGGACTGAACATTTATTAGCCTTCGTTAACTTCAAGTACGAAAATGCCGATTCGCATAGGTATGTAAATCCGAAACAAGAATAGATATATTCGCAACATTTGGTGATACTGGCAAACTTGACCTTGGCAAATTCCCAGAATTAGACTATTACTAGAAAGTTTTGTCTTCTACAATCGCTTCAAAATCCATGGTACACGGAATTCCACCACAGACTTTGCGAGCGACCAAAATTAGCCTCGCGATTGACTTGTTGGCCGCCCCTGTTCTACAGCATTTAATGGCCAGTGTGCTGAGTTTCCTCTGTGTACTCTATATACAAGTGTGCAGAGTTAAAACTCTAAACAGTGATGCCTATCGGTTTCGATCATTCCACTCTCCCACCTTCCACTCCGTCATGGCTCTATCCGTTTCCGTGCTCAGAGTTAAAGCTCTTTAGAACGTTGGTTATTGCCTAGCAAATGTTCGCAGGATTTACGATCTTGCAGTGATGCTGTAATACAGCATTTCGGAGTTAGCCAGACTCATTGCGATGGAATTTAACACATTCTTATCAAAAACAAGAGTTCACGAGTTCATTATCCGACTGTGGAAGGCGGACGTTTGGAGGGTAGATAATCCTCTAGGTCACGTTATGCTTTTCGTAGATACAGGAACCCTGGCTTAATGACAGTGAAAATTAAATTATTCGACAATTGTCCTCCAGATCAGATTCCATTACTAAGGGAGGTCGCAAGTAATGGTTAAATGACCGAGGACCATTATGGAGGTGCCTGGCGCCGAATACGGGAGTCAAAAATTAGTTCCTTACGTTGGGGACCATGAGATGCTAAAGTAAAAAATTATCATAATACGGTGGAGTGTGAAGCCATGGTCAAGTTTCTAAATGTCTATTATTAGACATCTTGATCGTCATCATAATCATTATTAGGGAGCGGATTTATATGATTTTACATATTTTTGTCCGTTGCTTCAGGCCTCAGCTAACTGAATTTGATAGAATCTGATGCTATGCAGATTAATAAATAGGTGTATATTTTTTATTGGTGCATGTTCGTGTAATTACTGGAGCATATTTTGCAATATTTGTTAAAAAAGAGACTTATCTGTAAAACGTTTCTTGGAACGTTTCTTAGTGTTCTCTTTCTTTTCATAGAATCTGTATATTTGTAAATGTTTACTGATTAGAAAGAGCTTGTCACTGTTTGAGTATTTTTTCTATTCTTTACACGATAAAATAACTTGTACAAATGTAGTATATTTCTTACTATCATATCTTTTAAACCAAACAGGAAAAATTAAACAAGATGTTCTAGGTATCAAGCTGCATATTTACTTCAATTATTTCTCCCGCGAAGTAAGTTAGGTTTTATTATGTTTGCATTAAAAATATACCTTTTCATTCCAAGCACGCTTCACTTGAATTTCATCATGAAAGGTTTATACAGGAAATGAAATATTGTTAATTTTAATTGCATATGAAAGATATTAATTCCATATTTTAAAATTTTTGGATCATAAATTCATACTTTCAAAAGCATGCTTCAAGATTTTGAGGGCATAAAAATCTTCTCCCTAATCATTATCAATACCATAATCAAAAACACAATATTCATTTCATGTTCAGCTCCAGTTTCAAATAGTGTCTCTCAAGCTTTGAGCTGTGCCCACGTTTTCTGCCAAATGTCTGCGAGTTGGTCATTTTGCAGCAAAGTTATTTATAATCTAGACCCATATCCCTAAAGATAATCATATCCCTAACTAACGTAACTATCTATCTTTGACTGACCTGGATTTTAGTGCAGAACGACAACTGCAGCTGTCGTTACTATTCACACCAGCTCTACAGCTACACAGCGTTTAATGTTCAAAGTTCCTCGTGTTTCTTGCACAACGCAGAGTAACTAAGCTTTAGATATCTACGAGATTGGTAAGGGTATTCATCTAAGAGTAGCAGGGTACAACATAAACTTCATAAAGTAGCTGTCAATACGCCAGGACCTGAGAACATACTATATGACCTATTTGTAAGTTGTTGGACAATATAAAATTCTTGAAAATTGTATAAACACGGTCCCTATTCTTGCTTGTGTTTAAATTGTGAATATTCTCGAAAACACAACAAGACAACGATTCCCATTTTCATTTCTTTTCTATCGAAATAATTTCGCAACAATTTCATAGATTTGGTTATCAAATATGACACGCATTCATACATTACAATTAAACGTACACATACAATTTATACAATTTGACTGCTTTTTTATTTCTGTCTATACTTACATAATAAACAATTTACATATTTCTGGTGAGTTTATATGTTTCTAAAACGCAAATTTTTGTATAGAAAGTAGTTTTTCAAACCAACTTTTGAGTGCTTATTGCGGCTCATCCATTAGGAATATCCAAGGCATTTATTAGAAAAAATATGCTTAAAATTGTCTTAAGAGTTTATTTTCAAAATTTGGATGTTGCCTCCCTGGATATCTGTATAAATATACTGCAAGAAATAATTATGCAGGAAAAATTCGCAACCATATGAGGATTATGCGACACCTCGCCTGAGAACTTGTGTCCCAAGACCTTCTTTTGACACTCGAGACTGGCGACCCACAAAAAAAAAAAGCATTCTGTGAGAAGCAAATGAAAAAAGTGCAAGAGCTAAGCTCTCTCTTCTTAAAAAACAAGACAATCTATATAGACACTTCATTTGATGCCTGAAGAACAGAGAACTACATGAAGCACAGATAACAGTCGTGAGAGGTCCCAAAGCATTGAGGAAGGTTCGGAGTGAACACAGGAAGTTAAAGAAATTGAATTGATGCCATTTGATTAGCTACTGAGACAGCATTTAACCTCTCGGACCGCAACGTGGCCCGAGTTTTAGTCTTGGTTTTACGCGGACCGTTGCAATTCAATTTCATACAAAGTATTTCTCTCTTGTCGTGGTAACAATCAAAGCAGTATCTTCTAATAAGTCCTACTACAAATACATCGTTAGTGTGTAGTGGCTAACGCCTGAGAACTATGCTACCCGCACATCAGCTACGTCTAAAACGGAGTGCACATCGTAAGAAGTTTGTTTCTATAACATGGGAACTTTACACGGCTTTCTGCCAGTACAAAAAAATATAACCTTTTTGGCGCATTTGCCTAATCGAGCAGGATTCCGAAGGAGCTTTCACTAACAATACATCGAGAAAAAATCTGCCGAATTAAAAATGTGACGCAAACAGTTTATTATTAGTACGAAGGTTGTACTGTACACATTAACACCATAACATAATTTTTATTATGATCATCAGTTGCGATCCTTTCCGGACATAACTCGGATGAATGGTTTTGATGGATGGTGATGTTTATATGATTTGAACAAATATGGACCCAATAGTGAAATGGGAGCCAGGGGAAACGAGAGAATCCTGCGAAAACCGGCTGCAAACTCACTTGGTTCACTAGGATTTGAAATTTGGTATTCAAAGGTTGAAGATAAGGAGTCCGGCTACTATATTAATATTACTCTTTTTCCCCATGGGCAGTCACTCGGAAGTTTTGTGGTTCAATTCATTGACGTTTCCGGCCACGAAGCTGCTACGTTCATTAGTTTCGTGAATGTAGAAAATGCTTTTATCGCGGGAGGTGTTGGTGATTCCCTCCCCAAACGATCATATTATTCGGAGCCGACCTACAGGTCGGCTTGCGGCAGATTTTCTCCTTCAGGTATCTCCTCAGAGGAACACCGGCTTGGTCGAAACAAGCCCTAAATTCCCGAGTGAGCTCTCGACAGGTGTAGTAGTAAGTGTGTGTGCAAGGGGAGAGGATAGGATGAAGAAGGACAGAAAGTTGTTCATGGCTCTTCCAGACAGTGGTTGCACTCAACCCATCTATGAAACTATTGTCGAAAATCCGTAAGTCCGTTGGGACTCGAACCCTCGGACTTCCCGATCAACGAAGCTGCGGATGTAACTGTATTGCTATCAAGCCAACTTTGCCGGTAGCCTACCAGACAACACAGAAGCCTCATACGTTCATCTGTATATAGACATCAGAAAATTCGCATTAAAATCGAACATTTTGACTCGATTAGCAGAGAGCAGTTGAATTCCACCCAACTCTAAAGCTAGCGTTGAAAAGCCCACCATCACCGGGGACTCTACTTGCCGCTGAAGAACGAGGCGGCGCCGGCGCCGTCTGAGCAACGGCGAATACGCGCGAGGTCGCTCCCAGGCGCTTCTGCAGGCAGTGGGAACGGAGGCACAATGGGAGGAAGCGCCCGTCAGCCGCTCCCACCGCCCCCGCCCTCCACTGCGCCTGCGCATCGCGGCCACTTGCGGTGCACTCGCGACGACTGGCGGAAGCCCGGGGCGGACAAGTGAACTCGCGGCTACACGCAATGAGTTTGTGAAGGCGGCTCCATGCATTCGGTAGTTGACGAGAACCGAGTAACGTTGGTCGAATCTAGAGAGGGTTGCTTGCTATTTGTCGAGCGGTAAACATTCGATGCTCGCCCTAACCTCGAGGTGGCGATCTGTTAGACAATCAAAGGGAACACTTCGGCTACTCGGAAGTGCGCAAGTAATCGATCGCTTCTCGCCAAATGCCGATTGGAGCCTCCTCGAGGATCAGACTGTAAACCACTTTCAAGATATTGAATGATGCAATTTCGTATGGGGTTTGAAATTTTTTATGTCTCCTGGTGTTTATTTCTGAATAATTCTGTGGAACTCCTTTCATGGTAAGCTGAAACATGTCATCTGCGTTGCGCTGTGAATGACAGGTACATAAAGTGATTTCCCAGTCAGTCATTACACGTTGCTGAGAATATAAAGTAGATCACCTACTCAGACGTTACATTTAGCATAGCTGGCACTCCCGGATTCAGAGATAGTGTCATTACTTCGGAGTTCCAATATCATTGCTTCCTAAAGTGAAGTTCAGTGTTCCCGGTACATTAATGGAGCATAACTTTAATGTCATTTTCTATCCTTAATACCATATTTGGAATATGCGACTATTTTTTGGGGGATTGGTGATAATGATATGAATGATGTTAAAGAAGTGATGGGATTACAGACAGGCTAAACGGGAAAACATCTATGAAACAGTACCCGTGAACCCGTTTTGTTCACCACACGTTTAACGTAGAGCGACTTGAATCCCGGTTATCAGAGTTGGAAGTCAAGCAATATAACTACTATATCACTGATTGCCACAAAAAGAGCATTCATCAGGACAGAACAGACTGGCATTTGCAACTGGATGGATAAATATATAAGAAATCAGATCTCTCATCTACACAAATTGTATAGCAACCTCATAATCTGATGCAGACGGCACTTATTACTTCTTGCCACAGTCAACCTCCCACTACATTATGTCTTCAACTTCAAGGACGAGGGAGTGACACTGGAATGGAAAAAATTCTGTTGTCCGTGATGTCATAAACGGATGGCATAGGTGAATTTTCAGCACCGGTTTGAAATTACCCACCGCCCAAATACTTCAATGATCTGAAGGAAGGCAATCGTTGAGTGTGAGATCTGGAACGCAAGAATGATGGCCACAGGACTTCTCACTAAAAGCGTTACAATAAATCATACGTAGGTGTTGCCTGTGTTTGGACTGGCATTGTCGTGCAGCGTCAGTACCTATGTAGCCATGTGTATTTGTAGAGAAGTCCGTGACATTTTGTGGAAATTGCGCCTCGAAAGCACAATAGTTCGTGACCCTAATGCCCCAGGACTATCTAACCTCTGATGGAGAATTGAAACAGAATCGCGCCCATGTAGTTTCCAAAAGATATTGTCATAACTTTTTTCGGCACTTAAGACGGTTATTTTTTATTGGATTCCTATACAAGATCAATATGTCAGGGGTCAGAGCACCAAATTTCAAGCGTGCGAAATCAATTTTATCTAAGTTTATTTTAAGGAAGTAGCGCAAATGATTTTATATATATATATATATATATATATATATATATATATATATATATATATATATATATATATATATATCAATGGCATGCAATTGAATCTTAGTAATGCTTTAGACGATTTTTCTATGAAAAATTGACAATATAATCGATTTTATGTAAACAAGACAAATATTTGCATTTTCTCATCTCGTAATGTATTCTCATTCTGTGTTACGAACTTGCTCCATGATGACACACTGATAAATATTCAAAACAAATAAGAAACCGCAGTTGTATCGAGTCGATTGTTAATGGTAAAAAAAAACAATTAGGAGGCAAACTTTGAAAAATATGCTCATCATTACGAAGATGTAATAGTAAGAACGTTTCTGCCATTTTAATTGCTAATGAGAATCGTGGAATTAATATTTTTTATTAATATATACATGAATAATGTTTTTAAAACAATTAATATAAATTTTTAATTCGTTTTCATTTCAATGAAACTTCTGCTTGAACACTATTTCTTTTTTGAACAAACTTGCATGAAACTTGAAACCTAAGCTTTAGTTATATTACCGAAAATTGTCTAAATTGGGAGAGTTCCACAAACTTCGAATCTAATGACTACGGTAAAATATTGTACTTCAAAATTCGTGAAGAATGTACAAATGTACCCAACGTAATTGAACAATTAACATAACTTACACTTCTTTCTTCTGCGATTTCTACGTTTAGCACTTAAGTAGCAGCGGCTTCACGCTGCTGACATACCTGAAACAAAATAATTTATTCATTAATATACTATCATACCTTCGATTAACATTATTTAATAAAATGCACAGTTACAATAGTACAATTATTTCAAAAAGATCCAGCAACGTATATAACCGACTACCAATTGTCAGTTACGAATCACGAATTGCGGACATTTATCAGTTACTAAGCCTAATAACTGAGAATTGGCAATTTTCACTAGGGGAGATTGACGATCCGACGAATGAAATGAAGACCGTCTTCGCTTACGTTGCACAATCCCATTTATTTTAAAATTCTCTTCGGAAAGTTTTCTTCTGAAATTTCTTTAATTTGTATTCCTTGATTGAACCATTTCAAAGTGAGTAAATCATAAATGTATTACTAAACTACGTATTGTGTCCCTTGCCAGAACATTAACTCATTAATACCCAACGTTCTTGTTGAGGTCGGTCATTTGTTGTCAACTAAATTATATTCTTATTTTACACCGATTTTCGAATGTCTTCAACAATTATAGACGTTATAAACTAAAGATATAAGCAAGGTTTGTAAATCCTATATGCTAGATGTTGATTTAACCGAGATCGCTACAGGAATGTGCGCTCCTGCCAGAGTGTAGACATTACTTGAGTCTTTTCAAAGCTCTTTTAAAAACTGTGTCTATATGTAGCTCCTGTATGCCTGTGGTTAAGTCAGAAAGACACTGGAGTAAAGAAAACGGTGTTTGGTCCGCACTAAAACTGACGGGGCATATACAGCAGCCATTTAACGGTTTTACTACTTCTTATAGAAAAATCATTACTCGAGCGCTAGGGTCGCAAAATTAATTCGGACGTTAATGGGTTAATAATGTTCTGCAAGAAACATCAAACACCGTAGCTGGGGACGAACCCTGGCAACCCCCCACCACGTCCTACCGTGTCGCCGAGTGTTCTCGAGGCAGCGGATCGCGCTTCCCAGCGCTACTGTACTCCCATTTAATGTAGTGACTTCTGACGTTTGATCCAGTTCCACACGATCATGCAATCGAAAGATTTTTTACAGCTTCATTTTTGCTATTGAAGCTCCCGATTGGATAACTGTGTCCCAGCTGATCAAACGTCAGAATTCAATGTAACTAATCGGAGAATACACTCGTGGTAGAAGCCAGAGTGTATGAACGAGGAGACCGGAGGGAGTGCGGGAGTCTCGGCACAAAGCCTAGACGTGGGGCGAGAAGGGCTGCAAGAGAGCGATCGATTGAAAAGTGATTCCGGGTCATCAGTGCCGTAAGTATAGTGCGGGAGGCGGTAGTGATTTTCCTCCTTGTGATGGCGAGATCTGGCACCGAGCTACGTCGGCCTTGCGGACATTTTCCTCAACCAGGTATCTCCCACCAGCGTGACACCACCCCAGCCGGGAGAAGCTCGAAGCTCCCGACTGGTCTCTCCCGACAAGTGTGGTTGTGTTAGTTCGTATGAATAAGTGTACGTTTAAGTAAGGTGGTGAGGGAAAGAAAGGGAAGATTGCGCAAAGTCCATGGTCCGTTTGTTAGGGCACTGCTCTAACATTTGCCCGGTGTTGATCGGAGAAACCACGGAAAATCACCGATCAGAACAGCCGGCCGCCAGAATTCTCCACCTGACAGCGACTGTATTCGACCTAGCTAGTGTCGAAAATCCTGCCGCTATCGGTACTCGAACCCTAGGAACCTCTCGGTCAAGAGGCACTGCAGTGACATCAATCGACGCCCAGAGCCACCTTTGCCGGTGGCTGCGCGAGAGGGCCCTGCTCGCCCTCAACGCCGCAGCCTCCATTCTGCGCCACGGCTCGTGAGGCTGGAGGGCTCATCAGCGCGGCGCCGAGGGCGTCGGGCAGCGCCTGTGCCAGACGCCTCCCACAACCCCTCTCTCCCTCCCTCCACACGCGCACACACCCCGCTGACCACCATCGCGCTGAAGGGCGGCTTAAAGGGGGATGGGAAATTACCCCTACCTACAGAATTTAACGACTTTTTAGCAAATTTATGTTTCAAAATTAATTGTGAGTTTGATGTTAAAGTGTATTATATGTGAATTTAATTTAATTCTATTAAGAACTTGCAAAATACCCGGCGCTGTCCGGGCTTTCTTCATACCAATCCTTCTGAGAGAGGAAAATGACCATTTTTTTATAAACCAATGTTTGAGATTATATTTTTAATGTAATCGGTTCAAATTTTAATAAAATATTATAATTTTCTTTCATATTATTGTATAGAACATTGCTATTGGCCTCGCGACTAGCTCTTGGCCAGCGTGCTCGCTTTCCGCTATGCGGCCCCGGGTTCGATTTCTGGTCGAGGCAAGACTGTAGTGTGCGTTTTCCTTGCAATGCCCCAGTGTATGTTGCTGTGTAACGATGAGAAAATTCACTTTAAGGTTGACACGATCGGAATACGTCGTGGGGATGTCGACGTGCTAACCAAACGTACCCCTTAATCCACGGTCGCGAGGCAGGGACGTCGCCGGTAGCCCTGGGCCCGTTCAAGGACTGTCGCACCTAGTACTTATATACGTACATACGTTGCTATCAGATTAAAATTGTTCTCTTCTTACTCACTGTTTTTCTCACTTCTACTGGCGTCTAGTGAATCTATGAGGTACCAGTTCTACTGCACCGCTACTGACCTCTGACGGAATATATTAGCAACAAATCTGTTCGGGGGCAACAAATATTGATTGTGGTGCATCTACCAAAATATTATTTTAATTATTTATTTTCCAAATTTGGGTTAATTTTGCCAAACTTCCCAAGAACACTGCTGGCAATTCTGAAGACCAACCTGTAAAATGTTTTATTTATTCATACACTCCTTTTTCTGATATCGATGTCTGGTACATGTCGTTGAATTCACTCTTAGTAGCTTAGATCAATACATTTAAAAAAATGAATATTTTAAATGTTTACACAGAATTATCATTCAAATTATTTCTAACAGGGAAAGTACTAATAGAGGAAAAATAAATAACTATGTTTTAGATGTATTATTTAAAACAGTTTATGAATTAAAAAAATGATTTGGCTGTTAGCAAAACACCAACTATCAATGTCTACTTTAAATTATGAGGAGTGGAAAGTGTCCTTGTAATAAAACACATTAAGTTTTGTTTATTTCCTCAAAGAGATATTAATTTTTATTTTTTCATTAAATTCAAAGTCATAAACAATTTACTACGTTTCGTAACAACTTTGATCCACTTCAAGTGAAGCTGGAATAAATACAAAAATAAAAAGTTTCATGGTTCGATGACTGGTTTTGATGCAGTTCCTGACTTTGATACACTTCTCTGTGTTTCGCGTCGTGTTTAAAGGACCACGTACTACCATTTTCTTGCTGAGTAAAGAACTAATTCTTTTAGAATTTTTCCTAATATCACCTTTATGACACCTGCTGTCGTTTCGCTGGTCTTTGGAAAGTGGAAGGCTAGTGGAAAGCTTTGGCTAGTGGAAAAATCCTTTATAGAGTTTCATCAGAAGTAAGAGAATGACTTTTTACTCTCCCATAGAGTACTATTTTTCTAAACTGAAATGTTAGTGACCTCAATGAGAAGCTTCGTGGAATTGCAATATTACACGACTTATTAATCTCTAATGTAAGAAATGTGGGTAAATACGAAAGTGGAAATCCAGAAGATTTTAACCAAAATTTAGTAATTATTTCATTTTATTATTGGTTTAAATAATTTTTTAAAACAATTGTCTTTATTTCCTTGTTTTCTCTAGTTTATTATTTACTTCATTATCAAAGACTTTAAATTGTTTACGATAATTCTCAAAGCTACAAAATGAACTAATGCCATCAAAAACATATTTATGATTTTATAAAAACTGTTTATGTAATACTTATCTAGAATTAAGAAAAAGTATGGATTCATAAACAAGTGAAAGAACTCCTGATAATATCTCTAGTTTCTGGTTAGAACATTTTCTCAATCTTCACCAGAACATAGCAATTAAAAACAGTCGTTAAGTAAAATGAATCGAAAACTTGACACAACATCACGATGACATGATGAAATAAACTAGATACCGTTCGTGTTGGATTAAAATAAGAGAACTACTAAAAATAAGAGATTCCAAGATGGGACACGAAGAAATAAGTCGGCCGTTTATCGTTCTGAATGAACGCCGCCAAGCGATGGCAAATGGACTGGTCACGCATACACACAAGAACATAACGGACCAAACGTCATCCGAGAGAAACATAAAGAATGCTAATAGAGACGAATGTGACGGAGAAACAAAATTGCGGAGATGAATAACAAAAAGAAGAAAGAGGAATTTCGTAAACGGTTCGTGGCTCCACAAAGTCGCAAATTCAAGCTCGCGCCACAGCAGGAGCGGCGCGGAGCCACAATATTTCATTTCGCTCGCTTTGAAGCTTAATGGCCCCATCACGGCAGCAGGCCAGGCCCTAACGGGGCGTACCATTATTTCCTCGAAATGGCCGCGTCCGAGCGGCGATGCAGTTGGCCCTACTGACCCAGTGTTTCCCTCCTCCCTTCTCTTCGATCCAGAGATACCAGAACAAAAGTTTTACATGATCACGGTGGCGATCGTATCTGCAAATCCTCAAGTACATAATTTATTGCTGGGAAAGGGTGTGCTGCAAAATAGACTAGAAGTTCAGCGATCATTCAGTGAATAAACATCACACGTCTTCTCTAATGCAAAATCTTCATAAACAATACCAAAGAAACATACTTTATATAAAATAAGTCAAATATCTTTTTAGAACTACTTTTTATGACATTGGAGTGTGCAGTAGACATTTTTGTGTTCCGCAGCATCTACAAGTTTGTGGTTATGGTGAGGGGAAGAAGTATTCATATTCCTAATAAAAGAGAAGCAAACATTGGATGCAAAGCTGGAAAAATTCAAATTTGAGATTTGATAAAATGGAGTGCGAAGATCAAAAGCTCTGTTTAAGAGCGATTGTAATCTCGTTACCCCACATAGAAAGCGCACTGAGAATACCAGTGATACATGGCAGCAACAAAATGCGAAAATTACTGAAGACATTTTCTAACAGTATCCGTTAAGTGTGATTTAGAAATAGTAAGGAAAATAATTTAAAGGTGGCATCAAACGAAACATGGAAGTGTTGAATTTCTACACCTTATATGGCCGTCACAGAATAGATACACAATTATATTTGAAAGATTGCCTTGCCAGGCGCTTACCTCTCAAATATTCGCGAGTATCTACCACATCTAGTTATGAAACTTTTTAGATAGTTCATTATGTAGTTCAAGGTTGACAAAACAGAATACATCCAATAATCCAACGCAGTATTTGAAAAATATAGTTCCCAGAGATCTAGAACATTGGATTCCTACTTCCAAGTCAGCGGTTTCCATTCCCTGTGGGAGGGGGATTTTCAGAGATCAGAAATTACTCAATGCGCCGTGCTCTCTGGTGGCATGGAAAGAAACTCTGACCTAAGTCCCCGAATACTTAAATCCTTGGACATTTTAGTACTAATTCGAACCAGCAGGGAATCAAGGTTAGAAATGGTGAACGAAATCTGTTACGGATAAAACACTCAGTATAAAGTTGGTTTGCTAGTATTTTCAGCAAGGGCCTGAAACGGGAATCTGCTTTTGATTCTTGTGTTAGTGGGGTTTTGGGATAGTTTGTACTGGAATGCTGCTGGTATCTTTGGTAAGTTTTTCTGGAAGTTGAAGTGAATGAGGCTATTTGGTTTATTATTGGATTGATCTTCAATTCTAAATGAAGTTTACTGTTGCATGGGAACCAGGAAACATTTGTAATTAGTCGTGGATTTTTATTCTGAGCGATATGAAGTTTATTGATGTTTGAAATGGCTTCGACGACAATGGGATTCAAAAAACAATTCATAGCCATCCGCTCCCTGTACAACTGAATTCGAACATTTTTAACAATACATTTTGAAGATGTACATTGGGCAAGATTTCCAGAACCGGACATTCCACAAAAACAACATATTTGAAACCGCCAAAAGAAACAAACGCTCCATTTTCCCCGAGGCCCAGGGCCCAATCGTTTCGACGGCTGTGAGCCGATGGCCTTCGCGAAGTTTCTCCGCCGGCGGAGCGGCGAGGCGTCTCGCAGGTTTTGGGCTGGACCCGTTAGGACCCGCGGGCGCACGCACGGCGCGTCCTCTGCCCCGAAAGTAGGCGCGGCCCCCTATGTGACGCGGCGGTCGCAACCCACCTCCGCAGCGTAGCAAGAGAGCGCGCGCTCCGTCGGGCCACGACGGGAAGCATTGCGCGCGCTTTTTGTAAAGTCCATGACCCGCAGGTCAGGATTGATTGATCGATTGATTGAGAAGTGACTGAGGGCATCTACTGGTGTCACTGTAGTGCCTCGCACCGGGAGGTCCTAGGTTCGAGTCCCGACGGATGCAGGATTTTCGACACCAGACATAACCACTATTACAATGAGAGTACAATTGTACAATACATAATGGGAATCTTGGGATTCGAAAAAACACAACTGTTTTCCCAGTTGCTGAGGTTTCGGAATTTGATTCTTGTGTAAACCAGTCTTTAGGGCTCCATACGTATCCGTACAACGTTCTACATTCTGTTGTCACACAAGTTACCACGTGATGTGTGCTATTTCTCTTTTTTTTATATTATTTGCAACGATCGCGAATTGTGAAACTATACCTAGAATTCTGCAATATCCAGTTTCCAAATAAGTGGAACAAAATTGGCACCCGTCCTTTATTGTAAACAATTTATTACGAGTACAACCGAGAAGAGACTACTTGTACCTACCCAAAAATTCTTCGGAGATTTGCAGGGTCAACATTTCTGGACATCGAAACTAAATTATGTATCATAATTCGTTGCCTCTTCTTCATTTGAGGATTTTATGTTTTTTGACAAAATGATTCACGAGTCTAGGATGCAAAGAGAAATCTGGATAGCGTTTGCCCCAGATTTTTTACACTACTAACGTCCTGTGGAAACTGTCAATCTTTCCAATCATTTATTTTTGAAAGAACAATTTTATTATTTATTAACGACAGTTATGAATGTACATGGAAGCTAAGCAGAATCAAAAGAAAGTTAGTATCAAATAAAACAATTAAAAAATAATAAAAATGAGAAAATCTTTTCCATAAAGTACACTACCAACGTTCAAGAAAAACAGAAATAAAAAGAGATTTGTAAGCTTTCATGAATTGTAACTAAAATTAAAGATATATTTTAGATATTTAATTTAACGAAATGAAAGGAATTTAACTATTTTCAAAACAAGGAAAATAAAATATGTGTTTAAAATTTAATTAACATATTTATGCACTAAATAATTTTCAAGCCCACAGATGTCTGGGAATGTAAGAAAATCGTCTGCTTTGAGACAAAGACCTTTTGGGGTCATAAATTAAGAATAGAGATCTTCGAAAGCTTTCAAGAGAATAACGGCAGTGCCTAAATTTATTTTCAAAGGCAGTGAATCGCAGAATTTTGAGATAACGATTATGTCAGTTTGTCCACGTGAATGGAGATAAGGAATTTTGAAATTTGATTAGCAAAATAAATTTATGAAGTGCATACATCACACCCAGAGGCAAGGAGATTCTAATTCGCAAATTTCCCGAAAATGCAAGCAAAGTCTATGAGAAACACCTGTTCTCTTTTTGTGGACTCTAAACATTGTCAAAGAAAATAAATTGAAATCTCATCGCGAAGGTGTTCTATAATAAAAGATGACATAAAAGATTTAATGACCCTGTTAAAAGCGTTCGATCTACTTTAAGCTACGTGATTTGTGACTCAGAAAGAGCATCATTTGTCTCGAAGCAGCTGCCTTCTCACTTTCCTTTGTGAAAGAAATATTACTTTTCATTTTATTCTTCATTGACTAATATATGCTATTATCATATTAAGTTGAACACGTCCAATGAACACAGGAAATATGGCAAATAGTAAAAGAGTTCAGATAACTTGGTATACCTTAGGGAAGCGCTCATTAGAATGCAAGGTTCAGCTATCAAAATTTCGTCCAACCTCAAGTCGATCTCGCTTCGCGACACGTGTAGTCTTCTACCTGCTCGCCCACCCCGATAGATGATTGCCCAAAACACCGTTACAGGTCTATAAAATAAGGATATGTCCAGGAAGATGGGTGGCTAGAGGCGTTTAACATATTGATAAGTCGAGAAGTGTTGGAATGGCAGGAATGAAGATCCCAGTATAAAAAAAAGATCTGGGAACCAAAAATATAAGCGGGTTAATAGAACAAATTTCTAAAGAAACATTTTTGTGGTAATAATTTGAGATCTAATATATTAAGAAAATCTACTGTCAGGAATACTCATGCACTTTAAAAAATCCTTTCCGTTACAACTGTCATGTTCTGTTTAGTGCAAATTACGTAATGGATTATGAAAATGTTTCCAGAAACGAAAACAATATTCACTCTTACTAAAAAAAAGTGTTTTAAGTATTAAAGCATTTTCAGTATAAACGTTCGCGAGGTATGTTTATTACAAGAGAAGTTAAAAAAATATTTTACTATAAAAGTAGACATTACATTTAACTTTAAAATATTATTGTAGTGAAGGGATGTGATAAAATAAATCTCCAACATTTAGTACAAAATAAATCTTGTTTCGAATACAAATAATCAGAGAGTTTATATTTCTGACAGACGTAAATTGCTAATAGTGCGAATGCACAGGAGAATCCTAATACTCGAACTTTCACACTAAACTACGAATGTTACACCTATCAATAGTATCTCCCAATATTTAGAACTACACCCCATATGCTAGATCAAAGATGTGAAGGGGGCAACACGAATCTCACCCACTCTTCGGCTCTACGAAAAATGACATCATTTTGGCCTCTGGCGATTCATAGATTATCTACCATGATTGGTAGGAAAAGCACTATTCATAGTTTCTATAGATTGCGGACCGTAAACAGAAGCTTTTCTTCGTTGAAGAATTATTACTCCGCGAAGTTACAGCTACATACGAGTTAACTGAAAATGCAATGATTTTTCCAAACACTTCATTTTCAAGCACATTTAATTTTCGGCGAGTCACCCAGAACAGACACTATTCATAAAACGATCTCTTTAAACGAAATTCCGCAAGCATCCCACGTACTTTTTTGTGCAAATAACAGTCACATTAGCCTTGCGGCAAGACTCATACGAACCCAAATGGCAACTTTCAGCGCGAGATATTGACATGTCTGCATCTCACGGTGCTAACAGACCACCCTCTCTCCCAGGATGTCTCGGAGGCCAAGAGCGCGCTCTATTTTGTTTGCGCCCGCCGCCGCGTACATTCTGGATGGGAGGCGACGCAGTCGGAAACGCCCCCGGGGGCCGAGGAGGCGCAGGAATCCGGAACCGGCGCCCGCGGCGGCGCTGGCCCGCACCCAGGTATGCGCGCCGCCGCCGCCGCACACTGGGCCCCAACGCAACATTCGACGCTCGAAGAAACAATTGAAAAAACAAAGAAAAAGAGGATGATCTTGGCTGTCCGGGTGACGCCGCGTCGAAGACGAAGAAAAAGAGGTAGACCGAAAACAACATGGATACACGGGATATTAAAAAATTTGAATAACAAAAAATTAAACACAGAAGATTGAAAACGTAAGATAAAGTGGAAAAATTTAATAAAAATAATGTAACAATAGAAAATATAAAATATGTGTAATGGTTATAGGAAATGTATACTAATACATTGTAAACCTATTGAATAAATAAACAAATAAAGAAACAATTGAAATACAGAAAACCCTCGTTTTTTGTTTTTGTTCTTGTTCTTTAAATTTATTTCTACCTGTTCGACATGCTTTTTATTTATTTATTTAAGGTCGATTTAAAAACATCTGTGGTCATTAGCGACCACTATTGATTTATACTACAGATACATTTGTTTTAAATTTACAGTAAACAGAAGTAATAACGATAAACTGAAATATGAAGTACAATGAATTTTGCAATTATTCATATCATATTATCTAAACCAGCCAAATTAAGATAAGTTAAAATTGTTTTAGAAACTTTCTATTGAGTTCAACATTTCATAAATTTTGATCTTGATGCCAAGAGAGATTCGTAGATTTTGGAGACTGGAACACTCAAGGAGAATGTGAGTCGTTGACAATATTCCTCCATATTTTGGACAGGTGGCAGGGTCGGTTTTTTCATTAGTTGAGAGTGAGTGAGGAAAGAATGGCCAATTCTCAATCTCAAATGTCATGTTCGTGCGATTATATGGCAAAATTAATGAGTTGTGTAACAAATATTTGATTTCGGAGCTTAGGTTTCTTGTGAACGAGGAAGCCCTATTATGTTTATTCAAATGAAGTTCTGACAATAGGAATAAAATGTAGAATTATTAATTATCTAGTTTTAACCCTTTCCTTATTAGTATAAAAAGAAATCAGAAAAATGAAGCTCTTAATATGATTTGATGAATAGTTTCAATGATCTCTTCTTGAAAAAAGGATGAATTTATTCTGAATAACTTTGTGCACAATGTTTGCACATTTGTAAAATAAAGAATAAATAGAAATACTCAATGGAAAAAGTAATAGTTAACATTAAAATCATTTATTATTTACCTCTTTACAAACAATTAGGATTATTAGAGACAACTATCATTTTACAAACAACAACACATAACACGGTTGGGTCTGAAAAATCGTTAACTTCACATTGTCAAATGTAATTTATACAAAATAAGAGTGAAAATTCGTGAGTTTTAATTTATGAATTTTCCTTTATATAGTATTCATTACTATCTAAGAGATTTCGTTTTGCGAATTGTCATGAATTGCCCTTACAACACTATAACGCAGTACATACTAGTTGTGTAACTAAAAAGAGGAAACTATTAGATTTTATTCACTAGTGATTGCAAATAGGACACTTTTTAATGTTTCGTTTACAGCTCCGATTTTGACAATTTTCGAGATCAAGGCAGTTTCCTGATTAATGTCATTGAATACATTTATTTTATCATTTACCATCAGTATTCGAGTACATTTTAAAGCCCATCGACTAGCATTACTGCTTTTTCTAAAGGAAGTGGTATTGGCGTCCTCGAGACCGTAGTAACTCCTTGAGACCCACTGCAAACAGGGCTAATGGGCAGCGCGGCGCAGGACTACCTGAGCTGAGCTGCAGCGGCGGCGGCGCACGGGCAGAGAAGGCACGCACCCGACCCCCCGCCCCGCCCCCACTCCGCCCCCCGCCGCTTTGCACCTTGCGCGCGGCCCTCGCGGCCACTCCGCGCCGGAGCCCCTCGCTCGGCCCCGAGAGAGGAGGCGGCGATGTGCATGGCTGCGTATGGGGCACGCGCCCCCACACGTGCCGCGAAGAACCAGCCGCTCCTATCGAGCTTGAGAGCGATTCCATCCTGTTTGCGAATTTATCTGCTATCCAACGCGGTAGTAGACAACGGGAGAGATTAAGAGCCATTGAGGAAGGAAGAGAGGAGAAGAGAAAAGGCATGGGGAGAAGAGAAGAGAAGAGGAGAGGGGAAGAGAGGAGGAGAGGGGAAGAGAAGAGGAGAGGGAAAGAGAAGAGGAGAGGGGAAGAGAGGAGGAGAGGGGAAGAGACGAGGAGAGGGGAAGAGACGAGGAGAGGGGACGAAAAGAGAAGGAAGAAAGAAAGGAGGAGAGGGAAAGAGAAGAGAGGGAACAAGATGAGAGGGAAGAAAGAAAGGAGGAGAGGGAAAGCGGAAAGAGGAGAGAGAAGGAGAGGAGAGGAAAGGAGAGGAGGAGAGGCGTCGAGTGAAAAAAGCTTAAACGAAAACAAAAAATTCTAACCTTGAAGACGAGGAATAAAATAAAATGTTAGTAAATTGAGAACTGGACCTTCCAAACGTGATGGTTTACTATTGAATACGTTGCTCCTTTTTATTTATAATCCTTAATATTTCAGACTTTTAAATAATCGTCTCCAAACTATACTATCCATTCCTGTAGCTATTCCTATTAAATATTATCGTGTTTTTTATTCGTTCCAGACTCATTTCTTCTGATTTCTCGAACCATATGGTGAACCTCTAGGCATACATGAAGAATGATTAATATTCCAAGCTATAAATGATTAACACTTTTAAATACTGACTCAAACATCTGACTTTCAAATAGAAATGCACCTCTCACTATTAATGCGCTCAATTTGCTCGTCGCCTCACAGGTAGCAGGTCAAGCCGACTGAGATTATCAGACACAACTCGACTACGGTCTTGCCACACTAGTCGCTAAAATCCCGGTGGAATATAGGTCACAACAAAACAAAACAAGGAAAGAGACGAGAATAAAGTTCTATAACACAATGGCCATCCCTGTCCTCCTCTATAGAAGTGAGAGTTGGGTCCCTAAAAAGAGCACTTACACACAATTACAAAGTGCAGAAATGAAATTTCTTAGAAGAACAAAAGGTTGCACAAGAGAAGATAGATTTAAAAATGATGAAATAAGAGAAAAACTGAATGTGAAGAGCCTCAATGAAAGAATGAGGGAGTACAGGAACAAGTGGCTACAACATGTACAAAGGATGGATAACTCTCGTTTACCGAAGTTGGCCTTCCAATATAAACCAAGAGGAAGAAGAGATATAGGGAGGCCGAAAAAGAGATGAAGAGAAGTTCTGTGAGGCCGGAACAGGCAGACGCCTAATCCTGGAAGTGAAGAAGAAGAAGAAGAAGAAGAAGAAGAATATAGGTCTTTCAGAGAATCGTCGCCTTGATTTTGCGATATGATCTATTTTCCTATCCATTTACTTAAAATGATAACAAAACTATTTATATTCGGATAATGAGAGTTTATTAATGATAGTTGTTACAAAATGCTTATAAATTAAATTTCAATTTTCACTTCAATATTATTCTTTAATAGACGACAACACAGTGCTTATAAGTTTAAGATCTACAAAACACAAGTTCAGAATACCAACATTCCGATACGTTCTTATATGCAAATATAAAAGGAATTTATAGTGAACAACAATGCAATAATAATAATAATAATAATAATAATAATAATAATTGGTAGTTTATTGTTATCAAGTCCACTATTCCGCCTAGCCACGTAATACATAAAAGTAAATGTCCTACGCAACAAGCGTTAATAATCTGGAGTAATCAACAATCACTTTTATAAATATGTCAGTCGATTATTTATATTTTGAGATCATTAGTTGCTGATTGTACCAAGATTTGGTTTAAACAGCCAGAAAATAAAGTATTGAAGATATTTCTGAAGCGAACATGTTACTTATAGAAATTATGTTTCATCTACATTCAGAATATGAACATTTGCAAAGGAAGAGTGTAAACCCTTTTTTCAAATTTATACGGAGTGAATTAGTGACATTATTTCAGTAACTATAAATACAGATATTTAATGTGCGGATTGTATAAGAAATTCATGAACTTTAAAAATTAGGAGAAATTTGTTAGCTTTTGTCAAAGAGAAGGAATGCAGGAAATTCTTCAGGAAATTTTCCGTCCGAAATTCTCACGTAACATTGAATTGTTATTGGACTTAAACCATGAAGTCCGAAAAAGTGTCTTGTCTTAATAGAAAAAAAGAAAGCTTAAACGAAAATAAGCAAGCTAAATTAAAAAATAACAAAGTCAATGTAAATATCTCATAAGAAAAGATGTAATCTATTGTTTACAAATACTCAAAACCGGAAAGGACGAAGGAGATGGGTTCTTCTACCATTGCTTGAGGCTTGCTTCAATCTTGAGAAGTCAAACGAGACTCATTAGCTCGCTTCCGACAGCAGAACAAGCGACTTATTTTTTTGTTTCTTTTCCCTACTGGGCTTACGAAAGCGCCTGTTGTAAAGCTGAATATTTTCCATTTTTATGCGTTCGCTCACGGAACTGTGACTATGGGAGATTTTCTGCTTCTTACGCAACTGGACGGATGTGGGCGTACAGATTAAAGATGTTCACTGGCGTGAAGGCACTTCACTGAAACACGTATTCAAAATAAAAATGTATATTCGTATTTTAATAATTTAACTTATCTGTTCCTACGTTCATTTGTACGTATTTGTAAAACAAATGTGTATTCTTATCAGAAAGTGGTGTAAAATAACGGTAAAAATCGTATGTTGCATTTGAAACGATTGTATGATTTTGTGCGTTTCTCTAGCGAACAGTTTCGTCTCTTTGGAACTAAAAATCAATGATTATTTAAAATATATTATACAGTAACGAATCACATCATACAATAGCTAGAATATGAATGAATCAAAATGAATATACGATTGGTTTCCATTTAAGATATTGCCTCTCTTATAAAAGATGAATAAATTGATTAACACCACGTCCCAAGGAGAAACATACACTTACGGAACTAATGACCTTGGCAGTTGACGCGCTCGGAATCACTAATCATGAATCAATCTCTCATTCTCAATCCCCTCACCCTCCATCACTCTCACCTCCTCACCCTCCATCACTCTCAACCCCCTCACCCTCCATCACTCTCAATCCCCTCACCCTCCATCACTCTCAACCCTCCATCACTCTCAATCCCCTCACCACACTCCATCACTCTCAACCCACTCACCACCCTCCATCACTCTCAACCCCATCACCACCCTCCATCACTCTCAATCCCCTCACCACCCTCCATCACTCTCAACCCCTCACCACCCTCCATCACTCTCAATCTCCTCACCACACACTCTCTCTCAATCCCCTCACCACACTCCATCACTCTCAACCCCCTCACCACCCTCCATCACTCTCAACCCCTCACCACCCTCCATCACTCTCAACCCCTCACCACCCTCTATCACTCTCAATCCCCTCACCACCCTCCATCACTCTCAACCACCTCGCCACCCTCCATCACTCTCAACCCCCTCGCCACCCTCCATTACTCTCAACCCCCTCACCACCCTCCATCACTCTCAACCCCCTCACCACCCTCCATTACTCTCTCCCTCGCACCGTCCGGGCGCCGATTGAGGGGCGCGGCGCCTGTCATGTTGGCCGGGGTCGCTGCGGGCGCGCGGTCTGCGAAGCGCGACCGCAGCTGTTCCGCCCGCAATCTCAAGCGGCGATCTGCGCGCGCAGAGGGCGCGGCGCGGGCGGCGCGGAGCGGAGCGGCGGGGCGGGCGCAGGCAGGCAGCCTGCGAGATGCGCGATAGTGCGCCGGCGCAGATCCCCGGCCGCCTCTGCAGCACGGCGCTTGCGGTGCGCGGCTGGCCGACCCAAAGCCCAGCCTAATATTACGCAGATCGGTAGGTCGAGAATGAATGTACGGGCGGAGAGCAGGTATGAGTTGAATGGAGGCATGTATGTTTAGTGGTATCCTCGTGTGGAATCAGGGGATAGTGATTGGGAATAGATTGAAATAAGTGAAATAGAGTATTAGAGGTCGATGATGATTTTTCGATAGAAGAGGCAATTTGCCTTTTCGGTTGGTACTCGTGTAACACACGTTTGTATTTTAGGGTTAATGATTCGTTGTCAGTCTTTAGTAAAAGTAAATTTTTAGGTTTTGACTGCCAGAAAGTTTTGCTGTATATAATCTATATGTATAAAAAGATATGTATAATAAGAAATAGAATAAGTGACAAATATGTGTTTTCGTGAGTAGTCTGTACAAGCTGCCAGAGAAGCTGCCTATTTCGGTTGAAAAATTTCGACAATTACAATTTTAATCCAAGCATAACGAACACGTGCAAATTTTGAATAATGAGTAATTAACAAAAAACTTCAGATTACAGACGCTTTTAGTTTGACACGTTTGGCACGTCTATGGTGCTAGGGCATTTCCCTGGAGGAAGTGTATATACATGCGTAGCTTTGGTCGTTTGGTCTACATAATTCCGCTCTCAAACGGCAAAGGAGTTTAAGCCAGCTCAAATAAATAAACTTAGAATATGTTCGAAAACCAGCTTTATGAAAATTAATGAAGGATTATACACAAATTCTTGAAATTCTTTATGAACACACAAAGTTGAGGGTATGCGTTATTGAATTTCTTTGAAATACTCTATTACAGCAGGCTATTTATGGAGTAGGATGGAAAGCGCAAAAATATGATGAAGGTTGTCGAAGTATGTGAGAGTGAAGAATTAAAAACAGAAGCTAACACTGTATGACGGAAGAAAACACTAAAATTAATCATCACACTTCAGATAACAATATAATTTGTTGTTCTAATGATGGCTAACAATTAGAGTCACAACGAATTTTCTGTGAATATATTTCAACCATTATGTTTAACTTCGAAGTTAATAAGTACTGACAAAAAAGTTAAAGTTTCTCCTGCAATTTGGGAAAATATCTGCAATATCAGACATTAAAGCTCGATACGCAACTATCAAATATGATGTGTGGGAATTGAACACGAATGTAGGATACGGGAGAATTTCGTGTCTACAAACAGGATGAAAGGGAGCGACTGAATCCCGAACAGAAAATGCACCTGAGCTAATCTCGGAGAGTACAGCTTTCAGGAAGGGAAGCAGGGAATGCCATTTCCGATGATGAGAGACTGATACCCGATCACCTCGACCAGACATCCTCAACCAACCAATGTTACTTTCAAAGAGATGGCAGACAGGTCGATTACGTACATTTGCATCAATGAACTGATGTTAACGTATCATTTTCTAGGCGTATAGAGATACTAACACAGGTCCATAGACCAACAATAATATGAATTTCTGAAATAGCGTATGTGGTCAAAAATAACTTTTTTGTGTCACGCCAAATAGAGCTGCTGGTGAAATTTCATAGACGGGTACAAAAATTGTAAAAAGTGTTTATCCTTTTACTGTATGAAATGACTGTATGAGTTTCGAGGACTGTATGAAAGGACGAGAAGAGAAATTACAATGAGTAAACGTGTTTGATTAACTCTTATTATCCTCACACTTGGTAGCTTGGAAGTTCCTTCAGAGAAGTCGACTGGAAAAAGCGTTACACGCAGAATAGAAGTGAAAAAAATCCACAATGGCGCTCAAAATATTTCACAATGTTTCTAGTCCACTAAATGTATTGGGTTGCAGATCAATCTCTGTAAATATTCGTAAATTTCACTGAGAATGAAATACACATAGGTGCCAGCAAGTAAAAGAATTCTTGAAATTGAAGTCTCCGTTCTTAAAAGGTCAAAAAGGCAACCCTTTTGCCAAAGTTAAAAATAACAGAGAAAGTACATCAAACTGAACGAAGTGACGGAACATTTTTTAATTGCTATCACGCGGATGCGTTAATAAGTCGAATGTATGCGCATGTATTGCAATGTCGTTTGATAGGTTTCTTTTCCTACGATGTGATGTTCTCGTTGTCCTCCCACCCCCAGTGGTATCCGACTGTTAATGCTACAGAAATTCGATCAGACACGGATCATTCTTAATTATTAATATGTTATCATGCCCGTAATCTAAAGTGTATTTCACGATTTCTCCATTGCAAGGGGTTCAACAATTGAAACAGAAAATCGTGAACAAATACTTCCCTCGCATTCCCCAGTCGGGTAAAGGAGGGGTCTAAATTCATCCAAACCTAGATTCCCCAGAACACGATAACCATATCCGATTGAATAATGGACTAATTTTGTGTTTCCTGACGCGTCGATGTGCTATGGACACTTGTTTCATAAGTGTGTATTTTATTTCCCAGGGAGATGGTGGTGTTTTTTCCCTGCTAAAACGTGAGATCCACCACCGACCTAAAGGTTGACTTGAAAGGGTTCCCTCTCAAAGTATCTTCGCCAGTGGGTAGTGGGGTAGCATGGGACAAAGTTTCCGTCTAGGTCTTCCTACATGTGTGAGAGTGTAGTGGATGTTTGTGTGTAAAAGGAGGAGGAGGGGACAAGAGCGAAGTCGGAAAGACAACGTGCTGTGAACGGTTTATTATAATACTTCTCCGTTCATTCCTTTGATATTGATCGGAGAAAACCATTGAAAATTACAGATCAGCCGGCCGGCCACTAGAATTCTCCTCCAGACAGCGGCTGACTTCGACATAGCTTTCTAGCTAATGTCGAAAATACGTAACCGCCGAGACTCGAACCCTAAAACATCCCGGTCAAAGACATTGCAGGGGCAACAATTGTTGTGCTAAGCCATCTCAGCCGGCGACAACCATACCAAGGACAGGGTTAGGTCTACTAATTTGGCAAGGCTTACCGTTCGACACGCTTCTTTGTCACACGTCTGGCACTCATATTCAGTGTCCGAGAGTCCATCCACCGGGGCCTTCGAGGCGCCTCTTACGGGCCGAGCGGCGCACGCATCCACAGGAAGCGCCTGCACGCACGCGAGCGCTTATACGCGCACGGGCACTTCCGGTGCGCCGCGTGACCCGCCTGCGGAGAGCGCCGCGGCGGAAGTGCGACGCGCAGGAAGACGACGGGCGCCCAGCCCCGGCGAAGGACATGTTCAGTCGCTGTCCGGAGGAAGATTCTAGCGGCTGGCGGCTTTGATCGGTAGTTTCTGACTCCGGTGTTGGATAGGAGAAAAATCCGATCCAACACTTGATATCCTAGTTCTAATTAATTTCTAGTTATCTCTAAATTTACTTCTAGTTTAACTAACACTTCACTTCAGTACACTATGTATGTCGTGTGTAATGCGCAGTCGATGGTGTATCGGTTACCGTATCAGACTGTTATACCAAAGTTCGTGTATTCAAACCCGATCGAAGCCAGATTTAAGGGCAAAACATCCTTCGTACGCTTTCCTTTAGAGGGGAAGTAAAGCCGGCTGTCCCTTGTTAGTAGATTTACTAAGAAAGATCCTCAAGCCGAAATGAATTCTCTGAGCTAAATTCAAATCGTCTGTTTCGTCTCCCAAGTAATACCTCCTTTCTCCGCTACGTGGTGGAAGGAGCGTAGCCAAAATTTGGGTGGTCAGACGGAAGAGCAGGCCTCATGACGTGAGTCTCGCCACGTAAAAAATCAAATCAAAAAGGCATCAATTCAATTCAATTCAACACCAGGCGAACGGCTGAGCAGTACCCTAACAAATGGCCCACGGAGAGCGCAATCTTTCCTCCCTCATCCTTGTTCTATTCTCACCCTCTTAATTTCACACACTTTTACTTACATGCACTAGCACACATACCGGGAGACCGGTCGGGACCTTAGACCTTGTTCTGGTTGGGGCGGTGCCACTGTAGCGGGAGATACCTGCGATTTCGATGGAGTAAAGAATTGAAAACTAACATTGTTGATTCATTACATTAGATGTTCATTATATGACAATCCCAAAATATAATCAAGTGTTTCAATTTCTCATGTGATTCAATTTATTGTTTTTGTAAGTTAGGAAAATCACGCGGAGTCCACCATTCTTTTTTTACAGTACTTCTGCGGTATTAACCTGGTATTAATTAGAAAAACGAGGGAAAACTACTGATCAGGGGGCCGGCTGTTACAATTCTCTTCCAGGCTTTGGCTGAAGTCGGTCAAGCTATAAAGTTGATGTCGAAACTTCGTCACCATCGGGACTCTAATCCTATAACCTTCCGATCAGTGACATTAAACACTCAACAATTCTGCCACTGAGCAATCGCAGTTGAGATTTGTAGTTTTCTCTAACCGACGATTACTATATCGGAGTTCACTATATGACTCCATTGTTGTTTGAAGTGTTCTTCTTTGGTAAGATGTGGGTATGTAAGGTGTCGAGATTCTTACTTTGATAAGATGTATTTAATTCTGTTCAAAAAAGTAATCTATTTTTTGTCAGTTGTCAATCTATTTTTGCCAGCTAATTAATAGGTTATTGTCATTAATTGGGATTGTCTTCTGTTGAGACACATTTGCATACATAAAGTACTCACAAATAAAGTACTCATAAAGTAGGGGTTTCCTTGTGTTTCTCATGGAAAAAAGTCCAACTATAACAAATGATATGATTGCTTAAGTTAGCGATTCTCATTGGCCAATCATGAAGATTAGAAACAAAAGAAAACTTTATTAGATTCGAGTCGAATATTCTAAACACATACGCCAGTAGATAATCGAATTCCAAATTTTATGGTTTTGTTATTACCTTTTTCAGTTAGTGAATAATCATGAAAATCTATTACGTCGGTACTCAGAGCTTCGTTGTAGAAATTTTGACGGTCAAATTAAGTAGTAATGCTTTTTGTCTCAGAAGAGGTGTTTCTTCTCCATTCGTGGAAAATAAATTAACAGGTTTAAACACAAAAGAAAAATCATGTAACACTTGCAGTAATTACTTTACCATTATGGTTCGTTCCATTTCCTTTACTCACTGACAAGGTTCTTGATGTTCAGATTTGTGAGATGACAATACTCAGCCTACCTGAAATAAAGAGAAAATATGTTAATATTTTACGAGATCTAACGTAAGAAAAATACTTTTATGAGAAAATGAATCAGTTATGTATTAAGTTAGCAAACAGAGTAAACTGACATCTGTTTTTGCTGAAACATTAATGTAAGAACATGAATGAAACACGAACTATGGTTCAAAATTTATCGTTACACAGGTCGACAATTTGAAACTAAATTTAGTCGTCAGAAATGAAAGCAGGTGTCTGTATATCAGTTTTTGAACTAAATACGAATCTGATTTGGGTTTTTGTCCATCACATACCACTGTTGAAAAAAATGCATCTTCGGAAATACACATATATGCAACTTCTTGGTCTACTAATGCAAACTTGACGTTTATTATCAGTCAGTTAACAGATCACATGTGTAAATACTAATTAGATTGAATAGTGAAGCTAAGTCGTAAGTTGAATAAAAACATTTGCGCACTAAAAATGAATTGCTGTTAATTTCCTTTTGTGAATGTTTGGTTATCTCGGCATAGCATCCAACAATAATCTGCAAGCATGGATTGATTCCAAAAGCCTTGTACCTCACCTCAATAACGTTAATGTACTGCTAAACCTCTCTCCCATCTCATCACTAAGATCACCTAAGTTGGACGGGAAATGGTCTAAATGAGAATGCAGGACATGAAGTTTCAGTGACCTGCAGTATCCCATGTCATGATGTAAATCTAGTAACTTCTGCAGACCTTCTTTGTAATCAGAAGACATTTTATTACAGAGAAAAGTTTGCGAAAGCCACTGAAAACGTTTTCATGCCCTCTTTTTGATATCACTCAGTCATACTTCAAATATTGGGTCCTTCAATAGCTCCCTGATTTTCGATCACACAAAGACACCTTCTTTTAGTTTGGCAGGAGATATTTTGCAAAACTTTCCATTTAAGTTCAGGAAACTATTCGAATTTCCTTTGCCAAGCGTTTTTACAAAAGTTTTAACCAACCCAAGCTTAATATGCCATAGTGGCAACCAGTGAGACGTGTTGAACATTTTCTTCTCCTTGATTGAAAGAGTTTCTTGGCTTCCAGTCACGTTTGATACTATGTTGTACCGTACCTCGACCATTCCACAGGCAAAGGAAACAACAGAACTTGGAAAACCCTCCAACATACTGATGATTTTTAAATCTCCAGGGATGTTTCACTTTTAACGTTTGTACTGAATTGCTACTAGTACAATATTTAAGTTTTCATGCGTTTCTTTTAAATGAAGAGAGGGGGTAATGGGTACAGAAGACTTTACATTGCCAATATCCAATAGGACTGCCTGCAAAATGAGCTCGGATGCGTCGATAAACAGGCACCATTCTGAAGATCTGTGCTTTTGTTTCAATTCCACAAAGAGACGATTTACATCGTTACAGAATACCATTGGACCATCTAAGGAAAAACTTTGTTCTAGATCTTCACTAATCAATCTGTAATGGGAAATACGAATATTATTCTCAACCATAATTTTTTTCAGTCTCAGTACTAACAGCTCTGTTTAAACATTGGGTAGATAAAGATTCCTAATGAGGTCATTTAATTTGGAGTGAGATCATTTCTGTGTTTCTGTTTTGGAAATTTGGGGACTATATTCTGGATCTGAAAAACCTTCTACATCTTCAAGATGACTACTCGATGCACACTCCGTTTATTGAAATACATTCATTTCACATAGAGGATTGGGAACCAGTAACTGGTCGTCATAAGGACACTGGTCTTACTGCAGCCTGCAGATTCAGATACACCAAGCAATGTTTATTCATTGCCGAGAAACTCTTAATACGGACACAGAAAAAATAGCAATCAACACTGTGATTGATTGGCTCGCCAAATCACAGGAATGGCAAAAGACATAGAATGTATCTTGTTGTGTACCCAATCGTCCAACCTCGATTCACATGGTTTGCAAATAACATGAGGTACCCAGCTTTTATCTTGATTATCTAGAGGGCATCGAAAATACAACTGATGTAGCGGGGAATTCATGCGCCTCTGTGATTTTGGAGGTAAAAGAACCATCAACGTAACAGAAGTTATTTGGATGATTGTAACACGTGCAAAACATGATATATCGCATAATCTGCAACAAAACAATGTTGTTGACCGATTCAGAATCACTTTGTATATGAGCTTTTGAATACTTTCCACTTCGTGTAAGTAATCAATGAGTTCATGTACAAAGAAACTAAAACTCGCGTAATGGAAAATATCTGTATTGAGATGACGTTACTCGGTACACGATAAACCGCAGTGCTCATTCCCTTTTTACGCTGAAAGAAATGCGTATATCGTGGGAACACCAATGAACCTCTGACATAGAACTATATATTCAGTACAGTAATATATTCAGAGGTGGACACACTTTCTCGTTAGACGCATTCGCTGAAACTCAAGTTCTGGTCGTTTCGCAACAGGAGATATTATTATTTCTGCGAAGGGCACGGATACGATTCGTGTTATGTATCACCCAACAGTTCCCGAAAACGATGTCCCATGAAAACAGTAAAAGTATGATTACTGATAAACTGTATATAATACGTAAAAACTGATACTATATTTGAAATCAGCTCACGTAATTATTGAAAACACTTACTAGCTTTTCTGGCAATAAAACACTGTTGACCTGTGTTATTCATTACAGTAATTGCAAGAGGAATTCGAATATCATTTGGAAAATCTGGAACAAGTAGAATTAAATACTAGTGGAGTATTTTTTTGAAACTTTCGGAGGAAAGATATAATAGACAAACATCCTTTTGTACTTCTCAGAAATTTGTAGAATATAAGATATTAATTCTAGATGCTAAAAATTACACTGAGATAATTGTGCATATTGAATTCCTGAAAATGTATTCTATAAATAACTTTAACGTGCGATTTTAATATACAGTTTATAATACCGAAAGGAAATTCCAGACAAGGATAATTAATTTCCAAAGCAATCGCTTTACACGTTTTTCTTCAGCATTTTAATTAATTTATAATGATCAATTTCCTTTTACGCCATCTTTTCTCAACACAGGTAGATTGATTTAGATAGATATTTATTATTTCCGCAGGTAGGTTTATACAACCTGGTGGCGGAACACTAAAATTTACATATTATATCTACATATTATAATTATGAATTAAAAACATGTTGTGTATAATTATGAATTTGAAAACATGTTTTTGAATGAAGACATTTTCTCATCCCTATTAGCATGGTATGCATATACGATAGCTTTTGAATTATCAACTATGATTTTTTTAGTAGATAGATCAGCCCTTAAGATCTTGTTTCCCTTTGAAGATTATTGAGATTCAATGAATATAAAACTATTTGACGAAAGCATTTCTAAACTGTAGTTAAAATGAATTGGCAGGATATTCGTGTAAATGCTTTTGCAACAGTTTTGGATAGTTCATTAATCTCGGCCTTATTTATGTCTTGACTCCTTCCTTTGTCAACTCAATAATAAAAGAGTTTCACGTAATTTAATAACGTGACTTTTTTAATTTTCCTTATCCCATGCTCACACCACCAAAAAATAGTAAAACTTACACAGGAATTTATACTGACACATTATCCCAAAAGGATAAAAAAATAGCCTTAATTGAAAATTAGTATCTATTGAAAAAATGAAGAACTGTGACAAAGCAGCTGACAACGCAAATGATAGGAAGGGAAGTGGAATGATATAAAACTAGCAAAGTTTATATTTTGGAAATACAAAACTTTTTAAAACTAAACGAAATATTTTAGATCTTCCGGTAGAATAAAAGAAAATACATTTCTGGTAGTCACTTATACTTTCAAATTGTAATTATTGATCCACTTTATATTGCGATTGGTGATTTTTACATTTTGGTATCAATGATTCAGAAACTGCTTGTTATTTAGTTTGATAAGAACTAGAAATTCTGGTCTTAAAATAGAAAATAAAAAGCCTACTATGTGACCTTTACAATTTATTGATAAGTATCTCATAATGTGGTGAGAGTCACATGGGAGGTTTTCGTAAGGCACTTTCAGAAAAATATTACAAGTAATAAATATTTAATACTATTACATTAGAAAGTTAGAATGCATAACTTAGCAAACTGTACATTATTAGCATCAAAAAGTGTTTTTCCTTCCTCCTGCAAAATTTTGCTTTTTCCACACAGGTTGTCTATCGTCAACGACGATCTACTGCTTTTCAATTCTCTACATTTTTGACATTGTTATTATCCGCCATATTTCGCAGGTTATTGAGGTCATTTCCTTCGCTACGGCAGCGCTGCCGCGGCCTGGAACAGAACAACCGCTGCAAATCAGTAGCGTTCGATTCCGGCAGCATTCCGACCCCGCCCCCACCCACGCGCTCTTGCGACAGCTCCCGGACTCACGAACTGGCGGCTGCGGCGTCGGCGCGCCGCTGTGACGTGGTGGCAGGCACAGCACTGAGTCCTGGCGCGGGAAACCACATTTGTAAGACGGTTTTTGAAATAAATGCTAATATGTAGAAAGATTGCTGTTCTACGTGAATAAATTGTTGGCTACCTATAAAAATTCTTTGGGACCAATTTATCTAACTACTTCGTAAGAAGTTACTCTCTCGCCCTTATAAAGGTACTTCGTAAGAATAGAAAGTTACATAATTGTGCGTCGGAAAACTGCGAATTTTCAGTAGAAACAACTCTTATTTCCGGGCCCTGATAAGGAAAAAGTGAATAAACATGTTGCTAAATATAGAGAAAAATCCTCTAACACTTGGTGTAGCCACAATCCATGTTTTGTGGGTCCTTGATATCAAAACATTGATTGACGTTAAAACGTATATCTGTCCGTCTGTGGTCAACGCTAGCACTTAAACCTTTCATCTGATTTTACTTCAAAATTGATATTCTCAGATTCATTATAATCAACTATACACTTTCGGAATTTCAAACGGATATTTTGATTTTTGAGAGTACTTAAAACATTTTCCCAAAAATGTACCAACATTTTCTATCAAGTTTTGTCCTCGAATAGCGTAAAGGACGCTTAAGAAAATGATGCAGATCTCATATTCGTTGAAAAGCTAGATTTTTTGAAAATTGTAAAAGTGCAATTTTTTGGGCGTCTTCCTACAACAATAATATTGAAGTTAGAGATTTTTTTCTTGAATAAAATCTTTTCCTCAAAGACAGGATTTTTAAATAATTTCATATTCAATTTTTCGAAAATATGAGCTTTCATGTAATTTGGCGTGGAAATATAGACAATTAAAAAAATACATTTTTCTCTCAAAAATCGCTCCAAATTTTTTCTTTAAACTTTTCACGGATAGAAGGGATGCTTAAAAGAAGGGCACGGGTTTAATTTTCGTTGAACTCTCTAAATTTTGCGAGAAAAATATTGCTACTTTAATTAAGTCCTTATTCTAGTAGATCGACCCTGACCATTTTAGATCTACCCAGGTCTTACAAATGTATTTCTGTAATTG
The DNA here is from genome assembly GCA_031308135.1 of Acheta domesticus. Classification (NCBI taxonomy): domain Eukaryota; kingdom Metazoa; phylum Arthropoda; class Insecta; order Orthoptera; family Gryllidae; genus Acheta; species Acheta domesticus. The sequence goes on along the minus strand of JAHLJT010009419.1, from coordinate 29,712,513 downwards.
TAACCTTTGTGGGGTATTTATATAACTTCTGACCTTCATATTTACAGTTTGTATGTTTGAGCAATAATTAAACTTTTGCAGTAAGGCAGAATGGCAGTAAGAGGGATAAGTACGGTGCAGGAGAACAAAGGAGTGTTCATAGAAGAATTAAGTTAGAGTAGTTTATTCTTGTGTTTTGAGTATTACGTAAGTGTTAATGGTTGTAACTGAATTAGAGTATTTGTGAATATCATTGAAATTTTTTGGATCAATGTTTTAAAATAGGGTGCATTTCACCTACTTACCCTCATAATTCTTACATATTATACATTGTTGAATTTACTAGAGAAACTCCTGGAAGTACTATTCATATTTCTAAGGCTACTGTCACAGTGCAGCCGAAATATCGGACTACCGGACGGCTGCAATCGAAATTGTAAGGCGGCGATCACAGTGGAACACATTTCCCCCCCCCCATTATTCTACAGCGAGAAACACGCCCAAGACCATCTACATGCATTGTAGATGGCCTTGACTAACCAGATGATATTAGGCAATTGGAACCGACTGAACCAAACGGAATAGATCTTCCGACAGTCTATGGTATCGGACACTGCCAGAAGTCGTTCGAGTTCACTTCATCGTTTCCGTTTACCAGAACGTGTTTGAACAAATACTGCACATCGGACGAAAACGTCCAATGTCTGCCGTCCGAAATTTCGGTCTAAATCGTCTCGACTGTAGCCACCGCCTAATTTCCAAAGTGCACAGAAATTGAAAGAAATATGCAGTCTACTGATATCCTGGATGACCGAGGAGGCTAAGAGCATGTACCGATTCACCCCTTCGGTCCGAAGGGTTGCGGGTTCGAGTACCGCTTTGTGCATGTTTGTTTGTTCCTTGTCTCTCATGCATGTGCAGTCGGGAAGGGCTTGTATGTAAAGAACTGTTATAATATGTGTTATTGTAGTACGAATATTGGTGGAGACTGATTTTATAGAAATATTTGATTTGTTCCATTGTTATACGAGACTATTTTATTAGTTTTCTTGAGCAGGGTGCCTGCTACTTTTTGTAAAACTATTGTATGTGGTTTTGATCAGCTGCTTTGTTGATGGTGTAGGCTACTAGTTTTAGTATGTTTTATTTTATTTATTTTATATCATTTATGATCGTCACTGAGCTTGTGTCTTGGAAGACAACTGTGAAAATCACGGGCATCTCTGGTGTCTAAAATTTGGTGGAAGGTCATCAAAAGTTTAAGAAACAAACTAGTTAGAAAAACAACAGATCGTAGATAAGCGTAAATTTATGCTTTAATTTAAATTGCAACATCGTATCCAAAGAAACTTAAAGGATTTGCGATTTCGACGTAAAAATAAGAGATCCACAAAATATGAACATCTATGAAACTCAAAAACTATCAAGTAATTTAAAATAATTTTCAAATTTACTAGTATCTTTTGAATGAAACAAAATCCGAGACTTTCACCAAGCAGAATTTTTAGAACATTAAAAACGTAAAATAAGGCAATTCAAAAAGGCCGTTGAAAATGACACACCTTTCAACAGGACAATACGAATGTAGGAAGTCAAGGGGTACTTAGTGCCATGTATTTACGAATATTTTCATTCATGTCCGCTCAGGCCAGTATTGTACGTCTGACATCCATAGTACTTATCATAGCAAAGAGAAAACAATAGCACTGACGACTCCGAATCGACAAGTTAAAGCAACGCACCCACACTCATTGTCTGCAAGATTTGTGATTCCATCTTCATGACGAGCTGTTTCTGACCATGCAATGACAATAACGAAAATGATGTGGACATCACTCTCAAAGAGTAATGTTCACATTATTTTAATCTCCTGATTCTCACCGAACAGAAGGAGAAAATTTACCAATCCCTTCCACGAAACGAAAACCTACACGCACCGTACAGAAAATGTATTACTACTGTCTTTCCTGTATGTCCGCAAAACCAGAGACCGTAGTACGCATACTAGAGAGCTACAATGGTACCACCTTAAATAACCGTCATAAATCAATTACACACTTTTCCTCTCCCCGCCACGCGTTCCCTCGCACCCACGCTCACATTTCGAGGTGAGTGCGCCCGCAATTGTAGGAAAATAATGAAACCCCCCGGTGCGAGGGCGGGCGTCAATGCAACGTGTTTCGTCAGGGCGGTCGCGGGCGCCTCGGCCATTCTTCGCCCAAAGGCAACGAAAGCGCCTTCGCAGGCGCCGCCTCCGCAGCGATTGAGACAATACGCGGCGCACGCAACGGCGCGGCGCCCACGGCGGCGGCGGGCGCAGTGGGCCACGGCAACGGGACTATTCAGAGTTGGAATAACTACGAATATATAAATGTACAACCATACTAAATTAAAAACAATTTTTAACAACAATAAATTTATAACAATATTTAACAACAATACATTTATAACAATGTTTAACAACAATGAAAATGGAAAACATGGAAAATGCTTAGGGATAATTAAATATTATTTCTTAAAAACAGTATATTATTTTGGCTAATTTTTATTTGTTGAGAAAATATTGTTAATTTGTATTTTCATACGGCGAAATCAGAGAGGTGACTAGCATCAAGCTGGCTTTAATATCACTCTGAAATAAACAACTTTATCAGGAAAATATTTTTCAAAAATCCACTGGATAAACAGGAATAGACGAGGAATTTTTTCCAGGAAATGAACGGCTACACTGTTATTTAAGTCATTAGGCAGATGCAGAGCCAATAATTGACTCAGCTGTAGTTTGTAAACGTACTAGTAACTAAGGTTTATTACCAATTAAGTCCGCTATGTGTGATATCGGCCTTATGTCTTTAAATATATTTCATAATACCACCTTCTTATAAAAAATTGTTAGAAATAAGATACACATTTATGTGAGTAGAAGGAGTATTGACAAGCCATTATTAGCCACATTACAATTCCCCTGCTTTGATAGTTCTTAAAAGACGGCGGGTTGGCAAATTCCTTAACGGACGCTAGCGTTTATGGTTGGCTCTTCGTTTCTCCCATTAGTTACATTATTTTGATATAGCTTTACGGTGTTACGGAAAAAATTGAACATTGGCAAGCCGACAATCCTCTTCTACCTACAAAAATGGGAGCAGTCAAACTAACTGCTATAACCAAAATTGTCCTGATTCATTGATGATTCCTGATTATTTATATCAGTTGTCATTTCATTTAAATTAACAAATAAATGATCAATCTATATACAGAATGTGTCAGAATAAATGTTATAAACTTCTGGGGCATGTAGAGGGTTCATAAATGATTGTTTTTTGCCAATGAACATATAGTGTGAAATAGAATAAAACGAAATTGCAGGCATTTATACGTGACTTTCGCCCCCGATTGTTAGGCAACACCTTATACACAGATGTTGGGTAGGTAAATGAAACCACCGTGACTGCATCAAAATATGACTTCAATGCGCCAGAACGTAAAGGAAAAAAGTGATCATTTTCTCTACAGGCCCTAAAAGTTATTTATATTTGTTCAAAGACCTGTACAACCACGCTAGAAATATGACTCCGCTCAGTTCACCAAGACGACAGCAATAACAGCGAGGTGATAAACAGAATCGTAGAAAATCCAGGTCCGAAATGCCTTGGAAATGAGCGGACACTTTAATGCCACGCACGCTTTCAAGGAAAACCTAGAAGAACTGAGTATTATATCTGAAACTAAAACTAAACTGTCTAAAAAAACAAGAATTTTAAAGAGCACTGAAAATATTAAATGTCACGCGATGTGAGAATAATAAATCAAGAAATGAACTCGCAGAGAGAAATCGAAACCGAAAACAGCCAAGACACCTCTTCTAGTTGTAAACACATGCAAGAAATCCTATTTTGAAGTGATCTTAGGTGAAATGTCGCGAAGCGGATAGCGCTGACGACTTAGATTTAAAACCCGATCCTTATGTGACAAGTATGACGAACGAAGGTGGTTAACGGTTCATTTTATTCATATTCATAGATTTCCCATCATTAATTTTTTGTATGCTGGTGACGGGGATGATCCTGGATTTTATTAATAATAATAATAATAATAATAATAATAATAATAATAATAATAATATTCTTATTATTGTTCTGTATTTTTTGCTGCTCGAGAAATGCCAAGTTCTAGCTCAATAACCAATGTTTTAGACCTAATAATCGACTTTACTTAGGGCAGTGTATTTGACAAACAAATATAAGTTTGCGTCGGAGAAAAAAAGAGGGATAAAATTCCGAACATGCATAAAAAATATACCTTCCAAAGAATAAGAAGTTTCATTTATACTCGTAAAATAAACTTGAAATATATCTCTAAAACGTAGTCAACATTTGGAGAATGGATTTTTTCCTCCATACGCAATTCAACGCAATGACAAAATACGCAAATACGCAATACAACAAAATGTGAGAGAAAAGGGCAAACACAATATATTGTTCCTTGTATTCTTTCGTTCCTTTTTCATTCGTTCCGAACCACTGTGCGGCATCGGCGGCCGCGGCGTGGCGTTTGCGGGGCCAAGGTGACAGGCAGCCAATTCCCAGATTTATGCGCGCCCGCGGCTTCCTCCCAAGGGCCATTGTTCGCCTCAAGGCTGCACCCGCGCCGCCACCATCGCCTCCACCGCCGCCGCCACTGCCACCATCACCGCCTTCACCACCGCCGCCGCCACCATCAGCGGCACAGCCACCATCAGCACTACTATCAAACACCACCTCCACCTCCGCCACCAGTACCATCGCCTAATGTGTGTGTAAGAAATGCGTGAGGATAGGACATGGAAGAAGAAGAAGAAGAAGAAGGAAAGATCGCACTCGGTCCGTGGCTCTTTTATTAGGTTACTGCTCCGGCATTCGTCTGGTGTTGATTGGAGAAACCATGGAAAACTACCGATCAGGGCAGCCGGCCTCTACAATTCTCTTCCAGACAGCGACTGAATTAGACCTAGCTGACAAGCTACCACATCGAAAATCCTGATGCCGTCGGGACTGGAACCTAGGACATCCCGGTCAGCTGCACTTTAGTGACCTCACTTGATGCCCTGAGCCACCTGTTCCGGTCAGCCAGTCGAAAGCACCACCGAAATCACTACCGAAGACGCTACCACTGGTACTGCGACCCCCGCCCCCTCCACCGCAACTCTACGCAGAGGGGGATTCTGCTGATATTTTTTTTTGGAGGTGGAGGACATTGCAGATTTTTTTAAAATAATAAATATATTAGTTATTATCATATTGTATATTGTTTACGTGCTATAGATGTGATACTATACAATATTATTGTTTAAATAATCACATAATTCGAATCTAAATAAATATTTAAAACAACTTTGCAAAACCAAAAAAAAAGGAAAGTAAATGAAAGCTCTAGGCCTTCTGGGAAAGGGCCACTGGCCTCATATCCCCCTCTCTGGATTAGTCTGTGACTCCACCGCTCTGCAGCGACGTTGCCGCTGCAGCCGCCGTCGTCAACGCCAACACCGTCACCACCGCCGCGGCGGCATTACGTGCGATAATATATGCGCGTCCAGCTCGCGTGCCACCGCCGCCGCCGCCACCTCGATTCCAGACGCCCACGGTTTCCTTCCCCGTGCGCGCCGCCAGTTGTTTCCACGTCTTATCGCATGGGCGAGCCCGTGCCAGCGCTGGAACTGCATTTGCATGCTGTTCTGAAACGTGGGCGGTCTGGGCGACACGGGGCTGATTTACCGGCAAACTCGTTCTGAATAGTAAATGGAATTAAATTATTTTTTTTATCGCGACCTTGGCACTCGATGTACGAAGACGAGGTGTTGGATGGAACTGGTTTCCAACTCTGCAGAATGATCAGGAAACGTGAAATACAGGCCTTTGAAAATTGAAAATCTTGTGAATGCATATTTGGAAATTTCTAATCATGCTTCTTGAGATTGAATTATAAAATACTTCTATATTGCAGCATGTCGCAGCCTCAGAACGATAAGATTATGTTTGCTATTTTTAGAAAAATATGTTTTGAATTTAAAATATCTCTATTTTCAGATCAATACTTTGAAACAATTTTGAATTGTCTCTAGACGAAAACTTTCTTTGAACAAACTGGCAAACATCTATTTGCATTTTCATGAAACACTTTGGGACTAAAATTCTCTCATGTAAAACTTACCCAAGTCGGTCTTCTCCTGAACCTTGCTATTTTCAGCCCGGTGTGTGTTAAATGGTACATATCATGTGAATCAATACCAATGCAGTTGAATATTCTTGAAACAAATATTTCTCTTGAATTTTGCATGCAAAATTGGTGAAATATTTTATTTAATTTTCTTCACGAAATTAAAACGGCGCTTATTTTCATTTCATGCTTAACAACTTAATACAAACGAAGGATTGCGAAATAATTGCATGGCTTTTTTTGCAAAGCTGCAAATACTGCCGTACTCTACGATATATCCGGTAGGGAAAATTACTTTTCTCTACCGGATAAGATCTCTCATTGTATGGGAATTTTCCTATCTCTAATATCCAGCAAATGTGAGCGCAGTAGGTTAGATAGTTTGCTCGAAATCACTAGATTAGAAGGATTAACCCATTATTGCATCCATAAAGTTCAACCATCATAAACATGTTTCTCCCATTCCTCATTTATTATTTGCGAATTTTTTTAAAATCTGTTTTCATATTTACTTCTATCTTTATTTTTTAATAAAATTTTTAATGCATAAGTTATAATATATCGTTATTTTTATTTTTTTAGTAGAATACATAATACACTGGTAAAAATGTTTTTCAAATTTTGAGGTAAATTCTTTTAAGTAAATGAAGTTTACTAAAATATTTAATTTCCATGGAAAGTCAGGCGATTATTTCTAGTAGTGAGCTTATGAATACGTTCAAAATTAAATAAAAAATTATATTTCATGTTCTGCTCGACGAAGTCGCCATAATCTTGCATTATTAGGTATAATAACGAATGAATTGCTTTGTAATTAAATGAGTTTTAGATTCATTTGGTCTTTCATTTATCGCAGAGTTTTCTACACACCCTAAATGAGCGCCGAAAGGAGTGCACACGCTATTTGTAGAGAGAATATAAACTTTAAATATTTAGAAAATAATTGAAACATCATGTAGAGAAGTGAGAATTATATCTTATACACGACTTCAGGATAACTTTGGTTATGTTTTTTTTTAATACCAATGTAATGTTCAAAAGACACATTGCACCCAAAGAGAATCGGATGGCAGTGAACATCCGACATTTCTCCCTCTCCTTTCTGCCAGACCACCCACACTCTACACCATCAACGAGTTTCTGCAAGCTTCAACAATCGCCAACTGGCAACGTGGTCCTTCAGACAGGGACAGTCTTCGTTAAAGGGCGGGAGAGTCGTATCACATATGATCGTTTGATCATAATTAAAGTGGACACAGCTACTGCGAGGTTGGCTATTTACGTCGGAATTTTGGGAACGTCGGCCATGTTTACAGAAGTCCGGTCGCTTTGAGAAGGGACGGATCGGGAAAGGCCGAGGCGAGGCGAAGCGTGGAGCGAGGCGGCTGGGACGAGGCTATCCGAACGAGAAGGGCAAGGCGGGGCGGGTACTTCGACGTGGGTAGGGCGAGTCGGAGTAGGACGAGAGAATGAAGAGGGTGGAACGAGACGGAAAGGGCGAGGCCGATCTAACGAGGAAGGTAGCACAAGGTGGGTAGGACGAGGCTGTTAGGATGAGACGGCGAGGGAGAAAGGGGTCGGACGAGGAGGGTAGAATGAAGCAGGTGAAACGAAACGGTTAGGGTGAGGCGGGTCTGACGGGGTGAGTAGAACGAGACTGTTAGGACGAGACGGGAAGGGCGAGTGAGGATGGCCGATTAATGATTCGTGATTCCGGGCGAGTCGACTACTAGGGTAATTAGTACCGTAAATGTAGTGCATGTTTTGGTCGAGATGTGACGGTGGTCTTCCCCCGCTGGATGGCGAGATCTGGCTCCGACCTACCGCCGGCGAGCGGGTTTTCCCTCAACCTGGTATCTCCCCCCTGTGAGGCACCGCCTCAGAGTGACAATCTCTAAGCTCCCGACAGGTCTGTCGACATGTGAGATAGTGTAGTGCAAGCAAATGTAAGTGTATATAAGTAAGGGGTAGGATAGGACAAGGAAGAGGAAGGAAAGATCGTGCGCGGTCCGTGGCCCGTTTGTTAGGATACTGCTCGGGCATTCATCTGGTGTTGATGGGAGAAACCACGGAAAAATACCGATCAGAGCAGCCAGTCACTAGAATTCTTCTCCAGACAGCGACCTGAAGGAGGTAGGCCCAGGCGGATAGGGCGGGGCAGGAATGCGGCACCGGAAACGGAGAAGCGGGTGGCAATCGGAGAGGGCGGTGGGAATGGGGCGGTGCGAGAAGCGGGGTGGGCAGAAGCGGGTAGTGAGGAGAAGTGAGGGGTAGGGAGAAGCGGGGAGTGAGGAGAAGCGGGATGTGGGGAGAAGCGAGGTGTGAGGAGAAGCGGGAGTGGGGAGAAGCGGGGGGTGGGGAGAAGCGGAGGTGACGAGAAGCGGGGGTGGGGAGAAGCGGGGGTGGGGAGAAGCGGAGATGAGGAGAAGCGGGGAGTGGGGAGAAGCGGAGGTGAGGAGAAGCGGGGTGTGGGGAGAAGCGGAGGTGGGGAGAAGCAGGGGGTGGAGAGAAGCAGAGGTGAGGAGAAGCGGGGGTGGGGAGAAGCGGGGGGTAGGGGACGCGGGAGTGGGGAGAAGCGGATGGGTAGGGAGAAGCGGGTGGGTGGGGAGAAGCGGGTGAGTGGGCCGAAGCGGGTGGGCGGGGAGAAGCGGGTGGGTAGGGAGAAGCAGAGGTGAGGAGAAGCGGGGTGTGGGGAGAAGTGGAGTTGAGGAGAAGCGGGGTGTGTGGAGAAGCGGAGGTGGGGAGAAGCGGGGGTGAGAAGAAGCGGGGGGTGGGGAGAAGCGGAGGTGAAAAGCGGGTGGGAGGAGTGAAGCGGGGGGTGGGGAGAAGCGGGTGGGTGGGAGAAGCGGGTGGGTGGGGAGAAGTGGGGGGGGGCGGAGAGGCCGGCGCGTGGCCGGCGCGGCGTGAGCGGGTCGTGGCGCGCGCGCGACCGGTCGCAAAGGTGGAAGTTCACCGCCAGGGCGGGGGCCAGCTCGACGCGAGGTCACCACGGGGACAAAGCAGCGCGGCGTTCGGCCTCCTGACACGGCGCCAGACCGCTGTTTAGCAGCCAGTTAGGTTACTCATGAGCCCACGAGAGAGACACTTATAGCGGCGACCCTCACTAAGCTCTCAATGGAACAATGAAAAAGCAGGGATAATATTTTTATAATCGTATATTAAATTATTTAGACAATCCCGTTCCCCATTTGTGTCAAGAAATATATTTCTCAGTCCCACTCCATCCTGAAGTGATGTTGGAGATGATGTGCAAGTTTTAATCTATTTCAGCCTAGCAGCAGCACAGCAGCCGACACCACATCCTCCTTGCTATCCCTGTCTGCCATGACTTCCTTAGCTCTTCATTCATTCCTATTTGGCTCTGAGGATCTGTTCTAGAAGTTCGATAAATCGGCTGTTCACGTTATGCACCTCCGTTATCTCCTCTCGGTTTTGTAATGAAAGTTTTTTTGAAGTTTATTAGTTTACTTATTCATTAGTTTATGAATTTATTTATTTGTTTTCTTATTGATTGAATGATTGAAAGAGGTCACGTGCTGTGTTGATTGTCTGCGGTAATTATGAAATAAAACATGTTTATGCACAGTTTGTATTATCAGGAAGGAGACCGTTGTTCTGTAAGCATACAACTGACGCATTGAATGAACTTAAACAGCAATCCATCGGTTGAACAACCTTAAGAATGAAATAACATATAGCTCAAAATAAAATTTACTATCGTGTGTGTACACAAACATACATTATAGCATACTGCTTCATGGATGATGAAACTATCTCGCGATGCACACAAAGGAAAATCGGACAAATACACCCCTACATGCAGCATTTACTCGCATGCTTTTCATTTCTGTATCAGCTCTGAACATAAAGTCCGTAACTGTATGAATGGAATTCCTTTTAGCGTTTACACACACCAAGCACGTGGCTCAAACACGTAGTGATAGACTTTATCAAATAAATGTTAATCAAAACAAGTTAGAACCCTTCCTTCCCTAACTAAAGAGATACAGCCTGGCGACAATATCAGTAAATTTCATCACATATAGTGCATACAAAATTAATAGGGGATATGCTACTTTAATAGGGATTTGTACGGGGAACTGCTCTGACAACTGCATGGAAGTCATCAGTGATCAGATAAAGTCACCACTGCTCATAATAGTCTACCCACGTATTCGATTGCAGCAGGCGCCACAAACTCATCGATATTAAAAATTTCACCTACAATTAATCATTGGTTTGCTCGAGTGGTAAGGCGTTACCTATTCTCCTCTCTATCGGTGTCGGTACCGAATATAATGGTTCGTTTACATTTTTTCTAGGTCTTTTATCCAGCCGTTAGCCAGTTAACCTTCACGTCCTCATGGGACACATATTCGACCATACACTTAGACACCAGCATACGTGCGGGCTCCTTTGATCCAAGGTCAGCAGAACGCGAGGTCCTCCGCGACAACACATACATGAAAGACAAGGGACCAACAACCATGCCCAGGCGGGACTCGAACCCGCGACCGTTTGGACCGAAACGCTGATTCGATACACGCTCTTTGCGACCTCGGACATCAGCATTTTAATATTGATTTATAAATTGAGAGAATGAATACAAACATTCATTCTCTTAATTTATAAATCAATATTAAAATTAGGAGACTGTTAAATGACCTCCCTGGTTAATTTTAAAATTCCACGTCGCTCAAGAGAAGTTCTTGAATGCACATTGGCTACACTCTGTTGCGCGATGCGCCTTGTCATACCCTTCTCTTTGAAGCAGATGATGTATTTCCACAGCGCCGTTTCGTCGGAGGCACTCACAGTGGAATGTAGAGCACACCGCCGCTGCCACCGCCTCCACCGCCTCCTGGATCCTCCGCTTTTGTATGGAGATGAATCCGAGTCGCTGGCCGAGGCCGATTCGCATTTGTTCCGCGCGTTCGCGGTGCCCCCACCCCCACTCCTGCCACCGCCGCCGACGTCGCTGTCTGGCGGCAGATGGCGCTTTTCCAGCGGCTCCTCGGCCTCTTCCGCGGACAAGGCGTTTGCGCCGACTCGGGGCAAAAACGTTCGCGGCGCGACGGCCACTTTAGGCCAGCGCTGCATCACCGTTGATGAACCATTACGCGGGGGGCTGAACACAATCCACGAGCTACACTGTCTGGAGGAGAACTCTGGTGGTCGGCTGCTCTGACCGGTAGTTACGTGGGAGGCTGAACACGATCCACGAGCTACAGTGTCTGGAGGAGAACTCTGGTGGTCGGCTGCTCTGACCGGTAGTTACGTGGGAGGCTGAACACGATCCACGAGCTACACTGTCTGTAGGAGAACTCAGGTGGTCGGCTGCACTGACCGGTAGTTACGCGGGAGGCTGAACACAATTCACGAGCTACACTATCTGGAGGAGAACTCAGGTGGTCGGCTGCTCTGACCGGTAGTTACGCGGGAGGCTGAACACGATCCACGAGCTACACTGTCTGGAGGAGAACTCAGGTGGTCGGCTGCTCTGACCGGTAGTTACGCGGGAGGTTGAACACGATCCACGAGCTACACTGTCTGGAGGAGGACTCAGGTGGTCGGCTGCTCTGATCGGTAGTTTTCCATGATTTATCTGATCGATGACGAATGTCGAAGTAGAATCGAATCAAATGGGTCACAAACAGCGTGCGATCTTTCTTTCCTCATTTTTCTTCCCTCCTCTTCCATTACACACAAACCCTCACACTTATGTGAACTGCAGCAACATTTCGCTTCCTTAGACTAAATTGACGCAACTATAATATTTACAGTTTTTGTTTACAACCACGACCAGAATCAGAACGTATTTCTGCATCTTAGGAGCAAACAAAGATCGCTACATATGCTAGAATAGAAGTAAGGTATGGTAAAATAGAAGTCAGTCTTGACGTGATTACAAAATTATATCTTATTAGAGTGAAAGGAACCTAAAAGATGTATTTGTCTGCCTCGAAATATTTCGTGGGTGTAGTTACGTCAGTCTGAACCTAAGGCAGTGATTCATGTTGGAAAACTACGCAGCCTAGAGTTTGTCTGAGTATGGCTTCCGGACCGCTGGAGGAGATAACTGGAAAGGGAAAAATCGGCATCGGATCTCACGTTACAGCAAGGGAGAAACATCACCTCCACCACTATCGGAGGCGAACCCTAGGACCTTCCGGTCAACTATGCTGCCGAAGGAAAGATTGTTACTGAGCTATCACAGACCGTATGAATACTTGAATTGAATACACTGTAAAGATATTTAGGAAGATCCTGACAAATTGCAATGGTGGACTTCAGCTGAAGGAATTCTGGCTACAGGTGATGGAATGACAGTTATACGAGAGGTTGGAATGTTAGTGGCGGGTTGGCTTCTACGAGGTGGAGGCAATGGACTGAACGCAAAATATAATGTAGGCAATGGAATGGACTCGATAGGATTAAAACGTTAGAATGGAAACGAAATGATGGATCGAATTAGGTTGTAAATGGAATGGTATGGAATAGTGTGGAATGGATGGTATGGAACCTACAGGATGGGAGTGATGGGTTAGAAGCAATGGATCGGAAAGAGATGAAATGATGAGAGGCGGAAGGATAGAGGCGCTGGGACGGGGGTGGCGGGATTGAAGACGATCGGAAAAGTAAGACGACTCTCGGTGGAGCTGGCGGAATTTGAATTACAGCCATCCAGAGTATAACAACGAGACAAGCGGCAGCACGGCGCTGAGCGTGCAAATCGGCAAATTGGAAGGAGGACCAGGAAACGCGTTTTATTCAAGGTCTGCTCCTCCGCCGCATTCGTAACAGAATGTTACTGCTCGTCGCGCCGCATTACTGGCCACTCTCCTTTAGGTATCAAGTTAACAGTATTTGCATACCAGACTTCCGCCTTCGACGCCAGAAAGGGACATGGAATGTAAATGCAGCTATGCAAGCGATATGGAATTCAATACCGGTTCAGGAGTATATATGCACTTCGACAATTTTCGAACGTTGTGAGACAGTTTATTTTCCAACGTCATAAAATTCACGGATTGTCTTGCTGCGTGAAAACTTAAGTGCAGGAAATTATAATGGCGTTATTTGACATAAGTTTCAACAGACTGAAAGATCGCACTGGCAATGGCGGAGAAATCAGCTCAGTTTGAATAACCTCGACATATGCAATCATTACGAATTCTTGGTTAGCAAGACAATTTTCAATTGAATCTGGCCATGTATATTTCTTTTCGATTTACGTTTTGGCAACTAGACCTATCTTCTCCCTTTCGGTAAGCCGAGGTTTATAGAAAGAATCTAAAGTGAAGATGCGAGAAAAATTAATATCTATTACCTTATTAAAAACGTTAAATCGTATTAGGAATAATAAACAATGCTTAGAGGAGGTTGTCTACACTAGAGATAATATTGACCAGAATTTAAAAAAATTAAATATTAAAAAATATTGGTTGAACATTGTGAGAAGAAATTACTGCATTTGTGCGTATTTTACGTCACATTTCATCAAAGTTAATGAAACAAATACCAGAAGCCTGGGCGAAATTATTGCAATCTTGAGAAATCCTTCTATACATTTCATGCATTCTTCTTAGATATTTCATGAGAAAGGGTGCCCTAAAAACTGCCAATTTAACCCAGAGTGAGATAGGGGTTACCGGACACCCAGGCGGTGCGAGCAAGCGGGCTTGTTGGCCGCCGCTCTTTCTGCGTCTGCAAACAACGTCTCCGCTTTGCAAAAACAGAGGCCGCACGACGAGCGGCAGATGGCAGGCGGCGCGGCGGGGGCCTAACGGCGAACAGTACGCACTGTCGCCCTTCTCCTTTTCCTCGAGTACACGTCTTCTCATGTTTCCTCACACCTCTAACCGATACAAATGATATGTTATGAGTTACGTTCTTTGATATTATGATACCAATTCCTGATGGACACTGCTTGAAAAGGGCGAATGATTATGATGGGTATGTGAATGAATTTAATGGGTAGGTGAAGATATTATATGAATGACAGTAGAGCAATGAAAGAAAGTGAAACGTGAGAGCCCCAAGACCTGACCTGTACACTACGGGTTACGTCTCCCAACCAATTGTATTAAATCAGGCGTATCAAAGTGGCTGGTAACCGTTATAATTGAGTTCGCGGGAACCACATGCAGAACACATGACACGAGATTTGAAAGTAAAGGTTGCACAAATTGCTCTGGAGTGGCGATTTTAAATTGTCAGACGGAAGTAAAATTAAACATTTTGAACTGAAAGTATCTTGATTTTGTAATCGTGTTTTCTTAACAATGTAATAATTGCACTAACTTCTTACATTCAGGTTAGAAGATTTAATATAGATTCTTGGCTGTTAAAAGACCTACCCACCCATTAGCCTGTAATAAATAGTAAAAAAATATAATCATTAAAATCTGAGTTATTTAAGAAAACAAATCTGGCAAACCTATTTTTCTACGAAACCACCCGTCTCGCACTGCTTTAGCTTGCATGTGAACACCCTGTTCTGGATTTGGAGTGGATATGAGAGCGGAGTCAGGGGAAGTTGCTCATACGCGTAGGAGCGCCCAGGCGGGCAAGTAGCTAAAACGGGCGCAGCTTGACAAACTGTATTAAATGAACAAGTTCGTAATGTAAGCGACGTACAGCGTAAGTTGAGCAACACTTGTGGACGTCTTTTCCGCGGTTCGCCGCCGTTTGCGGCATAATGTATTTTAGGCTTGAATTCACATATCATCTTACGCCCTTACCTACATTAATGTGCTTTTCGCGATTACATGTTACGACAAGGAAATATTCATACAGATACGATACAAGAGTACGAGTACATTATCGTCTGCAACTTTTCATTGCGAATCTTATGAGGAATATTAATTCGTAATCCAAACCTGGTACAACAACCGAAACCCTACTGTATACGTTACAACAGGTTAGATTGTGGTATCTAGTCGTGTTACGAAAAAATGTTCCGTCAATCGAATGAGGAAGAAATAGGTCAGTACGTTTCCACACGTCTCATTTAACTATGACTTTCCTGATTTTTTCTGCGGGCTCCATAGAACTGCTACTTATCTACCAAGTTTCGTCTCGTCTCCACTCCCATATTATCCCGGCGTTTGCTACCCTCAATCCAGTTTGCTTTAATATAGTTTCATTAAAAAGCTCCCCCTCCTAGTACTTAAACCTCTCCCTGATGCAACTGCATTCCTCGTTCTTTTTGTGTTTTCGCTTCCTTCCTTTCTCTTCTATTATAGAAATACTTTCCATAACCCTTTATTGCTTCCAGACGCTTTTTGTAGCCACAATTTATTGGTTTCTAATGAAGCTGCACAAAATGAAGCCAGGTACAGCTAAGCTAAGTTTAATTTAGTTCAGTTGTTCTTTAGTGTGGCATGTATAAATAGTTAATTAGTTGGGTACATTTGATTTATATCAGACTCTTCTTTTCAAGTTACTTTCGAAGCAAACTATTGGCCTGCAGCAGCAAAATGCTACTGAACAAAACCTTCAAAATGTTTTTTACCCAAATGTAACACGCACATTGATCATGAACAAAAATAAAATACTCTCGTGTAACACAACAACAAATTGAATATTTTATCAAAAACATTTTTCCGCGAATATTGCGATAACATATTGCAGTTTAATTTCATAGTACGAAAGTTCTTTACATACCACGAATATTAAAAGGTTGCATTACCATAACGCAACTTGTCAATAACATATTTAATGGCGGACGACCTCTTTCTTGGAATCTTGCAGTCGCATGTCATAGTGTATCAACACGGGGTGCGAGAATTCATTTGATGTGCATAGTATGAGAATAGAGAGAATAAAATCATTTGCATTTTTCAGTCAAAATCAAAGCCCTTTCATTGGTTGTGTATATTTACCAAATTTCTCGGTATGTAACAAAATCACATCAACTGGGCCGGACACTAGTTTTTTTTCAATTTCTATGTGCAATGTAAATTAGTAATATAGATTATTAGTACATACTCTCTGGGTTACTTCATTGTAGGTAAGTTTCTTGATTAAATCTATGAATTCCTTTTCTATCTTTTATAACAAAACTATTTGGAAAAAAATTGTTCTGATTTAAAATGCGGGAAAATTATGTGCCGTGCAGATAGGCCTGTTTTATTTAACAGCTAATATCAAAGTTCGGAGCTTTGATATTATTTTGAGATGCTGGAACGAATTGTTAACTGGGCCATAAAAGCAAATTATAAGCCGCCATTTCATTCGTGATGATCTATACAGTATTTTCTAACGCTAGTGAATCTATTCCTTCATGTAGGGTATGATAAGAGATAAAATCACATTTTTTCTTAGTTTATTATGACCTATTTGGAACCAATTTATCAAAGAAAGAAAATTAAAGCACCCAATTAAATCTATTGGGACATGTAATTACTATTTACATCAATTTTTGTGGTCGTCGATGTTCGATAAAGGACACAAAAAATAAATGGTACGCAATATAAGACGATAAGTACGCAAATTATTTCCGTCAATAAAAAAGAACTCGCTTCAACGAATTCTCTACGGAGAGCGGCAATATCTACGTACCAACCTGGATAAAAACAGAAGGGCGTCCATCACCCGGAGTGGGCGCTGTCAAGGTATTTATCGACACTCCCAAGTTCTAGGGGTGATTAATCGCGAGCTGTCCCCGCGACACTTCTCGCCGAAACCGCTGCCAATCCGACGAGCGCCGGCAGCCGGCACCCGCACTTGCTGACGCTGGGGTTGACGGAGGCGGCTGACGGCTGACGCTCGGAGTCCTCCCGGGCCATCGCCTGCCTGTCGGCGTTCATCCTCGGAACAGTCGGAGGCAGCATTGTTC
>JAHLJT010009419.1:29618187-29695399 GCA_031308135.1 Acheta domesticus | reverse complement strand
GGTGTGTGTGGTTGGGGGGGTAGGTGTGTGTGGTGGGTAGGTGGGTGAGTGAAGTGCACAAGGTGGGATGTGGTGAGTGAGTGAATGGGTGGGTGAGTGACCGAATGAATGGGCGAGTTACTGTGCATTTCTTCCGGATGCGCCAACTACAGAGTTCATTTGTACTGGTAAGTATTCTGAATATCGAATCTCGGAAAGGGGCGGTGTTCATATCTGGCTGGATCGAGAGAATCGGCGCCGACCTACTACTCATCGACCTGCGGGCTTTTCTCCTTTCTCTCGCTTATCACTCTAGAGTCGAGTGAGTGGTGGGTGGGTGGGCGATTGAGTGACTGAATAAATGAACGAGTTAGTGCGTATTACTTCAACTTCTGAAGTAGTAGTTCCACAAGAATTGTGCAGGCTGTATCCCGGAAAGTGGCGGAGTTCCTCTGTGTCTAGATCGAGAGAACCGGGGACGACCTACACGTGGCCTGGCGGGGTTTCCCGCTACAGTAATCTCCCCACGCGGGGTACCGCTCCAACCATGACAAAATAGATGCTGAGTGGTCTTCCGACATGTGTGCTAGTGTAGTTCATGTAAATTTAAGTGCGTGTATGTGTGTGTGTGTGTGTGGGTGTGGTGTGTGTGTGTGTAAGTGAAGGGTGAGGAGGGAAACAAAGTTGAGGGAAGAATGATCGGAAATCGCCAATGGTCCCTGGCGCATAAGGTCCAAGGATCTTATTTGGGATGGGATTTACATGGTACTGATCGAAGAAACCACGGCAAACTACCGATCAGAGCAGTCAGTCGCCAGAATTCTCCTCCTGACAGTGCTTGAATTCGACCCGATCGATAGCCTGTCTTACAACTAACGCATACATATTCTCCGTACTTCGTCACCAACATCCCGGCAGGGAAATTCCACTAGAATCGCACATTTTGGCGGGATTAGCGGCGTCATCATTCCTTAACAAACGCGCGAACCGTTACCTTCCGCGTGCGAAGGTGCCATTGGACATCGACACCGCGTTCCGTCACGCCGCGCGAGCGCGGGTTCCCAGCGCGGCCGAATTTCCTGCTCCGCCTGTTCGGTGGCAATAGCAGGGCCTTCCCTTCGCCGCCGGCGCGCCGCGTGACGCCGCTGCGCGACGCGGCCGCCGCGCGACTCCCGTTTCTTTCACTCGCGCCTCGCACCTCTGGCGCCGCCGCGCACGGTGGGCCAAAGCCACCAAAGACGGCGGCGTAAAAGTAGAAGCCAACCTACTAAACGGCGTCTAAAGTTTATAATATAGTTATCAATACATACATACATACATACACATAGTATAATATATATATATATATATATATCTATATATATAAATATAGTGATTCGTGGGTTTCCGGGCGCGTCAACTGACCAGGTCATTAGTCCCGTAAGTGTAGTGCATGTTTTCGCCGGGAGGTGGCGATGATCTTGTCCCCGCTGGATGGCGAGATCTGCGGCCGACCTACCGTCGACTAGCGGGGCTTTCCCCCTCAACCAGGTATCTCCCACCAGCGGGGCACCGCCGCAGCCGGTACAAGCTGTAAGCTCCCGACCGGTCTCCCGGTATGTGTGGTAGTGTAGTGCATGTTAGTGTAGTGGTGTGTAAGAGGGAGAGGATAGGACAAGGATGAGGAAGGAAAGATCGCGCGCGGTCCGTGGCCCGTTGTTAGGGTACTGCTCCGGCATTCGCCTGGTGTTGATCGGAGAAACCACGGAAAACATACCGATCAGAGCAGCCGGCCGCTAGAATTCTCCTCCAGACAGCGACTGAATTCGACCTAGCTATATATATAAACTCTCGCTTAGCCGGCCCTCGGTGGTATGGTGAATATCCGGCCTCCAGTCGCTCAAGAGAAAAATAACGCGCATAACAATGAATTATCTTGTGCAACGATGTGATATTAGTTAAAAATGTTGATCAATGATACGCATATGTGAAATTAATGAAAAAATTAATTAAAAATTAATTTCTCACAGTACAGTTAGTACTATGGCTTCTAAAAGGAACCACGCTAGACCTCAACAGAAATTCGAAATCGCGCTACTGCTTTACCGCTTAAGCTGCTGGAAGGGGTGGCAGTTCTTTTAACCAACTAAACTTAATGTAATTGAACTTTTAAAATGTACGCACTTGGCATACCTAACTTGAATAAAAATAATTATTTTTCATGAATACTAAGCAATGTTCTTTCATTGTAACGGTATTTGTTAATTTTCTTTTCTTTTTTTTTCACGCTTAATTCATAATTTGTTTACATTATCTACAGACCCATTCATTTAACCCATACACTCTCACTGCACAACATTGTTCGAAACGTAATGCTTGAACAGTATTTCAAACGAAGATGGTATCTCTGATGGTGAAACATGCTGGCAAGAGTTTTCCTCCTTAAAGTACTCATCTTTTAACCAATGTCGAAGTGTCTAGAATTTTCCAGGGTTAACTGAACATAAGTTAAAATGGACTACAATCCCTGAATTCCAGATACTACAGTCTGATTGTGAAATAATGAATAGCACGAACTATTGCACCTCATAAAAACGACGAAGTACAAACAGGTTCCCAGTTTAGTAATAATCGAAAAGGTTGTAATATATTGCGAAAATATACTTTAAAAATACTCTAAAGTGGTAAGAGAATAAGCTTTCTCAAGAATGAGGCAAGGAAAAAATAATATTCAAATTGGATTCTTCCGTGTTGCAGATTTCTTGAATATTATATTGGATTTCACATAACGGATTGCGGAAATAATCAAAATTGTTCAATTCATTTGACGTCTTTAATTACAATTTGTCCATAAACCAGTAAGTCGATAAAAGTTTTAGACGTAAAATTTAATAGGATTTTCGGGCCGTAAATAAATCCATGAAAGAATGTAAGAAACTTCGTCAGCTGTCCGTCGCGCCATCACTCACACAGCCGAAAGACACACTCGTGAAAATTTCTCATTTTGTGGCCTAATCGGGAAAGCAGGCGAACACAAATATCTTCCTTCAACCGCTTATTACATTTTACTTTTTCGCAGGCGAGATAAGCGTCGGTTGTGTAGTTGTTGCATGTTTCTTTTTACTTTCTCGCCTCGGAGAAGAGAGAAATATATGTAATGCTGCGCGAAAAAAATGGGAAATTTTCGTCAGAAAAACTCCAATTGCCGGGCTCTGGTAACGAAAAATCCAGTTCCGTTAAATCCAGTTGTTAAAAGTAGAAAAAAAAATCCTCCACTAATTGGCGTAGCCAGAATCCATGTTTTGTGGGCCCTTGATAGCCAAAACTCGATTAAAGCCAAATCGTCTGTGTGTTTGTCCGTCTGTGAACAACGGTAGCGACTAAACCATTCAGTCGATTTGCTCCAAAATCGATATTCCTCAATTGATCTGGCTGATGCCGCGGCTCCTTGAATTTAAAACCGATATTTTAATTTTTTGAGGTATTTTCCATGAAGCTCCTGAGACATTTTCAAAATTAAAAAAAAGAGTTCAGTCGTTTTTATTAAAATTTGTTGTTAAATAGTGCAAAAGACGTTTAAAAGAATGGCTCAGGTTTTATGTTCGTTAAAACGCTGAATTTTCGAAAATTGCAAAAATTCAATTGTTTTCGGCGTCTTCCAACAACTACAATATTATGGGAAGAGATTTTTTCCCTTAATGTAAAGAATCTTTTCCTTAAAGATAGATTTTGAAATAAGGTCATGCACAATTTTTCCGAAAATCTGAGTACTTTTTGCGTAACTTTGCGTGAAAGTCTGGACGAGAAAGTACGTGCTGTTTTAGCACCACTAGTTTTTCTTTTGTTCCCGCCTGCATTTAGGCGACTCGCTTCACTGTGCAGCGGTGGCTGCGTCGCTCCGTCCGTTGCTCTCTCCCTCGTGCATTCCGCCGTGGACCGTCAGCTCTTCGCAGTCGCCCGTTGCGCCTCCAGCCCCCACCCCACCCCCACCCACTCTCCCCAACACCGCTGTCATCCGCTGCCACGTCCGACCAATAACGTTCGCAAATGAAAGTGTCTTTTGCGCGGTTTTCACACGTTCGCTGAAACCCACAGAATGAGAAGAATATTCACGGAAGTTGGCTTGTTGATGATAGAAAGTTTTGCCCCCGCTTCCTTTTCAACCCCCATTGATTTCTGGAATTCGATGAATTCGATATTGAGAAATGTTTCATTACTGTTTTTATTAACACTTATGTAATTCCCGATGTCAACATGATACAATCAAGAGACTGTTGTACGTGTTGGCAAGGGAAGAATAAAATTGGCAACATTGCTTAATTATATCCCCTGACCCCGTTAGTGTGTTGTTAAGTTTCATACAACATGAGAGGAAAAGAAGATATTATAATTGTCACTAACAGCTTAACCTCAGTCAGGATCGCTGTAGCTATAATTATTGTAGTCACGTAAAAAGGTTCAGGACATCCATCGCTACTGTCACGGTCATCAAAAGAGACCGGAAAATATGTAGTATTAAACGGCAAATATATGTACATAAATATGTAATGAAAACAGTAAGAATATGTAATAAATATGTAAAATTGGATATAAAATGTAATATTGACATTCTCTAATTAAAAACCATTTACATAGCAAGAAATTACATTAGAAAAACTGCTCACTTTACATCATACAACTTTATCGTCAGTAGTAACAGCTTAATCTATTGTCATCCAGGACCGCAGTTTAGCAGCCGGACAAATCGCAGTAGAAGCCATCGCACATACTGGCGAGATCTACGACCAGTAAACATACACTGTACCATCTTCATGGAAGTGTTACACGTCGGCGATCGCAAATTTTTCTCGGAAATTAAGGTTACAGATTACAAAATGCAGTGTCAATGATATTTTGGACACCTATATTTACCCAATAGTATAGGGGAAAAAAAGCTGATTTAAAAAAATACATCTTTTCATAAAAAAATATGGAATTAAATAGAAGAAAATTGATAAAATAAGAAAATATATTGTGAAAACAGCAAAATATGTAAAATATGTAATACAGTACTAAATATGTAAAAATATGTAATGAAAAAAATTGATATTGTGTTACGAGGGCGATGACTTGCCAAGATTACAATTTTGAGAACGGTAAGTAAAAGACAAAAAATATGTAATTACATAAAAATCCGGTCTCTAGTCCTCACATTGATGAAAGGATGAAAGGGTTAATTGAAGTAAAGAAAAGAGGTATACTGTAAATACTAAATACCGACGCATGATGTATTGCGAATTTTCCACAGTTTTAAGTGCATCGATCATCAAGAATCGGGCGTAATTAATTCTGGTCAATCAATGTATGGTCATTGGATTGACTGACGTTTCCCAGCACGTCAATGAGCAAGGTCATTAATCCCGAAAGTGTAGTGTATGTTTTTATTCGTGAGACGTGGCGTTATCTTCCAAAGCTGGATGACCGCAGGTACACGTCAGCTAGCGGGCTCACTGGAGCCGCAATGCATGTTTACCTTGTTTTGGTTGTAAACATACATTTATCCTTTATTTTATATAACTGTAATAAATGAGAAAGTAGTGACTTGTTAACATACATCCCTCAGAGTCGAAGGTAAATGTTAACTCGAAGTACGAGAACATTTATTTTTTCGTGAAATTATTGTTTTATTTAAAGTTCCTATGTACAGTAAAAGTTACTATGTAAAGGGAAGGCAATACATACAAGTTATGAGACATACATACAAGTTATGAGACATACATACAAGTTATGAGATTAAAATCTGTTTGAGAAATTAGTTACATTTCCAAATATGAAAATACCGTTCCATTTATCCCAATTAACCCTACACCAAAAGATCAAACTCCATCCTCAAAGAACAGTATTACTGGGTCTTCGTAGCGAGTGCTACATCAGCACGATCATATCAGCCCGAAGTTCTGTTGTGGCCGACTACCGTCTCTTCCGCTCTCGTCAACATTGTTATCTTCATCTCAACGGCGTTATCTGCATTACCAACCAATCCGTTACGACCACTTCACCGGTTCCATTGTTGGTCCTGCCGTTGCGGTTGTTGTCTTCTTCGCCGCGGTGACCGCGGGGTCTGCCCGCCGACCCGCGTCCACGCACCTCGCACGCGGAGGCAGGCGCCGCGGCGGATGCAGGGGGCGGGGCAAGGCAATGGTGGAGGGGGTGCGTTGGGGAGGGGAGGGGAGGCGGAATGCGGCCCCGCCGGCAATAACCTTCCGGGAAAAGGAACCGCGCGGGACAAAGCCGCGACCCGGCGGAGATGTCGCTGGCCTCCCGGGTACAGTCCAGTCGGCGGTGGCGGTGGGGGAGATGGCAGTGCCGGTTGCGGTGATGGGGGATGACGGCGGTGGCGTTTGAGATGGCGTGACGATGGAAATGATAATGGAGGTGGCAATGCGGGTGGTAGAGACGACAGTGACGCGATGGGATGGGAATAGTGATCGGGATGTCGGTGACGGTGGCGGTGATGGTGGCGGCAGTGGCGGTGACAACCGCCATGACGAACGCGATGTTCGTGGCGGAGACGGCAGTGACGGTAGCGATAGTAATGGCGATGACGGTGCTGGAGACAGAGCAGTGATGAGGATGTGGATGGTGACGGGAAGGCTGGTGACGAATGGCGGTTTCGATGACGAAGACAATGACGATGACAGTGGCTGAGGCGTTGGAGGTGGCGGTGGTGGTGGCGGCGGCGGTGGTGGCGGTGGTGGTGGTGGTGGTGGTGGTGGTGGTGGTGGTGGTGGTGGTGGTGGTGGCGGTGGCGGTGGCGGATGCTCTGAAGAAAGCTCTTGACAGGTAGTCGGAAATTTCAGCCACTTTTCCACTACGCTTTTATGAAATAATTGCAACGCGGTGGAGAGTGGCATTTGAAGCGTCAATCATTCTCAAACGTTTCTTCTTATCCCATTTTTTCTTAGTGCTCTTTTCATGCTTCCTCGCTTCTCTCTCCTTCCGTATCCTTTTCCATATCTTCTGCCTATTTTCCTCCTGATGTATATTTCCCTTCCCTGTCTTTTAGACGCTTTATTCGCATCTACTCATCTTCTTGCGATTGTTTTTGATATCGTCAACTCTTCCTTCATCTGCTACGTTGTTACGTTTATTCCTCCATAATCTCTTTTTTTTATTCCTTCATCTTCTTCGCTTCCTTTGTTTCCTAGTCTCACATTCTCATTCGCCTAACAGTTCGTTGCTATTACTTGGTTGCTTTCCCCTGTTCGTTAAGTCTACTTCCGATATTTTGTACTGTTCATAATTCTCTAGGAATGGTAATGGGTAACCTGGTTTATGTTTAACTAGTCAAGAGTAAGCACATTCACCCAGGTTCACAAGATATTTAAAAATCGGAATAAAGATTTCTAATGTGCGACAAGAGAAGATTCCTTTCAATCCACTGGCCAGATACTAACTGCAGTTTTAAGCTTATCAATTATTGCAACAATCCGAAGTTATTATTGAAAGCGGTGCAAAGAGAAAACATTCAACAAAAACACATCCTTGGCAGAACAGAACCCACTACATTTTTCTTTTACAGTGAATGCCGTACGAAGTTTAGGTGACTACCAAATATCAGCTAGTGGTAAGTTAGGCTTAAAGAGGACCTAGAGCACAAATGAGAACAAATAACAACGTTTCTGACTTATTTTTTGTTCATAAAACGTGATGTGTAGGAATATATCTAGCGACTTACTCTTCAGATTCATAGTAAGTTTTTTCGCGGCATATTAAAACCATACCCTTAAGAATCTCCGAAAAATGTAAAACTGAATATTCTTCTCCACTGTAGTTCACATTTTTCGGTGTATTTTATATCCTGAGTTTTTCTCAGGTTTAATATACGTTAGGAAATAATTTAGTATCAATTGTATTACGACGGTTCTGAAATACATTTTAATAGTATGTACTAACTACTGAATAGAATATGCTAACCACTATATCAGTAAAAAAACACAAAAAACTACAATAAACGTAGTCATTTCAGTTAAGCGATTAAATTCATTTCAATATTTCAGTGAAGAGACGTTAGAAGGAAAACCTTTAATTTTTATTTTGCTAATTTCAGCAGCAGGATTTTGTTATTAGGGAAAGTGGTATTTTTTAAAATATTATTGTATATTACTATTTATATAACTATTATCCAAGCCCTTATTATCCTAATTCTCATATTAATTATTATGCTAATTATATCCACTGCCCAGGTTTTTGATTCAGAAATCTCAACGATAATTAACCAGAAAATCATTACAATTGTCAAAATCATTGGTACTATCGTATTTTGGAGAAAGATAGGGGGATGGAATAGAGTGATACAGGGAGAGGGAGGGAGAGGGAGAGAGAGAGAACAAGACCAGGAGGAGGCGAGAGGGAGAGAGAGGGGGAGTGAGTGAGAAAGGGAGAAGGGAAGAGGCGAGGAGGGAGAAAGAGAGGAATAGAGGAGAAAGGGAGGTGAAGAGAGATTGATGCAGGGGAGAAGAGAGAGATTGAGGAGGGGAGGAAAGCGAGAAACTGAGGGTAAGGAGGAGGGCGAGAGATTGAGGAGGGGGGAAAGACGGAGAGGAGTGGTGGACAGAGACTGAGGAAGGGGAGGAGGGAGCGAAAGAAAGTAAATCTGACAGAACTTCTAGAAGAACAATGCCATGGATCAACAATAATTTTATCATCTCATTAAATCACTGAATCTTCGGGTAGCCTCGGCGATCAGGCCAAAGAGGAAGAGATCCAAAACTCAGCAACAAAATAGCGTCGACACAGGCCCCTCCACGTCAGCGCACCCCACTCGGAACCACTTACTGCTTGCAAAAAGAAGAACAGCAGAAAGAATCTGTAACGAGCTCATTTTTCCTCCGTCCAGCCTCTCAATAACGCCGACGCTGCCGGGGGCACAAGAAAAGCGATGAAACAGAAGCAATATTGAATGCGGCTTCCTCTCCGACCGGCCAATGCAAAACTGTGTCGAATGCCCGGGTAACGCGGTGTAGGCGAAGCACGGCCTTGGACGTGCAGGCTATGAAGCCGTAGTCCTGTGACGAATGGATGTGAAGGGAATCTATACAGAAATAACTGGTCTTGATATTTTCATCTCGTGCGTATTGCTGGACCAGACGCCGAGAGCTGATGGTCGAAATACGATTTTTAGACTTCGTTCAGGTTCGTTTAGATTTCGTAAGGATTGCTTACTTGCTTATTTTCCTTCGAAAGAAAGATGTTGAAGCTATCTCATGTCAGCTTTAATTCAAAGAATAATACCCATGTGACAAACGGATTTGAATGAAAGAAATCTATGAAGTAGTGTTGCATAATAATGGCATTCAAATGCTTCATTTCAGCATTCAAATGCTGAAAGACAATGCACCACTAGTACTTTATAAACTGTTTGGGCTCCAAGTAGTTAGCCCTGTTGCACGATTCGGGATTTTTTTCTGTCAAAGCAAAGGGAAGATAGCTATCGCCTGCCGATTATAGTTTGCGGAAATTGAAAAGGTAGGCTAAAAATGATTTCGTCAGCAACTTGGAGGCCTTGCGGCACCAAAAATTTTACTGAACAAAACTTTAGAAAATGGTTTTCGAGGAAGTTGCACGCATATTGCTAAAGAACAACAAATAAATAACCTCCTATATAACTGCAACAAATTTAATACTTTTACAAAAATATTCTCCAAAAATAATGTAATATCATCCAACAGTATACAAGGATACACAGTACAAAAGCTTTTTTATACACCAAAAAATACATCAAAAATACGCGATTTCATAACGCAACGTATGAATAACATATATTTAACCATTTTTGTAAGAATGTAATATTAACATGGGATTTTGAACTACACACGCCCTGACACACAAATGAAGGACTTGGTTGTAAACCTCGGCCTGTTTTGCCAAGTATATGCCATCTGCTGTATTACGTCGAAATGAAGTTAATTACGTTTGTTATATTTCATTGAATTATACTTCACCGAACTTCTCTATTTCTACAGAGATTTGTAGAAGAGGTTGCAACGAATATTTGCATGAGATTGATGTCATCTGCCTTTTTTTGGGTACTCGCAATTCAGAGCTCTTGTTTCAATTTATTAATCAATATTAAAACCAAAGGTGCAGATGGATGCAACGCGCAATCAGAGACCCGTTGTTGAAGGTAATAATCCGTTATCAAACTGCAACTGATCGGAGGGAAACAACAGAAATGACTGATCAGAAAAGCCAGACAGTAGTACAATTCTCAGTCAGGTTGTGGCATACTCTGACTATCAACTTAGTTTGTCACGAAAATCTGTCACCCGGTTTATGAAGTTGCAGAATCGCGCCCGTTAGGGAAGGCTATAACATGAAATGTGTTTACAAATTACATTTATTTTTGCATTATTAATAGTTCAAAACTTACTCTTATAAATAAGATTTTGTATTCGTAATTACTTTTTTATGTTGGCTTGTTTAAACATAACTGTTCAAACCTTGATAGCATTGATCTTTTCGTGTTTTATTTATTATCCATTCTTTTGTGGGAATGATTGTTTAAGAATAGTGTTGTGGCATTTGGCAAATACATACGAAATCAACTGGCATTTATAAAAAACGAAATTATTTTGTAATTAATAATTTTTATCAGAAACTGTCATTCACAATTAACTACAATTTCCAGGATACATTCTTAATAGTATTAGCAATTAACCCACATTTTATATAAACAATATTTAATAACAAAGACAATTTTAAAAAGCAAAGTTAATGGAACAATTCTGAAAAAGGGCGGACTAAAAAGGTAAAATTAGAAGGAAATAGTTACTTTTTAAGCGACAACGTATGAAAATGATAACAAACCCTGAAATATATGAAAATGATAACAAACGCTGGATCTTGAAGTGTACAAAATATCAACATTTTATTTGTTAACGATTTTCTGGGAAAGTTTCTACATAAAAAGTAGCAAATTTGATATCGGCTGCGTCTTCCCCACGGTGTAAGAGATATAGGTGGGTTCACTCCCGGTCTAAAACTGAAGCTAATGTGAGGCTAGTTCTCACAGTTCTCGCTATGTAAGCGCTGCAAACTACTTGGGCATTTTTGGGACAAGATGGTGATCCATTTAATAGCTTTGTAACCTCTGGTGGAAGCCACTAAATCACGAGACGCCATCATGAATGCCCAACTCGATCGTGCGGCACCTTACGGACTAGCGAGGAACTAGCCTCAAACTGGCTTCAAAAATTTTGTCCAAAAGGCGGCTAGTTGACACACCTATACATCTTCCACCGTGGTCTTCCCTTAAAGAACATCCGCAGGAGCAATTCGATTCGCCGCGGGGAGTCGTGCGGGATGTCGTTCACGCCGTCGCGCCGTGCTCGTTCCGCGCGCAGCCCGCCCGACTGAAGCACACCAGCTGCGCGCCACAAGTCATCGCGGCGCCCGGGAGCTTTCAACGAGGCAGGTGGCAGGCGAGGGAAAGGGTAACCACATTTGCACTGAAAACTCATCCCAGTGCTCCTCAGACGCTGCCCACGGGAATCTTCCTTTGCTCTCAAAATGGAGCCAGTGGTCGATGCAAGAGAACAGGAGTGCCTAACAAGCTGAAACGATTACACAAGGATAACTTTATGACATGGATCATAGTTTTTGTAATTGAAGAGCATGGCATTTGCTTTGCAGAAAAATTGTATAGCGTCTTGAGCAAAGAGGCAAAAATATATTGATATTTTGCGTGGTTACGAAGAAACGCTTGTCTTTATCGTAGCAAACAATTATTTCAAAAAAATTCTCAACATTCAAAACTCGCCGTTCTGAATAGCTGAAGTTGCTAAGACTGAAGAGCCTTCACTTCCTCGGGCCTGAAGGCTCACGAGTTCGAATCCCGCCCGAGGCACAGATTTTTGTGTGAGTCCGTATACCGTCACCGTTACACCTCAATGTTCCTCACAGTGATCGCTATATGACCCTAGTAGTTGAAAATAAACTTTAAATAGGTAAAAAAAGAAAAATTAATAATCCTTATGTATCGATTACGATAGAAATCAATTGATTTACAATAGACAATTTTATAAACTGATGATTTTAAGCAGTTCAATATAAGCTTCTTCGAACCATCTCCTGTAGGAGTATTGCAATGTTACCAGGATTGAATCACAGTAATTGAACACTGCGTCTAATGTGGCGTTAAAGATAATTAAGAAATATACTGGTCATACACGTTTCTGAACATGAACTGGTCCTAATACATTTCAAAATAACGTTACCAACTTTTTCTTTCCCAATGGTATTCACTCTCCTCCAATAAATGTACGTGTTAAGAAAGTTTTCAAGCAGAAATTCCTTGCCCTGATAATTTTTTTAAACACATGAAAGTCAATAATTTTCTAATACCAATGAAAGATAAACCACAGGCGCCATGTTTTCTTGTGGAAAAGCAGGGGCAAAGAGCGTAGAACGCCGGAACCACTTTCCGCTCGTGATGCTTTCCGCCGAAGCGCAACCACAAGTGGTCTGCTCCTCACGCTCGTCCCAGCCCAACGCTGCATCTGCTCTCCCACGCTCGCTCGCCGAGAAATAGGTGCGAGAGTGGCGTATGTGGAGCGTCTGCAACGCCACGAGGACGCGACTAAACCAATACGCTTCCCCTTGCGCACACAAGCCACGTGTGTCTCACAACGACACGTCTTGTGAGAAAACTATTGAAACGTAAATGAAGAAAGTGGCATACATACACGACCGAGATTCTGCGTAGTCTCCAGTCTATTGTTCATGCAAATGTCTACACTACATCTGAACTTCTGCATCACAAATTTCTTAAAAAAAACAGAATGGTTGAAACATGACGAAGGTATTATTTTTAAATTCACTCTGAAAAAGTTAGGATTGCCTTTTTTGGTAAATAGGCTCTTTTAAATTATGATTAAAACAAGGCCAGCCTTGTATATTTAGTATTCAGAAGCAAATAAAGGAAGCATCTGAGCATTTGCACAATGAATAAAGGAAACTAAACAACAATCATGATCGAGAAGTTGTCAAATTTGAATTTAAAAATCATTAAAAAAACAAAATTGGCATGAAAACACATTTTTTATTCTTAATTCCCCCTGTATTTTTACAATACATTAACAGTAGTTTAATATGAAGAACGTGAAAACTTATTTATTTTACTCTGTCATACATTCACCACTTTAATTGATCATATAAACTTCACTCACTTTCAATCAAAACAAGTAAACCAAAACAAATATGGGCAAACCAAAACAAGTTGATGAACCAAAAGGGATGAATGCTACCTTAAACATGTCAAACTAAAATATACCACGGCAAATCAAAACAGATGAGACTAATCACAACGGATAATGTTCACACTGTGAACAATGGCACGCCAGGAGGAAGATCAGTGAC
Organism: Acheta domesticus; assembly: GCA_031308135.1. Lineage (NCBI taxonomy): Eukaryota > Metazoa > Arthropoda > Insecta > Orthoptera > Gryllidae > Acheta > Acheta domesticus. The sequence continues at coordinate 29,682,043 of JAHLJT010009419.1, read as the reverse complement.
GTCACGCCATTCAAATTCATTAGACGCCTCGAAAGGTCAGTGACCTCTCCGTGAGTAGGTAACGGCAGAGGAAGGAGGTGCGGAAGCGCAATGGGGGGGCGGCACGTGTACCGCATATTAAGAACTAACAACAGATCCCGACTCCTTTCCCCCACCCTGTTCCTGTTTACTTCTTGTTCAAAGCCAGACGCCCGAACAAGACAGCGTCGTAAGTAGCGACTTCCAAACTTTCCGGAGGCGCGTAACACTTTCACGGGAGAGGCCTGGAGAGGGAAAAGAAGTCGGGGACTCGGGAGAGGAGGGGACGAGACGGAACGGGATGGGATGGGATGGGATGGGAAGGGAAGGGATGGGAGGGCTAGGAGATGGGAGTGGTCTGGAGATACCGGGAGGAGATTATAAACGGCATGAGGGACCAAGAGTAGACGGAGCTAAGGCGAGACAGTGGGTCTAGGAGGGATCGGGAGGGACTAGGACGGTGTCGGGAGAGACTAAGAGGGGGTCGTGAGGGACAAGAAGGGGTCGGGAGGGGCAAGGAGGGGTCGGGAGGGACTAGGAGGGGATCAGGAGAGGCTAGGAGAGGTCGGGGGGAACTAGGAGGGGACGGGAGACGCTCGAAGAAGACGGCAGGTACTCGAAGGGGAGGAGATGGGCTTGGAGGAGGCGGGAGGGCCTAGGAGGGGAGGGGATGGAAAGTAGGGGCGAGGAGATGAAAGGGGGCTGGCTAGGAAATGACAGGCAGAAACAGGGGAATCGTGAAAAGAGGAAGGGACGGGAGGGAACATGGAGGGATGGGGAGGCGAGCGAAAATCCCACAGCCCCTTTCTGCGACGCCCTGTTCGACGGGCTCCATGTGCCGTCCGCGGTTGGAAGTAATTGCGGAAAGAAATCGCGGAGTTGCCGCCGCCGACCGCGAACTTCTGGCGCTTTCCCGCCGCTGCGCATTTGCATTGAGATTCCGAAAGCATTTCTTCGGCCCGAGATTAGTGGTAATGAGAAACAGGCGAACTTCGCCGCCGTGAATAGGACGCCAAGACAGGGAACTTCTCGGGAGGTTGTAAAAAACGGAAAGGGGGAACGTGTATCGACTTTTCGGAAGGTAGCGTTGAGGGGAAAAAGTGAAGACGGAGCAGAGGTCGGTAAGGTAGGAGCCATATATATTAGTTGAAGCTTTTTTTTGGTTTGAGTTTTACCCTAGATCTTGTTCTTGATTTACCCTAGATTGATTCTTGTTTATATCTTTCATACGTATCGTTAGAGTTTTCATAATTCACTTCTACATTTTAAACCATAATTGTAATACTGAAAAAGACTTGGGATTTCATTAGCCCATCTTGAATATTTACGAACACCTGTCATAAGTGTCTGGGAAAACTTGTCTCGGCTTCAGAGTAATAAAGTTAAATAGTCTAATATTGAACGAAATCTAAGAAAAAAGATTGTGTATTTCAAGACCTACACTTGCTCGCGCGTAAGTTTCTTACCTTCACCACCGTTACATCGATGATGTAATATAATTTCCATATGCACTCACATCTCTACACTCTCCCATCCGATTTACTCTTCTTCAACCGTGATGTTTCGTTTAAACAGTTTCTTGTGGTTGCAGTTTCCATTTCGTCAACTTTCTTACTCCAGATCGCTCTCAGTTGTTCCCAATTCGCCTTACTTTACATACCATACCTCAAACACACACCTGCCAATTCTAGTTCGTTCATTCCTGCTCGTCCGCATTCCTAAACTCTCCTCCTCTTATGAACCGATTTCCTTTGTGTTCTCAATTTGCTGTGTCACTTCCTACTTTTTCTCCACACTCGTTTCACTTGTACATCTAACGTTCTTTGACGATTTTTTTTTTCATTTCCACTGCTTCTGTCGCCCGGTTTATGTTCTTTGCAATCTCGTTTCCATCTCAGCCCCGCCCTAGCTATTGCACCCTGGTAGTAACTTCGACTAATCCTTCTGGGTCGTGTTTTGCCACCAGTTGTTTATTCCTTCATAACACCCCCGGGAGAAACTTCTGTGGCAGAGAAGCCTCCAGATAAGAAAACATTAACAAAAGTTTCTGCGAAAAAAGAAACTCACTAAGAAGAGGAATGGCTTCATGTACTTTTTCGTGTATACAGGACAATTAAACTAATTTGTCTTTGGTGAAGCATCAATAGGAACAAGTTCCTCTGGAATTCCAAACTGAATTAAGAAAAGGTGCTTTCAACTGCGGAGAGTAATTTGAGATACTGCAAGCTATTATTAACGGTATGATGGTGCATTAGTCTTTTGAGAGTATGTATTAGCCATCTCAGAAGTTGAGACGTCATTAATGACACATATTATAAACATGACATAGATCAACGACAACATCAAGAACCAATGTAAAACAAAGAATGATCTACCATATAAGTCAGAATTTTTTATGAGCGAAATATGAATTCCTATCCAATTGTACATGAAACAACATTAAAATTTCATAGAGACAATATTGTTTTAATGATATCATGAATACTTGCGAGTACCTTATATAAAATGTAAACTTTTTTATTTATTTATTTGACGTCAAAAACAATAAAAACTGTGGACATTTTAAAATTAAACAAAACATTATCTCATTATTTTTCAGAAAGACATCTTTCCACAGAAAGAATATTTAGTAATTAATTTCCTTTTTAATCGAATTAAATTAATGGTAAAAATATGTAGTCTGACAGACAACTTGCGCTGAAAAGGGTGTACTTTGTAGTAATTGCATATCTAAGCAAAACATATTTCTATTAAATCCATTCCTGGCACAGAAATAATAGAAATGGAAAGAAAGAAAAGGAGGATGATGGTTGAAAATAAATAGCAAAGAAATATGGACTAGAAGGAGAAGAGGAAGAAGAAAAGAAGAAGAGGAACGAGATGAAGAAGAGGAAGAAGAAGAGGAACGAGATGAAGAAGAAGAAGAAGAAGAAGAAGAGGAACGAGATGAAGAAGAAGAAGAGGAAGAGGAACGAGATGAAGAAGAAGAAGAGGAACGAGATGAAGAAGAAGAAGAGGAACGAGATGAAGAAGAAGAAGAAGAGGAAGAGGAACGAGATGAAGAAGAAGAAGAGGAACGAGAAGAAAAGAGTGATAAGGAAAAATGATGTGGGCTCATGAGGTGCACTGTGGACGAGGGAGGGAGAGGCGTGAGCGGCCAGAGAAGGACGAGGCGTGGGAGGCGCGTTGCGGGTAGCCGTGACCCCTGCACACAGTGCCACTGCCGGCCCTGACCCGGACGCTCCTCCTCACAGCGGATGCGCAAAAACATATTCCGTAAAATGCCGAGAATGCGGGGTAATCACACGCAGCCTTCATTACGGTACACTGAAGTGGTGACGTACATCCAGAGTGAACGAGACGCCTAACAAATACGAATAAAATGCTATTGCCATGCTTTCTTGCCGGCCGCACGACGCTAGCTGTAGGAGCAAATGCAAGTAAGTTCCCCAGAATTACACAAGATTGACGCACTCCCATTAAGCAATTAATTATCTTCCCAAACTGTTTTCACCAATTGTGCATTACAAAGAGGATATATTGGATAAAATGGATATATTGACGGAGTAAGAGCATTTGCAAACAAGAGTGAACAATCTTTACCAGATAAAATTATATAATACCTTGGGCAAAGAGAAAAATAATCCAAGAGCAAACATTTTTGTTTCTGTTTTTCAAAACAGTGTACGAAAAGAAGTGATTTATTTATTATTCTCCTGTGCATTCAGTTCTATACAAACCATTGTGTTTTTTTATAAAAAAAGAAATTTGGAACGAACATTTGAGTGTGTGTGTGTGAGAGAGAGAGTTTTATTCACAAAATTAAAATTAGAAGGCAGAATAATGGTAATTGGTGGCAGCGTAAATAACAATGGACAAATGAGATGACAATGGACAAATGACAAGGAAGATGAACGAGGGTTGTGTCTACCACAAATTTCATTTGAATATCCGGCATATTAATTCCAACAGGCACAGGAGGCAAAACAGCGAGGTTGAATACGCAGAGGTAGCCACAGAAAATGACGTCCCGCGTTTAATCGATAGTATAACTGCTCATATTCTCTGTGGGTTCCCCGGATAAGCGTTCAATTCGCCAAGCCTGGGCGTTAGAGGACAGCTAGCGCGCTCCGCCAGTTGCTGTGGCTGCTAACGCAGAGAAACTCGGACGCACGTGAATAATCTTTTATGTCAGCACGGGAGGGCGGCGCATGCGAAACGTTCAACGCCCACCGTCCCGACCGCCACCACGCGCCTTCCACCCGCCACCCGTTCGTCGTGCGCTCGCTCCTGGATGCAACGAGGCCGCCCGACTCGCCGCCCGACTCGCCGCCCGACTCGCCGCCCGACTCGCCGCCCGACTCGCCGCCCGACTCGCCGCCCGACTCGCCGCCCGACTCGCCGCCCGACTCGCCGCCCGACTCGCCGCCCGACTCGCCGCCCGACTCGCCGCCCGACTCGCCGCCCGACTCGCCGCCCGACTCGCCGCCCGACTCGCCGCCCGACTCGCCGCCCGACTCGCCGCCCGACTCGCCGCCCGACTCGCCGCCCGACTCGCCGCCCGACTCGCCGCCCGACTCGCCGCCCGACTCGCCGCCCGACTCGCCGCCCGACTCGCCGCCCGACTCGCCGCCCGACTCGCCGCCCGACTCGCCGCCCGACTCGCCGCCCGACTCGCCGCCCGACTCGCCGCCCGACTCGCCGCCCGACTCGCCGCCCGACTCGCCGCCCGACTCGCCGCCCGACTCGCCGCCCGACTCGCCGCCCGACTCGCCGCCCGACTCGCCGCCCGACTCGCCGCCCGACTCGCCGCCCGACTCGCCGCCCGACTCGCCGCCCGACTCGCCGCCCGACTCGCCGCCCGACTCGCCGCCCGACTCGCCGCCCGACTCGCCGCCCGACTCGCCGCCCGACTCGCCGCCCGACTCGCCGCCCGACTCGCCGCCCGACTCGCCGCCCGACTCGCCGCCCGACTCGCCGCCCGACTCGCCGCCCGACTCGCCGCCCGACTCGCCGCCCGACTCGCCGCCCGACTCGCCGCCCGACTCGCCGCCCGACTCGCCGCCCGACTCGCCGCCCGACTCGCCGCCCGACTCGCCGCCCGACTCGCCGCCCGACTCGCCGCCCGACTCGCCGCCCGACTCGCCGCCCGACTCGCCGCCCGACTCGCCGCCCGACTCGCCGCCCGACTCGCCGCCCGACTCGCCGCCCGACTCGCCGCCCGACTCGCCGCCCGACTCGCCGCCCGACTCGCCGCCCGACTCGCCGCCCGACTCGCCGCCCGACTCGCCGCCCGACTCGCCGCCCGACTCGCCGCCCGACTCGCCGCCCGACTCGCCGCCCGACTCGCCGCCCGACTCGCCGCCCGACTCGCCGCCCGACTCGCCGCCCGACTCGCCGCCCGACTCGCCGCCCGACTCGCCGCCCGACTCGCCGCCCGACTCGCCGCCCGACTCGCCGCCCGACTCGCCGCCCGACTCGCCGCCCGACTCGCCGCCCGACTCGCCGCCCGACTCGCCGCCCGACTCGCCGCCCGACTCGCCGCCCGACTCGCCGCCCGACTCGCCGCCCGACTCGCCGCCCGACTCGCCGCCCGACTCGCCGCCCGACTCGCCGCCCGACTCGCCGCCCGACTCGCCGCCCGACTCGCCGCCCGACTCGCCGCCCGACTCGCCGCCCGACTCGCCGCCCGACTCGCCGCCCGACTCGCCGCCCGACTCGCCGCCCGACTCGCCGCCCGACTCGCCGCCCGACTCGCCGCCCGACTCGCCGCCCGACTCGCCGCCCGACTCGCCGCCCGACTCGCCGCCCGACTCGCCGCCCGACTCGCCGCCCGACTCGCCGCCCGACTCGCCGCCCGACTCGTATGTACTGTAGGTTGAATTTTAAATAAACGAATTTGATTTAAAATATATAAGACCGTGGAGTTTTGAAGAGAGCGAAGAAGTAAAAGACAATACATGCCATATGCGAAATTCGATCTCACAATCTCGAACATGACTGGGACCGGCTATATTGTCTGAGCAAACTAAATTGGCAGGGAGGTAATAAAGAAATATAAATTGTTGGAGATCATATGAAGGAATACCACAGGTGCGGAAAAGTACGCAAGACCACGCTCAGATATTGAAACAATTTCCCCTGCTTCAAAATGATGGATAAAAACGAAAGAATGGGAATCGTGAGAATATTCGGGAGTATGTGATGACTCAAGATGAGATGCGATAACAGATAATCACGAAGAAAAATGTAGAAAAAACAGGAAGCAGATGATAAAACCTGACTCACATCCATGAACAATTGTATACGTGATGTAATAAACTGAAAGGGGAGATGATGCAACGCTGCATTACAGAATACACAGCAAGTTTTTGTGCTACATTGTTAGGCTGTCTATTTGAATTTTATTACTAGTCAACATCCAATTATTACGTTAAATAGAAAGAAAAATAATTCATGATTTCCTGGTTTACAGCGTTTACGAAAACAAATTATATTACCTGATTTTTGGTACCCCACAAAACAATAATAAAGAATGAATATGAAAAGCGCATCTCGAAGGAAAGTCAAGTAACTTTTCTTAAGAATCATCATCCATATAATACAGGAAAATCATTTTTCAATACATCCCCTACACTTTCCTTTAGAAATCAGTTGGGTGCTTCGTCGCACACTCCCGTCAAACGTTCAATAAAAATGTTCGCCTTCAATTACTCAAACTAATTGTGCCATTGGAATGAATTAAAATGAATGTAATGGTTCATAATATCTGTTTATTAAAGTATTTCACTGCTTTTTCTGTACAAACGAACAAACAGACAAAAATCGTAAATACAGTTGAAATGCTTGTTATATCATATAAATGAAATATTTATTATAACACGTAAATAAGGATACGAAATCATTAAAATACTTATTTTAAAATCAGACATATAGACACTCCAATTTTATTTATATAGATTACTCGGTAACCTTTGAAATAATTCTCGACAACCCTATAAATAATCCCCGATACCTCAAAACGAGTTACTTTATATAAGCCCAGCAATATTATTTTTGAAAAAAAATTTGGCCTCACCATAAGCGCTACAAGCCGATTGCCTAAGGATAGTAACTAACAGGCCATTTCACAAAGCCTCACAGCTAGTAAAGTAAGTATATCTTCAATATTGTGGTAATATTTGCCTTTACGTTTGAGCGAACGAATCCCGCAATTGGAACAAAGTAACTTGCTTTTACGCTAACGCAGTTTATTTCTTGCAAGAATTCTCGCGAAATTCCGGGAGCAAATCACTAGGGTATAAGTGCGGGGGTATGAGAAGAATAACCAATACCCCGTACATAACCCACAGAATTGCGACTACCTCTAGATCTACCCGTTCTCTAACATCTTCCATGCGAGCATGCGTGATGTGGCCAAGAACCCTTCTTATCTGGTGCATCTCATGTGTCTGGACGCTAGGGAGACAGAATTATCGGCTCGAGTTCGCGCACGCAAAAATCGCGCGTTTCGTTCCGCGAGCGGCCGCATCACGGCGCAGCGCTCACGTCGCGAGGCAGAGCGCGCGCTTTCCCAAGAGATAACACGTCGGGTTTTATTTGAATAACTGCGGAATAAATTACAGACGTTAGCGACACAGTGGGCCGAAATGACACCATGTGTACCAGGTGGTTAAAATTAAAGTTTTACCACTTAGTATTCTTGCGAGACGAATGATTGATGTACCGGTAACATAATGGAAATCATGTTATACAGGAAAAAAAAGTTGAATAGCATTAAAGCAGTTTTAATAGGCTGCTACGTAATACAAAAGGTAGCTTTTTTTAACTTGTGTGTCTATCAGACTACAAATTTTACTCAACATGGCATCCATCACCCATCAGAGTCCAGGATAGTTTGAACCCGTAGAATATTTTACTGCTCAGCTGCACGAATTTACAAGGTTTGACTGATACCTCTCTTGATGTGATTCTCTTCAGATCATGACGTCTTCCTGATAAACCCAACCTAATGACAAACGGTTAACGATTTAACGGTAACGATTTAACAACGTGACGCATGAACACTTTCTGGCTCTTAATCTTGATATTATTTCTGCCAAGTTATACCCATACTACTGAGAGGGTTGTAGAGGGAAGGTTTAATTAAATCATCTGGTAACTGTCGCGTATTTCCCAAAATACAGATGTAAATATTCAGCAAACAAGTAATAAAACTATTAAAATCGTGTAAATAAAATAAAAATAAAAGATAGCTACAAATGTTTGGGCTATAAAAAGTTTCTGATTCTATTCAGGATGTATTTCCAAAATGGCAGTTGTCCAAATGTGACTTATAACAATAATTCACGTTTATGCACACGAATTATTACACCAGTATGATGTAGTTACCTTATGTTGAATATTATTTAGTAATTTACAAATTATTGCAGTTAAATATTTCACTGGAATTCGTCTTGAAAAGCATATAAGATTGACTCTCCATAACAATTCAGCTTACAGTGAATCGCGACAGGCGATCCTATATGGGCCAGCTGGCTTTACTTCTCAGAAGAAGGGCATACGAAGGATTTCTCGCCCCTTTTTCGCGCTTCGATCAGGTGTGAACTCTCAGACTTGGGTACAACAGCCCGATACGCTAACCGTTATACCACCGAAGCGGACATTCTGTTCCTTGCCACGAAGAGGCAGAGCAGGGAAACTGTGCGGGTTCGGATCGCGCCGCTTGCGCTGACCTCTGTGTTTGCTTGTTGGGGAAAAAGAGTTCGTGGATCCACGGGCGCCTGCCCAACCGTTAATGTACACTAGCGACGTTTATGCGCTGGATTTCAAAGTGTTCTATAACTCTCTGGAAGGACTGATTACTCTGGCGGCAAACGGATAATACACGGATATGAAAGTCGCGCAAGTCCACGACTTCAGAGAAGTACGAAATATGAAACCGTGGGCGTAGTTTTACAGAAATCCTTTGATCCTTTAACATTCATATTCTAACATTCATCATTCCTTTAAAATTCATTTACACGACACAAGAGCTAATAATTTTTTGAGTTTATTACTAGTCCTACCAACTAACAAATTAATGCTACAGGTCGGCAAACTGTTGTGCTACGATACATCGGCTGTCACATATGCAATATGAATTGATAACCACGTTCAATGAAAACAATTCCTAATAAAATAGTAAAAATACAAAGCCCAAAGTCGTAAACGGGCAATATAGAAATGCCAATTCGAGTAAATACCACAATATACCTCGTTATCGAATGTAAGCCGTTCCCTGAAATTTCGAGGAGTAAGGGCGTAAATATAGAGACAGTAAAAATGCATTCCGTTTGCAGTAGCTAAAAATGGTGCAAAATATAGAATTTGGTGTATACAAAATTAAATTTATTTTCTTTTAGTTTATTTTAAGGCAACGATTATTAATTGTATTCACAACTGTATCTTTCCCGCCCACATTTTCTTTTTAAAACAGTACTTTTTGGTGCAATACTTTCACCATTTAAATAGACACTCCAAAATACTCTGACTCATTTTTCCCTATTTCAAATTTAAGTAAACAGATCATGTTTTAGAACTTGGATTTGCCGTCAGGGCGCCGCAATTGTGCTAGAATATCCGGTCGGCGTTCAGCGACCTCAGGCGTTGGCCCGGAGAAACTTGCCCTCCGCCTTCCGACCTCGGACCTCGGACCTCCCAAGTGAGGAGCTTTCTACGCGTCGCTCGCGAGGAGTTGCTTCTGCACCTGCTCCACGAGTTTCGGATTCCCCACATTCCACTTGGCAGATGACTCTACTCAACGGTGGCAAAAAAGGGGCACGAAAGTATTCTCTTTCAATGAACATGAAAAGTAGCGGTTGTGTGGCAGACATTTCTTAGTGCATTCGACGCGAGGGAATGACATGATCGTTCTGTAGAATTGTGGGATGTGATGTAGCGCGTTGGGTTAAGGAACATAGGCCACTTCAAATTAAGAGGATAATTTCACGATATTTTTTTCGGTTTTATAATTTGACAAAAGTATTTTTAAAGCCGATACTAATCCACATGGAACAATACGATTCCCCCTTTTCAAATGATCAATCTACTACATAAATATTACAGACGCCATGAATATGTCGTTTCAGTAAATATTTTGATGGTAGTGGCTTAGAAATTTACGTCGTCATAGACTAAATGCTGATGTTCTTTCAGCCAATTTGCAAAATAAAAAGTTGGAAGAGATAAGCAACATTAGATTTGTTCAACTCAAATGTTCAGTGTCAAACATTTCATTAAAAAAGTGCCATTAAATAATTCTTAAAGCATAGTTTTCTGAAAAGAAAAAAATAATAGCATAAATGGTGCAATACGGACGCAATGACAGAAGGGTATCCAAAAGTTCACATCATCTCCAATGACATGCTAATTTCCGTTTAGAGTCTTGGAATCATAAAAGCAATCAGTTTAAGGAAATTCTTGTGAATATACTGTGAGCGGTCCTATCTAGAAGTAATGAAACTAAGTTTTCTTCTCTTTTTTCTCTGGAAGCTAATAGAATCAACAAATACGTACACGTTAAAACAATAAAATGTAAAGAAATGATACCCAAAAGTGTGAGTTTTGTAAAACAATGTCAACAAATTAAGAAGTTGCTTATGTCTTCGTAGTTGACACAAGAAATAAATTAATTTAAAAAAATCTGCACCCTCTCCTTCTTGTGACAGAAACCGAAGCTACGGCCCGGTGGGTCCGACACGGCAGCAGTGTCTTACCGCGTCGGCCTTCGGCAAGAGTAATTACCGCGAAAGGGCGAAGAGATAGGCGACAGCCGAAGTTGCGCCAAGTTCCCGGGTGGCTCCGGTGGGGATTCGTAGCGTGTCAGCCTCTCGTCGACGCCGCCGCCGCCGCCGCCGCCGTCGTCGTCGTCGTCGTCATTGTCGTCGTCGCCGCGCGCGTTCAGGATAATTAATTTTACAGCGCGGAGTGATTCGCGGCGGAGTGAATTTACGGCGGGACGACGGGGTGTAAAAAGAAGAGAACGCAGGAACGGGACGTCCGCCGCGGAAACACAGGCGCGTCCGCCCGCCCGCCGCGCGCTCCGCGCCCCGCAACGCGCTACGCCTTTGTCCACCCGCGTGCGTTTTGTTTTGTTCGTTGTGTGTGCTGGTCGCCGGCGCTCGGTTACAAACGCGTCACCCGATGTAGCGATCGCCGACGGACTGAAGACTCGATTTTCACGCTTCCTTATGAGTTCCACGAGACACAGTGCGACTGCGCGCGTTTGATAAAACTCCGGAGTCATTCGTCAAAAGAGAGAAGTGGGTGTACGGTGTTCTATTTGCCTGGGAATTGTATTTGAAGTGTCGGTAGGTATTTCAGGAAAGGGAAGAGACTACTTTCAGTTTGGACGCCTTCCCCCACATCAATTCATTAACGAGAAATGACACTGGCGTAGAACGTAATTTTCTTGAAATGCTTTCAGTTCGGGATTAATGGGAATAGTTCTTCGAAATGTGATGAGGTCAATATGGAAATTGTTTTGAAGAATTGGGTAAAATTACAAATAATGGATTTGCGGAACCAACGCCCTCATTACGCTCTTCTTGATCCACCCCTTGTGCTGAAACATGGTTAGTAATTCATCAAGGATCTTCAGTCAGAAATTGATAAAATTCATTGCACATTTGTTAACTCAACGATTAACTTTATCTAAATACGAATGCACCAAATCTACTCCAATAACGCTAGAATTTTCTCGCGAATAAAGTAAAGAGGACCATGGAACTGAAAGGTTCATAATTATTAAAAGGATTATTCCAAGGATTATTGAGGACTCGTGAGGATCTCTTGGCACAGTTTTTGGTTTTGAGTCGCTAGTGAGGGCAGCTTTGGCTCATTAGCAGATCGCCTGCGAGCGTAAGATTCTTTCCCAGGAATCATAACACCGTGGCATTGCATATGAATCCCAAAGACATTTCAGCATCGAGGGTTTACACTTTTCCAACAAGAATATATAAGTCCAACAAAAATATATATCGTGTTAGCATTTGCATTTCTTATTTTATACATGCTGAAACTGATGATTTATGATTGATAAAGTATCATTTCGGTCATTCCCTCATGTGTGTCTTGGTATCATTTCAATACTTGAAATCACGTCAGCTGGGGCCAGGAAGACGAAACTACTATTCGTGTACGTAACGTGACCTACAACTACTAACACAATAAGCATGCATCAAGATAAAATCTAAACGCAAATGTCCGGCAGGCAAAGAACAATGGAATGGCAGGAGAAACAGTACGCTACCACGAAAATGTTTCCGAAACATTATTCAAGTGCACATCATTATCCAGGCAGAAATATCCAGGTTACAGCAATAAAAATTTGTAGAAAAAGATAAATATAGAAAATACCCTACATGTGTGAATCTGTTTTCTGAGTCCCTAATTCGATTGCATCTAGTAGAATACATAGCTTTACTATTTCTAAAACGTCACATAATGGTTTGAGTCGATTATCAATATTGGTCTTTTGAAATCAATATAATTATGTGAATAATTACATCCTAAATAAGACAGATGAATCTACAAGAAAGAGTAAGAAAGAATAAAATTGATAATTTATGTCTTTTCAGCATGATTTCTTTGACTATTACACATATTTGTTGTAATACAAGCAGTAAATTATTTTTTCGCCTGCAATTTAACTTAGAATTTATCGACACTTAAAATACATCGTATTTATAACACAGTGATTTAAAGAAGTTAAAAATTAATTGCATATTCTTCCAGGTAAAAATACAAGCATACATTAAAATATTGTATTTACTTTGTTCGTTGTGAAAAAAAATTTGAAACATATCCTATTTTACTTCTTTAATAGAGAAATTTAGTTTCAAGAAATAAGCTCTTACGCTTCGATAAAATAAAGATACAAGGTATTTTTACTTAAGCGTCGGTATGTTAGGGCTAATTATCAATTCCTTCGAAATACAAGGTATTACAAACGATGGTAACTTTCATTGCCTGGAGTGTAATCCATTTGTCAGATTGTTAAGGACATTATAAAGAACAATGTGTAGTATTTGCAGGTCAAATTATTTTAAACGCTTCGCAATCCAACAATTTCGCACTTGCACAGATGATAGGAAAGGACAACATTTCCAGAAGAAATCTACGACTTTATAAATCTTGCGGACTCACTACATTTGGCTTTCCGAAAATGTTACATCATAATCCGCCGAAAGGTGTCATTATTGGCAAGTCGATGTGTAATCGAATTATTCTCTCCCCCCCCCCCATGCACACACTTTCGGCTGAAGTTCAGAATTTATTCCTTGTAGTTTTCATTTTCCTTTCAGAAAAATTAAGTTTTGAAATATGGGTTTAGTTCCGGTTCGGTTACTTCTTGCCGGAAAATATCTTCCTCATGCAACGCCTCGCTGGGCGTACACTGCTTCTGGGAAAAAAGCTCAGCAGTTGCCGATACACATCGTGGCGTCTCACAAAGGGCCCCTTCTACCAATTCCAGTGGACAAAACCACAGCATTTTGTTGTGAACAGATCTTGCGACTTGATTAGCTGGTGTTGGGGTGTACAATGCAAATTTTGGCTCAAGAAAACATAATGTAACAAATCATAGTGGAATAAAACTGAACGACAGCAAAAAGGTCTAGATGCATCTACGTCTCCTGTATCGGCCTTATCTAAAACTTAGTTCAACAGTTCTGGTTTGTATTAATTCTGTATAATGTCATTTACATTTTGTTTTCTATGATAAGGACACTAGCTTACTCGTAAATAATCAATGTGTAGAGTTGATATCATCTCAGCACCATACTTCGCAAGGGGCGCGAGTTCTAATCTGGACGTGGAATGGATTAGTTCCCGTCTTTCGCCTAATCATAAAACGAATAGAACTGTATTAGAATATGGGTTAATTTATAATAATATATAGCACCAATAAATGTATTGTATTAACGTGCATTTTGAAAAAGCCTGTTTGATGTTTTCAATCAAAAGCAATCATTTCAAAATATAACGTTAGGAAACAATCATAATGAGAACGAAATAAGGAAAATATCAAATTAGCGCATGGAAAATATCAAGAAATATTCTGAAATAAAATTTAGAATATAGAATAAAATTTAGTATATTCTAGAAATGAATATAAAAAGATTTTGAAGTAATGTTTGTTTTAAAATATCTTCAAATGCTCAAATAATTTTCTCTTTTCATATTACAAATAAATTAAGTAAATGAACACAGGTATTTCTTTACCTTTCTGCGAACTATCATCACTTTCATCTTTGGTGTTTTTAAAAACGGGTTAAATTCCAAGAGTCTTTCCACTACCGGAGTTCCATAAATACAGTGATGAGTAAATTCTCTATTAGATATGCTAGTCAATAAGAGCGAAAGAAGATAATCTAAGATGCTCGTAGAAGGAACATTCAGGAACCCAACGAGCTGTAACTGAGGTCGACACATATTAGGTTACTAATAGTTTTACGTACTGAGAAATAAATTCGTACGTAGTATAGTGATAGTGAAGGGTGTCCATGTAATAGTCAGACCGCTAATGTTTCACCTCTGGGTTTTGTGGGCCAAATCCCGGTAGATCGACGTGGAATTGGCGCGGAAAAAATTGGGTCAAATTTTCTTGGGGTTCCCTCTTCTTCTCTCACTCCCATCCCAATTTGTTCCATTATTACTGAAATCATGTCAACATCGTTCATCATTCATTTATGATATAATTAATCTCGGGCACGGACGTAAGTGTTTAGGTAGAGACGATTGTAATAAAGATTAAAGAAGTACACTGATGGTGATTGTGATAGAATATATCAACTGGCCACACATCACACCGTAAACACACTATTGAGTTACGTCATATCTCAATTGGACCTGCTTTCCACGGTCTATATTTTAAATTACCATTATACATTTTAGGTTGAAGTTTCAAAGGACACAGTATTTTCATAGCGTGTACGTCCTTTGATGTGCAGAACCACGACGAAATCGTACATTTGGCTCTTTTCACAGTGATAATATTTAGAAAATACGGCAATTCATAGTTAATGGACAGTATCAATATTGACTATAGTTGCAAGTACTTCAAAGGCTTCGTAATGGAAACTGTTACGCTGAAACCTATAACAGTTATTGTCAATACATTTCATTTACATCTGAAAAGGATTCGTTTGAAAACTGTCACTGACGAAATTAATTATGGTGTTTATTGAGAGCAATTAATGTAATTGAAAAGAAGAGTCTAGTATATTTACTTTTCTGTATCTGACAACAAACACAAGTTCTCCGCGCTTATTGAGCTTTAAAATACACCAAGCTATTCTATTTCTATTATTTTTAATTTGGAGTATGTGGCGGCGGCCTTCGTCTCGTCAGTGCGATTGTCTGTGCGAGAAATGAATAGTGATGTCGAATAGAGAGTAGATACCATCAAAATATATATTAGTGTTGAGGAATGCTGTTATTGGAAATCACGTGGTAATGAGATTAGACAATTGACTGATTATTGATGCCGAGCGAATCAACGGCTAAGTTCGTTGGTTCCTTAATTGTAGTGAATGTTTCATCGCGAGGTGACTGTAATCTTCCTTCACCAGATGGTGAGATCCATCACCCACTCGGTTAGCGGGGTTTTCCCCAACCTGGATCAGCGGGGCACCGCCCCAGTCGGGTAAGCTCTGAGCTCCCGACCAGTCTCCCATGTATGTTAGTGTAGTGCACGTAAGTGTGTGTACAAGGAAGGGGAATGAATGATCGCGCGGACCGTGGCCTGTTTGTTAGGGTACTGCTCCTTCATTCGCCTAGTGTTGTTCGGAGAAACTACTGGAAACTACCGATCAGAGCAGCTGTTCGCTAGAATTCTCCTCCAGACGAAGATAAACAGACGTTAATATACGAAATAATGTGGTGGTGAATTCAGTAGCAAATATTGGAAATATTGTATGATAAGACAAACAGATGTCGATCCACGAAATCTTGTGGTGGAGAGACCGACAGACACCGATATAAGAAATCTTGTGGTAATGAGGCTAATCGACGCCGATACAGGAAATCTTGTGATGAGACCAACCCACTTCAATACAGGAAATCTTGTGGTGATGAGATCAAACAGGAATGGTATCGTAATCCTGAGGTGATGAAATCAATCCGTTGTATGTTTCGGTTCCTTGCTCGTTGTGGCACACTGTACCGCGCTATCGCGCGATCGAGGCCACACACCGGATCGGGGTGGGAATCGAACCAAGAGCTCCCGCGAAGGCTTTGTTTCCAGGCAACGCTCTCGCCAAACAAGCTAGAAACGGCACGCGCCTCCCTCGAACACTTCTCTCCACTGCGACTGAACCGCATTGCGCAGAACAGAGAGGGGCGCGAAATGGTTAGGGACTATTCATATACATCGCACGACATCGCGTCATAAAGTAATAAAATAATATTTCCTCCATAAAGGCGCACCGCATTACACCATCACATAACCGATTATTCAAAAGGTTAATTCATGAGTGCTTCATTTAGGCTCGACATACTATTTATTTATTTACATTTAAGTGCTTATAATCGATACTATTGAGCGATAATCGATACTATGTTTTTTTAATGTTACCACTAGAGTATCGAAATATTTAATTGAGAAACAGAATATATGTTGTTTACTGCAAAGGAAATATTTAATTTCGTATCAAGAAATTTTGTTAAAGGATACAAATATGAGAATAATAAGAGATAAAAATTGTTCCTCGCGGAATAAGAATATAAAAAAGATTACCTTAGTTCGTGTATCCATCGATTCAGCGCGTCTCATCAAAAGGAACGTGGTCCCGAATCCCTCCTTCGGCATGGATGTTTGCCCCGAAACTTTCATATTTGTTGTGTGACCAAGGACCGTACGGTTTCATAATGCATACACAAAACTACTCGTAGCTAAAACCCTGCGAACATTCGCCGTCAACTTAACCGTGCGTTACATAATGCAAGTCTCGTTATGTCCCCGCGTCAAAACTCAAATATTTTAAGCGTTTATTACCGTTTTCTTTTCACTCGTGAGATCACAGTAAAATGTACAGAACATCAAGAGCTAAATTTCATTCTTCATAGAATTAGAAATTATGATCGTCTCTAGCCAACCATGCCGTGAAGTAGGGTACTTACAAAAGATTCCCTCTCCTGTAAATACAATGCAAGGTCCCGAAATGTTTCATTCGATAGACCATAGCCTAAAGAACATACCGCAAAAACCTCTTCAGTGGCAGCCATTGCCAGATTTTAGGGTCAAACGGGTATCTTGCCGAGTTACGCACGATAGACGAGTAGGAAATGTCTAGGCTCGTGATGTAGGAAACGTACTTAAGGTGTGTTGAGAGTTGCAGGACAACGCGAAGTTCGCGCAAACTAAATTACTAAATATTTGAATTCGATTCCCACGAAAAGAAAAATTGACGAGTAAAAATAAGTACTACAGTCGTCGACACACATTTCTAAAGACTCCAGAAATGTACTCAATGAGGATCAGTTACTTTATCCCGTTACGCGTAGAATGTAATTACCTAAAAATCGAAAAATGATACTGTGCAAGAGGTAGCGAGTTAATAGTATACACAATATGTCGAGGAAAAAATCTGTTTGAAGGCTTTAAGGAAAATTGTCCGGTTGTATCTAGTTCTAAAAAATAGAATAAAAATGCAGTGGCCTACACTGTTATAACGTAAACTTTATACGCGTTAATCATTTCTCACGGGATAGTAAACAATACTCACTAATAAATCTTTGTTAAGGGAAAAGCAGCTTGTCCTCATTCCTACGTATGAACAAAGAACAAGCAAACGTGTTGCCTCATCGTCCATGTTAACAAGGAGCAACCTTCAAGGAATCTACTGTCTGGGCCCAAAGTACCGGCAGCAAAACAAAGGAACGACCCAATTACCACATCTTCAAATTAGCGCTACATTTACATAAACTTGGAGAGTAGCCGTATCGTCATCTGAGAAGTAAAGTGGAATGTAGGAATATAAAATCACTTAAATCAGATCGATGGCTTAGGGCCGTATTCATAGTCGTCACTTATGGAATAAGAAAATACTTAAGCTATAAGAAGTTACTTTTGATAAGGAAATGCTTATGCACATTGGTATTCATAGACGATACTTAACATAAGTACAACGCTAGCAGCGTCTCGTGTGGCAACAGCGCATTGGGTGGTTCACAGCCACTTGAATCCTGCCTGAAACGTCCCATCAAACTGGCCGTGAACTATTTTTATGCATGCATCCGTAGGCATCCGTGTGGTAACCTAACCTACACAATTACTTAAATAGTGGTAGTAACTTAAACAGTGTCTTAAATAGTGGGAAATCGGTAAACCTCAATTAATTGTAGCTGATTTTTGCCACCAACGTTTACCAAAACATATAATTTCGTCCGGGTAAAACGCTACCTTTTCTTAAATGTTCTTGAACATTGTGCATTTCCGGAGGGTTGTACATATCACGTAAATATAGTTGCTACGAAGAACAATGCAATTATAAACATTTTTATAATGTTCAAAATCGCAGTCCATTTCCATTTCTTTCACATTACGACTATTTTCAACCCACCAAGAGACGATTCACTTATAGCTATAAGTGGAAGCTGGACCTTCCTTATAGCAATAAGAAGTTTCTTATGCAAGCGGATAAGTTACCACTATGAATTGAAAAACGTTATAAGAAACTCCTTAAGGTTTTCCTTATTATAAGTGACGACTATGAATACGGCCCTTAGTGCACAAACAATGTACGTTCACTCATGCTCATGCTACGCAACGTACAACGACTTTTTGCCTGCATAAAAGGGATCATGCTTTTTTTGCCAGAAAGCAAACTTTGTCGCTCCACTCCTAAGTAACTGCACCTTTAGACTTTCAAGCTTGGTTTTCTCATAACTAGAAATTCTGAACATACAATATGTAAGCACAAAGATATTGATATTTGAGGTACGAACATTTGCTTTTATTTCATTATTTGAATAACTCTCATCTCTCATTTCAGATATGCTACTTTGACCATTACTGAAATAAACTGAGAGCTATTGACTTTACAAAACTGTGCACGAAACGTAGAACGCAACAAACCTTCCTGCAAGAAGTGTAGAAATGGGAAGTACAGATCTTACGGTCGCCACATTTTCAAATTTTGATGGCGTCGTGGAAGGCAGAGGAAAACCATCAAGCTTTGTTTTCCTTCCTTCTTTTACCATAATTTGTTAGTAACGATGAATTTGCCAGTAATATGGTGAAGAATCAAGAATATTTTATCTCCGATGTGGATGGAAGCGAGATTAAAATCAGCTCACTTCATGGTAGAGGGCTCAAAAACAAAGCAATCAATTAATTCATCAATTAAAACTTGTAATAAGAAGGGTTGATGGTGTAAATTTTTCCTCTTTCAAAAACCTTTGTTCAAGAAAAGAAAGATCTTCCTGAATCGATCAGCAATGTGCGTGTTTACACATGCACATACATATATACATACTTGTATATATGTATGTGTGTATGTATGTTTACATGTGTATTTGTGAGTTTTTATGCGCTTCTTATACTATGTTCTTATGAAATACCAAATGAAAGAGGATTTACCGATATTTCAAAACGATTATTACAATTATCCGTGCCTTTGAGGGCAAAACGATGAATGAATCAATATACATTTAGTAATACGAGTACATGAAACATGTTTATTTTTTACATCTAAATGAAACACTGTCTTTTCACCAGGTTGCTAACTCATCACACTCCGCGAGTAACCTCCACCTCCTAGTATCATTTGGCGCCGACGCCGACGGAGAGTGAGCAATATACACGACCGCGTTGGGCGAGCGGGTCTGCTCGCCGTCGCCCCGAACAATGGACGGCGCTGGGCAGGCAGGCCTTGGTCCACGGCCCGGCACGGCGTGGCGCGGCGCGGGGCGGCTCGGCCGGGCTTCGACCTCGAGCCACCGGGCCGCGCGGAAGGCCGTTTACCTTCCCAGACGGCGCGAGAGAGGCAGAGGGAGGGGGAAGAGGAGGCAGCAGCTGCGAAAATCGCGGCGGCGGCGGCGGTGAAGTCACGGAGAAGCGACCAACTCAGCGGAGGAGTATAATTGAAGGGCTCAAAGCAACGTAGAACGATTTCTTATTTTTGTTATTATTGCAAACCAAATGAAAACCGAAGTCTATGCAGATCCAGGCATGTCTCAGTTTTTGTGTCCTTGTATTTCTATACACATTGTCGCTCTATAAACAAATCTATATCAGTTGACGTATACGTTGAAATGTTCACATATATAAAGAGACAAGTGCGTTGAGTTACAGCGCGTAAACTCCGAATGTAGAAACCAATGTCGATGAGACTTTTGTGCTAGCTGACTTTGAAGGCCATGAGTTTTATGGTCTATGATTTACAACCATAAACTTTAATGTACTTACAAAATAATTACTTTTGTGGACTTTTTCTCCTAGTATTTAATGACAGATTCAAAAATTCATTAATGTGCAATAGTTAACCGGCGCGTCATCAAAGGATGGCGACCAAGATCTACGATTGAGTTCAATGCACAAAATTACTTAACTATTATAGGATAGGAAAGCATTGTTTATTTTTACATTTAATTACCTAATCGGAAATGTTCACATTTAAGAATGTTCCTGATAGATTTTCTTCACTCTGTTTATAAAAGAGACTTGGATATTTATTTTAATTGCGTCTAGGCGTGAATGTATTAAGTGGACAAGACACATGAAATTATTGGAAAAAGTAATTTTGCTGATCTCTATTGTGCTTGACATTATCGTCATAAGCTGTGAATGCATACATGTGTTCTGCACGAAATCGTTATTGGTTTAGTTGAAGTAAATTAAGCGTAATTATTATATATTTGTGAGTTACACGAGCGAAAGTGAAAGTTATTATGAATTATTTAAGTGTTATGCTTTGACAGATTGTGACAGATTGGTGAATTTTTGTTGAGAAGTGTTTTATTACAAATGGAGAATGAAAGAGAACCTTTGGATGATAAAGGAATTATATTTAAATGGATGAAAGTAAGTTCATCGAGAAGTATCATCGAAAAAAAAATACTAAAGGGAAATTAGTATTTGAAGGAATTGTGCCAATTCTGTTTTTCAATGTGATTGAAAATTTAATAAAATAGATCATTTTAGATAATAGAAAAACTTTTGTGAGGTCGGGATCCATGTGATATTGGATTCTTGCATTTTCTATAACTTCATCTCTAAAGCTTACAACCATAACTGTAAACATGAACCACGTTTCTAAAGTCTGATTTACACAATACAATTTCCATCGAATTTCCCTTAAACAAAAACAAGACAAACGCATTTTGTGTACAAAAAACGTTTGCGTATTTTTCTGAACAAAATTAGTATCATTCGAACACACCGCTACTGGTAGCATCCTGAAACAATTCAATACATCTCTCCATCGTGACGAAGTTTTTGTCCTAGTTGGTGTTTCATGTTAAATTTACTGATGATTGTTTTGCTGCCAAAATTACTGATGTCATATCCAAATCACAGAACATCGGCGTGGCCAAAAATATAGTTCGAAGGCAAAAACAATCACGCAGACGTGGCAAATAAGCGATATGCCATGCGATATTAACTTCCAGAAATTAGCACTACATGCGATTATCAAAAAAGAAACATTCTCAACCCAAAGTTATACGTACGTATGAATAAACTTAATTTCAAATTATTTATTGATACACCTCTTATTAGTATGTAAAATTATGCGGAGATGAATGTGCAGGAATAGTTTGACTACATTTAAACTTCTTAGCAATTGCGTTTAGCAAATAAATCATTATGTAGTCGACACTTGTTAATTTACATCGGTCTACTGCGGCCACAATCAGCAGAGGATGATAAATCTGAGCAAACTACGGGATGACAGGCGCTCCTGGTACAGGGAAAAGGATTTGAGAAATAGCGAGATAAAGATGATATTAGCGATGATAGAATGATGGAGCGGTTGTCAAAAAATAACAAAAAAATTGTGTGTCTACCGGATAGGAGTAATTGAGAAAAATTTAAAATTACTGAGGATGACTGATGAAAATGCAACAAGATTTCATCATTTTTACTATTCTCTTATCTCTGGAAGATTATGCAATAATCTGAATACACACAAAACACATTTTATGTCTTTGTCAAATCTTTGCCGCATTCAATACATACTAATAATAGTAAATTTAACCACGTTTTCCCGCTGTGAAACTAGTCTTTGAAAGGACTGGTTATAATAATTTTCTCTTGTGTGTTTTGGGCTTTGGTATGTTTGGAAAAGAACGATGTAGGGTAAAGTTTTAACTTGTAGCATTGAAATGTACAAATATGCCTGCCAAATTTTCAAAAGAACAAGTTAGTCCTCCACCAACGGTTAACTGTAAGTATTAAGTATCAGATTAAGCAAAAAGGTTGTGTTTTATAGCGGTCATGTTTTCTTCTTTGTAAATAACGAATTATTTTCTAAAAAAAAACTGACACAAACCTTCAATTATTTTCTTCCTTTCCTTCTACCAAGGCAAACCAGAGGTGATCGTCGCATCTATTTATATCTTCTTGAACCACACGAAACTACTCTGTTTAGAGGGAATACAATATGAGTCACCAGCGACAAGTTCAGAAAGGTAAGCTTTACTGAAGAAGAGAGCAGTGTTGTAAGACAAGCGATCTCGAGAAAACGATTATTTACTCAACTTTAAAGAATTTAATACATCATTATTTTGCTGGTGTTTTCTTTCTTTTCCCAAACAACGGTGATATCTTTCGTCGAAACGCCGATTTACATAAAAAAAGGGGACTGTTACAGCTTTGTCAAATCTTGAAGGCACAAAAGATCTCTAACTGAAGGAAACCAGAAAGGAAACTGAATGGGAAAGCGAAAGTTTAGACCTACAAGAGGGAATGGGGTGACGTCTGAAAGGTGTTGAACGGCAGCAAGCGAAGCAAGGGAGTGACGTAACAAGTCGTGGATGGAGGCAAGAAGAGAAGGGAAAAAGGACTTCAATGTTTCACAGCAAGAAAAAAGTCGATGGTTGACGGAGGGAGAGGGTAAAGTCTCTGAGATGTATTTGTCTTTGGAGCACGGCAAAGGTTCTGGCTTAAACATGAGGGAAGCATTAATTTTATTCGTGACCACCTAGAAAATAACGCATACTCACACAGTTTTTGGACATGAAAATTCAACTTTTTTTCAACAGTAGTTTGGAGGCCTGCAGATAGTACTTTTTCCGTAATAATAAATGATCTTTCAGTACTTTTTCCAACAGCAACACATTTAAAGGTACTGTCACAACACTGCGTTGAACTGTAGAATTTTTCACTACATCCAACCAACCCCCGAACAGACAAATATACAAATTATATATCACATGGACAATTTGTCATAAAATTGAGGTTTCAAATGAAATATTGCACATGATAGGTCAATGACACAACGGGGTTCGTAGATTGAGTCCATCAGCCTCGTCGGAGAACTCTCCCGTATAGTCATGGAAACATTAATTTCTTGTCTTCTAATGTAAATTACTATTACAGTCGTCTTTTGACTCCCAGAAGGGAAAATGTAATTTTTGGGGTACAGATGATACAAAATGGTAGACAAAGCTCGATGACAAACCAGATGACGTTGATATTTTTTAGAAAAAGGAATGACACAATGAATAAAAACGAAACAAGTGCTTTAGAGGAAAGCTACTTCAATTTCGTTTTAAAGTACGCGGTTTCATATTGTCCCTTAATTTCTGGAGAAGAATGATGTTATTAATTTACTGTAGCCTTGCAATCGTTAAAAGAAATATCAAAGAATTGTACGTACGATATAAATTGACTAATTGAGTATGCATTATTTGGTTCCACATTTCGTAGAACGAGGTGACATGTTTTTTTATTACAACAGTATTTGAGCCTTAAAGCCTTTGGATTCTACACGTACGCCAGTATCTCAAGTATAACGTTTACTGTTATTTCTATCCAATTAGCGCTCATAGTTCCTAAAGGGATAATTTACGGGTAGAGATGCAATATCAATGCGTGCAGTATCAATACGTGATGCAATACGCGTAGAATCATTGCGTGTCAAGTGCTCCTCCTGGGCTTGTCCCTCTGTGAGATCAGGATGTGGCAACAGGATGGACGACATAATCTTAATAATGCTGCATTAAGAACGAAAATGCTGATTTCATTGGTGTTGGAGGGCACATATGGATGTACTGCACCTATATCACTTCCCAGAAACACGCTTAATATCTGCGATTCTCATTTGTTAAAGCAATGGCAAAGCATCGACTAATCATCGACTGCCATCAGATCATTTTTTATAACGCACATTTCTTATAACTGGATCTGAGAGAATTTGTAAACACATAATTATAATTTTAATTTAAAATCTTGGGAAGTTAACTTTTACCTGTAGTTAGAATGCGTTTAACTATGCCTAAGACTAACGAAGGAACTTGAACCATTTAATTCGTGTTTTACTACATTATTTAATATACTTCTATGATAGATGGGATAGATGATTATGAGTAAGATATTCTCAGTGTGTGGTCTGAGGAAAAGTTGTATGTGTAGAAAAATAATTTCAAAAATCATTTTTCCTATAGAAATTCAGGCTAATAGATTATTTTTCGCAGTATTATTTGGTGCATTGATGAAGGTATTTCATATTTATATTCAAACATATTAATTGACATAATATTTTCTGGAGATAAAAAATTAATGACATTTTTGGTAAATTTCAAAATTAAGAAAGTTAGTGGAGTATGTAAAAATGTGTAGAATTCCTTGGCTTCGAAGCGAACCTTATCCCAAAACATGTGGAAACAACTGTAAGTAATGCACAATATCGCTCGTGATCTGCAATAGTGGCACAACCCCAAAAAATAGAATTTTTGAATGCACTCTCCAAAATAGCATGTTGGTCTACCTTCCAGCAGCAATAGCAGCATCTTACAGTATAATATTCAGTGGCGTATCTACGGTATGGCAGGCACGGCACGTGACATGGGCGCCACTCACAAGGGGCGCTATTTACAGTATACCCGTTGAAACAATAACAACAGCCTTAATTTCAAGCATCCCCACAGGGGCGCAAATTTTGTGCTTGCCATGGGCGCCTGAATACCTAGATACGCCTCTGATAATATTCCACCATCAAAAGGCAAATGTGTGAATGCAATAATGATTCATTTCCATAAAACGTGAAAACTTCTATGTCGTTAATCTCAATACCTAATTTTTGAGTTGTGCCACTATTGCAGAGTATGAACGATATAATGAAGAAAGTATTTTGCCGCATCAACCGATAAAAATCGCATTATTCTTTGCATCTTCTTTTCTTTCTTTTTTTAATAAATAATTTTTCTTCCTTTTCTTTTCATAAAAAATTGTTTTCTTTCTTTTCCTTTCATAAGTATGAACAAAGATTTTTAGACTATCAATCTACTATATATGTCTAGTCCCTGCAGGTTCGCACACAGGACTTTTTCCTCTGCGAAATAATGTATTTTACCTTATTCGTATATGTTCAACCTGTAATGTTATTTTCCATTATTTGTATTTTTACAACCTGTAAACAAATAAATAAATAAATCTACGATCAATATTGCGTCCAGACGCACACATGCGGGTCCGAGGCTGCTCCGCCGTCGCGCAGTTGGCAGCGCCGGAGCAGCGCCCCACACGGCGGCGCACGCATCGCGTCGTCCTCACGGCCGTGACATTCCTGTGGCGGCGCAGGTGGGGAGGGGGCCCGCGCGGCGAAGCGGGTCGGTGCGGGGCGGTGCGGGGAGGGGCCGGGCGGGACGTGGGCGGCGGCGGCGGCGACGGCGGCGGCGGGCGGGGCTCGAACGGCGGGCGCGCGCCTCGAAGGCCGTCGCGTCTTCCCGGACGATATTGCGGGCGCTGACGTGTCTGGGGAACCTCTTGCTCGCGCCCGCCCCTCCCAGCCCCTCTCTTTGCCCCCGGCGGCGGCGTCACGTCGCACACGCCGTCCGCCGCCGCCGCCGCCGCCGCCGCCGCCGCCGCCGCCGCCGCCGCCGCCGCCGCCGCCGCCGCTCCGCGGCTTCCATTCGCTGCTGATTCCTCCGCGGCAGCCGTCGGCGTTGCAGCGTCATGGCCGCTGTTGCTACTGGAGTTGCCGACTACTTGTCTACACTGTCATTATTGCATTGTTAATGGGTGGATGTATTATTATTGTTATTATTATTATTATTATTATTATTATTATTATTATTATTATTATTATTATTATGTTTTCTCTTGGTAGATATATTCACATTACAATTTCTACAGATTTACAAAACCAAAGCAAGAAACTTAATCGATTTAGACCCAATGAATATATTCAATTAAAAGTTCGAAATTTTTCGAGAACTTCCTTAGAGGCCGTCCATAAATTACGTAACGCAAATTTGGAGTATTCTCAATACCCCCCTCTCCCCCTTGTAACGAACCTGTAACACGCGCTTCAATCCCCTTCTAATAACTACGTAACGCTTGCAACAAGAGCCGCGCTCCCAATTACAAAAAGTAAAAACCAGTTATAAAGCAAAAACAGTCGTATTTATTTGTATTTGTGTTATATATTAAATTTGATGTTATTAAAGTGAGAAATAGTTGGCGGTGTGGACTGCACTTAACAATAAAATTGAGGATAATTTATGAATAAAGGACGCGTAGGTCAGAACATTTTTGACTAGTCGTACACACCCATGGTGGATGACGCATTGGCCCCGATTCCATTCGACCGATTTAATTGTATTAAAAATACTGTAGATCAGTTTTGAATTTTTTCTTAATATAACAAATGCAATCAATATATCGTTGCTGAAAAGAGTTACCTTTATTGTAAAAAGTTATACAACATAACTTATTAAATTTATTACATTGTTAATTTAATTTATTATTAATTTGTTTTAGTATAAGAATGAATAATAGGAATTTTTTAGCAATTGTTGAAAAATTTTAAAAAGAAATATCAGCATTACGTCACACTAAACTATGACCCCCCTACCCCCACGTAACACAGCCGAATGCTGCCTCAACTCCCTTCCCCCCTCATGAGCGTTATGTAATTTATGAACGATCCCTTACAACATTGTATATAGCCTAAATCCAATTTTGCGCCCAGTTGCTGGTGTTTGAAACTCCAATGATGCCACTCCTGTGCTTGAAACAATTATGTAAATAATGTCAATCTTTTCATCAAGTTTGGATTTTTAAAATGAGATTTCATTGATTTCTACATACGAAATAAATCTGTGCATATAACGAAAATCTGTAACTCACTGTTTTATGAGAGTTTAACAATGACTGCAACCATAAGAGCAATAAAGCTATAGTATTCGAGAAAGCGTAATTACACCACATTTTAATGGCTCCTTAAATGAGCTTTCTCAATCAGAGCATTTCCCTCCAAATTTTCTATTCAACACAATTACAAACTTCTCTTCTATAGAAATAATTTGAATCTGCAGCGAATATATGATCACACCCGCTTAAATCAAGACATCACCCCAAGTAATTGAACACATCGCCGAAGTCTTTAGGCCTCCTGAAACGCAGCGCTTCTGATGCAATGGTCCGGAGAGCGTGAGCGCAACGAAGCTAGACGTGCGGGCGCGGGGAGCGTGGAGGGGGGGGCGGAGCGTAGCCGTGGAATGCGAACCGGGTAATAGGCCCGTGCGGCGGCGATATGAACGCGGATCGTGACTGCGCGCCGCGTGTCGGGCGCTGTGCGCGGCCTATCGGAATGGCTCCGCTTTACGACGCGGCCAGCCCGCGCGGGTCACCTGCGCCGCAATCGCCGCGCTCCGCGCTCCCTGTTGCGCCATTAGAATGAATGAGTGTGTGAGTGACAAAAAAGAAAAAAGAAGACAAAAGAACTTTACTAAGAACTGAAGATTAAACAAATTAAATTCAAATAACTGTATAAATCTAGGTTAGGCCCAAAGAGGCTAATCATGTAAATAGATTTAAGATTAGTATTAAGTATATTTTAGTTAGTCTTTTTAAGATAAAGCCCGCCCCAAGCTCCATAAGCTTCACAGCTGGAGCAAAATACTGTACACCCTTCACTGAATAAATTCCCGCCCCGCCAGGGTAACTGGTGGGGGGAAAATGAAAAAAAAAAGTTGCGCCACGTTGCGTACGCAGGCACAAATAATAAATATCCATTTACCTGAAGAATGATATTTCGTGTCTGTGAATATGATTTATACAATCCGGCCACATCCTTCTGTAGAGCTGACCAGATTGTGTTATCTAGATGCAGAATAGGTCATACTAAGCTCATGCCAACCTGATCACCGGGAATTTGACTGTAATGTGTAATGTGTGTAATGTTTCAATGTGCATTAACCATTTATTTTTGTGCCCCAGGTTTGAGGACGACCGGGTGAGACATGGTGTAAATAATGATATGAAAATAGTGCTAAATGACAAAGAAAAATGCAGTCGATTTGTTAATTTTTTGAAGGCCATTAATTTGTACAAAGAAATTTAAAAAAGTATAAATTATTAAAAATTGTATATGTTGTTAATATGTCTGTCGCTAATAACCTCAGCAGTTGATGCGACATAAAATAAAACAATTAAAAAAATATATTTCGTTTTAAATTACTTTTTCAAATTATGTTGCTCAAAGAAAAAAATATTGAAGCAGCAGAGATGAGGTTGCGAAGACCACTAGCGGGATACTCTGAGGGACCACAAGAAGAATGAAAACAGGTTAGAATTTCAAGTTTGCAATATAGGCCGAATAGATTCATACAGATCCCAATAGTTCGACCATCTTCAAAGAATGGATAGATAGCGCATCCCTCTTCAAAGTTTTGAATAGAGACCCCCAAGTAGAAGAAACGTAGGAAGTCCACAACTACGATGGAATGACCAAATGAAACTCCTGGAGATGGAGCAGGCCTCAAAGCCTAATCAATATTGCATATGATGATGATGAAATTATGTTCTTATTTTTGACCCACGGTATACTGCGATTTTTCTAACTCTGCCTCGGAAGGCCCGTCTTCATAATTGAATATGTCATGGTATTTCGCGTTTTTCTCAGTCGCGCCACTAGGTGTCGCATGAGCGCGACCGTATCCAGCAGTGCTGGTGATCATGCCACTCCTAGCGGCAGGACCGAGAAAGACACGAAATACACTATGATATTCCATCGTGGATACAGGGGCTCGAGAGGCAGCTGAAAAAAATCACACTATAGAAGCGTCTGTTCCAAAACGCACCTACCGATTTCAAAGACACTTTGAAACCACCGTAAATAAGAATCAATTCAGTCGTCCCATTAATCAGATCTGAAGCCGAAAACATCAAATAAAAGAATTAAAAATAATTCTGAATTACTGCTCCGCAGACTTTGTTAAGGAGGTAGCCGTGTGGCCCTCCTCAAATACTGTTAGCCGAAAGGTCAGACTTTTGTGTATAAATAAAATGTACATTACAACCGCTGAAAGGCATATTATACCGAAGAGGCAGTAAATAAATGTGAAAAAACATTGTAGAAGCTCTGGTAAAATATATAAAAAAATCTTAGAAACAATCATGTTTACAAGTAAAATAACCATGGCACGGACATTAAGCGTGCTACGCATCCGCAGAAAATGGTTCGAGCGTTTTTTAGGGTATATCGTACTTAACTGCTGTTAAGTGAGGCCATAGCCATAATAAAATTAGGAGGGAATCGAGTCTTTGGAATGACAAGTTTCCAACTGACTAGACAGAAGAAAATAATTGTTGGTTAGTTTTTGTCAAGGAAAAGTAAAAACTGTATGTAGAAAATTGTGGAGAAGAATAATCTGTGCACGTTTTCTTGATCTCCAAAGTTTCATTCTACCTTTTTACTGTGTGTTGTTGTATGATGAATAAGTGCCAACAAAGTGAGGTTTGGAAAACTATAAATGTTAGATTGCGAGTTATGGAAACTGATTCGCATCGTTAAAAAAAGTTATGTGACAATGTTAATGTGACCTCTGTTACAAGTAGAACTTACTCTTCTTGTAATGTGAGGACAAATAGCTACTGCAGAAAATCACTACAGTAGGTGTAGAGGCCACTGAATAACACGTAAGCGAAACTTTGACATCAATTGACTCGAAACGACAGAAATGTAGGTTGAAACCGTCCATTCCAAAGAATCAGAATAGCATCTCCCAGCACTATGGTAAACAAATGCTAATTCATAAATTTTGTATTAAGTGGTTAAGAGGAAGTGCGGACCTAATGGCTCATGTCTCACCACATTAATGAAGTCATTATTATTATTATTATTATTATTATTATTATTATTAACAATTAAACTATATTAATCATTAAACATTTAAAAATTAATATTTTAAAGCTCTTGCCTCCGAGTGTAAATTTAATTTATTTCTGGTAGATACTTTAAAGTCTAAGAGGACTATATTTGAATGCATAGGAGTTTCAATTTTTATTTTCAAAGATTGTGCATTTTCAGCAAGTCGTGAATGAAATATGGATGCGTAATTCAAAAAATGTAAATACATATAATGTGAAAAAGGTTCGTTATCTGTTGTTAACACAAATCATTAATCAAAATATGAATCCAATAATTTCTATATTTTCCATAATGGTCCTAGTACGAATTTTAACGAAAGTAACATATGCACGATCCAAGAACCCAAAGGCAAAAATTACATAGTCGAGAAATACATTACAGATATACATTATTGCAGGTATTCACATAATGATTTAAATTTTATCAAATGATCGGATTATATATCACATTTTATGGGATAAAAAATCGCCACATAGATATTAAGGAGCTCATTTTCTTTTAATGCCTTGCATTACAACTTGCAGGCGGGCGAGGAAGGAAACATTCTCGTATCCTGCATTATCTGCCGTGATGTTGCTTGTAAATATTACATCAACTTCGCGCTTAACCGAATAATGTGCCATCTGGTGGGTAATCTACAAAAGGTTCATTGCAGATTACGAGGCTTAGAATAAGGCATAACACGTGTTATCGCAGCCTGTAATGCTCCATCTTTCTCTTCCGGAATTATACCATAAGTTAGTAATAACATGAACCTCAGAAATAATAACAAGGGAGATATATGACATAATATCTTAGGGCATGCTAATAAAGTAAAGGAACATATAAAGAAGATAACCATTACCTTCAAACATTAGAAGGGACAAGTGAGAATAATTAGGTTATGGATTACAGTTCATGTCAGACCTCATGTAATATTTCATAGATTCGCAGAAACGAAGAGTAAGCGGAGCCAATTATTCTCATAAAAACAATGTTATTTTTAGTTCTGATGATATCTGTCCATCTGTCTTTATACAACTACTTTCACATGGTTTCAAGTTAACAGAAAACATTACGATTTTCAAAGTTCAGAACTAATACCCATTACTATATTTTAAAAATTAAAAATATCCCAGAAGTAGAAGAGAGACTATTAGAAAAAATATGAGATTACAAGAATACTAAAATATAACCCAATATTTACATGCAAATGTAAACAAAGGAAATATTAATGGGTATGAGAGCGTTATTCAAATTACTGGCGTTTTGTTGTTCCCAATGATCATCTATTTCTGATAAAATATTGGAGAAAAATAATTCCTTAACAAAATGCATGTATCCGACTCTATCCTTAGCCTATCACTTTCACTGAATTATACGCAGAAGTATAAAAAAAATAGACCCGGCGTTTAAGTACTGATGGCTTTACCTTTAATTTTTTTGCCCAACATAATAACTGTTTGCTATGGCGTTCTCCTATCAGCAAAACCATCAACCCAGAAGCCACAGAAGGAAGCTAAAATATCTCCGTAAATTAAAAGGCAGGAACATTTAATTTACATCAACAAACGACCTCTGACCTACTGAGCAATTCCTGGCCTCAGGTCGAATAGAATTCATACAAAACAAATCGGTAAATGTCCATAAATCGTTTCTTACAGGGTGCTCAGTAGAGCGGGGCTCCTATTGAGCGGCGGGCTGCGTGCCATCACCGCGTGACTGCACGCACTCGTACTCACTCACACGCAGGTAGTCACGTCCCGATGGCGCTGCGCCACGGCCTTCTAAGGCCAGGGCACCGGGGACGGCAACGAACGACACGCAGGGCTTACGGCACCTACTTAGGCAAAGGTTGTGGCTGAACATAGGGCTGCTCTTAGCTTTTGAAATAAAAATGTTTTTTTAAAAACAAATCAACACAAGTAAAAGCAGTTCTTTTTGAGCATGCATAGCGTAACAAAAGTTCAATTTTTAGCACTAGCGTTAAATGTGAGGCGATGCTCAAGTGTTCAGATAAATCTGTGCGTACAACAAAGGAAGCAACATACTTTCGCTCGACCACAGAATCTACTACTGACCTTAATGTATCATTAAGGGGTTTGGATACTTGAATAAAAATAAAATGAAAGACAGTAAGAGGTCGTCTATTGATTACGTAATGCTAAAGAGGGGGAGGGGGTCTGAGAAAGAGTTACGCTGCGCTGCGTAAGGTATTAATGAAGTGTTGCGTAACATTATTTTTTTCCCATTTTCCAACATTTGCTGAAATAATTCCTCTTTTCAGTCCTGTACTAAAACATTAAAATTTAAATAATTAATTTGTTTTAAAAACATAAACTGAAAATACAATAATTGAAAATATTTTTCAACATTTTTTTAATCCGTAAGATTACCAAAAAATATTAAAAAATGATATGAAGTACATTCTAGAAGCCATTGGTTCTGTATACTCCCACTCTTGTGCACACGAAGCGTGTGCACAGCCTGTGAACTATCATTTCTCGCCTTCTTCCTCCACTCACAAGTTGTCCCAATCTTATTATTAGATGCAGCCAGTATCGCCAACTAATTTCTGGTTTAATTATCATTAATTTTAATATACCATACAAATAAAATAAATACAAATTGTTTTTACTATGTTAAATTTATTTTCACTTCTTGTATTTATAAGGGGCAGGGTGTTGTCGCACGCGTTACATGATTATTTAGGGGTTGCAGTGAAGCGCGCGTTAAGGGTGCGTTTCAAGGAGAAGAGGGGTCAAAAAAATACTCCAAACTAGCTGAATGTGGCGTCGCCTTCACTGTAAACTGTTTTAAAACTACATTTATGAGTTGAACATTTCTTTCATACTTCATTTCTTTCATGCGTAGCTTTGTTCAAATATGTTCTTGAAGTATCTGGCATTGCATTTACCAATGAATCGTAGTATCTGTTAATGTTATACTCACGTTCAAAAAGTCCCAACACTCAATGGCTTTCTATATTTACTCCAAACGGGATATGAAGTGATAATATTGCAATTTAAAAATTATAATCACTGTAAAAAATTACTTACAGGTATATAAATGATGCGACAGCACAGCTATATTTTTTTTACTTTTGTTTTCTAATATGAACATAAGTGATCCATCTGTAAGCTGTTGTTCTCCGTTATTCTCCAATGCTAATATAAGAATATTCTCCAATAGTTCGGAAAATTCTGACACAAAATCCTCTACAACTACATTTGATTCCCTTCCTTGCTTTTAAGACTTCCATATTTTGCTTCCTATTTTAAGATTTGTGACTAGTTTCGGAATGAACTCAAAAACTTAACAAGTGTTCCATTAATCCATAACACCTCGTATTAATATCAACATCAGCCTGTCCGTTTTCGCAGGGTGAATAGTTAAATTTAAAAGGAAATTATTGTTCATGGGAATTTTTACAAAGTGGATAAAACGTTATGAAATATTCCCGTCGTAACTTATTTCAGTAGTCGATTGGTTATACAACTAAATTTAATCGCTTCGTTTGTCAATTCTCTAATTTTGCATTGTAACGTGATATTACGATACTTATGTTGTAAATAACTATCAAGCCAGTCTTGGATGGTTGACATGAACGACCTAGGTGGCATGTATTCATAAGGTGCGAATTTTCGGGGACTATTCTTATGTAATTACGGGGGAATGTTCATGTATGTCCGTAGCTGGAAAAATATTAATTTGTCCCGCTTTGACATAAGTGCTTAAGAAAATTCATTCATCTATATTCCATAATTCACGTCTACAACTTCCTGCTGTGGTTGTAAATAGGAAGCGACTTTGGAGTTTTCTTTCACGTTATTTCATGAGACCTCTATGAATTCAGTTAAGAAAAGTAGTAAATGCGCTCCAGCATTTGGCATGGTCAAGTGGGAAAGAAAATAATTTAGCAAATAAAATATAAATAATAGAGGAATTAAAATAAAAACGCTAAATCTTATTGAAGAACACGTGAGTTATATAATAAAAATATGTAAACACGTGTAACAACATTTTAAAAAATGTGATAATGGTATTAAAGCTGTACTACACGTTTCAACAATCAAGCTAAAAATGATTGCCATCTTAATTTAATTTCTTATTATTGAAGGGGAAAAAACGGTCAACCTATCTTGGACAGTTTCTGTTACAAGCCTCCATGTTCTTTGAAAAGAATGTCCTTTCTTGCTTTAGACGGCGGTACTTAAAAGAACGCGCCACCTTATTTCCATTTAACGATGTTTCTGCCATGCATAGAAAAGTACGTCGTATATTATCTTATGTCAAATTACACTTGTTGACGGTATGCGGAAGTAATTCAGCTGCTATTCTGTTACATTCCGCCTCCTCATACATGTGTCCTCACAATTTGTCCAATTTTCGAACAAGTCCATCAACTCTGACAAAATGTTTCATATCTGCCGGCAACCATCTTTGGAGTTGGCAGCGGGAAGCAACAGTAGCGAAGAGTGCTGAGAGAGAGAGAGAGAGAGAGAGAGAGAGAGAATGGAGTAAAAGAAGCAAAATGAGTAAGAGGGAGAGAAGAGGGATATGGATGAGCGGAAGGCCCAGACTGGACGAGGGAGAACAGAGAGAGGAAGAAACAGAAGACGACGAGAGGAAGGAGAGCGGGAAAGTACAGAGTGATGTCAGATGAGACGTAGCGGATTGGGGTGGAGAAGGAATGAGAAAGAAAAAGGCACGAGCAAGGTGGAACGGGAATGATCAGAAATGAGCGTGGAAGAGCAGGCAGAAGGGGAAAGAAGGAGAGAGTAAGAGTGCTAAGTAGGAAGACAGGAACACCGAGAATGAGCCAGAACCATGAAGAGCGGAAGGAGAAGCAAAAATTGAAGTTATGGAGCAGCGAGCAGAGTGGAAAGGCGTGAAGAAGAGCGGAAATAACGAAATTGAATCGCAAGGAGTGAGAAGGAGGGAAGAGAAACGGGGAGAAGCGCGGAGAAACAGAAAGGAGTGGTGACGAGCGGGGGGTACGGCAACGAATGCGGAGGAGCGGCGAATGCGTAAGCATAAGGAGCGGCGACAAACTGACACGGCAACGAATGCCTAAGGAGCGGCAACAAACGCGGAAGACTAGTGAGGAGTTGCGACGAGTGGATAGAAGCCGAGAAGGGCATGGAGGGGCGGTGACGAGCAGGGAGAATTGGTGAGGAGCAGCGACGCGTAGGGTGGAGGGGGGAGAAGCAGCGACGAGCGGTGACGAGTGGGATGGAATGAGATGGAGCGGCAAGGAGCGCAGAGGCAGGGGAGAAGCGGTAGAAGCAGAGAAGAACGGGGAGGAGGGCGATAATGAACGAGGCGATGAGGGCAGGAGTGGTAGAAGCAGGGAAGAACGAGGAGGATGGCGAGAATGAACGAGGCGAAGAGGGGAGGAGTGGTAGAAGCAGGAAAGAACGAGGAGGATGGCGAGAATGAACGAGGAGAAGAGGGGAGGGGTGGTAGGAGCAGGAAAGAACGAGGAGGATGGCGAGAATGAACGAGGCGAAGAGGGGAGAGTGGTAGAAGCAGGGAAGAACGAGGAGGATGGCGAGAATGAACGAGGTGAAGAGGGGAGGGGTGGTAGGAGCAGGAAAGAACGAGGAGGATGGCGAGAATGAACGAGGCGAAGTGGCGAGAAGCTGCGCCGCTTGGGGTGGAGTGGGGTGAAGTGGGATGGAACAGGGAGGAACGGGGAGGAGCTGGAGAAACAAGGAGGAGGGAGCGAAGAAGCGAGGAGCGCGGAGAAGTGGCGAGATGCAGCGACGATTAGGGTGGAGCGGGCCGGAGAGAGGTTAGCAGCGCGCGGGAACGCACGTGCGCGGGCGGGGCGTCGACGCCAGACAGGCCACGCCGGAGAGGCTGGTCGGGTCGCCGCGGAGGGGGGCGTGGCGGAGCGGGCGGAGCGAGCCGAGCGGCGCGCCGCGTCGCGCCGACGGGAAGGTCGGAGCGGGGCCGCTGGGGGCCGCGCGGGGCGGAGGCTACGGCTGTCTGGCGCGGCGAAGCGCACTGCTCTAATTGCCCACTTCTTCCTCTCCTCTCCTCGACGCCGCGCCGCGCCGGGGCCAGAACGCGGGGCCCCGATTCCGTGCGCGAACAATCGGCGGCGGCGATGGGGGTGGCGGTGGAGGCGGGGACGGCGGAGGCGGTGGCAGTGGGGGCGGCGGCGGCGGCAGGGGCGGGGGCGGGGGCGGGGGTGGGGCGAGGGCAGTGACGGGGGCGGCGGCTGTGGCGGTGGCGCCTGTGGCGGCGACGGTGGTGGTGGCGGTGACGGTGGCGGCAGGGGTGGGGTGGCGGCGGAGGTGGGGTGGCGGGGGTAGTGGTGGTGGCAGTGGCGGTGGCGGGGGCGCGGGCGGGGGCGGGGGCGGGGGCGGTGGTAGTGGCGGTGGCGACGGTGGCGGCGGCGGTGGCGGTGGCGACGGTGGTGGCGGCGGCGGCGGCGCGCGACCGGAAACGCGCGGCCGCCTCCTTCGCTACGCTCAGGGCCGCACAGCGCGAAACACGAAATACGGTTATTGCAAAAATAACCGGATTTACATTAGTCCGGCTTTTAACCTTCTGTTTAAAGTGAAGGTTATAACCGCTTCAAGACCTTGGCATTGAAATAAAATTTGGGTTTTTCTAAAAAAGTGTTTGTACACAAAAAATATTATCAATATACTATTTAATTTAACAAAAATATACATTGCTCTTATTGAGGAGTGTAAGTAATGTATAGTATTTTAACATACCTGTATAATGCAAACATAGTTTAACGTTTGTACGCAAGGTATTTCGATTATCACTTGTTAACATATGACTAGGATATAAGGAGATGCAATAAAAATTGAATCTTGCACAGCAGGCTCAATGGAAAGTGATGTGTAAATGTAGTGTTACATGTGAAAACAATGTAAAATGTAACTTATGAAAAAGATATTTCGAACGACGCCAAAAAAGATATTTCAGAAGTTATTTCGGATGTCATCAATTATTACTGCAAGCTCAGATCTATTTTAAATAAAATATAGCAAACGCTCCGAGGGATGCAATGACAGATCAGCAGAAATTCAAAGTTTGTATAAAGAACAGGAAGTCTAGTAGTATTCTTATCAAAAACAGCAAAATGTTAATGAAAAAATTATTTTGCAAATCCAGATATTATTTAAACTTCCAATTTTTAAAAAAATATATGAAATAAAAATAATTTTAATGCCATAGGAGATAATTTGAAAATAATGGAGTGAACGACGAAAGGAGTTTTAGGGAGCGAGTACAATAGGTATACATTTTTTTAAATTTATTTCTTGGGAATGATGCAACATCACGGAACGTGGACCGTCACCGTTGATTGTAATAAAATATAAAGGTATTTGAGTAAAATCTGCAGTCTCGAACTTTGCTAACATTAATTTAACTCGTGTGTTATCTCGTTTTTTAAAAAGGAACAGTTAGGAAGATTTCACACAGGAACTATTAATATGAACGCGGAGTCTGCAGATCGAATAATATTCGATGACAGAACCTTGGTGAGGTGTTGTAAATAGAAAGAGAACTCCTCTAGGTTTACGGAAGGTAATTCTCGTATGCTAATCGAAAATATTATCAAAGAAGAAGTGCCAGCTAACTCAACCGAAAGGTTCAAGATGCAATCACATGCAACTTCAGCAATTTATCTCCGCGACCTTCCCAAAGACTGACGCTTCAGCAATTTATAACTTTCCTTTCTCTGGCGAAGGACATCAGCAGACGAATAGCCGTGATATCATCTAGTATGACGTCTTCCTCTTTACGTCTACAAGAAAGGAAAAAAAATGGAAGTACATACAATACTCAATATGTCAAGACTTCGGAATGATAAATACGCATCATCTTCCTTCGTATTTTTGTACCGATACGTCCCAGCACGGGTGTTGAAGAGAAATCAGTCAGCGCGGCGTTCCGTTTGTACCAGGCTCCACAGAAACGTCGACTTTCAGAACTCTTTCTCCCTCTGCTCGTGTATGACGTAATATATGTGTAGCTATTATTTTCGTGCTAGTGAAATATCCTACGATTTCTTTGAAAAATATTCTACTATAGTATTCCATTATAGTCAATATCCCTTCATTTTACTCTGATTTAACTATAGTGACTTCTGACGTTTGATCAGATGGACGCGGTTATCCAATCGGGACTTAATTGTTGGTACTGGAGTTCTCGATTCGAAAACCGCGTTCCTGCTTATCAACTTCAGAAAAAAACTGTAATTAAATCGGGGAATTCTCATTGTAACTACATATAATTTTCGGACAATTTAATATAATGCACGTTGAAAAACCGAATTGGTGTTCAATCAAGAAACAAACTCGACTGCTTAAAATATGATCAGTGCTCTATATTGATTTTATGTAAGGTTATTCAACATATGTCACCTCAACGTTGAAAATTCGTTCAACGATTCAAAAAGTGTGAAAGGGAAAATCTCTCACAGTCTACAGTGACGAATATTTATTCCTTTACAATTGGAGAGGAAAAAAGATTTGTAGAGAACCAAATGAATAATCACTCCAATTTAAATAAAATGTTTTGTATGTTAAATGCATCATCAAAGGCCACAGTTCAGCAATTAGCATGGTTAATATTACCGTAAATACTTTTTTTTGAACGTTTATAACGGTCTGGACTTGGCAAGTGTAAAAAAGGTTGTTTTGACTCTTAGGAATATAATAATTGGTGTTCACACTCCCATGCGTTCTGTTCGACGAGCTTCCATTCTGAGATAGAATTTTTCACAAAATGTGTTAGAACCACGTATATGCAATAACAGCGACGAACCTACACGAAAAAGAAAACTGGTTCGCTCTGATAATCTTTAAATTCACCAAAATAATCGAGGTGGAAAGCTGTGTATTCATGCAAATAATAAGCAAGAATTGTTTAATGAAATATATTTGTAGATTTCACAGTTATACGTACATTTTACAAAAGAATGAATAAAACGGTATCATAAATTTTAAACTTCATCCACTCGATAGATTTATTTTCATAAATAAATAAAGCGTGTTGCATTTGAATAGTATGTACGACTTGTGTGCATTCTTTGACGTGAACTCTGCTCAAAGAATATAAAGGAAAATTAATTAATTAATTTACCCTTTGCACTTTTACACTTTTAGTGCTGCAGGATTATCCTGCTTAGGGTTAGAGGAGGTTAGGACTCCTCTTTCAGCCATTTTTCCGGTTTTATCCCCACTTCCAAGGCCCTCTGTACAGAAGAATGTAACGGGTATCTAGTAGATGGTTGTGATGGATGTAGAAGTGGGGTGAAGATGGCGTGGCAAGCGTCATGCTTCAACCGGACACCTTTTTTCCCAATATTTACTGTTAATAAAGCCAGTAAATATTGGTACTCATTTGGAAAGAAGGCTGAGTGGACCTAAGGATCGCCCTGAATAGGACATCATCGGATAAAAATCCCCAGCCATGCTTGGATTTGAACCCGGGTCCCTCAGGTTAGCAAGCGAGTGTCCTAACCACTACGCTGCCACGACCCTATATAAAGGAAAATAACATCTAAAAAAGTAATGTGTTAGCTAGCAATATTGTGTAATGCCATGTACAAACAGAAGGTGCGAGATAATCGACATGTATTTTTATGCAACAAAATCGATCAATAAATAATTGGTAGTGAAAACCGAGGGTACGATAACTTGTACCACCATCTCGTTCAAATAAGTTTAATTAGTAGATTATAAAAGTTTTTATTTGTTTCGACGAATTGAAGAGTTATTGGCTGCTTACACAATCTAGACAAGAATATTACTAAATGCATCTTTCGATGTTACCTGCTAAACACAGTTCGGGCATATCCGGCTCGGACACTCGCTATAGAACAAAGAGTCGACATTGAGCAAGGCGGGTTCTTGCGGAGCATTGGAGACGAAATGCCATCAGATGAAGAACGCGGCAATTACCACTCTGGGAGCCGCCCACGACTCGTGGCGCTGGCGTCACTTTCTCCCTCGCTAATGTTCTCTTAACGATTCGCCTTTCGAGGCCCACGGCGCGGGAAATCTCCGCCCGCGTCATATCCGGGCGCCGGATGTTAAGCTGTAACTCCGCTGATGGCTTTACTGATGCTAAATTGGAGATTAAATACAAATATCCTGCCTTTAAAATTAACATAAGTAAGATAATTTTTAAATAAAAATTTTGATGTCGAGAAAAATTAATGCAACAATTCAATATTGCGTAAATATTACATCGATAAAATTATAATGATGGTACGTAAATTGATATGGCTAACTTCAAAACTAAATTTCACTCTTGCAAAAAACAAAAACAAAGAAATCCCTCGCCTATAAGAAAGTACATCATTTAATTCAGTGTCGTAAATTATTTGAATAAATATATAAGGGTGCGGGAGAAGATGAGTGAGATTTTTAATGTTTCAGATTGATAAATGTAAAAGATGCACTTAGAGAATACAAAAAAATTCATGAGCAAAATGCAGAAAATACAAATTCAAATCTCGAAATTTTCTCAGCACATTCACATGTAACCAAAAAATATTATTTATGTAAAATAAATTAAATGTTATTTTAAAATATTGTACATTTGTGAAGGGGTATCTAATTTGGTCATGGATTTACAATCATTCAGACGTTTTGACAGTTTTTTTCAAATCTCTTCAAATAGCACGGCATTCAGTACGTTTTGCAGGGAAATGAAATGTAAAACCGCGATTTTACACACAGCGAGCTGAAAAAGCTTACTAGCAAATAATCTCTACAATTGGTTTCCGTTCTTGAAATCACTTCTAACTCAGAATTTGTCTTCTAAAAAAAAACAACAAAAAACAAACATCATTGTCGATGTCGTGCGAATTCAAATATCCTGGACAACTCAAATGCTAAAGATTAGATGAAAGAAACATTTACAAAGTATACATACGAAACGACTTCTGCAAGATGTACTAAAATTTTTTAAGGATGGACTGAGATGCAAAGTATTTGCACTATATAGATAAAATATGAACCAATTGGATAGCAAATATTAAACTCTTTGAAATAGGGTTACAAACAAAACAACAGTCATCTAAAAAGGACTAAGTTCATCTAAATTGGAGTTCGTGAACTGAAATTCTACTCAATCAGGAGGAATACGTACGGCAGAGAAAAATTATTGAATAAATGTTGTGAGAGTTCTCTCTTATTCTCTGTCTATTACTCTATTACAAATAATCTCTGGTCATCCACAATTCATCAACCATTGGAAGACTCCTACGTATTGCAAGAATATTACAAAAAAGAATTACAAAATTCATTATCCAATTGTAGAATTCAACTTTGAAACACGTTTCCTGCTTTTTGTACCAATAAAGCAAAAGTTTCCCTTAAAATGCAAATAAACCAAGTTTTACTATCGTAAATAATGTATTTAAAGAGCTTTGGAGTTGATAGTTATTAGGCAATGCAAGAATTCCCTAGAAAGGTTTTCAAATAATGTTTCCTTTAACGGATCTCAAACAGTTGCGCTTTTTCCACTTCCAGTTTATTTAAAAATTACGACTGAGGGAAATTACCAATCAATTTTCATTACAATTGTGCAACAATCAATTCTATGACAACTGATCTAAGTACTGCACAGCTTTTGGGAAGCTGCTCCGCATCCATCTCACAGAAAACTAGAAACTAACTTTGCAGGCATTCTGTCTCTGACTTCAAATACACTGAATCATCACAGTATCGGTGGATATGTCACACTCTCAATACGACCAAGGCATTCAAATCTAATCCATTTCCGGGAGTAACACGACACAAAAAACATTAGAATAGAGAGAGTTAAGAATATATTTTGTATGTTGTATGTGTGAAATATTGTATCCATGTAAACAAATACTAGTTTTGGGGAATGACTCATTTGTATTAACAATAAACTATTAATACGATCAATGGCTCATTGCTACATTACAGTCGTCAAGAGAATCTTCATTGAAGCTGTTTCGCAACCAAGTACATGGCGGATCGCGGTACTTATTCCCAAATAACTATATCAATAAAATATGACGGTTGTGAAGAAGGTTCTAGCAGGACTGTATATAAAATTAATACATAAAGAAAAGAGAGAACGGGATTTTAAGGGTACGTGAACAAAAATAAAATAAAACCCACGGAGAATAAGAAGAAAAAAATACGAAAAATATAAATATCTCTATAGAGGGGGCCACTTATTTCCTGGAACAAATTTCCCTTACTTTTCCCGTTTTTTTACTGCATTTTTTACTGACAAGATTTGTAATTTCGTTCTACGTAAAGAAAATATTAAAATCACCTCGATAAATATTGGTCAGCTCTCTTATTTTCCTGTCACAACGTTCAAATTAACAATATTTCCTCAACAAAAATCGAGCAAAAAATAATACTATATTGTATTAAGATTATTAAGGAACAACATCTGGTTTGACAACCCTCTCAAAATT
Organism: Acheta domesticus; assembly: GCA_031308135.1. Lineage (NCBI taxonomy): Eukaryota > Metazoa > Arthropoda > Insecta > Orthoptera > Gryllidae > Acheta > Acheta domesticus. The sequence continues at coordinate 29,639,239 of JAHLJT010009419.1, read as the reverse complement.
TTTCCCTCAATTATAACGATTATTAAACAAATTCTCTTTCCCCCCCCCCCCCCGACTTCTTCAGAGCAATGAAACTACCCGATTTTCCACAGTTTTCTATATTTTCCACAAAGTGGCCGCTCTGTTTATATAAATATCGTTTACACTCGAGGTTTACACAAAGGTTTACGCTCGAGAAGGAACAAAACCGAAACGTCAACGAGCACGCACCGCGAGCCGCCAGCGTAGCTACTCGTAGTGCGTGGCGGAGGACGTCTCGCTGCGTGCGTCGCGCGGTGCCTCACGCAACGGAATGCTAAATGGCCGCCCTCTTGTCCAAGAGACTGTAAACAAATAGCCTAAGTGGCGTCCGCGCGATTCTCCGCAGCGGAACGTCCCGGCTGCGGACGCCGCCCGCTCGCCCTATCCGGAGATTCGCATCGCTCTTCCTGGTAATTTGGGCGTTCTTCACGGCCGGACTGGGTGCGTTTGCTGCATGGAGCTCTGGATTAGAATGCAGACTGGCAATACGGACTGGGCAATTTTGCATGCAACTCTAGCTTAGAATACAGACTCGCGGACTGGGCAAGTTCGCTGCATTGAACTCTAGCTTAGAATACAGACTCGCGGACTGGGCAAGTTCGCTGCATTGAACTCTAGCTTAGAATACAGACTCGCGGACTGGGCAAGTTCGCTGCATTGAACTCTAGCTTAGAATACAGACTGGACAATGGAGACTGGGCTAGTTTGCAGCATGCAACGCTAGCTTAGAACACAGACTGGCAATAGGGGCTGGGCAAGTTTATTGCATGGAGCTCTGGGTTAGAATATAGAGCTTTGGTTTAATGCAGGGGTAGATTCAGTCAGGGTAGATAAATCACAAAATTTATGAACAAAACATATTTCAATAATAAAATAATTAGCCATACACATGTTTGGGAAATTTCATCCCCTTTTCAGTGCCCTGAATTAATCACTTAGGACTTAATTCGCCGCCATCTTGTATTCACTGTCAAAAGACAGGTACGTATGGCTAATTATTTTATTAATAAATACGTATATTTTTAAATAAACTTTGGAGATCCATAATAATTAAAGGAAGGGTTCCCAAGAACGATACCATTCCCCAAATGGGTGCTGGAATCTCCCATGGGGACGACGGTGAATCCTAAGGCAAATGAAGGAAAGCCGAGGGAGTCAAGAGGGAGCGGCCGTGGCGATTAGAAGCAGAACCAAATCCACCATCATTGTAAATATGCATATTTACAATATCAAACTGTTTATAATACATAGATTACAAATATTGCTCGCGTGAGCGAGCCACATCGGCATCTATTTCTTCGTGCAACGGCTGCAGCCATTGAGGCGAATTTGCGGGAGAGGGCGCATGGCAAAACTGAGTGTTGTAATTTTCATCGTGTGTGTTTTGTTGGATATGATGCACTCCTAGCCACTGAATTTTTGTTTCTTTCATATTATTATGTATACTATTTTATTTAAAGGGTATTTTGAAAATCAGTTTTTCATTTTCAGGTGCACTTATAAACTTTGAGCCACCATAGACTGTTTTGAAAACATACATGATTAAAACATGAACTATAGGATGATTATTGTTAAATATCATGCGACGAGTAAGAAAACTAAATTTAAACCATATAACTACATTTTTAATTTTCAATTGTTTGTGAACACTTACAAAAACGTTATAAAAGCATGATGTCTTGAAATGCGTGAGGGCATTGCATGTGCTATATGTGCATCTACTTTAAATCGACCTTGAACCTTTCCTTTCAGTATTGGATACATCAACAAATGATACCCCAACTGGTGACCAAACTAAACGTTTAGAATGCAGAATTTCACAAAATTTTCACGCTTCACGAGAAGTTCCCAATTCTAAATTTTTCTTTCATTGGAATTCCAATTATTTCTTTGGGCGTATTTTGCATGTGGGAACGAAATTTTGAAAGCGAAAAATATTCGAACATTTCAAAACTTAACAACTGAGCCACTAGGGGTTATTCCTAAAAAATTAACCTTCATTCACAAGAACAATAAAATTTAAACTGTTCTCTTATGAAAAAATGAATAAAATTAAAAACTATTCATTTTACCAACTCAGCGAAAGCAGCGCATTTGCCATGCTCGACTATGGCGAAGCTTTTTTTCCCCACCAGAGTTCGGGAAACACGACTGCCCACCACCGTTCCTCACCTTCAGATCCCTCAACCACTCCCAGCCTCCGCACCTCACCACCACTTTTCCCTGCCTCACCACGCCCCTGCTCCGCCCCTACTCACAACCTCCGCCTCCCGCCACAGCCCCCACCTCCATTCCCCGTCCCCACTCCCCTCACTCATTACCACCGCTCCTCGCCACTTCTCCCTGCCATCGCTTCTATCTTTACGGCCCCGCTTCCGCCTAAGCTCCTCGCCCCCGCCAACACTCCCTTCCCGGCCCCGCTCCTCCGATCCCCACCTCCGCCTCTCGCCCCGCTCCCCGCCACCACCCATACCTCCACGCCCCTGCCACCGCAATCTCCCTCCACTCCCTCTCCCCACTGACTATCTCCACCCCCGTCGCCCACCGTCCCCACCCACCTACCACCAGCACCACCGCCACCACTCACCGCCACCGCACCTCGCTTCCTCATCCCGCAAACCACTCTCAGCCTCTGTACCTCTTCGCCGGTACTCGTCCCGCTCCCCCCTCTCACTGTTGCCGCTCCCCGCCTCCTCGCCATCATCACCACTCCTCGCCCGTTTCTTCGCCCTTCACCCCGTCCCTCGCCACCGCCTTCACTCTCCACCCTCTACAATCATACCACCGCTCTCTCCCCACCACTTACTATCTCGACCACCCCCTTGACACCGACCTCGCCGCCACCGCCACCTCGCCTACACATTCCACAACCACTACCAGCCTCTGTACCTACTCGCCGGTCCCCGTCCCGCACCCCCTCTCAGTATCCACGCCTCAGCTCCCGGGCTCCACTCACCACACTCACCAACTCCGCCTCCTTCTTGCACCGTCACTGCCCCTGGCGCCACCGCCACCCTCGCCGCCGCCATCATCGCCACACCGCGACCTTCGCCCTCATTCCCAGCTGCCGTGCGGCGCAGTGCAAAACCTGGTAGCATGTGTGCCCCGGCGAGAAGCCGCACAAAGAAAGGTCGACGCGCGGGGACAACAAATTGGGCCGCGCTTTTTTGGGCGGCCCGGCGCGGCGGTCCAGAGGACTCGCTTCTCGGAAGGTCGCAGGGGGAGGGGGAAGAGGATGGAGAGAGGGTGGAGACAAAGGTGGGGATGAAGACTTCGTGACACGGAATAAAACACGGGAATCTATGCGACTTCACTGGGTTTAAAACGAGAGGAAAATGAAATTGTTTTCAATAAAGAGAAAAATTCTTGGTGCTAAAATGTTTTCAATAACAGGAGAAGCTAGTTTCAAATCCTATACTCCGATTTTTACATAGTGAGAATTCAAGGTCACGAGCTAGACGGAGAGGGGGACGCTGTGATCCAAGCCGAATCTTCGTTACAACTTTAATTTTCAGTATTAGAGCTCCCGATTGGATGATAACGTCCCCTCTCCTTCCAGCTCGTGACCTTGACGAGCCACTACGTAAAAGTGGAGTATAGCTAGTTAATACTATTATTTTGAATGAAGCGAGATTTGATAGTTTATTAAGCAACTGTATATTTCGCGGAGAATCGTTAAGGAATTACTGTAAACTTACATCATCATTCACATTATTATTCTATGCTGATAACAATGCAACATTTCATTCGTGTGGTTGCGAAACACTGTGCCCGAGACAAAGTGAGCAGGGGTCGCGTCGAGAATTACGTCATTAGGTTGCCATTACATTTCATTTAAAATCCGATTACAGCCCTAAATGCTAAATTTGTCGATGGATTGGATGCTAGTTCGCATGAAAAACGTGAACCCATCATTCATTATGTAAACAAACTACACATTGTATTCGTAACTGGATTTTTTGACAAAGTGCATCACGACCTCACAATGCCCACGGAAAGCTACATTTACTTTCAGATGCATTTTCATCTCCCCTGTCTCTCATTCAGCTTCCTCCCAATTTTTTCTAGTGAAAGTCAGCGGGATGTAGCTGTTGGCGGTCAAGTGTTGGGAAAAGTGTAATATTATAGAATTAATCAGTCCAAATCTTACAATATCAATATGCAGACCTTAGGACTACTTCTTGGCTAGCTCTATAAACGATGCATCAAAATTCATTGCATGAACTGCGAAGAAGTTGGAAAGGGAATAGTAATTCATCGAGGACGACAATATCACGAAATCGACGAGGTCAAAATGACGCGATGAATGTTAAGGTGAACAAAACGAATGAAAGGAAATGAAACGAATTTTCAACGAAAAGCACAGTCAAAGAAAATACACAATGACAAATGTTATTTCAAGACTTAAAGGCATTCTGTCACTAAATTTAATGTTGGAAGTTTTAAAATTTCCTCTCTCGTGAGCCATGGAATCTAAATAATTATCGTGAAACACGATAAATCTCTCTTTGCTGTGAAGCGCGCGGGGTTGGTAGCACTGGCCGGTCCGCTGCAGTGGTTGTGGTGTCATTAGTCTCGGCGTGGAACGTTTTCACTTTCTCGCGTACGTGGTACAAAACGCGAGAGGCACAGAGCATGGAGCATGCGGCCACAGCGGCGGCTCGTATTACAGACATAACACTCGAGGAAACACATGGAGCGGTTATTCTATGATGCAGAGAGTTTGATAATTGAAGGCTTGAAATAAAGAAGGATGTACGTGTCACTTTCATACTAGAATCTAATACATCAAATGAGTGTGTGTGTGTATATATATATATATATATATATATATATATATATATATATATATATATTTTACGTTAAACCTATTGGCACATACCACTCCTGTCATTCCTTATAATCGCGTAACACTATCAAGAAATGCGTCTGGATTTCGGTTAATTATGTTATTGTTCTGGTAAAAACTTAAGTATAACAGAAATGGCACTTATGACCTTCTTTATTTTAAGTTTTCAATTCCACGAAAAATGATTAGAGAATAATTTTGCAAGCAGATTTCTTCATCTGTTACGGATTTAAGTTAACTGAGAGGTGGCGAATTGAACTTTGAACTTTGACCTTTTTTCCACCTTCTCAATTTTGGTCAATCACAACGGTTTAACAAAGTTTTGATTCATGCATGTTTAATTGAGGATGAGACAGAGAGGCAAGGGAGAGTTTATTTAACACAAAACGTCCTTGAACTTTCATCAGGCTCAGTTCGGTTTCTTTAACTTTTATAACGAATTTTAGAATTTTTAGGGATATAAAGTTAAAAAATAAAAGAGCTTCTTGAATTTTATTTATGTGTCAAGCGTATTTAAGGTGGACGTAATTTACCTTTTGGAAATATTAATTGAATTTTTATGTTTTTTGCTGTACAACTTGGTATGAAATTTTTGGTTCAAGAAGAACGGAATACTTCTGAATATATTAAAATATAATAAACATAAAATATATTAATAAATCGTTGGAAAGAGAAAACTTCATGTAAACTCTAATCCTTTTCATGAAAATATCCTCATTGTGGTTAAAAAGAAGTTCTTTTAAATTACAAAATCGAATTGTTTCTTTTCTATTTTTTTTATTACTGAAAACAAATTATAGCTGATATGATTAAATAGCTTTCCACCAAACTTGACATTTTTCTGAATAGCACTTGTTTCGAAATTTAAATGCCATTCGAGAAATCTACTTAGAGTGTTTGGCATAAGTGTCTACTAGCAGCGTTCACGAATACTGCCAGCAGCTGTGCCCAATTTCCCATTACGAGAAAAACATGTTTCATGTAATTTTTTTTCTCATGTGAAGAAATGAGTTATACCAAATTGCTCTTTCATTGAAATTGAAACAACATATGCTGCACATTTCGTCCATGTCAAAGAAATATCTAAGAAAAATGTGTTGAAAATTACCCAGCATGACTGTGGAGATAAAGCTGCGTAATGTTTCAACTTCCCACTTTCAGCTGTTGGACCGCCAGGAGTTCTGCATTCGGCAGAGCTCTTGCGAGTTTGGGAACCTCTCCGACTCGAGTGACTTGACAGACTACAAACCCTTTTCCAGGACACGAAATGAGCAAGTTGCTCTTTCGACTTGCTCTTTTAGTGATGATTCAAAACTTTTCCATCCATCTTTTGTCTTTGTTTATGACATCACGAGAAAATTATTCAAAATTTCCCAACTTGACGGCCGAGAAATTACAATACTTTGTTTTACTAGCATTCCAACTCTAATTTGAGCTCGTCAATACACGGTCTGATCGCCGCCTACTGAATTCAACCGAGTAATGGCGAGTTTGCAAATCTCTGGAGATCAAGTGGGAACTCCACAGACCGCGCGTCCTACCCCAGGGCGCGAAAGGAGCAAGTTCTTGAAAAGCGAAATTGGCTCGAGGTGACGCTCCATTTCGCGCATGCGAACTAGTCCGCCATCCAAAGAGCTTGTTGAAGTTGGAGATCCTTCCTTAGGAACTTCCTTAGTTCCCTATTACCAGTGCCAGCCTTCGCCTGCGACGTGACCATGAAATGCGCCGCAAATATGAGTCGCGATGGGGGCAGTTGCGTTGAACGCGAGCGAAACAGTATTCGCGTTTATGGCTGCGGCTGTTCACGATATTCATGTTTATGGCTCTCACGTTTTAGGGGAAAGCGTATTATGGATTTATTGGCATATTAGGAAAGACATTCCATAGGTAACAACGCACTTAACGTGATGAAAGCACTGCTATGTGTTAAGGTGCTTTAGACTTAATGACCGAGTTTAGAAATTTCTTCAATAATTCAGCGAAATTAATTTCGTGTCAGAGAAGAGTTGAGAAATAAAACACTTTAATATCAAGGTGGCCGGAAATCCGCTGGAAGGGAACATTTGGAAGATCATTGTCAGCAACATTTTTCATGACGTTATCACTAATGAATATCACGTCACTAGTTTCCAGTGAATACAATTTGATTCCCGCAGATTCAAAGCCCAATTCTTTGTGTTCCAAACGTTTGTTACAGAAGCCCCAAATCTTAAGCTCACATGATCTTTCAGAAGTTTTACTTTATTTCGTTTCTCTCTCTCGTATATTTTTTATGGTAAAAATATTTAAGTCATTAATTAATTTAGTAAATACATTAATAATTTAAATATCAGTAATAATAAAAAATGTACTGCATACGTATACTAAAATTATTAAATTGTTGTTTTGTAAAAGGATAGTGAATAAACCAATCACTTGATGTATTTACGTCATTGCATGAGACATCACTTTTCCATGCAGGAACTAATTTTGATTCCAATGAATGGCTATTTTCGACCCTAACTGAAAGACTGCATTGAACCCAACAATCCAACAGTGGACGTGCATCTTTCACGCTAGTTTTTTATACTTTCCTTCTGAATTAAAAAGAGTTCATGAACTCGCAACGACGCTCAATTCCAGTCTAACCCAGGGATGTTGCTTAGACATTAGCCACATCATGATAATTCATACCTATTCCTATTTCCATTTATATTTCAGAAGAGGAGCAAAGACTAGGCATTTGCCTCCCTAGGGACATAGGTCTTTTTAGTTGTAACTACACGCTTGTGGTGGTATTACTTTAACTAACAACACGTAATTTCAGAGCAAATCGCAAGCGATTTCAATGGTAAAATTTTGAATAATCAACTCTTGCTATTTATAGGGATAACTGAAGCTTGACGTAATTTCCCTGAGAGACGAACAACGATTAGAGTTCGTATAGACCATGCGGGGAAAACGAAAGCAAATATTGTTAAAACAATAACTAAGTTTTCCTAGATTATTTTCTCTGTACGCAGTGCTTCATCTTCTAGTTATGGATGAAAACGTGAACTTCTATTTGCATTTATTTGGATACAAGCTATTGAATCAAAAGCAACAGTCTCTGACGTTAGTATCAAAAATAGATTACAAATTCAAGTCCCGATGCACTTTCGTCCCTATTCCTACGACAGATCATTAGTTACGACATAAAAGGTGAAAGACAACCTTTCAAAATTATTTTCTTTCTCTCTTCACAAACTTGTGACATTCTGAGTCTACTGCATTTCAAAGAGAAAACTCCGTAACGCAGTTTATTTACCTTCTTATGCTCGCAACTTTCAAGTAAAAAAGTTATTTCACAAGCTTTTCAAATTTTCTTCCTGTAAGAAACAAAATTACTTCTCGGGGGATACTGCGACGGTAGGAAAGTCGACGCAGGACGACGTGTATTTCAAAAAATTTTTTAGCGTGTTAAAGCAAATTAACGAGTTTTGCGCAAGGGCAAAACACACTTACTAGAGTGTCATATAAACGCGCGAATACAGAGTGTGAGAATGAGGGCAATAAAATGTAAAAAGTGATGGGTCGGATTTAATGAGGTGAAAACAGCATGGAAATGAATATGAATCATGCAACAGATACGGATCAAATAAGGACGTGTTAGGATTGTAACGGTGTGAAGGTAGCCCATGAGATTAGCAGAAAGACACATGTGCTGAAATGAACTCAGAATGACGCTTCTTTTCAGAAGCAAATCAAATGCATTATTTAGTTCGAGGTCAAGGAACTTCACTATTTTAACTAATACATTAATTCACTATCACTTTTCATCACTATTATCACTGATCAAACAACAAAGCCTTGTAAACTGTGTAATAAAAAAATTGAGTGAAATAACTCTTATGAAACATCACTAACATTAAGAATTAGTATTTATGTTAGAGTTTGTGGTTATCCAGGAAATGTGTTTGATTTAAATTGGATACGCATTCAATTTTGGATACGCGTTTTAAGAGCAGTCGTCGTTCAGTCTGGAGATCAAAACAAGCATTTTCAATGCCAATCTTAGCTCAGAAACACGGATAAAATGAATATTAAACATCCACTTAAATACGTTTGCATCTCCTCTCGTACTGCTGGGTAGCAGAAAATACCCCGTTCAAAATTATCGTGACGTTTAAAAAACATAACTTCCACAATTTGCATTCAAAATAAATAAATATCTTTGACCAAAAGATCGACGTGTCCTCATTATAACAGTTCACTGATAACAGTTATTCAATTTTAATTAATTTCTTTTGTTTTGAAAGAGATTGCCTATACTTTCACAATCCGTTAACAAATTTATTGAGTTATCGTTCAACTCATAGTTTAGTAAGTTAAAAGCGTTATTTTGTTTTACTTGCAATACAGTGGATACGAAGGAGGTAAATGAAGTTTTACCAACATTATTAGAAAGAGGACAATTTTCTGTTTCAGGGAAAATATGTACAGTAGATACGAAGGAGGTAAATTAAGTTTTACCAACATTATTAGAAAGAGGACTATTTTCTGTTTCAGGGAAAATATCTGTTTGGACTGAAAAATGTGGACTTAGTAACTGGAAGTGGCCACTTTTTCGATTGGAACAGCCTCTTATTTATTTACACATATTTACGCATTTAATTATTTTATTTTCGAGCAAAGAATTTTCGACTCGACCTACGACCCCAATCGGTCCGAGCGCGCCTCCAGGCGGAAAGCCTCAGGTCGGAGCTCCCCGTCCAAGCAGGCAAGTGTGCCGAAAATATTGTCCCAGCTGGGAGGCGCGGGCTGTGGTCGCGACGCCGCCGCGGGCGCGCACGAGGGGCAAACACGCTCGCTCCCGCCGCCGCCGCGTCAACACGGGACGCGAACGAGGGCGCGTGGCCACGCCAAGTGGGACGCGCCGTCGATACGTGCGATCGCCAGCGCATACGAAGGACGCACGCGCATTCCCAGGAAGGCGAATCGGTGAGGGATTTTGATTTTTCTACTCCCATTGCATAACGCTGCCATCTGACAGTTGCATAATGATAATCATTTCAATACAGTTTTCATTATGATACAGGTTCTTGACCAATCACAGAGAAGTTTACAAACCAAGTATTGACAATTAAAAATTGAGAATCGTTTTAGCAGTTTCGTTCGATTGTGTACATTCAAACTGTATTTGATATTATATTATGCCTAAGAATTTTAATTTCTTTTATTAGTAGTATTTTTTTCGTGGTATATTATTTAAAATAAAGTGGATGGTAATTTCACTTTGATCCTATTTGACTAGCGCAATACTCCCTAGCAGGCGGACAGGTAACCAGAGCCACCTGCGGCAGCATGTGAGGGTAGATTTAGGTAGCTGTCCGCTAGGTGGACGTGTCTGAATCAACTGCCACGACACTACTTATTGTAAAAGTTTAACTTATAAAAGTCGTAGAAAAAGTACCGTATGAAACTCGATGTAATGGGTATTAATACATCATCGTTTCGTAATGTACTATTAGTTGATTTTCTTTCTTCAGTGCTTGATTAATAAAATTTTAAGTCCCGGAATGCGCCCCAAATTATGAATTTATTAGAAACAGTGGTATACTTAAAATATAATTAAATAATTATTCCAGAGATACCGGAACGCCGTTCCGTCGCGTTCCGCCAGAAATCAAGTCCTTGTTTTCTTAAAAAAACAACAACTTATAAACTGGGTGTAAAGAGGAGGAGAAGTACGATCTGCCTGCGTTTTGTTGAGCTTCAGAATCTTTTCCACACCTTTTTACTATACACAGTTGAATAACGAATAAAAGTACCAACAAAGCGAGGCGAGAATCATTTGAAAACTAGACATTTTCGCTCCCAAGTTATAGAAAATTTATTTGCATCGATAGGCTAACTATACATATGATTTGATAGTATTTTTAAAAAGTGGCAACCTACATCCCCGGCTCTACTCCTTCCTCAACTGACAAAGGGAGAGCTTAACAAAACACGCGCTTACCGAAGATACGACGGTGAGTCAATTGAAAACCGTAAAAGTATAATAAAAATCCAAATGTGGCGCTAGTGTCCTGTAAGTTGATAGGCACGTTTGCGATACTGTGCCAGATGTTTCCTCGGTGGCATCATTGGGAAGAAACACAAACTCCGGCGCAGGAACAGTTTAAAATGGCTGCTCCACTAGCAACGTGCAACAGCGTTCTGTGGTTCTGTTTTTGCGAAATGAAGGTGTGAAACCGATTGACATTCCTCGACGAGTGAAGGTTCAGTATGGTGACGCCTGTTTGTCACACAGCAAGTGTACGAATAGTGTCCGAATTTCACAAATGGCGTGACATCCGTGGCCAACGCCCCGCGTCCAGGCCCGGCACATCGCGTTGTGCTTCCAGAGACCATTTCAGCAGTTGAAGCAATCGTGATGGACAACCGCCGAGTGACATTAGACGACATTGAAAAAGCTGTACACATTAGTCATGGTTCAGCACGTCACATTGTGCATGATGTGCTCCAATTTCATAAGGTGTCTGCAAGAAGGGTGCCCCGACAACTGACCTCAGAATCGAAACAGCGACGAGTGACGCATGTGAAGAACTTTTGCGGCGCGTTGAACGTGACGGTGATGCCTTCCTTGGACGAATCGACACCGGGGACAAAACCTGGGTCTGGCTTGAGATTTGGATGCCTCTCACATCCACCTTACTCGCCCGATCTCGCCTCGAGCGATTTCCACGTGTTTGGGCTCCTCAAAGAAGCAATGGGCGGAAAGTAGATCCATTTGGATGATGGGATACGCCACGCGGTGTAGAAGTGGTTGCGCCGTCTCCCAGAAATATTTTTTCTACGGAAATTCAGGCACTTCGGAAGCGCTGGCAGGCATGTATTGAGCGTGGGGGAGACTATGGCGAAATATGACACAGTTTTGTACCATGTGTATACAATAAATAATATTTAAAAAAATAATTACTGTTTTAATTTGACTCACCCTCGTACATTTAAGTCCAGAAAAAAAACAAGGCACCATCTCAGAATTTGCTCAATGGAAATTGGACGAAAAACCTGATCGAGACAAGGGTCATTACTCACAAGCTGATTATAATTCTAATGGTATAAATGCTACAATCTCTGTTACTGAGTTGTCGTCACCCTATCATCTTGGTGAATTGGTACCGGGTACGATACTTCAGCTGGAACACTAGCCTCGGCATCATTGTTGACTGGAAAGTTTTAGAGTCCCGCCCGAAACGTATTTTTGATGCTACTTCTTCTCTGAACCAAAATACGCCTCTCTCGAGAAGACTTCTAGTAGCCGGCACCTCTGATAGATAGTTTTCTGTAGTTTCTCTGATCAATACCAAGCGAATGGCTGAGCAATACTCTAGAAAGCATGCCAAGTTCCACCTAAGATCTTTCCCTCCTCATCCCTGTCCCCTCCTCTCCATTTACACGCACTGCTCAACTGCTCTCCGGAGACTTAGACCGTGGCTACGGTGATACCTGGAAAGAGAAATATCCCACAAGCCAACATGAAGGTCGGTGCCGAATCTCACATTTCTGAGAGGGAGCAACACCGCGACCTCTCGGTGCACTAACATGCACTACGCATACGAAAGTATTGATGTGCTTGAAATCAGTAAACATTCACTCACTAGTTGAATTGTTGACAAAATACAGAATATCTATGAAACTGTTCGGAGAACTGATTGTCTATGAAGCTTACAGCTAAAAGTATCTGGAAAGGAGTAAAGGCCACCACGGCCCTGGAGACATGATTTCATTCTCCGGTTGCGGTGACTAATGTTTTGAAAAATTTGAATTATAAAATATTTGATTTGTTTTAGATAACCCGTCACAAAACATATAATGTTGCAGAAACTAATTGTGATGGAAATTTGAAGTTTGTATCTCTATACTGTTCATCCTACGCTTTGAGCGCTACGGTTATTTGAGGTCGAGGAATCGTTCGACTCACAGGTGGGAATGAGGACTGAGTGAGGAAGGAGAACATGGTACATGTTCATTGTTTCAGGTACAGCAGTAGTAAGTGTCTGGGAGTGGTAGGTAATCCACGAAAAAACGTATTAGAGAAACCAGCCTCCAGAATTTCCAGCCAGTATTTAGGTTCGACCGAGCTATTTTTCTGGTGTCGAAAATCCGAAAATCGTCCGGACAGGAACCTTGGACTCCCATGCCTACGAAGTATCCTTTCGGGCTCTCAACTACTTGAACTATCACAACAAAGAGGATGGAGGTTGGCAGTTTTCCCTATTTGGAACGTTCAAAACTCCAGGAGAAGGGCGTCGAAATCAACGAATTGACGAGTGAAACGAAAACCATCTTCACTTCCGCAATCCAGTCACAATAAATGCCAAGAATTCTCCTGAAAATATTGTATTTTACAATTTTCTTGGTTTGAACATTACAGGGTGGAAACAACTAAATACACACAAATAAAGTAATTTTATCTCTGTCAAGCACAGATTAATAATTTTTCAACAATGGTAATCACTCTCGAGGGACAATCTTTGGTATGCCCTGTAAAGTTGCATTCAGGGAGTAGATCTTCATAATCTGAATTTCAAACTATATAATTTTTTTTGTATTTAAGGTCGCATCAACTACTAGGTCATTAACGACCACTATTAGATGTAACGTTATGGTATGAGGATGAAGCGGTATGGTGATGATAGGGAGTGAAAGGACGAACACATACAACCATGCCCAAGACGGGACTCGAACCCGCGACCCCATGGTCCAAGATCACTACGGCACTACTGCTTTAGCGATCTCGGCCACGGGGCCGACTTAAATGATATTGTTTCCACTCTTGGCTTCATGTTTCCACCCCTTCCAGAGCATTTCTGCGAGACAGTCACCGCCCCCAGAGCTTCGCGACGGTTCGAGAAACGGCGCCGAGTTCGGAATCGGTTCGAGCAGACGGCAGGGACCGCGGTGGGGCCGCGGGGACGCGCTCCCGCGAATAGAGAACGAGAAACCGACGCGCGACTCAGCAGCAGCAGCAGTGCCAATGACGCACGGTGTGTCGAAACATGTGGTCTCGCGTACTCTGTGATTTTGGAGCAAGCCTCTGACATAAGATGTAGAAAAAATATAAATTAGAATTTTTAAAATATGCACAATTTTTAAAATTTTTCGAATTTTTCTGTTCCTTTTGTCACACTCATAGTTTTGTTTCATGGTAAAAATTTAAGTCAGTATGTTCAGAAAGCATATTTTTGAAAAGAAATATGAGTCCTTAAGAGGACAGGCACAGGTGGTCCTAGATTAATAAAATTCCGTAATGTAACTCTTTTCAGTATTTGTTTCTTCTTTTTGATATGGCCCTTTTACATGGACTAATCTATACTAAATTTTATTATGTACATTTATACTTCCAACGTATGTGAGCCTTGAAAATGAGACCACACATAGTCTTGCAACGTTGGCTGTAACGAGTATTTTTATCAATTGCTAAATCATTAAAAATAAATCTACTGTTCATAATAACACTTCGACCATTCCCCCCCAGGTTAAATATGAGTAGTTTTTGTGTAATAATACCATGAAGAGAAAAAGTTTCGTTGCATCGCGCATTCTAACTAATTGAAAGGCTCAGGAGGACAAGGGGCTATCCGACATGGATATAGATCTGAGATATTGAAGGTTTTAACTCCAACTTTCCTAATAAAACTCAATACATTTTTATACTTTCAAACACAGTACGTTTGCATACAAATACATTTGAATTTAAGTAACATATTACACTAAAAGAACAATATTATTAGTGCTATATAACGCTAATAATTTTCTTATAATGTTCTAGGTGCATTGCTTAATATCACTGAAGCACAGACTACCAATCATTGTCAGCAGAAGGATCCGTTCAGGTGATATGAAACATCTCTGCCCTAAGCAGGAGGCCTTTACCGTACTAACGAATGTATAGGCTTGTAAATAATGATAATAATAATAATAATAATAATAATAATAATAATAATAATAATATTGCAATAACTATGCAAGACACCCAGAATGACAGAGACACTGAACTTCTGATGCTACTTAACATGAAATTTGAGACACAGAAAATGTTAAAGAAATCGTGGAGAGACAAACCACTCCACGGACAATACCTAAAAAGAATGGACAAGGTGCAGATCAATAAAGATCAATCATTTATGTGGCTTAAAAGGGGAAGAATGAAGCCAGAATCGGAAGCACTTGTAATAGCTGCCCAAGATCAGGCCTTGAGAACACGACATTATGATAAAGCGGTTCTCAAAATTTCCCAAGATGATAAATGCCGCATTTGTCAGGAACACGTAGAAACCATTGATCATATTGTCTCAGCTTGTCCAATTCTAGCAAAGACCGAATATTTGAAAAGACACGACAGGGTGTGTAGCTACCTCCACTGGCAGATCTGTACCGCCCTCGAAGTTCCAAACACATGCCCCAAGTGGTACGAACACTCACCGAAACCGGTGACGTCTGTTGGATTGTGTACGATATTGTACGACCAACAAATTCAAACTGATCGCACGATAGCAGCAAACAAACCGGATATAGTCATCCGGGATATGGAGAAAAAATCATGTTTACTTGTCGATGTTGCTGTACCTTGCGATCAAAACGTCGTTACCAAGGAGGCAGAGAAACGTCTTAAATACAAGAGTTTGGAAATCGAGATCAGCCGAATGTGGGGCGTAAAAGCACAGGTCGTACCGATAGTTATCGGAGCTCTGGGATTTGTTCCGCAAAATTTGAGTAAGAACTTGTCTAAACTCCCAGGTAATTCAAAGGACTGGGAAGTGCAAGAAATAGCTTTATTTGGAACAGCCCACATTTTGCGCAAAGTACTGTAGAGGCACCGATAGTCCCTAGATCTACTCCTTAGGTAGCTGGTTGCAACCTGGAGTAGATTTTATATTCAGCCGACTTATAACATCTTTAGTCGTGATGTAATGGAATAATAATAATAGGTAGGTAGGTAGCTGCTCCTTCGTTAGCTGGTTGCAACCTGGAGTAGATTTTGTATTCAGCCGACTCATAACATATTTAATCGTGATGTAATGGAAAAATAATAATAATTAATAATAATATTGCTAATAACTTAATTTCACAAAAAATGTGGGATAACCCCTCGTTATACTGAGCCCTTCATTTCTTTCAAAGCGCTTCCCTTCGCGTGCATTGCGGCCCAGTGTGTATCGCGGCGGCGGCAGCCGCGCAGACGGAGCCGGACGCGCCGCCGTTAGCCGTTCCCATTTGTCGTGGCTCGCGCGCGCCGTCGCCGACTGCCGCCGCCGCCGCCGCCGCCAGCGACGCCGCACGCCGCGCCGCCTCGTGATGGCTTCCGGAGCGCACGACCGCACTTCCCGCCCCCCACCGCCGCCGCGGCCCACTAATCGCGCCTTCATTCATTCGTGGGACGCGCCAGCCGGGTTGGCGCCTGCGAATCCAGTGCGAATTCTTAATCGCGGGACCAGGACCAGGCACAAAATAAATTTAAGACAGCAGAGAACGGATGTCGGGAAATTTTCTTTTGCAAATCGAACGATTACGGAATGGAATAGATTGCCTGCAAAAACCTTTGAACCCTTTCCTCAAAGCGTTCAACAGTTTAGTAAATTAATTTAGGGTATTATTAAGTAAATGAGGGAGAATAGTGGGTTATATAGCGATGCATAAGTGTTCTATTGTGAAGTGAGGTGTCGTGCAGCGTATAGCAGAGAAATAAAGAAGGAAATGTTTTCAGGTCTTAGTGAAGTGAAGTGCAGTGAAGTGCAGTGTGATCCTAGTGCAGTGTGAGTTTTTTCTCTTCTTGTTCTTTTCTCTCTTAATGTAATTTAATGTTTAATGAATCAGTCAGTTTTTATATTATTATCATTATTTTACCATTATTACTATAATTCGTATATAATTTGCTAGTTATATTACCTTATTATTATTATTATTATTATTATTGTTGTTATTATTATTATAATTATTGTTGGTTTTAGTGTTCTATGTTACTGACAGACTGTGTATATTTATGTTTTTGTAATTAGCTGCCACCGGGTTATACCCAATTGCAGTTTAAATAAATCTATCTATCTATCTATCTATCAATTGATGTCACTGCACTGCTTGTGACCGGGAGTTCGTAGGGATCGAGTCCCGACAGTTGGATTTTGGACACTAACAACATACCTATTTCGAATTCCGTCTCTGGAGGAGAATTCTAGCAGTCGGCTGCCCTGATCGGTAGTTTTCCGTGGATTCTCCGAACACCACCAGGTGAATGGAGGTGTATCCTAGCAAACGGGCAAAGGACTGCGATCTTTCCTTCCTCTTCACTATCCTTTTCTCATCTATTACAATTACATGCACTACACTACCACACATGCCAGGAGATCAGTCGGGAATCTGGAGCTTATCCCGGCTGGTGCCGTGCCCTGCTAATGAGGATACCTGATTGAGAAAATGCCGCATACCGACGAGTATGTCAGCGCCAGATCTCGCTATCCAGCGGGGGAAAGATCACCACCACCTCCAACGATTTAACATGCACATACAAGACTAATGAGCCTGGCATTTGACGCGCCCGGAATCACTTATGGATCATAATTGCGGGCCATTGTCGGCGGTTGAGTCGCGGATTCGGTTAGGATTTCGGACTGTAGTATCCATGTTCGTGAGTTCACAGCCGTGGATTTTAAAGGAGGATAAAACTTCGTACGCCTTCCTTCGGTGGGGTGGGGGAATAAAGCCGGCTTGCCCATTTCGTAGATATACTGCATCTTAAAGAACCTCAACCCTAAAAGAAACCTGCGAGCTAAATTCAAATCGCCGGTTTCGTCGCTTGAATGGTACTTTCTTTCTTTGCTGGATTGGCAAAGGAGCATAGCGAGATACGCGAGGTCAGGCGGAAAAGCTGACCTGATGACCCGAGTCTCTCGACGTAAAATGTGACGTCTTTGATTTGTGCATTCAGAATTACAGGAGAATCTTCTTATACTGACTTGACTTACATCTAAGAGAGAAAAATGAAGTGGTTCCACACAATAGCTACCTAAATTTAATTTCATAAAAACTTTTACGAAATGTCAATTTCACTTTCTTGAACACTACCTTGTGAGTCTGAACCCAAAATCTTAATTTCTAATTGTTTGTATTTTCATGTATGATTTCGTATTAACACGTATATTCTAATAATGGATAGCGCACCAAGTGAGCATCCACAAAACCGCAAACTAAACTTCGAGGATTTATCGCACTATGTACTATCTGGTTCACATTAAACAGATCAAACGGGCTAAGGACCACGCCCGATCTTTCCTTCTTCTTTGACATATCCTTCCTCTCTCCTTACACGCACACATACATTACACATTCACTACAATACCAAGACACATACCTACCATACTACAGACACTTAAATTGACACCACACGCATGACGGGACACCAGTCGGGATCTTACAGCTTGTCCCGATTGTAGCGATGCCCCGCTAGGGTGATATACGTGATGGTAAAATCCCCGCCGACGTATAGTTTGGCCCAAGATCGCAACATTCAGCGGGGACAAAGATATTCATTGCATTGAGACTAATGTCCTTAGCAGAGGACGTGCCGGTTAAAATGAGTCAATCGAATCGTAGGGGAAGCGACCACTACCCAAATCTCCCGACCTGATTTCTTTGAAGTTTGCGACGGTCAACTGTTACCTTCCAAATGATGATGAATATACGTATTGCAATTACGCTGAAAGAGCATTAACTGACACAGATTCCAAGCGCTCGGCGACATCGCGATGAACAAGTGAAGAGTATTAAAGTTGACTGTAAGACAGCAGCCAATATTTATAGTAGGAGGGTCAGTCAAAGTCATAGTGCTTACGCACTGAAAAGATTTAACTACAGTTAGTACTAATTTAAATTGAAATCCAAGTCATCACATTGATCACATCCAAGTGGTCAAAATGAAGTATTTTTTAAAACGCAATAATATTACGCCCGAAATAATAGAGCTTTACAAGACCTTCTCGGAAAATTGCTTTACGTTGGGCGTTCTACAGTGGTATTTACTGGTTCCACAAAAACGGGTGATAGAGGTGATAGAGATGTAATATTATCAGTGAAAAAACTGTAATTCATTCCTTTGCGACTTTACACGATCTCACAGGCCTAAACTTCTGCCGATAGAGATCTAAATACAAGTCACAGGTCAACAATGAAATTTATATAGCTTGATTGTTTCCTGTTTCGACCACGAAGATATGAAACAAATAAACAAAACAATATTATGCAAACGTACAGGAAAAAAGAGGCAGATAATTTATTTTATACCTTGTTTGGAAGCAATGCTTAATGATTTTACAAGTCTGAGTAACAAGAAAAAAAAACATATCCCCTCTAGAAAGCCTCCTTTCAGCATATCACAAAACTTCGAGTCATAATTCACCATAATTGATTTCATTTCAATTATTAATTTTAGGAACTATCATTGAGAAACGTCAAATGTTATATTATCTATAATTCATTTGGTGTATATTACATCCTTATTTTAACGTTCGACTACAATTGTAATGTCCGCATTCCTTGCGAAATGGCTAAGGCCTGATTTCGAGCAACGAACTGTCGTAGCAATGGAAGTTGACCATCGCCGTGATTGAATCGCATAAGGAAGTGAAGAATCGCGCGCTGCGGCCTCGTCCACAGCGGCAAACGAGGCGACGAAGCTCCTTCGCTCGGAAAGAGCAGTTCGGTTCGGGCTGGACAGCGCAGATAGAGGGAGACGGATGGAGGCGGAGTTCTTCCGACAACCCGCCCGCGCGACCTCGCCGCGATGCTTCGCTGTCCAATCTCGCACAGTGTGTTGTTATGGAAAAACTTTTTTACGCCGTTTCTCATAAACGTTCTTCCGAATCTGCGGACGACGAGGAAAAACAGATTGGGCCGGGGCATTCACCTCCGCAAAACTGTCTGGCCTGGAGGAACGTGGGAACAATAAACCACGCTTTTTCCACGGACGATACCCTTGTTTTCTCCCCTCACGGCAACTGAACGTCCACGTCCATTCTCTCGCAAGATGTGTTCGAAGGAATAATTGAATGAGGCAGAGATTACAGTTATTCGTTTGAAGTAAAGCGCGTAAGGAGATGTATCGGTCATTACACGTGACCGCACATCCAATAAGCCTGCCCGAATAAAGCAATCCGCAGGATGAATGCTGTTAGCGTCATCCCTGATGTCACTCAATGACACACATGACGTCATTGTGGTCGGGGGCTGCGATGGGTGAGAGTTAGTGGCCTCGGAGGGGAATGACGGTGTGAGGGAATGCGGATGCGGGGATGGAGGGGGCGGTAACGCGAATCTCCCACCTGCACCATCGACCATCAGGTGGCGCGCAGTGTGGTGATTATTCCTTTCTCTTTCTTCATTCAACGGATCTTCGCTCATTAAAACGATGAGTGTTTTGGGGTAATTCTCTCACTATTCTAACACAATAGAACATTGTACAACAATATAACGTGTCGTCTTATTCTCTCCGTTGCAGTACATTAATTGACAGCCAGATATTGACGTATTTAAATCTGTCTTCGATATCCGTTTCAATTTAATATCATATATCCTTAACTTAACAATGCATTATAACCATATTCTAGTACTTATTTTCTCAATTCAACATAGGCAGCATTAATTATCCATTTCCTTAATATATTCTTTCGATTCTAGTGTTCTTTAGTACTGTCTTCAACTTCGAAAGATGCCAAATATAAAATTACGTTGGTTAAAAAAATCAGTTCATCTAAATTTCTTACAGTATTAATTTTCAAAGTGCATTTTGTAACAGTAGCATTAAACACCGTTTACCACTTTCCATATTACAGTTTGTTGTAATTGCGGAACATCTTCCCCACTGCAATATCAGTTGAACCACCAAACGCTCCTCTGAGAACTACAGTTCGTATTAGACTGCAGAATTTCGAGTCTCATTTCGAAGTTAAATTTTTGAAATATCAATTGTCAATTTACAAGCAGTTTGAACTAGTTTTTAATAGTATTCATTTTTCTTATGAGAGTGGTCACAAAATAATTGTTTCTAATTATTCGAAGTAACATCGCACTTTGACATATGAGAAAATATGAAACTCAACGAAATTTAGCGGACTTAGGCGAGAAGGCATTTTTGTCATTCTAGCATCCGACAACTCGAACAAGCCG
>JAHLJT010009419.1:29184330-29617187 GCA_031308135.1 Acheta domesticus | reverse complement strand
TTTATACTAGGTATTCTCATCTGCTACTCTTGCCATTTAAATTGCAATATGACGTTTGAATTATTATGCACATTGTTGCTTTTCCTACTTTTGAAAAAACATCAATTTTCTTCTTACGCTACCAATAAACTACTCGTGAATTACGGAGAAAATTTGTCGGATCCCTTTTGAGATAGAACTAGAAATTAACTGTTCACGAAAGTCGAAGAAATGATTATTAGAATAATTCCAATTAGTGTGGCAATACCTTTTAATTCTTTCCTCATCGTGACACTACACCTCCGCGACCAAACACGCCACATTCCTTTCACAACAACGGCGCGCCGATCGCCGAAGATAATGGCAGAAAGAACGCGCCGCGTCACGGCATCTCCCGTAAGGGGGCGACGGCGACGACGGCGGCAGTGGCAGTGGTAACGCGGCGGCCCGTGTGAATGGGAGGCTCGTAACCTAGAAAACAAGCGGAGATGCGGGCGAGGCAGCGGCGGCGGCAGCGGCGGCGGCAGCGGCGGCGGCGGCGGCGGCGGCGGCAGCGGCGGCGGCGGCGGCGGCGGCGGCGGTAGCGGCGGCGGCGGCGGCGACGGTAGCGGCGGCGGCGTTGGCGGTGGCGGTGGCGGTGGCGGTGGCGGTGGCGGTGGCGGTGGCGGTGGCGGTGGCGGTGGCGGTGGCGGTGGCGGTGGCGGTGGCGGTGGCGGTGGCGGTGGCGGTGGCGGTGGCGGTGGCGGTGGCGGTGGCGGTGGCGGTGGCGGTGGCGGTGGCGGTGGCGGTGGCGGTGGCGGTGGCGGTGGCGGTGGCGGTGGCGGTGGCGGTGGCGGTGGCGGTGGCGTCGGCGGTGACGGCGGCGGCGGCGGCGGCGCGCTGCTTCGCGACCGGGCAGACGGGGCGATGGCTGTTGCGGTGGTAGTGTTTGTGATGGTGGCAGCAGTGGTGATGGCGGAGTTCGACGGTGGAAACGAATGAGCGTTTTTACATTTTCCGATACCGACGCCGGCAAGATATCAGATGAGTATCGATACCGAAAAGACATCGGTAAGATATTTGCACATACTACAAGACACAAGGGAGTTTTTGCACTCTCGAACGTGAAGCACTATCAATCTTCTGCTCATGTGCAGTTCAAGTTTCGCATCACTTTAATGCGTCTGAGCATGCGTGGAAGATCGATAGTGCTTCACGATTGGGGGTGCAAAACTTTCTACATGTAGTGGCCGTCGAGTGCGTTATGGTCAAAGTTAACAAATTGTATTCTCTCTATTTGTTTTGAGACGCAAAAAACAAAATAATTTGGGATAATTGCTCATATCTGCCCTCCAAATATTCAAAATATTCTTCCCAACTTTTGTCCTGAAGTATCTTATTTTTGTTATTTTCATTGGTTTTATCACCAAACAGAGCTTACATTCCACTACTTCTATTAATATATCTATATCGTATTTGAAACCGGCCATTTTAGTTAGTTTAATAAACCCCAAAACTACACCACTCACAAGTATTATCAAAAATTGTATAAATGATCGACGACCCGAGTGGAGTGACTGGTACTCCCTGACATGACATTATCTGTTATGACACGGTAATGATGTATCAGCGAATGTGAAAGCATTCTGAATTATTTACATGGGATTAATTGATGACGTCCACCGTCATCGTTGTTCTGTCGTTGTCGTGTCGGTAAATGTGAAAACCCCGAATGTGGTGTTAGTGGCGCAGAGGCTATGGCAATACAACGCGGCAGCGGCAGTGTTGATGGTGGCGACGACGGCGGCGGCGGCGCGGAGGGGGGGGCGGGGTAGGCCTTGCGAGGAGGTCGCGCGGTCACGGCGCAACAGGTGGAGGCGATGGCGTCCACCGCGGTGGCGGTGGAGGCGGCGAAAGCAGCAGCTATCGGCTGTCCTGGCCTCTTGCCCTCACGCTCGTTTCTCGTTGGCCAACAAGTCTGTCGCTGCGTTGCGGTTACACCAGCGCTGTCAAGGTCGATGCCACCACGAGAGGGAGACCGTGGCATGAGTGCCATGACGAATTCGCCCCTCCACGCAGTTCATTACCCCACCACCAGAGACTTCGCCATCACTTTTGTAAAACGATGGTGTTACTAATAGTTTCCTTTCCCGAGGCTAGATGCGGAGAGAAGCTCGTGGTATGCTATGGTGCCACGACGCGTGCCACTGCCACCAGTAGAAGACCTTGACACCACTGGGTTAGACAGTACGCCTTCCACAGCTGGGACCGGGCTTTACTGTTCGATCCTTGTGGAATTTGTGCTGAGCAAAGCGAGCTCGAAGTAGGATTTGTCGGAGCTCTCCCTTTTTCTCCTGTCTCTCATCACATTATTGCTTCCATCAACATTTCTTTCTAGTTACCTAACTATAAAATTATACCAGGAATGGTCTAAATCAGTGATGTCAAGGTGTCTTACTGGTAGCAGTGGCACGCTCAAAGGCATCGTGTTATATCACGCGCTCCTCAGCGCAACTAGCGTCCGGAAAGGAAACTATCAGTAGTTATTCCGCCGTTTTCCAACTTGGTGGAATCGTATGAAAAAAAGAGGATATGCACAGAAAAATAAAAGTAAAAATATAAATAAAAGCTAACAACAAACGTTCTTAAATTTATTTATCTAAATCTCGCCTAATCTTATTTCTTGTGGGAAGCCTTCAGGGCGACTTGGACTACCTACTGATCTCTTGTGGCGAGGTGATCAACTGCGTGGAGGGGTGGTTTCGTCGTGCTACCCGTGCCACGGCCTCCCGCTGGTGGCATCGACATTGACATCACCGGTCTAAATACTTAGGTATTGGCATTATCAAAAAATCGTCCGTCGCTGTTAAACGTTCTTTACCCTTCACTTATCGTCCTTGCTGTTTGGCCGGCGTCCGTCATATCTTCGTTCGTTATTTACTGCGAGTCCATCGCCCTCATTACTGGCGCGCCATGTCATTACTGGTCGATTGTCGTTGGACATCGATGGATATCGCAAGTTACAATCGATTGTTATTGATTGCTGTTGACTGTCACTATTTGTCGTGGGTTGAACGCTCGTTAGTTCGTTTGTCGTGCTACGGTCCGTCACATCTGCCCGTCATCCGTTGCCCCTCTTTGCATCAATTGACACCACCCACCACTCGTGTATCGCTTGCCACCAACGTCGCCACTTAACACCTCCGACCTCTTCAGACGTCAGCCATTGCCGTTCGCTCGCTGTGAAGCACTCTACCAACTACTTTCCTCCAGGCACCGCCGCTGTCCGGTTGACGCATCGGATCAACGACACCATTTTGTGCCTTTCTATGACCTTTTGTCGCTGCCGACACAATCCACTAGACCGGGGAAGAACTATGACGTTCTGTCGCGAGAACAATCATCGCTATCGTCACCATCTTCACGATCGTCATTGCCGACCTCCAAAAACCGTCATCCAACCACCGACCCTCAAACCACCGACCCTCAAACCACCGACCCTCAAACCACCGACCCTCAAACCACCGACCCTCAAACCACCGACCCTCAAACCACCGACCCTCAAACCACCGACCCTCAAACCACCGACCCTCAAACCACCGACCCTCAAACCACCGACCCTCAAACCACCGACCCTCAAACCACCGACCCTCAAACCACCGACCGTCAAACCACCGACCCTCAAACCACCGATCCTCAATCCACAGACCCTCAAACCACAGACCCTCAAACCACAGACCCTCAAACCACAGACCCTCAAACAGCGACTCCAAAAACCATGAAAACTCATTATCACAAACCCTCATCACAAACCCTCATCACAAACCCTCATCACAAACCCTCATCACAAACCCTCATCACAAACCCTCATCACAAACCCTCATCACAAACCATCATCACAAACCATCATCACAAACCATCATCACAAACCATCATCACAAACCATCATCACAAACCAACATCACAAACCAACATCACAAACCAACATCACAAACCAACATCACAAACCAACATCACAAACCAACATCACAAACCAACATCACAAACCAACATCACAAACCAACATCACAAACCAACATAACAAACCAACATCACAAACCAACATCACAAAAACAACACCATTTCCACCGTACAGCACGCCCGATGCCTCTCTTGCCTCCTCTGCCGGAGTCATGTGTTAACTTGAAGGCGCCGAAGAAAGTGCCTTCACTGAGCTACGCCGGGTCACCAGGCAGAAGCGGTTCGAAAGTTGTTCGACGATATTCTGACTCGTGATGAGCAAGGCAGACGAGGAAAATTACGCGTGGTACTCCTGTATTCACTGCATGCAAAACTGACATATTGCTATAGAGAGGTAGCGTGTTACGTCCGTAGATAAAATTACAACTTCTTGCAATACCTGCGGTAAATTTATTTATACACTTTCCTGAGAAGAAGCATCTCACGCTTCAGAAAGAACTGTATATTGGCTCAATACAAACTTTTGACGTCATTTTCTCGCCCATTTTTCAGTCTTATTTAAACTAATATACAACTAATTTGATATAACATTAGAAATTCAGAATATTCAAAACATTTTTATAATATTTGGTTTTGAGTGGTAGTATTCCAATGTGTTATATGCAAACATTCTAAACAGAACGAACAGTGTTTTGTACGCAATCCTGAAATAACTAACCAAGTAAATGCTGAAAAACGCTTTAGAGGATTAGAGTGAACTGTTAGCAACATTTGTCAGAAATTCGTTTAAGAGTCCTTCTATTCGGGTTAGTAAAACTCAGTTGTTTGCTTACTACTCATGTACTCTAAAATCTTCTCGCCAACAATGTGACTCAAAGTTCCTTTTCCACAACAACACGCTAATTGATACAGCCTTGGCGTAACTGAAACGTACCACAATACTCTTACCAACTTAAGAAAACGAGCGAAAGCTGATAGAAAACACATACACGTCCAGAGCTTCCTGATTCGCGTGTGCGAGATTCTATACCAAGATTCAGAAGAGATTGCGATCTTATGAGATAAATATTTACTCATCCGCCATGCTTTGCGACTGCTTCGCTACCATGTCCTGAAAGTACAAATGAGAGGAAATCAAAAGTGTCTGGATTCTTTTGAATCATAGTATCAACGTATCTTTAAAGAATTCGAAATGTGTGATTTAGTAACATTTCAAATTTTCCTGGAAGTGTTATGGGGGAAGGAACAGAATCTTCTCAATATTGAACGTATCTTATTAATATTGAAGATTATGAAACTGACTTACGAATTAACTTCCTTAATCGTCGTTGGATACCTACATCGTATTGTTTGACTTTACATCTTTGTAATTTCTTTCGTTCATCTTTTACGTGCCTATATTGTTTGGACTTTCCTTACGTCTGTCCAATGAAACAAGTGGTTATTGTAGTATATAGCGTATGTAAAAAACCAAGAATGATATTTATGCTTCGTAACCATTTTAGCATGCGCTTTAATGAAAATTGAATCTATGTACGCTAATGTCATAAAAGCTGAAAGGCGTGTCTATCCCATGAGGGAATGAGTTTTTCTGAAACTGCAACGTTTTACGTACAGCAAATATTAATCACTATGGATGAATGAATTTATTTAACAACTTTGTAAAGAGAACAGGTGGATTAGCTTAACAAAAGACAATAAAAAACTGAATACATTATAAGTAGCGTATAATACATACGCTACGCCCTTTCCTCTATTTCTCAATCATTATTGATCATTTCATTTTAAATCATCACTGATTATTTCACCTTCCTTTTCTAATATTCACTTCACATTATTCTGAACATTCTACTTTCTCCACATTCTTCCTTTCACAAAAACACGACATACCTCTAAAGTTTGTTCCCAATCGCCCTCTTCCACCTCAGAGATCCTACATTTCCCCCCTCACTATTTAGCCAATGTCTACTCGCTCTTATTTAATTTCCTAACCTGTATCTTGTTATCTTTCTTCTGTCATTTTCCTTATGTTTCCCTTTAAGATAACTTGGAATATTATCCAAGTGAAGTATTTCAATAATTAAATATTGACCACTAAATCTGACCAAACAAATTTATCTGATCTTCTCCTGAGTGTAGGGGCGCTCATAAAGCATACGCCTTCGTCCAGAAACAGGAAAACGATAAATTGGAACATCTTTGCCCTTTGTAGCAGAATTGCGAATAAAAATTAAATGAAAATTTGGGTGCAACACAAACATCTTGAAGGATAAATCTTATTCAATACAGCTGAAAAAATTGGAGACACCAATGTAAGAAAGGACTGAAGTCTGGAAGAAAATAAAATACTATTTTTATAATTTTATATTGAGGAAGACGGATATATTTCATTCGCAGCGTATTATAAACAAAGTTTTTCACCTTTTTTTGGTAGGATTTGAATTTCCTGGGGTACAGAGGTGGTGGTCTGTCCTTGTGATAATAATATTATTGGTTGTTTAAACGAATATGCACAGAATCTGTGAGCAGAATACAAATAATACACAGGACACAAATAATTATTCAGCTTCTCATGTTAAATATCGTGACTTACGAAAGTATGGTGCAACTACCCTCGCGTCTTCGGTTGGGCGCCTCAGACGGGTAGCCGGCCCGCTCAGTCGACAGATTACCTGAAACGGCGGAGATGGAGGAAGCCGGTGGCCTAGGTTGAATGAGAAGTCAAACATGTGAATTTAGAACAAGTTGAATTTATTCATTAACAAAAGAAAACGCTAATGGTCTGGTGATGATAACTCTGGCGAGCATGCCCCCAAAATCGAAATAAAACAAAAAAATGAAATGTCATGCACATAAGAGAACAAAAAATTACAAAGTGATTACAATCAGATGAAATTCTTCTTCGCGCGCGAATTCCCGCTTGACGGCCATGCGCGGCCGGGAACTCCTCTTCGTCGCCCGGTCGAGAGGAAGTCAACACTGATTGTCTGATGTACTGTTCACACCTCTCGATCGCGGGTACGACATAAGACACTCAAACAGAAAATACCTCTGTTAGGCGGCCTGCGCCACCCACAGGTTGAACGACCTCAGGTCAGCTGGCTGCGAGGGTCGTGGCGGGCGAAGAGCGCCGCTCGGAAAATGTAGGTCAGATCAGGTACTTGCGAGGACAGCGGCCAAGGCGGCCGGAACACAAAAGCGCCGTCTGCTCGCTGCGGTGAATGGGTCAGCACAGTTCATTCACTGACACGGTCGGTTCATTCCCGGTCGATCTCACAATACTTTGATACTAATGAGCCCGTGAATTATCGCACAAATTCACAAAGGAAAAGAGAGTCTCGAGTTCGCACATAAATCGGACGTAATATAATACGAATTGCTGTCAAATGTTCATAATACTGTTCTGCGGCCTGCGTTCGTCACAGAAGTCTTGTACCCAAACTCTACAAGAAACTTAATAATTTATTTTAAGTCCATCGAACCGAACGCCACAACAGAATATAACAGGTTCCCCCCTGCGGCCGCCACTTGCGTCCGATTCTCAACACGGCTCCCAAGCTTCTCTTTTGTGCCTCGTCGCTCCAAGTTTTAGGAAACCTCGTTCCCCCCACCAAAAATTATCCCTGTGACTCTGGAATATTCTAGAACAAACCCGAATTCTGGCTGCTATTGGCGAAAGGGTACTGCGCATTAGATATTTTCTGCCCAATCAGAGGATGTTTTCGAGGCCGAGAAAAGAGTGAGAGAGGGGCTGGTTATCGCTCCCTCTCGCTTTAATTTTGCGTCGAAAAGGGGCAGTTATTAACGACCGGGGGGGGTGTGAGGGGCTAGGAATCTCTAGGGAGGTTGACGGAAGAGTTCCAGGCGTCGTGGAAAAATACTGAAGGGGTCGTGTGCGGAGCGGCCACCCAGAGTTGGGGCACACGTGTCCTTGACAAATTAGGGAGCGAAGGGTGCCAACACCGTGGCGCCTCGCCTGGCCCTCGGGTCGCCTCCGTGGCGCCTCGCATCTCTCGCGTCGCCGCCTGCGTGGAGTTATTTTGCGGCAGAATAAACTTGAATTTATTCGGTATCACTACATTGGCCTCCCTTCCCGCAGTAGAGATATGCATCGTGTTTTAAAATTCGTAAGGCGTGGTGAGAAGTTTTGAAACCTGAGATGCTTATCTCGTCAAAAAAATTTAAAAAAAGTGGTACCGAATTCTAACGACTAATTTCTGTGATAACAATTACATAAAAGGTCTTATTCAAATAGTTACCCTTAAATTAAACTCACTAACCCTAATAATGATGGAGTAATAAAATAAACTAATAAACTACAAGAAAATCTGAATTCCCTAATCTACGGTTACAAATATTATTTCTTAAACAGTGAAGGCACGGCTATCACGAACTACTCGGTAAGCTGTACAGTTCTGGCGAGTTTATTTTAGAGATTAATAAAGTTTGGAATTAAGTTTTCATTCTCTCATTTGATTGGTAGAAAGGCATTCTAATAGTCGCCTTAAATGACAAAGATGTTCCTGAAAATTTCGAGATGAAATCACAAGGTCGTCAATATAAGGCGTAACGAAGCGTTTGAGTTCGTCACCTAATTTTTCATCTAAGCATCGAATGAAGGCTGCGCCACTGTTCTTTAGGCCGAAAGGCATCCGCTTCCAGACATAAGTGAGGCCGTTGTAAAGGAATCCTGTAAATTTTCTGTCGTCTGGGTGAATAGCAATTTGCCAGTACGAACTAGAAAAATCCAAAGCTGAGAAGATTTTTGTTTGGTTAAACTTCCAAAGAATATCATCAATATTCTGCGGCGCCTCATTTTCTGGAACGGTCACTTCATTAATTCTGCGAGCGTCTAAACAAATTCTGACCCCTCCGTCTTTCTTTTTTACAACGACAATCGGATTTAGATAGGCGGTCACTGATCTCTCGATGATGCCCTCGTCAATCATTTTTCTGACGGTCTCATCAACTTCCCCCCCTTAAAGCTTGTGGAATAGGATAGTTTTTCATCTTAAACGGCGAGTCATCGGTAACCCTAATTCGAAAACAAAAGTCTTTAATGGGATGAACGGGGCGACCGAAGACATGTAAATAATCAAGTAGCACTGTCTGCAACTGGGAGCGTTCATCATAGTTCAAAAAATCACATTTTTTGCACATTTTGGCAAATAATCCCCTTCGTCGTTTCCCCCCCTTCCCAAGTTGCACTAGAAATGCTAAGATCAATCCTATCTTCCCCGTCATCTTGAATAATAATTTCTTTACCGGCACCGAAACTCATAACATTTCTGGAAAAATCTATTATTCCACCGTTTTCTCTTAAAAAATCAACCCCCAAAATAACATCATGATTAAGATCTTCAATTACTAGACAGGGCACATCAAACAACATATCTCCTATATTAATTGAAATCAGGACCTGCATTGAAATTGGCTTGCTTCGTTTTCTCCCAACCCCTATGACATAGCATCTGACGGTAGGTAATGTCGGTACTGGGATCCGCTCGCTTATAAGTCGCGCATAAAATTTCTTTGACACAGCACTAATTTCACTACCAGTATCAATAAGAGCTTGGACACATAAATTTCCCATAAAGGATTCAATAATAGGGCATTTTCTGGCACGTTCTTTGATAGTCACATCCTCGTCTTCGTTAAAATCAAAAAAGGCATAATTCACTGATATGATCGCATGAAATGGTATCTCTAAAGAAACTCGTCCGTCACCCAGATACCGAGACAGCTGGGGACGTTTCTAATTTGTTGAAGCCGGCCGGGATGAATTCTGCCGTCCATCTCTCTCATCGCGATGTCCACGGTTCTCACGGGATTCGGGCGGCGCTCGCCGATCATCTGCCTCGTTCCCTCCGGCCCTATTATCTCTATGCCACTGCGGCCTGCCTTGGTAGTTTCCGTCGGGCCTGCGATTTCTGTCGCGGTTCTCATTGTGATAGTTGTCCCGCGTTCTATCAAATTGTGCCAACAGTTCTTGGAAACGTTCTAAATCTCTACACTCCACGCTGTTGACAATATTCTGTACATACGTTGGGAAATGAGCTGTCAGTAACCAGATGATTTTTCGGTCGTTTGCCTGCGGGTCACACAGCTTGATGGCGGAGATTTTCTCCATGGCGTAGTCTAAATAGGACTGCCCGTGGCGGTTTTCCCATCGCGATTCTAAAATCTTCCGCTCGAACTCATATCTCCGTTGTTCGCCCCAGTATCGATTCAGAAACTTCTCCCGAAACTCTTCATAATTTTGAGGGAAAGGGTTTTAAAGCGGAAATCCAATAAGATGCATTGCCTTTCAACAATTCTTGCATAAATTTAGCCTTCAAGTGTGAAGGTACCGCCTTCGTGAGATTCATGTAATTTTCCGCCCGGTCAAGGAAAACTTTGGGATTTTCATCGGGTTTTCCGGAAAAATACAGGTTCTGCGGTGGAGCCCACGAGAAGCGAAGGCCTGAGCCACCAGAATTCGGATTTGGGTAATTCTCGCGTTCCTTTTCAATTTCCTCCTTTACCAATTCTAGGACAGTACGATCAATTTCCCTTTTTAATTTAGCTTCTCTCTCCCTGATGTTTTCCTCACTAATATTGCCTACTTGCGCGAACTTTCGTGGATATGCGACACTTCTGAATGGAGTTTCTGTCCGATTTTATTAAATTTTTCGCCCATTTCCTGCTTAACTTCAATGATCTTTTCAGTAACCGACTCACAGCACGCTTCTACTTTGTCGTCGCATGCCTGTAATTTGGTCTGAATTTCGGTTTTAAAAATTTTGAAATTTTCGGTAGTTTCCGCTTGTGCCCTTCCCAACTCCTGACTGAGTTTTTCTACGTTCCCCTCTATTTCCCCGCATCTGCCTTCGACCTGATTCTTTAAAATCCCTATTTCATGGTTAAGTTTTTGCTCGAGACTTTCTAATTTATTTGCTTGGGCTTCCAAATGACTTTCGATTCGGTTAAATCTGTCCTCACACTTGCTCTCATGTGCTGTGAACCGTTCATCTAACATTTCCTGTAATTTGGCAGCGTTATTTGAGATTTTCTCCTCTAATTTTGCGGCATTATTTGAGATTTTCTCCTCTAATTTCGCGGCATTATCTGCAATTTTCTCCTCTAATTTTGCGACATTGCTATCTGACTGATCTTTAATTTCTTTCAATTTAGCGGCGTTGTCTGAAAATTTCTCCTCAAATTTGGCAACAGTGTTATCTGAAATTTCTCTCATACGCGCAAGATCTCACTTAAGGTGGGACCTTGCGTCGACGGCTCCTCAAAACTGTCTTCACCCGTCACGTCAATACCTGATTCGTCCTGCATTTTACAATGTTACGCGGTTTCACTTGTTTTAGTACGCGCACACGGTATTCACACAACACAACACAACACAAGACAATGACACTTACAAGGAAAACACAGTACAAAATGACATCCTCAACAGACCATAAGTTATAACTTCTCTACACCGTGCTTCCATCCATCATCTTAATAATTTAAACAATTTAATAATTTACGCAGAGAAATCTCAGGGCGCTTATCTGGGATATTAAAAAATGAAAATTACGATTATTTCGCGTTAATCGAGCCCCACGGTGGGAAAGCCAATTGCAACTACCCTCGCGTCTTCGGTTGGGCGCCTCAGACGGGTAGCCGGCCCGCTCAGTCGACAGATTACCTGAAACGGCGGAGATGGAGGAAGCCGGTGGCCTAGGTTGAATGAGAAGTCAAACATGTGAATTTAGAACAAGTTGAATTTATTCATTAACAAAAGAAAACGCTAATGGTCTGGTGATGATAACTCTGGCGAGCATGCCCCCAAAATCGAAATAAAACAAAAAAATGAAATGTCATGCACATAAGAGAACAAAAAATTACAAAGTGATTACAATCAGATGAAATTCTTCTTCGCGCGCGAATTCCCGCTTGACGGCCATGCGCGGCCGGGAACTCCTCTTCGTCGCCCGGTCGAGAGGAAGTCAACACTGATTGTCTGATGTACTGTTCACACCTCTCGATCGCGGGTACGACATAAGACACTCAAACAGAAAATACCTCTGTTAGGCGGCCTGCGCCACCCACAGGTTGAACGACCTCAGGTCAGCTGGCTGCGAGGGTCGTGGCGGGCGAAGAGCGCCGCTCGGAAAATGTAGGTCAGATCAGGTACTTGCGAGGACAGCGGCCAAGGCGGCCGGAACACAAAAGCGCCGTCTGCTCGCTGCGGTGAATGGGTCAGCACAGTTCATTCACTGACACGGTCGGTTCATTCCCGGTCGATCTCACAATACTTTGATACTAATGAGCCCGTGAATTATCGCACAAATTCACAAAGGAAAAGAGAGTCTCGAGTTCGCACATAAATCGGACGTAATATAATACGAATTGCTGTCAAATGTTCATAATACTGTTCTGCGGCCTGCGTTCGTCACAGAAGTCTTGTACCCAAACTCTACAAGAAACTTAATAATTTATTTTAAGTCCATCGAACCGAACGCCACAACAGAATATAACAGGTTCCCCCCTGCGGCCGCCACTTGCGTCCGATTCTCAACACGGCTCCCAAGCTTCTCTTTTGTGCCTCGTCGCTCCAAGTTTTAGGAAACCTCGTTCCCCCCACCAAAATTATCCCTGTGACTCTGGAATATTCTAGAACAAACCCGAATTCTGGCTGCTATTGGCGAAAGGGTACTGCGCATTAGATATTTTCTGCCCAATCAGAGGATGTTTTCGAGGCCGAGAAAAGAGTGAGAGAGGGGCTGGTTATCGCTCCCTCTCGCTTTAATTTTGCGTCGAAAAGGGGCAGTTATTAACGACCGGGGGGGTGTGAGGGGCTAGGAATCTCTAGGGAGGTTGACGGAAGAGTTCCAGGCGTCGTGGAAAAATACTGAAGGGGTCGTGTGCGGAGCGGCCACCCAGAGTTGGGGCACACGTGTCCTTGACAAATTAGGGAGCGAAGGGTGCCAACACCGTGGCGCCTCGCCTGGCCCTCGGGTCGCCTCCGTGGCGCCTCGCATCTCTCGCGTCGCCGCCTGCGTGGAGTTATTTTGCGGCAGAATAAACTTGAATTTATTCGGTATCACTACAATGGTTAAGAGTTAAAAATGTAGTTCTGCATTTCTGACAGTGACAACCTGCTTTCCTGAGTGAAACAAAAACTACGCATTCATAAATGCATCGTTTGCTATGACATTTTGGAAAGAAATTATCTCATTCAACTGATCAGTCAAAATGGAGAATAAAGAGGGCGAGGGCGAGGGCGAGGGCGAGGGCGAGGGCGAGGGCGAGGGCGAGGGCGAGGGCGAGGGCGAGGGCGAGGGCGAGTACGAGGGCGATGACGAGGGCGATGACGAGGGCGATGACGAGGACGATGACGAGGGCGATGACGAGGGCAAGTACGAGGGCGATGGCGAGGGTGATGAGGGCGATAACGAGGGCGAGAGCGAGGGCGAGGGAGAGGGTGATGACGAGGGCGAGTACGAGGGTGATGACGAGGGAGATGACGAGGGAGATGACGAGGGAGATGACGAGGGAGATGACGAGGGAGATGACGAGGGCAAGTACGAGCGCGAGTACAGGGACGAGTTCTAGTGTGAGTACGGGGGCGAGTGCGAGGACAAGAGTGAAGGTGAAGGTGAGGGTATGACTGAAGGCGAGGGCTCGAACGAAGATGATAGCGAGGGTGAGAAAGAGAGCGAAGGCGAGGGCGAAACTGAGAGCAAGAGCGCGAGCAAGACGAGGCGCGTGAGGACGAGCGACCAAGCGGTGGCGACGCGACGCGTGGGTTGGGCGTGGCGAGTGCGGGCGGCGGCGCGCCGTGCGGAGGACACCCGGTAAGCCCCGCGCCGCAGGGAAGTGGGTCTGAGGGGCGCGATAACGCGGGGAAAGCGGCGCGGGAAGCGGGCGCGGGCGATAGGTTCGCCGCCGACGCGCGCACGCACGAGAGCCTCCGCCGCCGGGAAGCGAACTGGGCCACTGCCTTCGCACCGCTCCGCCACACACGCCCCTCACCCATTAACACGCGCACAGTCAGCTGGAGACGCGTTAGCAGACGCAGATGCGAAATAAAAAAAATACATTTCTTATTCATTTTGCAAAATCCAGCACAACTCTTTCACTTTCACATGTGAAAGTGATTAGTAATATATGATTATATGTATATATATATGATTATATGTATGTATATATATGATTATATGTATGTATATATATGATTATATGTATATATATATGATTATATGTATATATATATGATTATATGTATATATATGATTATATGTATATATATATATATATATATATATAATTACTAAGAAGATTCCTAACATCCTATAACCCTAAGCAGGATAATCGTGCAGCACTAAAAGTGCAAACGGTAAATAAATAAATAAATACATATTATATAATATGTGATATTGCATTTGAACAAATATATGTGCCTTTACGGAATTACTACAGGGTAGTATGTAAAATAACAATATTTCATGCAAAATGTCTAATACAATTCTCTATTTTTTTTTCTTCCAAAATTTTTCACTTTCTTATTGACATTTTGTAGAAATATAAAATTGGAGACAGCCCGGGGCCTTCCAGCCAGGACAAGCTCTAAGGTGTGCAAGCAACAATGTGTTAGAAACTATTGTAAATGATTGATCACATGAAAAAAACATTCACTTCAAGTTAATTTTTTCTCTTGTAGCAGTGTTGAGCGATTTTGTTCTCTCTTAATAAATAATAAAAATATTAAGGATTTTCTAAAAACATTACATTAATTATTCAATTATAGGTCTGCATTTTCGAAACTAATGTAATTTGAGACCAACTTTGGTTTTCTTATTGTTTTATCAGTTACCTCGGGTGCGTCAACGGCTGAGGTCATCAGTCCCGTTAGTGTAGTGCTAGTTTTATCGCTCGAGGTGGCGGTGATCGTACCCCGCGGGATGGTGAGGTTCGGCGCGGACCTGTCGTCGGCTAGCGAGGTTATCCACCAGCGGGACACCGCTCCAGCCAGGACAAGCTCTAAGACCCCGGGCGGTCTCCCGACATCTGTGGTAGTATAGTGCATGTAAGTGTGTGTGTGTGTGTGTGTGTGTGTGTGTGTGTGTGTAAGTAACGGGTAGAATAGGACAAGGAATGGGAACAAAAGATCGCCCGCGATACTTAGCCCCTTTGTTAGAGTACTGCTCCAGCATTCGGCTGGTATTTATTGGAGAAATCACGGAAAACTATTGATCAGAGCAGTCGGCCGCTAGAATTCTCTTCCAGAGAGTGACAGAACTGGACCTAGTTATCTAGCTAGTGTGGAAAAATCCTGCTACCGTCGGGACTCGAACCTAGGACCTCCCGCTCAGAAGCACTGCAGTAACATTTAATGCCCTGAGCCACCTCTCCTGGTAACTTTACGTAAAATATACTGATCAACCTAAATTCTGGAATCAAGATATAGGCAATAAATTTTGTGATTCTTGATCAGGTAACACATGATTTTATCGGCGAAAAACGATTGGATTGAACAACAAACACGCGTGACATTTGAAAAACCTGTACTATATCTCCATCATTATTACATATTAACCTTGACGGTCCAGTCACAAAATATTTCCAACTCTCTACTAATTTAAATTAATTAGACGATCGACATGACTACAGAATTTTATCGCGTGCGACTCTACTACTAAAGTAACGAGCGCCATCGTTAAAGGAACCAGAGTGTGCTGCCTAGAGGAAGCTTTCGCCAAAATCACGGCCATCGTGAGGTACCGAACTCGAAGCCTTGAATATATTGAACGATACCTCTGACGGCAGATCACCTTGACCACACAAGTGTAAGTCAGAATGTCATTACCCTGAAGTCATTCATTGATTGGATAAGTTTTCAGTCTTTTACGTTCAGTAAATGAGAAAAGTGATTAGAAACACAAAGACGACATTGTGTTTTTCGTAAAAAAAAATAATTTTTGTAATAAAAAGAAATGAGCATTGAATTATGAAAATTTGAAAATCCAAATGACAGTCATGATTTAAAATTAAAGTTTTGTCTTAGGTTTTTTAACTCATTAAGCGAATATTTTAGTGTTGTCGCAATTTATTTTAACTGTGTAAAACAACAATATAAAGTGAAAAAAGTAATTATATTCATAAAAATGTAAAATTAAATAAGGTGTGTTCCTTTGCATTCTTGTTTAGAAGAATACTAAGTAATTATTTAGCATTTTTATGAAGGAGTAGATTGATTTCAATTATAAGGCTTAATATAGAAAAATAATGAAATTTTGGGGGGACGGCGGCGGGGACAGCGACTGCGGCAGGGACTGCGGCGGGGATAGAGGCGGGGACGACCGCGGAGGCGGCGGCGGGACGACCACGGGGACAGCGGCGGGGACGGCGGCGGGGATAGCGGCGGGGACAGCGGCGGGGACAGCGGCGGGGGGCGGCGGCAGGGACGGCGGCGGGGACGGCGGCGGGGACGGCAGCGGGGACGGCGGCGGGGACGGCGGCGAAGTCAAGTCAAAGAGATCCGGCGCAACCCTACATCATCAGCACGGTGACCGGCGGGCCTTCGGGAGAGACCTTGCACCGAAGCCTTCGCAGCAAAGGCCGCCCGCCCTCCCGCCCCCGCAACGCGCTCCGGGCCGCGCACGCAAGGGGCCAAGGCTGCTGCCACAAGGCGCTTCGACGAGGCGACAGTAGCGCCGGCCAGGAAACGCGTTTGGGGGCGCTCCAGATCAAAAGTCACCGACGGCTGGCCATCCACTGCGGGCGCGTGGTTTCTGAGGCACGACAACTGCTTTCGCAATGATGTTATTGTCGGTGCTTGGAAGCAGTGACTCCTGTATGAATATAAGTTTTCTACACTGCCTACTAGATACTACCCTACCAAGGCGAGGAGCTAAATTATTTCGCAGAAATTGCCTTTACACAGAACGGTTATACATACGTAGAGGCGAGATACTCTTCGAATTTCGTAACTATAAATTTAAATAGAGCTTTTTCGAAAGTGAATTCACAATTGAATGTCTTTTAAACTATGGTGAACTATGGTGAATATATTACGATTGACGATTAGTGAAGATAAAGCGTCTTAAAATGTATTGGACATTGCTGTTATTTAAATGCTATTATTGGACAAATGCTTTTATTGGAAAATGTATGGGACATTGTTATTTAAATGTGAATTAAATACTAATTCCATTACAAACTTAGTTTGGAAGGGTGGATCGGAATTCACTTCATTCTCATTGGAGTTCAGTTACAACCAGCCTGAGTTAAATTATTCAGTTCAAACGAAACACATTAGTACTTTAGAAAATGATTAGTCACGAACAAATCTTCCCTAAAAAATCACTTTACAAATGAAATAAAGACAAAATAAAAGAGAGAGCTGTACTAGTTTGGGAATGGGATGTCCTTGCAGGTCAACATATTTCACTCTTTCCCATACTTCTCAAAAGAATAAAAATTTGAATTTCATTTCCTTCACTTAAAAAATATAGTCTTCCATTCATTATTTTCGTTTATTTAGAATTTATATCACACATCTATTATGCTTACATAAATATTATTTATAATCCGTAAAGAAGATTTTTTTAGCTTCAGCAAATTTAAAAAAATATATATACAAATTCTCTTTGCATTACCAAATACTCTCAATTACGCAAGAACTCTCACTCCTCGCCGTCACAAAAGCGTGAACCTCCTCAACGTCCAGTTTTGCGGTCTCGCTTTCCTGGCCTGGGCGACGGAAGCGGCGGTTATGAATGACAGCGCAACGGGCGCCGGGCGCTGGTCGCGGCCGCCCTCTCAAACGCCTTATTACGGAAGAGCCCTCCGCCCACCGCCCACGCCTCTTTCTCTTTCGTCTGCCTTTCTCCCGCGCCGCGCCGCGCCGCGCGCCCCGCCGGCCGTCTGCGCGCACGAGCCGCGCGGGGGCGTTGCGAAAGCGAGCGAGCGGCGGCGGTCGCTGTGGAGCACGGAGCTCAGAGGCACGATGACCAACACGACAGCAATGGAAGGACAGTAAAGCACACGTTTCAACGGGGGAGGGGGGGTCATTTTCGAAATGTCACTGTACAGTCCATCTAACTAGCTGTGATCACTAAATGAGTGATCGAGTGAGTGAGTGAGTGTCAGTGAGAGTGAGTGAGTGAGTGAGTGTGAGTGAGAGTGAGTGAGTGAGTGTGAGTGAGTGAGTGTGAGTGAGTGAGTGAGTGTGAGTGAGTGTGAGTGAGTGAGTGTGAATGAGTGAGTGTGAATGAGTGAGTGTGAATGAGTGAGTGTGAATGAGTGAGTGTGAATGAGTGAGTGTGAATGAGTGAGTGTGAATGAGTGAGTGTGAGTGAGTGAGTGTGAATGTGAATATGAGTGTGAATGTGAGTGTGAATGTGAATGCGAGTGTGAATATGAGTGTGAATATGAGTGTGAATATGAGTGTGAATATGAGTGTGAATATGAGTGTGAATGTGAGTGTGAATGCGAGTGTGAATGCGAGTGTGAATGTGAGTGTGAATGTGAGTCAGTAAGTATTGATACTGGCCCGCCTGCTACTTACGGCATTAGATTCGTAAGTGTTTTCGTGTTTGTATTTGGCCGTCATTTATCCCGTAAAGAGCAAATGGCATCGGCGTCGTTAGATTCCGGGGCTCTTAGTCAGTCATCCAACTAAGAACCCGGAATATGGCTGGAATTAGCTTAACCTTCGTGAATTTATGTAGTTAATGAATTCGGCTAGCGACGCCGGTTTTGCAGTCGTGGCCTTTCATTATAACAATCCCAGCAATCCCCTGAATGACCGCGGGAAACCACGAAAACCCCTGTCAGGATGGTCGGTGCGAGGATTGAACCCGGGCCTCCCGAATGCGAAGCCAGCGCGCTACGCTCTGAGCCACTTGGCTCGGTCCCTTAAATGTAGGACATATTAAATCCCGGGATGTAGAGATAGTGGTGCTGATTTCAAGTACACACAGGTCGCATTGCATTTTTGACTTCCCTCATAAAACCTCTAGCGTAATTAAAGAGCGCGTTGCAACAAGTCAAATTTTATTACAAACACGTTTAGAATGGAGATTAATGAGTAGTAAAATCCAGAAACAATGAACGTATTGGAAATGAAGTTTCGTCAACGTTAGTATGGTTATTATGTTTGGGCAATTTCCTCGTGCGTAACCAATGTTCAATGGCTCAAATTTGTAATTGAGCTTATGGATGTTATTTCAGTCAGTTATAATGATTTCAAAATACTTCAGCTATCTTATGAATGTGTATGTCTCTTTAAAATACTGGCATTGCGAATACCTTTATGCTTTTAATAAAACTTTTCTCTTCTGCCAATTGTAGTTTTGGTTTCTATTAATCGGCAAAATTATAGTATTTTGCATAAGAACCCTTCTTTTCTCGATGAATTTTTGCTTTATCTTTGTTAATTAATTATTAGAATCTCTTATCTTCTATTAGCGATGCAATATTAGCAATTGATATATCAATAATATATTAATTAACATATATATCTATTACATTTCATTATATTTCTTATTTAATTGATAAAAATTATTCACAAATCAGAGGTGGCAATAAACTATATCATAATAAAGAATAAATTAGAATAAGAAGCCCAAATTCCTTTAAATTAAGTTTAAACAGAGTGGAGAATATTTTAATATTCAATGTGTATATGTGAACGACTTTCTTATAATTTTGATTATTTGTATTCAGTATTTCAATATTATTGGGGACCTCAATAGATTGGTCGTGCTTTGGGTCCCTTGATGTACAAAAGGCTTGATACTAAGAAGTTCAGTCACACCCAACCGCCCCAGCTTCCATATGAGCCGCCGCGTTTCTGGCACAACGCGCAAAAAATTTCGTACCATTAAAATTTGACACCGTTACTACGAATCTGTTCGAGGCTTACAAAGCCCCGCTTGCTCGCCTATGGTTACCTTTATTTGTGATGCCCTAACTCGTCTAGATTTTACTGCAATTAAGAAAAAATCTGCAAATTCTCGACTACAGTATTGCAACAAAATGCCATTCCTTCCAAATTCCCACCTCGAATCTCCCGCAGTGCAAGGCCTCTTGCATCCCCAAACGCCTCGACGTTTCTGGCACAGCGCACGAGAAAGCCTTCGCTCATGGCAAATTTATCGCATTTGCTATCTGCTTGAGCCTTGCAGGCCGTGCTTGCTCGTATATGGTTACCTTTATTTAGGATAGCCTAACACGTCTAGATTTTACTGTACGAGAAAATACGCTGACCACAGCATTTACACAAAACGCCACTCCAGCCCAATTCCCAACCCCGAATCTTCCGCAGTGGAAGGCCTCTCTCCGCGTGCAGCCGTGTTTCTCCCACGGCGCCAGTGAAAACCTTCGTTCAATTAATATCTGTCACTATTGCTACGATGCAATCTGCTCGATGCTTGCACGCCATGCTTGCTCGTGTATGGTAATCTTTATTTAGAGTGCCCTAATACGTATACACTACACTGTAAGAGAAAATTCCTTGACCACAGCATTTCCACACAATATCACTCCCTTCCAATTCCCTACATCGAATCTCCGGCAAAGCAAGGCCTCTTGAATCCTTGTTTCTCGCACGGCGCGCGTGAAAACCTTCGTAAACGGTCGCCTCCAACTACGCGCGGAGTGTGACCCGGACTGTTCAACTAAAATCTATCGCTAATGCTAAGAATCTGCTTGAGGCTCGCAAGCCGCGCTTGTTCGTGTATGGTCACCTTTATTTAGGATGGCCTAACACGTCTAGATTTTACTGTACGAGAAAATACGTTGACCAGAGCATTTACACAAACTGCCAGTTCTGCCCAATTCCCAACCTGGAATCTCCCACACAGCAAGGCCTCTTGGATCCTTGCGCGCAGCCGCGTTTCCCGCACGGCGCGCGTGAAAACCTTCGTAAACGGTCGCCTCCGCCTGCGCGCGGAGTGTGACCCGGAAGCGCGCGGCGGAAGGCAAGGCGACGGACGCAGTGCGGGCGGCGGGGGCGGAGGAGGGGGAGAGAGAGAGAGGGGAGGCGGCGGATGATTCAGCCGAAAGCGGCGGCGCAGAACCAGCCGCAGCCGGCGCGGGCACACTGGGCCAAAATGGGCCAAAATGGGCCAAAGGCACGAAGCACAAGGAAATAGGGAATCAGGTTTGTTATATTAGTATGCTTTTGAATGTACGGTATACATACGATTATTTCAAAATAACAAGCCAAATGCCGAAAATCATTTCCTCATAGTGTATGTTTAATCGACAATATGTAATTTATTTTAACATAATTTTTAATTTTCGTTTTATTTACAACACGTCATCTGGAGAAAGTTGAATTTTTTTATAATTTAAAATTTTTCAAAGCCATCATTGCTTTCATTAAGGAAAAGAAAAAAATATTTCAAGTTAAGTTAAATGTCTACATTCTGGCGCAAAAGGAGAGCAAACCTTTGGAGCATACATATACCGCAGACCCTTCGTATTTAACATTCGCTCAAGCAAACTGATACACTGCAATGCCAAATTCACAAGTTATGTCGAAATGAAGAAAATGTTTCTACCTTATGAGGAGAGTATATGCGTTTGCGACAAAAATAGTTCATTATACGTATTTAAAGATGAGTAATATATATTATGTAAAATAATAATACATATATAAAATTGAGGTAATGCATTGCACATTTCTCTTTTCAAAACTCTCAGTTTTAATTTTTATTTTTTCAAATTTTTCTTCTTTCTCGTTTTTCTTGTTTATGTTTTTCATTCCTTCTCTTTTCGCATGGATCTTTCGATGCACTCAGGCCCACTGTGCCCCTCCACTGCATCTCAGATTCTTCTGTGACTGCGCACAGGCACTCGACTACGCGATGCTGTTTTCCTTCTCGACATCTCTCTCTTGCCTCTGGCAGCTACCGGTGATGAATCGTGGCTTGTCCGACAGAGAAACATCCTACGCCAATATAGTTCGCGACTGGATCTCAGACTTTCACCGAGTATACCCTTTATCTCTGACAAATTTTGTTACGCCCGAATGTTATTCCACCCCGTCAGATTTTAATACTATGACCTGGATAATTATCTAGACCTTTTTTAATTTATCAAAGATATTTTAAATTCATCTAGTACATAATTACACTGAAAAATGAAGAAAATACCTTTATAATCCATCACAACCAAATATTTGTCTGTCCCTGATATTAAAACAGCTTGAAACTATAGTTAATGCTCAGACTTTTCAGTTAATTGGTTGAGTTTTCTTTCGAATCCTGCCGTGGAATTTATTGCAAGGTTATCCTGCAACTCTCGGGGTACGCGTTCTGCTATATAGAATCCAATGTCATTTTCTTTGATTTCAATTAAAAAACAAACATGTTTTCATTTTTCAGATATGTACATGATTTGCAAAAAACGTTTCTTATTGAGGAAGAACATGAGCAATGTCTTCTCTTCCATGTGAAACTATCCAGGATTCGTTCAAACACAAACATGGTTCTGAAAAACAATATATTGTTCAACAAACACAGGGGAGGATCTACACACCTTTGAGGGAACAGAGGAGTTAGTATTCACGAATATCAAAGTATCATTAGATAATTCTTTGTTTGTGAAGTTACTTTATTCGTAACATATACAATGTAGGTCAACACGTTTAATTAATATTCAAGCCACTGACGATACAATCACTTCGTTCTAATTTACAAGTATTATTTCCCTTCTTATACCATCTATTAATATCATCTTAATGAGATTTGGGGAAGGGAGGCATTCCGGAACTCTCTGTCTCTCTCTTTCTGTCCCTCTACGTACATATTCTTTTCTCTCAAACTACGTTTTTTTAAAAAGGACATATATGCCACATTAATTTTGACATTTCTAATTTCATATTTACTTTCATTCAGTTATATTTAATTACAAAATACAGTACAGACAAAATACATACAGGGTTCTTTCGCCTAACACCTGACGGTAGTATTAAGGAATTACGTTTGAAACGTTGCATTCCATGATGCGTGTTTGATATGAATTAAAATTCGAGGCAGAGAATTATTTTCCTATTATCTATATCGCTTACATTCCACTTCCGTCACTGACGGCGCGCATTTTGATACAAAGAAATAATCGCAAAAACGCTTAGTCTTCCGACTTTTTCGGACAGCATCTTAAGTGTTCTTTTGAATCACATGAAAGTAGAAAAGGAAAGTCACTTTGGTATTGTCAAGACTCCGAGCAATAGTGGAACATCAGGCAGGATTCTTCAGGGAGTATTACAACACCAGCAGTTTTTTAATATTACTCTTACTTTCATTTTATGCGGCATGTGCCATAACAATGTTTTGAATGTTAGAAGCATTACTTTTGCTTTCTACATGTTTTATCCTGGGTGGTACAGGAAGTTCGAGTGAATATTTTCATTTTACAAATACGCATGCTGAAATTTCAAAAATGGAAAACCCGAGATGTTAACAGGTATCATTGATAAAATCGAATGATTTAGGGTTTCTTAATGGCTGATAAAATGCATATTGTCTTCAATGGTTTCATTTACTTCAACCGCACAGAATGAGAAAAATATGTAGAATTAATTCAGGTCCAATTCATATTTTCTCCATATGAATAGAA
This sequence comes from Acheta domesticus, assembly GCA_031308135.1. Classification (NCBI taxonomy): domain Eukaryota; kingdom Metazoa; phylum Arthropoda; class Insecta; order Orthoptera; family Gryllidae; genus Acheta; species Acheta domesticus. The sequence continues at coordinate 29,593,661 of JAHLJT010009419.1, read as the reverse complement.
ATCAATTTTGATCGTTTACGTCAGTTTACTCGTCTAACTTCGCGGAAAAAATATGCAAATACTCGTAATTTTAACATTTATATCCTATATTTTATGGCAATGCTATTCCTCAACGAAGTGAACTCTGATATTAGCAAACTCAATGAAACCCAGAACATGTGTACTAAGACTCTATGATGAACATTATTAAGACATTCATAATTTGTGAACTGAAACTTCATACAAGGTGTAGAGTACCGACACAATTAGTGGCCACTGCGCCCATAGTGGCCCATTTAAGCACAATAATGATAATTGGAGGCTTCCAACATTCAAAACAAGTAACTTATTGACTTCGAGTGGTGAAAAATAAGAACAAAGATAATTTCATCGCCTTTATTTCATATTTAATAAGATAAAATCATCTATTTAATACTGATATTGCAAAAATGTAACATGAACAGGTAATTTTTTTAATACGTTCAGGAGGCAGAATATCGTTTGGCATTTACTCAGTAGATCTGATTACTACCAATTTCGCAATTTTCAGGTGACCTCTAGTGGATTAGAAAAAGGGATTCGGAAATTAATATTTTCGTAAAGAATAAACAGATTAAAAAATTGCTAATTTCAGGCAAAAGATGGACGAGTATGCAGAAAGAAGTGGGTTAATCGCTCACTGAGTTTCACATAACGAAGTCAAAACTGTAGCACAAGAATGTTGAAAAATCTACGAAAGTGTTCTTTACTATGGCCACTACTGGTGTTGTTGCCCTAATATGAGCACTATAAAATAACAACGCTTACCATTTAGTTATGTTACAAGCAGAGCCGGCGCTAGACGTGGGCAGGTTGGGAGATCGCCCGGAGCCCCTCAAGTCACGGGGTCCGATGATGGGACTGAGGGGAAAATGTTCATAGAAAATTCAAAAGGAAATTCCAACTCGAGAAAATCGTTATCGTAATTTTGTATGTCCCGGTCCAGTAGTTTGATATTTCATAAACTTTTCAATTAATTTTTTACATAGTTATTCTGTGGTGGCAGCAGAGATCTTGTGGTAAAAAAAATTAGTCTGTGATTGATGCCTCTTTATCCTTGAAACTTTATCTTCAATAGTTAATCAGAGTAATTTATTGTAAGGTAGGACTCTATGAAATTAAACAAAAGATGTTAACTTAAAATAGGTTCTACTGAAATTCATAATTATTTTCCATGTATTTAACAAGTGATTATATTAACCATTAACTACACACGAGAAATTGTTTTGCGTTTTGAGCTCATCGTGGAAATTGTATTATTCGATTACTAAATAATTTTACTTAAAAATATTATTTAAAATATATTTCCAAAAAATGTTCTAGCTTTAGTCATTTTTGGTATTTGTTAACATAAAAGAACTCGGAAAGTTTCTTGACACAGCTTTCACATTTTGAATTTTTCAGAGGGGGACTACGTTTTAGCATTGCCCCCGACCCAAAATTCTCTAGCTCCGGCACTGATACAATATTACTATAAACCAGCATACTATCACTGAAAGTTGTGTCGTCAAACACATTCCTAGGTTTCAAAAAAATAAATAAAAAGAGGCCGGCAAATTCCTAACTCGGCCAGCGTGCACTTCCACAAGCACACGTGTATCGGGTCCGCTACCTTCGCCCGGGCTTCGCGGAACGTCAGCGCATCCCGCAGGGTCCCCGAACCCGCCCGCCCGGAGGCGACCGAATCCGCGGAGGCGATCGTGAACCTGCCTAATGAACGGGTCTCCCGCTCGCCCGCACGCGAGACGAAGCAAGTCGTCCCGCGTCGCCCCGGGGCTCGAACTCGGGACCGGCCCCTCTCGCCGTCGCCTGCACGTGGCCAACGCGCGCCCACCCGTGCTACCGGTGCGGCGGATGCGCGGGGCAGTGGGCCACGTGCGAGGAAAATACGCGATTTCGATTCAAGGAGCAAGTTGGGGTGGGTGATGTGTGTACTTGTGTACTTAGGCCTCGATCACAATGCTAACTTAACCGTAAGGGAATGCTGTGAACGTAGCAGTAAAATTTACACGTAAAAACGAGCATTCACAACGACGAACGTAAGCTGGAACGAAGTTTCGTCTCAACAAACCAGAATTCAACATATTGATCGATTTGTTTCTAGCAGTTTCTTCGACTTTCCTATCGATTTAAACCTTTTGTGTACGCAAATAGATGTTGTAGTTGTAGCGAGATTGAAATCAGGTCTCTCACGAATATTTTAAAACGTCACCTGCAGATTTTGCCATGGAGATAAATAGACATGTGAGCGTACATCTTATGCTGATTCGACCTTCAATTTGCTTCTTGTGGATTTTGTCATGCTTCGTTTCTTCAGCTGCCCTCTGATTGGTCTTAGGTAGAATTCCGACTTAAACATACGTAAAAGCTTGGGGCTTGTGAACTCTTTCGAAGTTCACGGATTTACGTCAAGGCGTTGTGAATGGTCTCACTCAACTCATTTCTAGGCTTTGTGGCAACGATGCGTTTACGTTTAAGTTAGTATTGTGAGTGAGGCCTTAGCCATGCAACAATTTAATACAGTTTATTATTTTAAGCGAAAAGCAAATTGGAGCAAATTCCAAGATCATGATTCCAAAGAAAGTGGAACAAATTCAGATATTCAAGAATTCTAAACATTCATTATCGACGATTAATTACCTAATTTGCCGTTCTAAGAAGGTTTGTTTCATTCAGATTTTGCCCTACAACCTGCGTTATGTTACACACTACGATTAAAATCTCTCATGAAGTTCAAGAATATTGATTATCTCGCACGACACCTAAGTTTGATATATCATGTTTTCTTCTTTCTCTTAAATTCGCAATTTTTGATTTGTTTTTTTCATTTGAAATCGATAATATATTGATATCCATTTATAATTAAGCAATCTACAACAAATCAGATTAAAGATTAGCAAAAATAAGAATTTGAAGTTAATTGAAATATTTTGATTATCAAACGTCAAAATGACAATAGTTCCCAGTTCTCTTGCGAAATAATAATATTTATTTTCATAGAGATAAATATGTCAATGTCATATGAAGCATTACACCCCTTTATGCAGAGGGGTTACATTTGAAACTGGGTCCCCCCTTTTTATGTAGAGATTTTTTATTAAGTTTTTTAAGAACTGTTCTTTTCCTTGGGCGACTCTATCTTCCTCTCTACTACTCTATCAACTTGTCTCTCTACATATATACCAACAATTAATCACCACAATAGCAAATTAGACTTTCCTAACACTAATTACGTACTTGGTAATTATCGTAAAGTATCTCCCATTGAAAAGTCACGCAATTCGAGATGGCATTTATCTAAGAATTAAATTCTTAAATGCGTGTTTTGGCCTCTTCGCTATAATGAGCGACGTGACGCTTAGTACTTGCTCCAGGAGGTTGGCTACCCTGCTACGCCATTGCCAGCATGGCTGCCGCAAGAGGCGGTCTGGGTTGCAGACGTGCGCGGAGTACAAATCCTCTCAAAGACAGATCCAAATATTTCGATCGAATGTACACTGTGAGATCATAATTTATCTTAAAATAATCATTGCCAAATATGCTTTTAGAAACAAATGTTGAAAATAAATTACTTTGAATGCAATATCATTGCAATAAAGGGTAGATACCGAATTCTGTGGCAAGTCTTCTCCTGCATTGTTGAAAAATACAATAAAATGACGTAACATACTGATATAAAATGAGTTTGTGTTTAAATTCTGATTCTCGTTTTAGAATGTGCTCAATATCTGTAAATTTCTGCACACCGGAGTTGAATTACTGTGTCCGAAACAAATCAAACCTTTCATTAAATAAGTACACAACTTTGTTTATTGTTGCAACAGATGTATAATGTCTTCAGCCCTGAGTGGCACAGATCTGCTTTTACGGTTGTAAACACTGAGCGCCCTGGCCATTGCGCAATTTCTCAAACATTAAAAAAAAAAGTTTGTCTTTCATGAGAATAAACATTACACATTATACATTTTAATTCAATTCAACGAGACGTGTCGACGAAAACAAATGTACAATAACGTTATATTATAATTTAAGAATTATTTAACGAAGATCAATCCATATCAGGTAACTGCACTATCAAATTACATTTTGATCTCGCGCCTTTCAAACGCGACGCGCTGTCAGAATCGATTGCACCCTTGCACATGCACCAGCACTGATTGATGGAACGTCCCCGAGAGCGGCGTTGCGCTATCAACGCGCCTCTCACTTCCGCCGCGCCACAATAGCGCATGCTCACGAGCACGCGGAAGTGGCGAGCGCACGTGGGGCTGGGGGCGGCGGCGGCGGCACGGAAGTGAAGGGACCTCGCAGCACGGCGCGGCGCTTACAATCAGCGCGTCCAGGGCGAATGGAAAGCGAAACGGTCGAGCGCTCACGCAATGCGTGGGCGGCCGCGGCGCCGGCGCCAGCGCCTCGACCTCCCCGGTCGTCGCAAACAAGTCTCCCGAACGGCTTATGAAACGCGCGGGCCCACAAGCGAAGCGCGCCCACGCCTCCCGCCGGTCGTTGTTGCCTGACCTACGCTCTCGCCCCGAGACAACGGCGTCTCTTGGCCTGCGTCGCCGGGGCTTCCTCCTCTCCACGGCAATTACGAGTAATTTCGGGTTTTCACTCCGCGCGGGCGCGGCGCCGACGTCGACAAGTGACGACGGCGACGCCTGCGTCGTCGCGTCGAAATGCGCGCCCGTCGCGATCGTTGTCTGTCGCTCGGCGATGACAAATGAATGACAGTCCGTTACGTCACCAGCCATCTCATACGACGCACAAGAGAGGGGAGGGGCAGGGATTGGAGTTTGGAATGCGACCTGTTGCGATGTGTTGCCGCGCCAACGACGACCACTCCCGGGTCGCGAGACCCACCGCATCCACAAGCGCTGTCAACACGCACGGCGAAGCTGTGCACAGTTTGGAATGCGGCCTCCCGGTCGGTGATGGGGCGTTTATGTGCTGGGAATTCCCGCGTCTCTCTCTACGTGGTTTCTTTCCGAACCGAGCGTTGAAATCTCCACGACATTGGTCACTGTTGATGGGTCTTTTAGCTTACCTTTCAGAGATATTCCACAGAGATGAACACAACAATCAGCAAACAACAATATTCTTTCTTGAGACACCACACCAACACCAACACCACACACGCGCTAGTTCGCACACAACAACACACAGAATCCACGGAATGTCACGCAGTAAAGCTGAAGGTCAAGCAGTGGTCGTGCACTGTAGCAAGGCCTGCGAAGGGCCGACGACAGCGACGAGCGAGGTCAAGGGCGGTGCGTGGGCGAGCGCGCGTCCCTTTGTGCCTCGCGGCAAGGACGCCGGGAGGGTGGAGGAGAAGGGGGGGGTGACGCTGCAGCGACGGCGTCGCCGACGGCGGCGGCCGGAGGTGGGGGAGCGGCGCAGAACCCGACAGACGCCCGGCGCGGTCGACGGCGGGCGGCGAACTGGCGGTGGCGTGGCGGCGGCGGCGGCGGCGGCGGCGGCGGTGCGCGGGAGGAGGAAGGAGGGGGGGAAGGTGTGGCGGAGAGGGGAGGGCCTCGCGAGCAGCCGTGGCTGGGCTGGGGCCGCACCGCGGGCTGGCTGGACGGCCGGCCGGCTGGTTGCTTGGCGGGCGAGCGGGGCAGGCAAGCTGGCGGGTTGGCTTTCTCTGGGCGCGCGGCGCGGAGCGGAGCGGTGCGGAGCGGAGCGGCACCGCCAGGGCTACCGCCGCTGCCACGTCCGACGACCCGCAGAGGCCGCGGCAACGTTGCAGAGGCCGCGCCTTCGCCGCCGCCGCCGCCGCCGCCGCCGCCGTCGTCGTCCCCGCCTCCGGGGCCTCGAAGACGCCGCCGCTGAGCTCTATACTCTCTGGGGGTCGTCACTGCCGCCACAACACGAGACCCTCCGCTACGCCCACATGAAATTCCAGAAACAAACACGTTTTGGATTGCTAATAGGCCCATGTATGTTCTGGATACGTCACACCAGAACTGTTCACTCGTGAGGGTACATACATGCGTTTGTGGCAATACTGCGGGTAAATTGTTATGAACGAAACTCGTCGTTTTTTCAAGATATGGCTTCGTTTTGTAGATGTAAATCTGCAGAGATTGAATTTTTTTATGAAAAATTCTGTAATGATAAAAGCTGTTCCATTTGGCATGAACCGCGATAAGCCTGGACGGGTTAAACCGAGCGTCTGTAGTTGCCTTCGAGTTGAAGACTATTCAAATCTCGCCGACCTCTATGAATTTTATTAAATGTTCGTACTCAATCTATATCGACAAGTGTATATGAAATCTGTCATCAACGATAATATTTCCACATTTTTGGAAGGCATAATTATTCCACGTTCTAGCAGTATCATTCTTGCCTCGAGCAAAAATTAGAGAGGAAAAAAAGATAGCTCAGCTTGAGGAATAGGAAGTGACGTATGGACAATCTGATATTTACGGCGATAAAATATTTTCAGAGTTTTAGGGATAAATGCCAGGGAATACTAAAGAAAACAGAGAGGCTCGAAAGCCCAGTCGACTATATTAGGACTAGAGAATAGAAACGAAACATGTTAATAAATAATAATGAATAGAATAAGCAACATTTTGAAAATTACATTTATCAGTGAAAAACGAACAGGTGATATGCAATAGACTGTGTTTATCGAAATTTAACGTGTTAATGTAAAATGCCAACTATGAAATGAATTACTTTGCAAAATGAATAAAAATTGAATACAAATAATTATATTTTAATTAATTTGAACATTATAATGCAAAGAAAATAATTTGTTCTCATACTATATGATAAATGAACACTATAAAGTTTATTAAACTAAGTTAAGTTTCCACAAATGGTATAAATCTCCAACAACATTAGTTTACTTGCAGATCCGGAACAAGACCATTAATAATAAAATTAATATCGGAGACTTTTATCATTTATTAGAACCTAACAAAAATAGACTATCGGTTATTGAATAGATTCCATTTACAAACTATAGATGCGTTTTTACATTTCTCTACAGGGTTAAGTGAGATACATGAAATGTTTTATTCTATCTTGAGCACATTTCTGTTCTGTCATGGGTCTCTGAGCAAAGATATCCGATTTCCGATGTCCAATTTCATGTCTTTACAATAAATATCATTAATATTCTCTTATGTTCATATTTTAGCCACAGTTTAAAATTATATTCCCATTAGAAAGTTGTAGTGTTAAATAATTTTTTTCGATACTTTGCGAAAATATTGAACTTCATTAGTAATTTTACACACTAATATGTGCACTCAAATTATCTTCACTTTATACATGTTTTCTCTATGTTGATATGTATTAACTGCACATAGCATAACGTAATACTACATAAATGTTATGGATTCATTTAAAACAATTACCATTCCTACAGTTCCACATAGAAATAAAAAAGTTCTCTATATAAAACTCAGTAAGATAATTACACACGTAAGATAATTACACACATTAGAATTTACAATTACCTCAATTTATATTATTCAAATTAACATTTTTTTAAAAATTTTCTTGAGACCGAGTTACGAGAGTTGCATCATGGAAGAAAATGAGAAAATGATTTAAAAGAGAAAAAAATATTTTCAAACAGGACATCATTATTGTTCTTTTTATAAGATTGTGAGACCGATTTCATGTGGATTATTCCCCTATCTTTATTTAATATTTTATATACACTTTCGCGTATATTTCTTCGCCGTCACATATGGGCGGCACTGAGACCTTTCTTTCGTTTGTACTTAAAAATTATTCCAACGGGTCCAGAAGTTTATATTTGGGTGGAGGCTCGCGAACGGAAAATATTCACAGACGGAAAATACTCTACGCCTTGAAAATAACAACTCTAAATTATAGACACTGACACCTATTTACATTATATTAATTCAAAATGTATTCATGTTATGCATGCATACTACTATGGCCATTTACATTTAAATCTAAAAATCTTTTTTACTCGCTAAATATTCTTCGCCTTCTCATATTAATACCGAGAAAGTTTTCACTTTCCTCGACTGCGGGGATAATATCATCTTCTTGTTTACGGCAATGCCAATCTTCCGTCTCACTATCCCTCGTTCTGCTGACACTCAGGAATATCCTTTTTACTTTCTTGCGCTTAAGAAGGAACTTCTTAAGAAGAGAAAGTTATGTAACGCTGCTGAAAAAACGGCGAAATTGCGGTAGAAAACCTATTACAGGACTCAGATAAAGAAATAGTGGATAAATCCAGTTGCAAAATTTAGGAAAAAATCCTCTAACACGTGGTGCAGCCAGAATCCATGTTTTATGGCTCCTTGAGAAAGAAAAATTGATTGACGGCAAAACGTCTGTCTGTCCGTCCGTCTGTCCGTCCGACCGTCTGTCTGTGAACAATGCTAGCGACTAAACCGTTTAGCCAATTTTCTCCATAATTGATATTCCTCAATCGATCTAGCTGTTGTCGTGCCCCTTGAAAATTTGAAACCGATATTTTAATTTTGGGGGGAACTTTACATTAAGTCCCAGCGACATTTTCAAAATTTTCAAAAAAAATGGCGCCAACAATTTTAATTAAATTTTGTTGTTGGATAGTCTGAAGGGCGTTTAAGAGAATGGCGCAGGTCCTATGTTGGTTAAAAACTCTGATTTTTTGAAAGTTGAAAAAATTCAAACTTTTTTAAGCGTCTTCCTACAACTACAATTATGAAGATACCATTTATTTTCTTAATGAAATGCGTTCATCAAAAACAGATCTTCAAATAAGGTCACGTTACTACATGTTCATGAACATTCATTCATGAACATGTAGTCATCATGAATGGTAATGCTAATTTGGTTGGCTATTTCTCAGTATGTGAATCTTCATGATATTTATTTAACTTCCCACGCACAGCAAGCCCTGAGGATGGAATAATAAAAACTCCGAAACTTCGGCAATCTGACATATCTTATAATTTTATACCAAAACCCGTGAACCACGCAAATGGAATCTATCATTTTTTATTAAATTGTGTTGTTGGTTAGTAAAGATGTTTAACCCTCCTAATACCGCAGATTTTTTGTTACACTAAGTACCACTGGGGTCACTAGAGACCCCAGTTCTTTTCGGAAAAGAAATACAAAATAGTGGTACATTTTCACACTGTTTACACCATATTACATTTTAGGCTATTCCTCTAACTATTATGGATATGCAAACAATAATTTAGAACGTAAAATTTGCATAAACAAATTATTTAAAAAATGAATAGAATAGGAAGTACACTGAAAAGACAAAGTATTATGTAAAATTGACCACAATAATGAAAATTTGTCATGCTAAATATTTATTACACTTTTCGCTAATATTTTTTGAAGAATTATTTTTGCAAAATTGCTACTTTACAACTGGTACACTTGTCTGTATATTTCCGATCAAATGATCTTTCACAAACGGGCAGCGATCCCGTTTTTTGTTCTGTGTTGTTCTTGGTCCGACTGTTGTGCACAATCTTTTTAGTCACGACCAACAAGCTAGTATTCTCAGTTTTATTAAGAGTTCTCTTGTCTTGTAATTCTTTTTTCTCCCGTTTGAAGTAGGATGTAATCAAATAATGAACGCATTGATTACATGAATGTCAATAATATTACAGAAGACAATCATTCTCCATCTTCTACTCATTTTTTTAGTTGTGTTTGTTCTCACTAATTTGTCCATTGTGTCTATTCCTGACCTAATTTTATCGTAATTCATTATTATTAATAGTTTTGATTCTTCCTTTTTGGTTACTTCTTTCGTAGAATGTTTGGTTCTAAGAAGAGACACACCATTTGTACTAGGACAATAAGACATAATCGAAGTTTTTTTAGGAATCCACACAAAGAAAAAACCTTTTTATGGTCCTTGACATTAGTGAAAACCTGTAGCATTCACATTCTGTTTTTCTTATAGGTCCTAGTGTAATGTCTATATTTTGAAGATCTCTTACTAGATTTAGGCTAGTGAAGAAGTTGTCAGTTGATATGCTCCTCCCGCTTTGTTTCAAAACCTTTCACCACATCTAAAACAACGCCTCCTCCTTGATTTCACTAGGTTGTTTTGCCTAGTGACTCTGTATACTTGAACATTCAAGGCATAACTAGTGATATTTTCATATGCAACCGATAACTTAAAGCTATATTTATCCAGTTTTGAAGGCATATTATATTGCTGAAAAGGGCATTTACACGAAAGTTTACAAGTTGTTCATCAACTGTAATGTTGCTGTGTGGAATGTATGCATCTTGAAGTGGATTTGCCCACATTTCAAATATTTCTAATAGGAGCCAACTTATCTGGAACTCCGTTACGGTGGTTATGTTCTGCATCAAATCGAATGCACCTAGTAATTTGTGTGAAACGATTTCTAGCCATTACTTCAGCGAATATGGGCCTACGTTCTTTCTAGTACCACAAGTGCATTATTGCTTGATTGTCGCCTTTGTATGCACTAGCTAGAATCCCAACGCCTACAAAACAATTCAACTAAGAAATAGTCAACTATATCCATTTTGAACCATACACAAAAATTTCCCCTTTGTTGGTCCACTTCAAAACTTTATCAATTATATTTTGTTTCATAAATAAGTGGAAGGCTGACTGTACCCACACTTTTCTTTGCAGACTTTGTGGGATCTGGTCTTTTTCGTATAATGTTACGTCTTCGTACTCATCTACACGATTCTCTTTCCATATCCTTATACCACACTTATACCTGATTTTTTATCTATAGATGACAAACAAAACCCCAATAATTGTATGCATTTTTTCCTTTGTACTGTGAACAATTTTGTTATAAAGTACAATCCATACTGTAAAAGCCAGTAGCTAATATTCTTTCTAAATATGTTTCACTAATTTGGATACAATTATCTAATTCAATCTTAGCCTCTTCAATTGCATCTATTTCTCCATCACTGTCAAACATATCTGATAGTCGTAACGAACCTCACCAATGGTATTGCAGAAGAACCAGCTTCTTCAAGTAAAATGCGACGTATCTCGTCATCAGAAAGGTGCTCCATATCAGGAATGGTAATACAAAAACAATGTTACTCGAATAGCATAACTAAAAACAAGGCAGTAATTTCAATTGATATCAACCTATGGATGTTACAAAAGGTTGCCAACATTTACTATAGCAACATAAAAAAATAGCCATCACTTTTACAAGAATTAGATGTTGGGGTCATATATGACCCCACTAGTACACAGTGTGGCAAGTACGAATAATAATGAAAGTAACAACAATGTAAAACATTTGCATACCCAATGTGTGGGTAGACAATGAATCAGAAAAAGTCAATTTTTTTCAGATTTTTTTTAAGTAGTACTGGAATCTGTAAAAAATATTAGAGAAACATGTCGTGGGGTCACCAGACTCCATGGTATTAGGAGGGTTAAGGGAACTGTGTACGTCTCAGGTTCGTTGAAAACATTGTTGAAAATTGCAAAAATTCAAACTTGTTTCGGTGTCTTCCTACAACTGCAATTATTAAGAAGAGATATTTTTCTTAATAAAATTGTTCCTTAAGGATAAAATTCGAAACAAAGCCATGTAAAATTTTTCGAAAACATGAGTACTTTTTGCGTAATTTTGCGTGAAAATACGGGCGAGAAAGAAGGTGTTGTTTTAGCATTACAAATTTTCTTACCATCTTGTAGAACATAGGTTTTCTTTTCATTGAAAGTATTATTTTGCGGACAGTTCACCGTGTTCGACTAACATATTACTTTAATCTTAACAAACATTTAAGGAATGAATTATTGGAATTATATGTCCTAAAATTTAATTTTTATCGAATAGGAATAATTTTTGTTTACCTTATTAATTTTTCTAACCCGATTTTCACACATCTTTAAAGTATATTTTAGGGACACTGGAATGTGCCTCTCCATTTGACAAACCTTGGTTCGAATTTACTTGAAAGTTCATGTGGCGAAAAACAGTACTAGACATATAACGCTGATAATGTCGATGCTTATCTACAACGTAAAACAAATACAAATTGAATTGGAATATTAATGCTTCAGAAAATTAATTAAAATGAGTTTACATTGTGAAGATCTACAGATAAATTTAATTGAAACCGCTATCTTATGTGTGAATTGCTACCAATGTCATTATATTATTCAACGACAAATTTGATGTTCATCTAACTCGAAGGAATGTTCTCGAAAAGGAAATTCGGAAATCTTGACAACTGTTCGTTTCAGACTATCTGATGACCGTATATCTTTGCATAGTATAGCCATAAAATAATTCTAAGTTCGGTATACAAAGTCACGAATGTGAAATGGAAAAAAAGATGTCGTTGTCACAGTTACTTTTAATCGATTCATTAGAAATAAAGATTTGATTCTAAAATGTATAAAAAATAGTGGTGAATGTTACGAAATGAAAATAGAACTTAGTATGAATGTATCAACTCGTAAGGCAACGAGCCATTGAGTAATGTAATGGGTAGCTATGGAGGGAAGTTTGTTTTGGGGGAGACTGGCTGGAGTTCGAAAGACATGGCCACCTGACGATTATGTCATGAGATTTCAAATAATATTTACAAGTTGGAGTAAATGTCCACCCCTGAATTTGTAAGTAGCATGTTCAATATCTTCGCTCAGTAATTGTAATGTCAGCCGTTGTGTGTAATCTAAGGTTCCTGTAATAACTTTCAGTACCACTGTCGGTTCGGCCGATTTCGGGATAACTAATGGCAGAGATTTCCTGGTAAAGAACAGTCCAAAACAAAAGTTTGCAGGCTGAGTTCACTTGAACGATAGGAAGAAGCTTCAATTACATCAGTAACATATCCAAGAGCTTGAATTGTTCATCTGAACTGGTTTTGATCAAATTTTTTAAAATTTTCTTTGCATTTAGTGTATTTTAAAAACATTTTAAGAACATTTTATTTATCATTTTAGCTATGTTTTAGGACATCAAAATCCTCCCCCCAAGTTACTTCAATCGATGATTGAAGAATGCAGAACAAAATATCCGCAAACGCGGAGTAGGTAACATTTCGCCGATTGCTTAGCAATCCAGAACTTTCGAACAATATATTTTCTTGTTGGAACTTACAGTGATTTATTTGTCAATCCTCAAGCTTGAGTAGAACGGACAGCGACTTTGGGTAAGTGTGCAGCTAAAATTATATTGAAAGTACCCATGATCCCGGGCGCTCACGGGAGCGTAAACCGTTGCGAGACATCAGTCACTAGATACATAACAGTGATACAAAATAACGCAGTCTTTATCGAAGTAGGGAGTTTCCCTTTCTTTCAAATCGGGCTAACTTATCGGTGCTACCCCACTCCGTTTCTGATTGACATTCTATCACCCCTAATGGGCATACGACTCACAGTCTATAGTCCTTAAGGATCTACGACTGGTTTTCCGCGGTAACTACTGCTTTCCTGGGGACAATTCCCTTTGGAGACCTACCTCGTGCTCCCAGTACAAGTACAGAGTTAGTCTTTGGATCCATCTCTATTATTTACCATTGGTTTGATTGATTATTTCGTGTTTCTGGGCGCGTCAACTGCCATGGTCGTTAGTCCCGTAAGTGTAGGGCATGCTTCATCAATGGTGGCGATGTTCTTCCCTCTGCTGAATTGTGAGATCCGGTGCCGACCTACAGGGCCGTATTCGGCTCCGACCTCGGATTGCCAGATTTTCCCCATTATGGTATCTCCAACCAACGGGCACCGCCCCAGCCGGGATAAGCCTCAGCTCCCAACATGAGTGGTAGTGTAGTGCATCGAATTGCGTGTAAGGGGCGATAGTAGGACAAGATAGAGAAAAGAAAGATCGCACGTGGTCCGTGGCCCGATTGTTACGATAGTGCTCCGAATTTCCCCAGGTATTCTTCAAAGAAACCACGAAAAACTACCGATTGGAGCAGCTGGCCACTAGAATTCTATTCTAGGCGTCGTCTGATTTCAATCTAGGTACCTAGCTAGTGTCTAAAATCCTGCCACCGACGAGACTCGAACCGTAGGACCTCGTGGTGACAAGCACTGACTGCAGTGACATCAGTTCATGCCCTGAGCTACCTCAGACGTTTTTGACCAATGGGAAATGGTAAGTACATTTCGTAGCATTATGTAGCTAATGGCCCCATCTCGTTGTTTAAACGATTGTTCCGGGCGCAAGGAACCAGCTCCGCACAATTACACACACCAATGCGATTGCACAGTGATCTCACATACCACTACCGGTCAGGGGAAGGGTGTGTGATAGAAGTAGGGGATTGATATGATGCACAAGGCACTAAGAATGCACCCGATGCAACAAACACAACTGAACTCTTTCGTGCCATAAGCGTTCTTCAAATACATGGTCTTAATATCCGCGAAATTGGGCGCCCGGTAGTAAAGATATGGTTTTGTAACGGTGCAAGAACTAGAACCTACTTTTTACACAAAACTTGTTTTGGGTGTCCCTAGTAATGAAAAAGAGAATGTTCTTGTTCCTTTACTTTGTAAATTACTTTTTTTGAGCATATAGTGTTGTCAATATACACGCTGGGTTCTTAATAAAGGAAAAATGGTCTTCGACGGCTCGTCTCTCCTCTCTTCAGTATGTGAATAACAGTAACGCCTTAACAGCACACAGTATTTTCACGAAAATATATATTCTCCTATCGGTTTGACTGACCGTCGTTCTCATGAATTTGAAACGGATATTTTAATTTTTGTGGGTACTATGCATGACGCAGCCACGATATTTTCAAAATATTCTCGAAAATGGTGGCAAATTTTTGTTTAAACCTGTTACTCAAGTACAGCAAAGTTCGCTGATGAGGACTGCAGGTCTAATAGAAAAACGACCGGCAAAAGTGGGTCAGGGGCATCAACTGAAGTCACTGCAGTGCCTCTGGCCGGAAGATCCTAGGGGTCGAGTTCCAACGATGGGAGGATTTTCGACGCTAACTACAAAGCTGGGTCGAATTCAGGCACTGTCTAAGGGAGAATTCTAGCAGCCAGTTGCACTGAACGGTAGTTTCTGTGGTATCTCCGATCAACCACCAGGTGATTACCAAAGCAGTACCTTAACGAACAGACCACGGGCCGTGAGTGATCTTTCTTTCCTCTTCCTCGTCCTAACCTCATCCCTCACTTACACATACTTACACTCACATGTAACTTTACGAAACTTGTCGGGAGCTTAGACCTTGACTCGTCTGGGGTGGTGTCAGGCTAGTGAGAAACACCAAATGGGCGAAAATCCCCGCAAGCCGATGTAGATCGGCGCCAGATCTTGCCACCCGGCGGGGAAAGACTAGCGATACATCCCGCGGTACAAAAATGCACTACACTTTTGGAACTAACGGACCGCCCATAAAATACGTAACGCAAATTTCGAGTATTTTCAATACTCCTACCCCTTTGTAACACACTTCCCTATCTCTACATAACGTAGCTGTAAGCTGGAGCGCGTTGTGATTAGCAGACTGAATGTAAATTACGGCGAAGCCGAGCGAGCAAGTCACCAGTCTCGCGTTTCTGAAAGTGTTCTTTCAAGTGCTGTCATTGCCAGAAATGAATTGAGAAGCATGTAGAATGAATACTTATAATTAGATCAGAGACTGTTACACAAGAAGTTACATTAGTAAGATTAATACCATGCAAGAAATTGAATGACATCGTATTAATTAAGCATAAACATGAAATTATTGTGGTTTGAATTGAACTACTGAAATGATTAAAATTAAAGTTCTTGGCACAGGCAAAATTAAGGATTTGAATTTAGGTAAACAGTAAGGACGTTGTATCACAGATAAATATTACACTGGTTGTTACAAACGCTTGTACATTAGTGCAATAAAGATCATCTCTCGTTCTGGCAAAAGTTGAGCTGTAGATTACGCCGGCCAAGCTGACCGGAAGGAGTGACTCTCTCTGGAGTGGCACACGCGACACATGTGCTACGAAGCAGCAGATGAGATGATGTATCTTGTATACAGGAAGCTCGCGAGAGAATTAATGAGTACCCTGCTGCCAGGCACACTTACTACACCGAAGCAATGCTGCCACACAGGGAATTATATGCTCAATTATATGTACAAGGCAAGAATGTCACGAGTAGAAGGGTTGTATCATATTGCGCAACATATTTAAGCTTTGCATTGTACACGGTTATTTAGTCAAACGTAAGCACATGAAATTATATTGTCAAAGCAGAAGGCAATTGCGTAACACAGGAGAATTGACTTCTGTGTTGTATAGAAATGTTTATTAACAATACAAATGTACAAATTCTTTGTTGTGAATGGCAGTGCAAGAACATGTATCGCATAACACTCGAGATGCAGTTCATGGTTCACGCGTACAACAATTCACTTAAGAAATGTTAACTTCCATACAACGTAGTTGATGGCACTGACTAGTTCGTCATATGACACTGAACCAAAAAAAAATTAAGAGTCTTGTAGACCCGTATGTGTAACATGTTACGTGTGACGAGAAAATTGCTCGAGCAGCACAGATACGTCTGATCATTGTGACGGCTGGCAGAGCACCGTCTTTGTGATGCACGCACAGGCTGCAGGCAACAGCAGCTTGGCGCCAAAGGGTGTCGGCGGCCGACCAATGGGCGTGCGTGTTCGTGTAATAAAAAAGTTGTAACTTGAATTGTTAGTTAAACGAATTACACACAAATGTAAGTTATTAATCCGGGAGTGCTCGCAATGTATCTGTGAGATACAAGCCGCAGTAAAATTCAGATCCTGAATTATTGCGTTGCATTTGTCGTCTGATATTTCATGTATTCCTTCACTGTACTCTTCTGAGAACGCCTGGCAGTCTATTTTCATCCTGTCAATGAATCACTTCCCGTGAGGATGTTGAAACGTGATCGCTGCGCTGCGCGATATCTCTCAGATACATTGCGGGCACTGGCGTGAGTGCTTTTTGAGCTCCCGACGCATACGGTGCAAATCATGGCCTCGCGCAAAGACAGATTTGACTTGAATAATTCAGATGATGTTGATATGATAAGGAATATAATTTTGTGCAACAATGATAGTGATTACGAGGATTGTGATTCTACTGACACTGATTGTGAGGATTACGTGGAACAAAGACAAAGTGATTCTGAGACTGATCAAAGTATTGCGGACGAAAGCGATTTTCATTCTTTTGAAGGTTTCTATTTGGGTAAGTTTTTTCTTCTCGTGAGGTAGTCGTTACATAAATAATGCTTGAAATGTATGCTTGTTTCCCTAGGCAAAGATATGATGACGAAGTGGTTCAAGAATGCCCCATCAAAAATTTCAAAAAAGAAGCCTCACAACATCGTCACGCACTTACCTGGAGTTAGAGGATTAGCAAAACAATCTAAATCAGTACTAGAATGTTGGAATTGCTTTTTTACTGAAGAAATGTTAGAAATGGTTGTTCAGGAAACCAACAGATTTATTGAATCTGTAAGAAATTCATACGGTAGGGAAAGAGATGCCAATAGCACAGATGCTGTAGAAATAAAAGCATTTTTTGGATTGCTTCACCTGGCTGGGGTTCTAAAAAGCAACAAACAAAATGTTCAAGATTTATGGGCCACTGATGGAATGGGTGTCGAGTTATTTAGATTAGTAATGACAAAAAAACGTTTTCAATTTCTTCTTAGGCACATAAGATTCGATAATAAGGCCACACGTATGCAAAGGAAAGAGATTGATAAATTAGCTGCTATACGAACGTTATTTGATGCATTCATAAAAAGATGTAAAGAATGTTACTCTGTAGGACAAAATGTAACAATTGATGAAATGTTGCCGTCTTTCCGTGGAAGGTGCAGCTTTAGACAATACATTCCATCCAAGCCGTCTCGTTATGGCATAAAAATGTTTGCTTCAGTGGATTCAAGAATCCATTACCTGCACAACCTAGAAGTCTATGTGGGGAAGCAGCCCGACGGGCCGTTTTCTTTGAGTAATTCCCCTTTCGATGTTGTTATGAGATTATCGGAGCCGCTTCATGGAACTGGAAGGAACATAGTGGCTGACAACTGGTTCTCAAGTGTGCCTCTTGTCCAAGAACTAAAGAAGAAGAAATTATCGTTTGTTGGCACCATGAAGAAAAACAAGAAGGAACTACCAACACATTTTATTGCTGGGAAAAATCGCAAAGTATGTAGCTCAGTTTTCGGGTTCAATGAAGATGGAACTTTAGTGTCCTATGTTCCGAAAAAAAACAAATGCGTTATTTTGATATCAAGCATGCATTATGATGACAGGATAGATGAGAGCAGTGGAGAAAGTATGAAACCCGATATTATCACTCATTACAACATGCACAAAGGAGGAGTTGACACTCTTGATGAAATGATTGCGTCTTACAGTGTTGCAAGATGTACTAGGAGATGGCCCATGGTCATATTCTACACTATCCTTAACATTTCAGCAATTAATGGTCACATTATATATTTGGGTAATAAAAATAAAATTATGAACAGAAGGAATTTCATCAAAGAGTTGGTACAGTCCCTTACCAAAGAAGAACTACAAAGGAGAGCTCAAAAGTCAAGGGGCATTCCTACAGCACTTCAGGTAGGCAATATTATTTTCTCCCTTGTCTATAACAAGTGACAATTTAGAAAATACAATCATATGTTCTCTCTAGGATCGATTGTCGCAATTTGTTCCCAAAGAAACAGCAGATGTGCAGGAGACGTCTGTAGGAAAAAGAAGAAAATGTGAGCCTTGCAAAAAGGAAAAAAGACAAAGATTATCTAAATATTTTTGTCAAAAATGTAACATTTATGTTTGTTTGGAACATGCAAAAATCATTTGTAATAATTGCATTTAATATTATTAAAATACATTAATATGATTAATTATTTCGAAGTGTATTTCGTCAAATTTCACTTTTCCTACCGTAATTATTTTTACAAGTTGTAAGAAGTGTAGGATTCATTAAAAATAGCTTTGGAGGGAATGTACAAACTAAATAAAATACATATTTTAGTTAATAGAGCTTTAGATCACTCGAAATCAACAGACGTTTCCGCTGTATCTGTGAGATACATTGCGAGCACTGGCGTGAGTCAACCTATTGCGAGCACTCCCGGGTTAAATGTTAGATTTATAGTGTGCTTTATGAAGTTAACTTTATAGTAAGTGAATTACTACGTAGAATTTGGGTTCGTTGCAGGCGGTTCGAAGTATGAAGCAGCGTTGGCGGTGAAACGGGAACAGGCGTTTTGAGAAATCGCAAGGCGTTGGCAAACGCTTTGGTAGTTGAATAAATACAAAATGAAAGTTTGAAAAATTAATTTATATGCGATGGACATATAATTATTTAAGAAGTTTGCTTGCTTGTACGAACAGTAGCGTAAGGCTGCCTAAGACCCCCTCCCTCCCCTTTTAGAGTTACATAATTTATGGATGACCCCTAATGACCTTTAGTACTTGACGCGCTCAGAATCACTAATTAATCAATAATCAACAAACGACAACGTAAGAATACAGTTTCTTGAATAAATTATTGCCATGTACGTGTTTCATTTCTAACATAAGATCGTAGCAGCTGATTTCCCGGCGTTGGCCAGGTATTTGTGTACAAGGCTTGGATCGGGATGATCCTTTGTCTGGAATTCTCAGGAGCAAAAATGTTTTAGCCCTCCCATTCTTCGCTGTTTACATGATTGTAATGATGATAATAATAATATTAATCATATGATTGTTTACTATTACCTTATCAATGCATTTCTTCACAATCATGTCTCCCATGATTCTCAGTGCACGCTGAGATCAATAGTGATCACGCGAATATTAATATTTACGATCATCGAATGCTTAGTTATTAAAACCAGTTTCTCTGGGAAAATTGGAACATAAGAATACTACCATATAAAGTTATATCAAATTATGTCATGTGTTACAAGTAGCGTTAAAAAGCGTGGGCGTTAGTTGTGGATTATGTATTAAATAATAAACTATACGCTTATGGTCATGCCAACTTAATTAGACATTTTTTAAGTTCAACCGATTCCTTTTCCTCTTTTTCGTTTCTGCTTCATCTTGTGAAATGTTGATGGCTAATTGCAGAGAAATAAGTCTTGGCCTTTAGAAGCGGTTATGATATGTCGTGTGATGATTGTATGGGGTATGTGTTGGTTTCTCCTCTACCTAACATGCCGTACGCACAAGGTCGTGTTTCACGGAGGTTTCAAACCGAACCCCTAGGGAAGGATAATTTCCACTACAGCCATCTGCGATATTTACGTTAGCATTACGTGACTAGAAAGGTCGTATTCAGATCAGTACATCGCATAATATTTATGATCACGTATCATGCGATATTGACACTAGTAACACAATATAATTTTACAATAATTTTGATCTTCAACGATATTCACGACACATCCAACTAATAAAGAACTGGGGTGACACGATACTCCTCCATCTCCGTCTCATTTACCGCGCCACGCCTGTTAACCCTGAGCGGCGGGACGTTCGTGGTTTCCATAGAACGATCGCGTCCGATTACTCTTGCGTGAAGCGTCATATCCACGTGTGAACAACCCACATGGGAAATGCTTGGTCGATAACAACTTCGATTCCCTTGCGTCCCAGCGTACTTGACTTTTACAGGCCGCTATGTGGGACTCATTAGTTCTTACTGTGAGACAAACGTATACACGTTGAATACGAGAGACTAACGTATTCATATGACCTCTGCAGGGCCATTTAAATTGCAGGACTTCACCTTGTCTCACATGGCATGGTAAGTCATTACGATTTAACATTGTATATAAACGGGTATTAGGAAACGGGTATTATTTTAACTTGTTTGAAATTGAGGATATTGTGACTACATTATTATGTGTGCGTCTAAATATGCTGATATTTTGTAATAAAAAATTTAAAACCTTAAAATATCATAATTAGGATTAAAATTTTAAGATTTTCTTCCTCAATTATTTACGGAGTTATACGAACTACTTCCTAAAGATAAGTTACACGAATAACTATATTGTTCTTATTGTGTTCTGTGGCCTGTAATATAAATTTTAAGTCACGTAGGAACTCGGAAACGGGAATTAAGATTGTGCTTTTCGGTGTATATTGTGTACGCTCTCTGCAAGTTGTAAAAACATTTTAGGAATGTTGTTATAGTTTATGAAGTTCATCTTAAATATAAATTTAAAGCATTCAATAATTTTAAACTAAATACGAAATTGCCATTTTCTATACTCATAATTCCTGTGATAATTATTTATTATGAACGAAGACAAATTAGCAAAGATATCTACTTGTTTAATGTTGTGAAATTCAAGCAACTGTTTAATGTAATTCATGATGTTTTAAATATGTAATTTTAACACTTTTCAAAATATGTAAGTTTTCCTTTTGTTCTCGTTCTTAATTATAATACAAATATGCAGACAAAAAGTAATGTACCTTAATAATTTCTGTTGATGAGGATACTGATTCTGATAATTCCATCCAAAATCCCGCATGGAAGAAGAGTGAAACATGTTTTGTTACAAAAAAATAAATCTGGTAAAGAAACAATTTCAATAATAAATTTATTACGAAAATCAAAACATGCAAAATATTTTATTATAAATTGAGTTAGATACTTTAATTATAGATAATATATAATTTTGTGGTACGCTATAGCTTGCACACTCATAAAACCTACAGAAACATGAAGAAATACAGCTTGTTTCATAATTTAAACAAATGCAACCATTCAAGTTTCTTGTAGTTTCTTAAGAACTGCAAATGGTAGAAGAATTTTAGAATACTTTTGTGTATATTAATTATCAAAGTTGTATGAATAGCATATCCGGCCATAATTCTCATTTATTTTTATACGTTCCAGGGATCAGTACTGTTCTCATTTCAAAGATTTCGTATTATGCGATATTATTCTTAGAAGTTTGCCATAATTTGTAATTACAATTGAGGATTAAAATCCATGGAGTAAAAGGTATTAACGTCATAAAATCGTATTAAAAAATTCAATGAAAAATTGTTTAGAAACAGGTTGGTGTCCTGGGAAGCCATGCAACGACGCGTAAAAGGCAGTGTTGTTCGTGCTCTCTGGGCAAATTACCGAGACTTCGCTTCACACACCGGACTTCACGGGGTGAAATACATTACAGAGGAAGGACGCCAACCATGGGAACGGTAAGAAACGAACACTTAGTATTCTGCTTTTTTAAATCCCCATTCATGTCTGTAATAATATTGAATGTAGTGAGAGCAAGAGATCCACAAAACTGACACTTGAAGTTTGCAAAATCTGACTGTTGAAAACTAAAAATATAGTTAATATTTCCTCTCTTGAATATATGATATGTTGGAAAGGCAACTCGTGTATATACAGTATAAATCATTTCACACAATTTTTCTTCATCAACTAAAGAGCAATCTTTAGTTAAATATCAGGAGTTTACGAATCTTCCAATAATTTAATAAATCAATTCATAAATAGTGTATTCATGCCATCTCGGACGGGAGAGATACCAACTGACTTCATTCATGTCTAGCGCCAACACTTCACTAACACGCGGATGCTGTGTGAAGGCCCGCCTGAAAAGTAATGTGCTGTTCTCTGTTTGATAGTGCGTCGTGAATGAATTGTAGAAGAATATTTTTGTGATTAATATGTAAACGCATCGCTTTCCACATTGTCAATTCTGGCATGAATTGCATTGTAAGTTGTATCTCACGTAATGTTATGTAGCGAATGGCATTGCATGATTTATATTTATACATGATGATACATGATTTGATTTATGATTTGTATTTATACAAAACCACGTAGTTAATTGGTGTTTTGAAGTGTGTTGTTAGCATAAATAGATTATTTATTAAAAAACATTAGCAAGCACATTCTGCAGTATGTCTCGGTAAATATTCACAGGAAATTAATACATAACCTTCTACGAAACTACGCTGATTAACGCCACCCGTATGTTTACCAAAAAATAACCAGAAATATTTGTATATAATAGTACTTTATGCAATTAGTTTATAATGTAATGCTTCATTGCATGAGTACATGATCTGAAATCGAGAGATGTCAGGAGTGAGGTTTTAAATTTGTACGAATGCACTAAAGAAACATTATAAACGAGTTTCATAAATTACTATTATATATTTCTATTAGTTTTTGTAAACATAATAAATTGTACAAAAGTATAATAAATTTGTAAGAGACTGAAACTTAATTTTGCGAAACAGCTTTCTTATAACGTCTTGGATATTTGACATCTGGGCGAGAAAACGGTGATCTGTTGTTCCGTTTACCAATACCTTCCCGAGATTCTCTAGCTGCAATTGGCTGAATGTGTGACGATTCAATCATTCTTGCCGTAAAATGCTAGTACGTCATTATTTGCACCGTAAAATGCCCTTTTATGAACAATTTCTTACTTCAGAAAAAGTCGTTTATAAAGCTGATATGCAAAAAAATATGTTTACTGCTTGTTAGTGTAGAAGTTTACGAATTTTTATGTAATGTAATAAATTAATTCATAAAAATCACGAACACGTCGGCTCCATTTTAGGTCCTTTCGTTTTACTCTCTGCCCGGGCAATGCCGGGAGATTTTGTTGGTTGCTTGATGAAAAAAAAAGATGACACTGCCGAGTGAAGTTCTCAAATTAATCGTTAAATGTTGCCCAGTTTACTATTACCTCACTATTACACTTATTTTAACAGACTCCATTTTACCATAAGAAGTACCTCAAAGATAATGCTTGTGCTTGTGCCGCGGCGCAGCGCGCTGTGGCTGGCGGTGGTGGCGGCGGGGCTGGTGGGCGCCGGGCTGATGTCGGCCGCCTTCTACAAGCGCTTCTCCTCCTCGCCCACGCGCAACTCGGTGGAGACCAGCTTCTACCCCACGTGGCGCCTGCCCTTCCCCGCCGCCACCCTCTGCAACGTCAACGTCATCTTCCGCTCCCACGCCGAGGCGCTCTTCGACCGCCTGTGAGTGCGTCTTCTTATAATAATAATAAGAATATCTCGGACAGGTCTCGGTCAGGATATCGGTCAGGATATCAGTCAGGATATCGGTCAGGTACGCGTACACTGGCGCCAGTGCATTGTGAGGTCCTGGTGTAAGCGGTACGAATCATGATATTTTCAGACGTGCCTAGGACAAGTGTACGATTTATTAAAAATTGCATTAAGAGACATGTACAAACCAAATAAAATACGTATTTCAATTAATAGAGCTGCAGACCATTCCCATTCACGAAAAGTTTCAGCTATATCTGAGAGATACACTGCGGGCTCTGGCGTGAGTCTGCCTATTGCGGGCACTCCCGGGTGAAATATCTGTGATGTAATAAAATGCGCCGTGCCCGTTGCGCGCAGGGGTGCGAAGGGCTGGGAGCGAACCCAGGGGTGGAAGGCGCTGCCCATGATGGTGGAGCTGGTGCTGCCGACGCCCGCCAACAGCAGCTACAGGCCGGGCCCCGTGCGCGCCGTGGAAGCCTTGCTCACCCGCCACAAGATGACGCTTCGCCAGGCCATGGCCGAGGTGAGTGCTCGCGTTGCCACAAAACCATTGCAGGTTTTTTTTGTTATTTAAGGTCGCATCAATTACGAAGTCATTAGCGACCACTATGGGATGTAACGTTATGGTATGAGGATGAAACGATATGGTGATGATAGGGGGAGAAAGGACGAACACATACAATCATGCCCGAGACGGGACTCGAACCCGCGCCCCCACTGTCCAAAATTACCACGGCACTACTGTCTTAGCAATTTCGACCACGGGGCCGACATTGTAGTTTTTCCCTGGCCATCGTAAACCGACTGATCAGTAGAGGCAACAAGGTGATCACTTATAATCATAGCTGTGCCCCAGACTTTAATTTTACGTTTACGCGTATTTTCTGCACGTAATCTACGTGTAGACGACGTAGAGAATGTAATCTGTGTAGTCTATTTATTTTGTCACATCAAATAATCCAAAAAAGTTATAATAAGTAATAATAGTAGAAACATGTTATAAGGTAATATAAAAAAATATTTTCGATTCAGTAAGCCAAAATATACCATTCCTAATGAATAAATAACAACCTCCGTATCTATCTCAAGAAACCAGTAGAGACTCGTAAACTTGCACTCCTTTAGTACTCCTTTAGATGTGATCCAATCAATTTGTAGTATTGCTTTGGATATATTGACTATAAATACATTTTAGATTTGGGGGTGGAAAATGGCCCACGTAGGTTCGCCCCTGCCCCACAAAAAAGATAGATTACAGTTGTCTATTAGATTACCTTTGTCTACGCATACATAATACGATATATACGCGTTCTTTATGTGTAGACGCACATTACTGCTTATAATGTGAAGATTTCGAGCACAGCGTTCTATTGTAGGAAGCCGCTGTTGAGGGCGTTCTAATCACTTGCAGCGAGATATGTCGTAGCGAGATGGGAGACTACCCCCAAATTTTGATTGTGAGCAGTCGATAGTACAGGCATAAGGCAATTTTTCAAATTATTTTACTGGATTGTACAGATAAATATTTTCTTTTACATCTCAATAAGAGACCTTCATTTAATTTATTTGTGCTTTATTTTGCAATATTGTTGTAAAATAATCCCCTCTGACAGCCAAACTGCCAAAACATGAACTTGCTGCAAATTTGATAAGGATTTTTTTAATTTCAAGATATTATTTTGTTTTTCAGAATCGCGACAATAAGTAAATGAGCTTTGCTTCTGAGTGCTGTAACTAAAAGTGGTGCAACAATTTCCACCACTTGAATGAATTGAAGTGGTCAGGGCAACATAAAAAACAATCCTTTCGTTTATTATTTCAGTAGTATAGATGAGTTAAACGGCTCTTTCACCTAACCACTCTTTCAAAATAAGGTTTCTAAAGAAAGGGAATATCACGGAGACTTGATGAACTGCACTTCAACTTTTAATATATGAAGGATTTGTTAAAACGCCTAAATATTTGTCAAATGCAACCTGAAACCCTCGGGCAGTGATGTTGAAATCTATTTAGTCATATAACTCCAAAACGAAGCTGTCTAGGGACATAAAATCTGAGATTTTGAGACCTTTGGTCCCTAGGGCCAAAGGCCTAAATTCCACACCGGAATCTACGGGATAAGAACTTCTTGGCCATCCTACTACATTTTTGCTGGTCAATGTGCAACTCTATGTGAAATTAAACCAATTAATTGATATTCTAATCGATTGACTTGCATGGGTTTACCTCTCTTTTCGGAAATAATATTAAATAAGAATAATTTGTATTGAGAAGGCTGTATTGTAGTATTAGGTTAAAATACGTTCGGTTTGTACAATTTCAAGGAAACATATAGAACCAGAGACGGATCATAAAAGGGTCTTGATGAAAAAGATATATGACGGACGTAAAATGGAAATGAAACGATAGGAAAGACGGTGAGGTTTAACATGCGAGTGTTCTCGCGCGGGTACCCTAGTAACCCTTATTTCACTTATCCAAAATAAAGATATTATAATTACTCTTATTTCATTTATCTCAAAATAAAATTAAACTTTTAGATCCAAATGCTGTACAATCATGTTTGTAGAACTATCATATGTATATATGAAGTAAGTATATGTTCAAGTTGCCACATAGTATGTCTGAATGAACCAAAACTTTGTTCCCTGGCTTCTGAAATTTCAGAAATGAGAGCTATCAATAAATTGACCCAACTTCTTAAATTTTATGAGCGATTTTGTGACAAAGGAAATATAGGATGCGTGTACTTAAAGTATGATGTTCGAGAATAAATTATAAATAATTGAAAATCATGAGATCAAAAGATTGCTAAGGGTAATTTCATTTGTATGTTAAAAAAGTAAGTACTGCCGTCCAGAACATCGGTCAGTAGCGAAATAAGGGGAGATACACATTTATTTCCCGCGATGAAGTAGACGTTTGCTTCTTGTTAACAATTCACATATTTTTCGTTGTTTTTCAAATATGATTGAGATAATCGATTTCTTAATTCAATTCATTTTATGATGTATTACTCTCTTCTTCATATTTTCGTGTTAATTTTCAACGAAAGAGGAATTTATTATTATTTGAAACCTTTCTTGTCAATAATGTATCTCAATTCCCACACAGTACGTCTCGGCTGAAATATCACATTTTATAACTTGCATGTATACATATTAGAATAGCTACTGGGAGTATTATTATTTCACTTTTATATCGTTATTTTCACAGATGGATCAAAATTGCAATGAACTACTGGAGCGTTGCATGTGGCAAGGAGAACTGATGAGATGTGAAGATCTCTTCGAAGAAAGGAAATCGTTCCTCGGCATGTGCTGCTCTTTCAATTATCGAGGCGTTATTGAGGCAACGGACCAGTAAGTTATATTCTTATTAGGAGTGGAGTCGTGATAGAAGCTGAGAGGTGAGACATTGTGCATTTCACACTTCTTAGATTATTATTCTTACAATTTATATTGATCTACTGGATAGTTGATCAGTATAAATTTAATTCCTCCGAGTGTTCTCTTTTTTTAACATTTCATTCTCATTCTGACCAGATGTACAGGGAAAGTCTTTTGATGTTGAATCGACTGATTGTGTTTTAGTCAACCTGCAGATATTATTAGCGCCGCGTCAGTATATTGCACATTCGATTTACAGCTAGAGCACTTTTTGCCCTGTTAAATTTTTTCTTGAACTTGAAAGCCTTGAAAGAAACAATAAACATTGTTTTGACTTGCATCGGGTTATAGATATTTCTCTTACTTTTCCGGAATTATTTCGAGTATGAAATATTATTTTTAGTGGCTAATGTTCATTTTGAAGAAAAATATTTACATTAGTAGGATGTAAATATATGTGTAAAATAGTAATGTACATGTAAATAGTATGTAAAATAGTAATTTGATATTTGGATGAATGTAAATATTAGTTTTAATATCCTTTAAATTATACTACAGCAACAATTAATTACAAATATACTGTGTACTAAATTTAGCATGCGTTTTTGTGTATTATGCTTTATTTTGAATGCAATTTACAAATATATACAATTATATACAAACCATTTATTTACATTCAGTAGCAGATTTACTAATAGTTTCTTCTTCGAATTATTTAAATTTTTTATTACGTTTATTACACACCAATTAAGTAAATTATTTAGTGCTATTCATATACAATTACTTACAGATTGCCGACAGGTTCTAATAAAGTCATGAAGATGGTCTGATCATGAAGAATATAGTTATTAAATTGCTTTTCTGGCGTAAAAGTATTTTCCGTAACGGATCACAACATTATTTTCCCCCTAAAGAACTCACATACACAACTTTTAATCGTTTAATGTTATTCACACTTTAAAAAGTTTTATCACATTCGAATTTAAATATAACATATGCGATACTGTTCAACACACTTAAAATAATTACTGTTTTTGCGAAAGAAAAACTGGAACGATACATCAAAATAGATCTCTCGAAAGCTTTTGACGTTATTGACCATAAGATCTTGCTCTCAAAATTACCTTCGTATGGAATTCGTGGTATTGCCCTAGATTGGATAACTTCTTACCTTAAACATCGGACTCAAAGAGTAGAAATACCATACTGGCAGAAAAGGACATTACATACTTATATTTCCAATTCTTTGCCAATTGTGCATGGGGTCCCGCAAGGTTCGATCTTAGGTCCTATTCTCTTTCTGTTATATGTAAACGATATGCCCTCGTCTATTAAAAATGGAAGAACGGTTCTGTTTGCTGATGACACGAATGTTCTTTGCAAAAAAGAAGCAGTAAATAGTACAATTTCAGAAGTTTCAAATTGGTTTAATAATAACAAATTAATTGTTAACGAAAGAAAAACTGTTTCAATGCATTTTTGCATCTCAAATCGGAAATCGCATGTTCCATTGAAAATGAACAATATGCAATTAGCTGATGTTGAGGCAACAAAATTTTTAGGTCTTTCAATTCAATCAAACCTCAAATGGAATGTATATATAACAGAATTAAACACTAAAGTAAGTTCATTATGCTATGCATTCAGAATTCTTTCAAATTCTGTCAGCCTTCATGCAGCTCGTTGCGTTTATTTTGCAAATGTGCATTCCCGCCTGAGATATGGCATAATATTCTGGGGAAGCTCATCCTGTAGTATTCAGACCTTCAGATTGCAAAAGAAAATTATTCGAATAATGAAAAAATGCCTTCCACGTGATTCCTGCAAGCCTCTTTTCATTGAGCTGGGAATCCTACCATTGCCTTGTCTATTTATTTACGAATCTGTAATATTTGTCAAAAATGACCTACTTAACGGAGGGAACATATTTTCATGCAATATTGATATTTATAATTACAACACACGCCGTAGAAATCACGTGCATCAAGTGTCAGTATCAACAGCTCAGTACAAGAAATCAACATACAATACATGTACGTTACTTTACAACGCATTGCCAGATGACATAAAACAATTAAAGTCGGCATACAAATTTAAGTTAAAAGTAAAATCTTTTCTGCTGCAAAACTGTTTCTATACAATTAGAGACTATACTGATCGTGAAAAAGAAAAATAATGTAACAAAACAAAGATATATAATGAATTAGTTTATGTTTGCATTGTATACATTAAAAAAAATATTTAATACGCCTGTAACAAGTAATGTACTTCAGCTTCCGGGTCAATGACCCCCATCTCGATCAGGTTTTTGTCCAGTTTCCCTGATCCATAGAGCAAATGCTGAGATGGCCCCTTGTTTTGCTTCTGGACGTAAATGTAGCTTCACTGTGCGCACGTTTTGTTGAGCACTCCTTTTGCTTGTAGTTCATTTACAGTTGAAATTGATTTTCTATAACTCGGGAAAAAACATTTTTCAAATATCTTTATTTTTCTAAAATAATTATTTTCTAAATTAATTTTTTCGTTGTTTTTTTTTATAAAATTCTGGCCCTCAAGAAAATGTGCGCAGATAAATTTCTTTCCCCACACGTCATATACAGTTTTTACTGTTTTTTAACTAAATAAATAAATAAATAAATAAAATAAATAAAAATATTTTTAAATAGTGAAATTAACGTTTTCTTTTGAAAACTGGAAAGATATATGGTTTGTTCGGAAGGTAATGTCATTGACTTCAGAATAAAGAATTAATTGGTCGAATCGGTACAATCTCTTAATACTCTTATACTAAGTACATCCCTCGATACACCGCTACCATCGCGATTTCCATGCGTCAAAAGCGGCGCAAAAGTCCTTTTCCGGGATGTCCCTCAAAGCGCGCGTTGTAGCCGCCTTAATATTGTTGATTGACCCAAAATGCTTCCCTTTCATCGGAGTTTTCAGTTGTGAAAATAAAAAAAGACGGGGGCGACGTCCAAGCTGTACGGAGGTTGTGGGATTGTTGTGACTCCTGTCTTGCCAGGTAGTCCCTTAGAGCAAAGCTGGTGTGCGCGGGTGCATTGTCGTGAGACACGTCAACAGTCCCTCGTCCCCAAAACGCGAGGAAGTCAAAATCCAAAATCAAATCAATGATGATTGTGTTTTTCAATATCCGAGGTATCGTCCATCACGAATTCGTAACAGTGACAGGCAAATTTTACATCCAGGAGCTAAAGAGGTTGAAACTTCGGGTCCAAGGCGTCCACCCAACATCGCCACGGACAGGAAGCTGCATCATGACAATGCTATCGAACTAAAACTACGGTACGGTACGTAAAAGACGGTACGTAAGAAAGAAGGAATTGTAAGACGTACAGAGGTGTTTTGGCCGTCAAGAGAGTAGACTGTGAGTTGTGATGAGTCAGACATTTTGATGCGCAAAGTTATATTAGCAAATATACTAGAAAAACATCAGTGTCTACGATATTAATCGACGTTTGAAAGTCTTTAACACAGTGTACTTAAAAAATGGAAATATGTGTAAACAGATTTGAAAAGGAAATTGGAATCCTGAGTAGTAAGAACTTCACGGATGAAAACTATGTAGGTGAACAATAAGTAATACGTTATCAAACTTTATATTAGGATATGTGTATTTGCAAAATATTCAAGAAAGATTAATTTATTTCAAAGCGAATACTTCAGAGATGTTGGGACTGTAAACTTATTCATAATATTTTCAGATAGGTTTCGTGTAAAGAATTGAAGATAAGTTTTTCCGAGAAATTCTTAATTTAAAGGGCAAGGCTTAAATTCAATTTTTGTATCATTCGAAGAACAAGAAGTAAAGCGACAAGTTACTGAGATAAGAAGCAAGGTCTGAAATAACGACTTTCAGAGAGCATAGGAGCTAATATTTTACTCGTAATAAATACAACATTCCTTTTGCTTGAGATCGTTTGTTGTGACCATTCTTTCATCCAGTCTCGAACGCGTATGCTGCATAGTGTACGTTAAGTACACGTTTCGCAGATATTTTTCCTCACTCTTTTATTACAGATAACTGGTATAACGTTGACAGTAATCACGTGGGCAGTAATCGCGAGTTCCTGTGCGTGTATGAACAAAAAATTGCGCGTTCCATGGGGGTACAATATGGCTCCCATCGTGCTCTGCAGACGCAAATGTAAGTCGCATCGATGCGTTAGTATCTGGAATAAGTACTCGTATGTACACTAGGAAAGAAGCGATATGTGACAATATAGAACTTTCAGGAAAGGGAATGAATATGATGATTATTGTTAAGCTAAATAAAATTTTTACCTTTGTTGCAGGAACGGTAAAAAGAAATTGGAGGTTGCCCCTGGAAAGCCTCGGCACTCCCGATATTACAGCTATCGAAATGGACTCAGCGTTCTGCTTAATCCAATGATCCACGACTATTATTTGCCCCGTCTTCACTCTGCGGGCATTCGGGTGAGTATAGAAGGGAGAGCCATGGAAGATGGGATTACGGTCTGTTCAGACAGGTGAGCGATTTTATGACACTCATTCTTTGAAACCGAATTGGGGAGCTTGGTCTATAAGTAATACGTAGAAATGATTTGCAATCATTTAAAAAATGTCAGCTAACTTATGCTGGGGCTTTTGTGCTTTCTATTGTAGAATTTGTCATTCAGCCAAGTGCCATTCAGCCAAGAATATAGGCATGAAATCAAAGTATTTATTTAGTTAGAATGCACGAAAAATACACTTAAAAATTTGATGTTTAAAGTACTATTAACATGCTTAATTATTTGTTTAAAATTTTGCCTATTGCGACGTTTCATTAAATAAAAGCGTAATGAGAGTACACAATGTGTGGTCTTTGAAATTCAATATGTATTCTCATTTGTATTTAAATAAAATTTAATTACAAAATTTGCATAAATTTTTATCAATGTCTTTTTGTTACGATATCGAAACGATGAAAATCACAAGTAAAAACTATCCAAAACCACTAACTGTACGCACTGAACTGACACTCTGAGATACATTCACAGCTGGCGCTCTGCGCAAGCTACAGAAAAATACATTTCGTAGAGCGATGCGCTCTTTGGATTGATTGATTGATTCGTGTTTTCGAGCGCGTCAACTACGTAGGGCATTAGTCCCGTAAGTGTAGTGCTTGTTTTTTCTCGGGCGGTGGCGATGATCTTTTCCCCTCAACCAGGTATTTCCACCCCAGCCGGGACAAGCTCTAAGCTCTCGACCGGTCTCCCGACATGCGTGTGTAGAGTAGTGCATGTTAGTGTAAGTATGTGTGTAGGGGGAGAGGATAGGAGAAAGAAGAGAAAGGAAAGATCACGCGCGCGGTCCGTGGCCCGTTTGTTAGGGTGCTGCTCCGGCATTCGCCTGGTGTTGATCGGAGAAACCATGAAAAACTACCGATCAGAGCAGCTAGAATTCTCCTCCAGACAGCGACTGAATTCAACCTAGCTGACAAGCGAGTGTCGAAAATTCTGCCGCCGTCGGCGCTCTTTGGAAGTGTTCAAATGTCTGAAAATCTATCTAACAAACCGTCTACTTGCCGAGATTAAGATTACAAGGACTAAATTTATTATTTTTTGAGAGGAAAATTATAATGGGAAATTATATATATGAACGTTGTATTGTATAGTGCTGATATTTATTGTGTATAAAAATGGTCTGCCTATAGAGAAAAATAGGCACATCCATTTTGGTGAGTAGCTATACGAATGCGAGTTGTTCACGTTAGTTCCGCTCATTAATAGCTATTACAAACATAGAAATTTCATGAGTGTTATTACTGCAAAGGCCAACAGTTAAAAATCGAGGTGGAGCTTAGCGGAAACGAGACTTTTAAGTTGAACGAGGCAGTAATAACACTAACATTTCGTGGTATGTTGACATTTTATCGGTCACCATAAAATCTCTCAATTTATACGAAAATTTGCAACATTACTGCGCTAGTAAACGAATTCTGTTGCTGCGGAACGTTACGACGATATTGTGAGGTGTTACTTGCAATATACCTATTTAAATAATTTTCGTATACCGTGGTTCAAGAAAAGATTCACGCAAATACTTCTCTTGAACCTAAATATACCTAAAGAAATGACTTTCGATGAGAAAGTTGGTGCCTCGACTTCCAGTGACATCTTCAGATCGTCAGTAAGTATGATTACCAGGGAAGAGTTTCATTTGGTGGAATGCCAGGAAAATGAGGTTAATTTACCCAATATAATTTTTTAATTGTACTATTAATGTTTCAAATAACAATAATTATATCAAAATCTATTTTGGGCGACTTTTATTCTGAATTGTTGAATCTGATTTGTTGTGTACATCGCCATGTATTTTTGTTAATAAACATTTGACTTGCGATGAATCGATAGTTGTTTATTAACGTTTCTAAGGATGTTAAAAACCGTTGCTAAGGATGTTAAATTTCTTAACATACAAGTATGTGCAAGTGCACTTAACAAATATGTAGGATTGCATGTTAACAGGGGTTAAAGACGCATGTAACCGATAATAATTCATTGTGAAACGATGAAATAATGATGGGTATTAATACATGAGTATCGTAAACTTCACACGAGTGTATTAACACCCATTACATCCAGTTTCACATGGTACTTTTTCTACAACTTCTATAAGTTAAACTTTTACATTGAATAGTTTCGTGGGAATTGATTCAGCCAACGTCACCTAGTGGAGAGCTACCTAAATCTACCCTCGCGTGCTGCCGCAGGTGGCTGTGGTTACCTCTCCGCCTGCGAGGGAGTACTGCGCTAGTCAAATAGGATGAAAGTGAAATTACGATCAAATTAATTTTAAATAATATTACACGAAAAAATACTACTAATAAAAGAAATTAAAACTATTGAGCATAATATAATATCAACGGCAATTTTAATGTACACAATCGAACGAATCATTTACTATAAAGATTCTCGATGATTAATGAAGTGTTAATAGTTGCTTTGTAAGCTTCTCTGTGATTCGTCAATAACCTGTATCATAATGAAAACTGTATCGAAATGATTGTCATTATGCAAGTGATTGCAGCTGTCAAATGACAGCATTATACAATGGGAGTAGAAAAAACGCTATGAGAGAGGTGAAACGTCTGCGAAGTATCACAAACCCCGCTCTGTGGCGTCAGATGCTGTTGCACCGCGTGGACGACTACCCGGACGACGCGTCGGAGCAGCGCGTGCTGGCGCCGGGGCGCGAGGCGCTGGTGGGCGTGGACGCCAGGTCCTGCTCCTGCACGGAGGCCGCGCGCGCGCTGGCGCCCGCCGTGCGCGGCTGCGTCTTCCAGGACGAGCGCCGCCTGCGCCACTTCCCCGTCTACAGCGCCAGCAACTGCCTCACCGAGTGCCGCATCAACCACTCCGCGCTCTTCTGCGGCTGCGCGCCCTACTACTACCACGCAGTGGGTGAGCAATACATTTCATTGATGGATTTCATTTAACCCGGGAGTGGTAACGCGGGAGTCTGTGGGACCCGCACGATTCTTTCTTCCCGCTTGTTGTGATACCCATGTTGGCTACCCTCGCCATTGCTTTAGTACCTTTCTCTTTTTGTATCATGATATTTACTGTAACTCTCAGTTTGCCAGTTTAGTGAGTTCTATCCGTGCAGCAAGCTATTGTTTTGTTTAGGGTGCCCAGAGACCCCCGCGTTACCTTCTACGTTCGCAAAAGTGTCTTCAGTCTCGTACATTCTATTAGTTTGGGAACGTTTTGCATGCTGTATTTTTACGTTAGGATTCCCCTGCAAAGATAATACTGAAGTACTACGAACATTGAAGTACTACGGTCACTTTATATGTTGAAAAAGGAGTGAAGAATATGCGCACTTTTGCTGAAAGCGGGAACAGAATATCGTTACTCACCGCCCAGGAAAAAGCAGTCTGCCCGCAATTCCAAAAGACCAGGATAATGTTTTCTTTGTTTATTGATTTGGTTGTGATTGAGAGAATTACAGAATCCACCAACATCAAAAATGAAATGGATTTAGAGAGGAATAAAAATGATCGCAGTACGTATATGACTGACAAAGAGAAAATCAAGACAGTAATTGTGCTACGTATTTTATCTGGATCTGTGAAATCAAGGCACCAAAATCTTGCTAAATTGTGGAATGTGGATAATATGGGTATTGAAATTTTCCATTGTACTTTGAATTTGAAAAGATTTCAATTTTTGCTACGAAACATGGGCTTGGATGTGACAACACGCGCAGACCGGTAGAAAAAGTAACTCCAAATATTAGATGCTTTTCTGATGAATTTTCAGAGTTGTTTAGGAACTAAATTCTTAATAAATTTTTTAATTACACGCAAAAAATTGTTAATAATAGAATAACAATATTATACTAATTTATTTTTTAATAATTTAGCATAATTATCTCATGAAAAGAGTGTGGGGGTCTGGAGACACCCCACGTTACCACTTTTGTTTCAAAACGTCACGTTACCACTGCATGGTTAATAGTCAGTGGCATCTGAACACTCGGGACATCTATTGATATCACTGGACCAGGCCTCTGACCAGGAGATCTTAAGGTTCGATCCCCGACAGTGGCGGGTTTCGACTCTATCTAGATAGCTGTATCGAATTCAAACGCTATCTGGGGGAGAATTTTAGTGGCCGCTCTGATTGCAAGTTATTCGTGGTTCCTCCGATCAACACCAGGCGAAGTAGTAGCCGGAGTGGTATCAACAACTGGCCCACGAACCGAGCGACCATTCCTTCCTATTCCTTGTCCTATCCTTACCCCTTACTTACACTTCACTACCACACTTTTCGGGAGACCAGTTGGGAGTTTAGAGTTTATCCCGGTTGGTGAGAGATACCTGTTCGGGGACATTCTCGAAACTGACGTGTAGGTCGGGGGATCTCACCATCAAAAGTAGATCATCGCCACCTCCCACGATTAAAATATACACTACACTTGTAGAATTAACTTTCTTAGTAGTTGACACGCGCGGAAACATGACTCAATCGATTGACTGATTGCTATGTGATTCCGGGCTCATCAACTGTTGTCACTAGTCCTTTAAGTGTGATGCATGTTTTTATCGCGGTAGGTGGCGGTGATCTGCCCCGTTGGATGGCGATATTCCGCTTCGACCTACTCGACAGCTTGCGGAGTTTTCTCCAGCCCGGTACCTCCCACCAGCGGGGCATCAACCCAGCAGGGCCAAGCTTAAGCTTTCAACTGCTCACCCGATATATGTGGTAGTGTAGTGCATGCAAGTGTATGTAATAATGGGATGAGGATAGATCAAGGAAGAGGAATGAGAGATCGCGCGTGTTCCGTTGCCCTTTGATAAAGTACTCTCCGGCATTCGCTTGGTGCTGGAGAAACCACGAAATACTATCGATCACAGCAGCCGGCCGCTAGAATTCTCCTCCAAACAATGGCTGAGTTCGACCTAACTATGTAGCTAATGTGAAAAATCTAACCACCGTCGGGACTTGAACCCCAGAATCTACGAGTCAGAAATACTGCCAGTGACAATTGCCTATGCTGTTTCTGTTCACAAAATAGGTATCACAAACGAAAAAAATACTACACAACACTTTTATTAGCAATGATATTTTATTACCGCTTTGAAATGCGTAAAATACGTTTATGTTACTATTCAGCAAGTACCAGTCTCCAGAGAGCCGTACCTATCCTTCTCTATTCACAACTCCAATGGAAGAAATTAAAGAAAAGTTTGTATTTTGAATAAATGAACATATTTCAGCGCTGAGATACTGAAAACCCTTCACAAAGGCACATAAATAAACTTGATCATTTTGTATTTAGAACAGACCAACATTTCAATAACGCGAAGTGTTTAATTGGAATAAAGTGAGAAATTCTATTTTACCATTAGTGGATTGCTCAGAAGTCATTACAAACCGAAACAGCATATTGAGAAATTATATATTATTTCTTATTTTTACGTAGTTATAGTTGAGTAAACAATCTTTTGTTTTCATAGTTTCCACAAAATATTTTAATTTATTTCATTATCTAATGTTCTAAATATTTCTAGAAATTCAAGTTCATTTATCGAATATGAAGTAAAAAACCGATAATACTGGCAGAACTTTTTCTCTTTATTGAATTATGTTCTAAAAATAATTTCGTAAATTCAGTTGAATTCAGAATTTGTTTTACGTCAGGTGTGAACATCGATATTAAAAATGTTAACTATTGTAAATTTGTTAAAAGTTTAATTATTCAATTATTTATGTTTTGTGACTAATTTTAAACTTTTCATTATTATAGAAGGCATTCGAACTTGCAGTTTTGAAGACATCCCATGTCTCGACAAATATTATGGTAAGTCCGTTCTTGAATCATTATTTTGTTGTTTTGTTATTATTATATGCCGCAATCCAATTCGGTTGAATAGGAAACATACGTCCTCTTTACATACATTTGTAATAAATTTAGAATGATATTTAGTGGTGGTCTAATGTTTATTCTATATACCGTATCGGGTGTAAATTAATAGTTTTTTATAAATCGATGTTTCTGTATTATTAACAATATTCATTATAATAATTTCTATTTCATTTTCTTTCATCACATTAGTTTGATAAACACATCTTCTTTGCCTATATTATAATTCTCACATATTTATAGTTACTCACCGTATAGTACTTCTCTCAAAATGTTATGCTGTCACAACAATTTCGCAATTCTGATTGTTAATCCCAATGTTGATTGATCGCTTTAAAGTTTTGAAACAGAATATATATTTGTTTAAAATTAGTATAGATTTAAAAACATTAAAATGTCGGGTAAAAACTCAAACTGACCTGAACAAAGGGACCGATTGAATAGTCATATTCACCACTTACTTGGTTTAACTCTGACCCAGCGTGTACGGGATCTGACGAGGACGGGGATTGTCGGAGGAATTCATTTGACAAACCACTTAGCCAACGAATTTTTTACATTACCTTCCGTGCAGGCATGACAAGATTCATTGGGGATCTTCCACCTTTCGAAAATCGGCCGTCTTTGATTAGATTTCAACCTGCAAACTGGTTTTTGAAGCAAGTGTGCTAACTCTCTAACAATGGGACCGAGTTTAAAAGCTTCTTTTATAAGGCGCGTGTCTCTTGTGACCGTTTTACCCGACAGTGTTTGCACGCATCGTTTTAACCACACTCAGAACGGGGATATCAGCACAAATATTGAGGATTAAGGAAACAATAAACACGTATCCAATAGAGAATTAGGAGTCAACATTACAACAATTTTACTCTTTTACTCGCCGTTTCTACACCATCCAATAAATTAAGCTGGAAGAAAATAGCACTGAAATCATGTAGCGCCAGAAGAAATTAGGAAATTGCATTGGAGACGAAGATATAGAAAGTGCGCCTAAAATTAGTACACTTTTATAAAATAAAAAAAATGTGCTTATTTAAATATTTTGCCATTAAAATTCTGATTTTACTTTGCAAATACAAATCGGAATTTCAATGGAAAAACTCATAATAATTACATATAGACGTACATTTATGAAAATAAATTATTGATGATGTTTTGGGTAATTACTTTGATTTAAAATGATCTATGAATGAATGAACTAAAATAATGACTGAGGAAATATTATTAGGTACCAATTTCAAAGAGTTAGTGTTTATACTCATCCTAGAGCAATCTGTGAAGGATAATCGCAGGAATGAGGGAAATGTAATTCACTTTGAGTACATTTTCTTTAATAAACACTGCCCAAAAGTCCACTCTTAACGTCACGAACGGCAGAGCTTGTTCGAATGAACGCTTTAGGCTTTATTCTTTAACCAGATAAAGTTGCATCAGGTTAGGGATTTCGGTGGCGGCAGCGCGCGCAGAGAAGGAAACGAGTGTCAACGGACGTCGTCGTTTCCGAACGGTCGCCAAGCGCTCGGCCAGAGGCAATCAAAGACCCCCAAAAGCGAGGCATCCGGTCGCAGAAAGCACTCCAGCGTCCACTGCTATACGACAGGTAGCCATCGATCGTGCGCTGTCGTTTCTTCACCGAGCTTTAGAACGGGTCATGGTTTCCCTAAACATTTGAAAATTCGTGAAAAAAGGAAGTTGTGAGAAGGTAAATATGTTGTGTTGGGCAGGGGCCTTGCGAAGGCGCGGACACAATATGGAGCTCGTGCAAGATGCGGAAGCTTCCCCCACGACCGAAGAACGCAGGTCCATCAGCTGTGACTGCCCGCCCCTGTGCAACCAAGTGGACTATGAGGCGCACGTCTCCATCGGCGACTTCAAGGCCACCCGCTTCCACCGCTCCTCACTACTGTGAGTACCCATATCAACGATCTGTCGACGTTTTGTTACAATACTCAATTGATGAAAGAAAGTCCGGAAATACAATTGCAGATCCCATTAAACATGTTTGTCCGCAATAGTACATAGTGAATTAAATATTTATTTATTGTATCATATTAATAAATAATACAATAATGGTAGCAATAGATATCAGGAACGAGAGTCTGTAAGTTTGACCTGCGTTGAACGTAATTTCTTCTCTCAATAACTTCTCAGCCCTCAGGTGACAGCGAGGCAAATAATTAATGTGAAATGTTGTCATAAAGTGTCTTTGGCAACGATGGAATTGCCGATGACGCCTCAGGAGTAGCAAATAGATCTCTCTTAATGAGGGATGTATTAGAATGACTTTCTCACTGGACGATTCTGTTAAAACGATATAAAACAATCATTCTAATATGTTCAAATATATTGCTGAAAGTGTTAACTATATTTCTGTATTTTTCTGAATTCATTTACATGAATTCATTCAATCTACTTAAATGGGACTGCATAACGAAAAATTTTTCTTTCTTGTGAAAGTAGAGCACATTTTATGGCGTACCGATAGGAGATGTGGACGTCACTTTCTTAAAGTAACATATTTAACTAAAAAACCTGAAGTTCATTTCTAGAGCATTTGTCAGAAATACCTGTTTCTTTAAGTTTTTATGCATGGAAACTAGTACTTACCTTCTCTTTTGATTGGTTGGAAATAATTTCTATTTGGTACACGTATGGCAAAATAGACTTTGCAGTACGCATACCACCAAAAATCGATATAAAACAACTGAGTATTGCAAAGTGAATAGTGGGGTGACAGGAATTAACTTGGATACACTCTTCGCGTATTGAAAATGGTCCCAATCATTGTAAGTTTCTATGAATTTGTGCTAAAAAATGTAGCCAACGCGTACAAAAGCCTATTTACTTTGGCCTATTCATTTCAAAACCTGTCGCTGTTAAATAACCAGAAGACTTCAGAGAAGATTATTGCAAGTAAGATGTCAGAGAGTGTTGCAAAGTAAATAAAACAATGGGGTGACATAAATCAACATGGGCACACCTTTCCGTGTTGAAAATCGTTTCAAGAATATATAATTGAATGTTTCCAAGAATTCGTGTTAAAAATTGTAGCTAACTCGAACAAAATTGTCTTGGGAGTCCTCTTTTCAAATTTGCAACGAGTTAACACTTCGTTCGTACGTTAAATAATTTTTCTTTCCATCTAGTTACGTAAATACATGTAGCAGTGTAATAGTCAGAAGATGTCAGAGTTTAGGCGGATGAGATGAATCACTCAGCATAAAAATGTAAGAAGAAAAATATTTTTTCTTCAGGAAAGGCGCCAATTTAACCGATCGCACCTTACTGCACTTCTACTTGAGCAATTCCGTCGGTGTACGAACGAAGCGAGATGTGATTAGCTCCTGGAGTGATTTGCTATGTAAGTATGTATGTAATAGCTGCATTATTCTCGTTCTAAGATTCTTCTTGATATTTCGGACTCTCAAATAACATTATTTATTCTTACATGATTATTTTGTGTTATCGCAATTTGTATATTGATAATTTTAAATTAGATTTAAACAATTTGCACACAATCATTTCTCACTATTCTTCTTTTTATTACTTGATTTAATAAAGGGGCTCACAGCCCTTCGTAATATTTATCTTTACTTCCGTAAATATGATCGATTCCTGATTTTCCCATTTTTTAACTTGACATTTTGGGGAATTGATTCACGACATTTGATGAAGGCTTCAAACTCTCACCCTTATAAATAGTTCAACATCGAACCAACTTATTAATTACATCATTATAGAAATTTCACTCTCCTTGCATCATGTTTTATTTATTTACTAGTGAAACATGTAATTTGCAAACGTTTAATGGAAAGATTGTCTAGACAGGCCGAAAAATATAGTTGGACGGTGTTATGCGTCAACCGGCTAAGTG
This sequence comes from Acheta domesticus, assembly GCA_031308135.1. Lineage (NCBI taxonomy): Eukaryota > Metazoa > Arthropoda > Insecta > Orthoptera > Gryllidae > Acheta > Acheta domesticus. The sequence continues at coordinate 29,552,009 of JAHLJT010009419.1, read as the reverse complement.
ACATCATACAAGTTTTGAGATAATCGTGTTCAAAGATTTTATTACATTTTCAGCTCTAAAAGCTGTAATTTAATTATTTCATTCACTGAAGCGCCAAACCACACAAACAAGAATGGAATATCTGACGCTTACCTGCATAATGTCAAATTAAGAACAGCAGATTCGAAGATCTAGGTATATAGCCGGTTGTTGCGAAACATAAAATCCCTAATGTGATTGATGGCGTTTACATTTTTCATTAGTTATAAGGCTATTTTTATAGATTTGGCGCCAACATTTTGCATACACTTAGAACATGCTCCAATGCAAAGCCATATCTCATTAGCCGGTTGATACATAACACCGTCCAGTTGCCCCCCCCTCATGTGGTAGGCTGCGCACGCCCATGATATTCGCATAAAAAAAAAAGAGTCCTGTGTGAATGGCGCATCTCGTCCGCAGCCTCCGTGGGCGGCGTGTTCAGCCTGTGCACGGGCCTGAGCGTGCTGAGCGTGTTCGAGGCGATCTACTTCTTCACCGCGCGCCTGGCGCGCCGCTACCGCCAACTGGCGGCGGCGCCTCATCCCGCCAACGACGCCCAACACCACCGCGGCGACGACGTCCCGCAGAAGCCCAATCTCATCACGGCGGGGCAAGTGCCCGAGTTCATTTCGCAGCCCGGCCGCAAGGAGCGCGCGCCCGTCCCGCCTCGCGTCGACACCTGGGGCTCCGCCCCCGCTGCGAACTTTCCGCATTGGACGAGCCACTGTTAACAAGGGAAGGTCGAGGTTGGATGACGTCGGGATTTTTCGATTTTTTTTATCGATTTGTTTTTTCGATTTTCCCCCCACCAGTTACCCTGGCGGAGCGGGAATTTATTCAAGTTAAGGGCTGTACACTTGAACTCCAGCTGATTTGGCTTCTGGAGTGAGGGGAGGGCGGGTATCTTAAATATACTAACTTACTAACTAACTTATTACTAACTTGAAACTATTACATGGCCGGCCTCTTTGGGCCTAGCCTAGTTTTTATACAGGTAATTTTGATAAATTTTGATAAAATAGTTCTTTCTTCTTTCCATTTTTATTTTTTGTCATTCACTCACTCGGGATTTACACCAAACCTTTTTCGTTTGAAAGGTCCCACAATCCCGCACCATTAGGGGCCCCACAATTTTATGAAGTCATTATAATTCATGACTACGTGGAATTTCTCATGGTGAATATGAAATATCGTTTGTATGCTATTAGAGCATTGCTATAACTTACTGTTTTTCTTAATAAATATCACTAACTTATTGCAATTGTTGATTTTATTATTGAATTAACGATCGTCTTTTTGTGGGCGTTCTTGGTGCGCAGCGCATGTAATTACGTGTCAGATAACAACGCTAGCAGAAAGCAAATTAAGAGGGTGGCGGCATTGTGTCCGAACTATTACATAATTTTACCTCTTAAAAAATTATTGAACGAGGAAAACTACAGCATGTAGTGTACGTACAATCAGTTTGCAGGCATCGGGATTTTAATTCTTGTCTAAGACAACATTTACGTTACGGAAGAAGCAAGTGTGCTCACCCGAAAGTAAGAATTTAAAAAAATATTTCCAGTAATGAAAACAGTAATTTATGAAATAAAATGGTGAGGGTCGGTATTCTTAGCCAAGTTAACAGGCGCTGACTCTGCTGAACAAAACCCAAATAGCAGTACACTGCCCTCACCCAATAGACAAAACCCCACCCTTCCTCAAGCTTCCATTGTCTCGCATGCACCAGCTGCGGGGAACTCGCGGTAGTCCACGATACGACCCATTCTAAAAACATTTTCTCTTTTTCTTAAGCGGACGCGTCAAACGAAATTCGTTCTCAAGAATTGTGCTTGTGGTATGCATAAATTAAACGACTCGATTTATTGAAAGTGTAATACTTTCTGCAACTTTTCCCGAGATTGTTTTTTTCTGAGAAGGGCGCCACCCTACAGCCCTTAAGTACCAGCCATCACTGAACGTGAATAGAGAAAGGTTAAATGAAATGCGTATACAATTTCGTTCAAGGTGTAATGTGTCTTAAGTTTAATGTTAAAAAATCACGCTATTATTGATTGCTTCACCTTAAAGTGAGGACTAAAATTCAACTTCTGAAAAATGTTACTGTAGCATGGACATATGTACTGCAAAGCGTCATATGGTATTTTCATTTCTTTTTGTGTTGGCAATTGTTGTTGCCATCATTACCAGAATAGACCAATATACATCGTAATAATACGAATAGTGACATGTTTTTTATTTACATTTGCAACAAAAAAATGAAGACTTCCGGAGATTCCGCCAACATTTCAACCATGCATCTACATTTTGATCGTTTGTCATTATTTCGAGTGACTTGCGCTATTATTTCCATAATTTTACATTGTTTTATTTTAGTAGTGAAAATCTTTATTATTACATTACATTCCGCAGCTACTATCTAGTCTGTTGATCAGTTATTTGGATTTGGTCTTTCAGTTTAAGGTTCGATAAATTCATTTTTTTATTTTATAGAATATTAATTTATTACTTGCTGTGTTTCATTATATTGAGTTATCTAAAGTTAGAAATGGCTCAACTCAGGACTTATAGATCTGTTCTTGGGCAAAAATCACATGAATTCAAAATTATTGTCAATGGAAATAAACATTGCCGATTATGGAAAGAATTAATGGATGAAGGAACTCGTGTCACTCACATCTTTGTTACATCATGGGTGGCAAAATTATTGGAGGTAAGTGAGTTCCATTTGTGCTACCAGTTCTATATTTTTAAACTTTATAAGAGAACTTTCCATAATTAGAGATAAATTGTTGCTAATGATCATTAACATAAAATTGTAATACATATAATCATATTTTATAAAGTCATGTGTTTATAGGTGGGTGTGACCTCAGTTGCATGTCATGATCAGTTGCAGTATCATAAGGATGTGAGAAAAATTTAAAAAACCTTTCACCTCACCTGAAAAGAAAGTTCTCTGTCACTGGAATTAACACATTTGCTAAGAATGCTACTGCAATCAAAAACTGGAAACGTTTAAGATCAGGTTATCCATAGAAATGTCTAATCATTTATTGTTTATACTATTTGATACTTTAAGAATATTGGTGAATACACCTGTGATCATTTAATACTTTAAGAAACCATTATCCATAATTTATAATATAATTATTATACTCTTCGTCTCTGATTGTCAAATGATTTAAGGATTACTTATTGAAAATTCCATAATAATAAGTCTACAAAATTTCCTCGCTTACCTACCATAAATATACAATTCTTAGCAGTGTTGCATGACTGAGTATAAGTGATTTGATAAGTAAGCTATACTGCTTGTTTGTCTATTAGAACTTATTTCAAATACATGCCTAATTGAAAGGAGTTGAAGTTGATCTTCAGAGTTCTAATTACTTAAATCAATGTATTTACTGTATGTTTGCGTGTAACCACAGTTATGAAATGCAATGTTACAACAAAAACAATATTAAACTATCTTTTTATGAAGATATTATTTTTCTGGTTTCAATTCATTCAATAAACTATTTTTTAAGTGTAGTACTTCTTGATTCTGTGTCTCCAAATGACACATGGACACATTTATGTTAGAAATTAGACCAGATGAAGTATCTGTCAGGTAAGAATGAACTACGTAATTAATTATATCTCGTTGTTAATATTACTCATTTTATTAAAATTCTTCCATTATTTTGTTTGTGATACTTTCAAACGTTAACACGAAAAATACTAATACATTGTTAGGATTAACATTTTAAATGTGTAATTAACACATTTTTCAAGAGATTACTTTTAAGGTTATATTTTTATTCTCACAAAACACTTGTCAATTCCATTACTCGAAAACGAAGTCTTATTTTAATTAGTAGTTCACTCAATTCACTCTTGTTTATGGATGAGACGTTTCACTCTAACGAAAGAAGAAACAGAAGAATTATCACATGACAAAAAATACTTCCATCGCAGAGAGTCTGACCCTGACAGACGAGGACAACAATCAGCTGTATGAATTCTTTCAACCGGAGGGCGGTCGGATTCATATAGTTTCAAACGTTGTTTGTTCTGACCGGAAGTAGGTTCAGACGCCACATTGGAAATTTAGTTCGTACTTTAATGTGACGTAAACTATAGCTGAATTTGTAGTTCCGGAAAAGGCAGCAAAACGTAAGGAAAGGGCTGAAAACATGCTGCCCATATTTATATGAGAAGTGTATACCGTAGTTAATTTTGTGGGCTACTGTACTTTCCAGTGCAGTTTTTGTCCGTGAACGAAAAACGCACCTGACCGCTTTCGGCTGTGCGAGAACAACTGACCGTGAAGTAATTTCATGCATCGCAACGTCTTTTGCTCGCGTCATAGTCTCCGGACCCATCGTGAATTGCGCCATCACCTAATGCAGTTTCGTAGCACACTAATAATCATGTTTCCGATTCGTAATGCAATTTCATAGTGATGTTTGAATTTTATTCCGTTATGCTGATACGTGTGAGTGGCAATTCATCGCTGAAATGTAGTCTTCGATTATTGCATCAATGAGCCTATTGAAGAAATTTATTAAATATTCAGAAGTTTTATATTTTAAATATTTTTATCAATAATATGTTAAAATAAAAAAAGACGTGTTCATATGTTTAGGGATGAGGTGATAGTGTGTCTGTGGGAATCATTTACTAAAAGGCTGCTTCTTTCATAATTAGGTTTTAAAATATCTTTACACATAATTATTTCTCCCTCATTTATCACTTCCTGTTTCTTTTTTCGATTGGCAAATACGTTGGAAGTATAGTTTTGCAACGAAAATATAAAGTGAACTTCTTACTTTGTGACAAATATATTTAATGATTATTAAAATAATACTTCCTAGAATATGAAATAATACATATTTCTAAATATAATGTCAGTTTCACAATTCTATAATATTTATGGCGAATTAATGACATTTTTGTAAGGTATTTGTCAATGAAAATGCTGAAAGAAATCCCCTAAACCTTGGAAAGGTCTAAAAAGGGAAATGATATATCTCAGCTTGAGTCTGAGAGTGTGAGAGGTGAAAATGGTCAATAACAATGTGATAAAATTAATTTTTGCATGTCAGGAGAAAGTGATTTTTAGTTTCTTTAGGTACCACTTTTAAAATATTTATAATGTGATATATCAAAAAATAAAGTATAAAATATTAAGGACAAACGCTTGGGAAATGGTACAAAATACAATAAAAATTTACGACCGCCCGAGGATGCTATGGGACCGTATAAACAATTCTGGGGGAAGGTTACCGTCTCTGCAATCCAAGCGCCAAAATCAGCTGAGTTATGCAAAAAGGTATAAAAAATTTGTGTAGGCGAACTAACCGTAAGTAATAGAATGGTGTGTAAAAACAATTGGTAGGTTGTCACTTGTATAGCGGCGCAGTCGGGGATCGGGCATTATGCGACCAGACTTCGGACCGAGTACATCGACTAAATTAGGTGCGGGGAGCGAAGTAAGACTTAGAAATTTTCTTCAAAAGCGAAAGTTGGACGTAGAATTATATCGGTGATACAGAATTCAGACTCTGAACTATTTCCACAGTGGCGAAGTGAAAGTTATAAATATTTCGCTAGAAGTATTAAAGAGTATTCGGATTCAGAAATATTCTTTGAAGACGAAAGTAAAACTTAGATTTTAGCAAGATTCCGAGGGGAAAAACAGTTCGCGATTAGGTGTCCGCCCGAAACGCAAGTGATAGTGTGTATATGTAGACGAACACAGGTTACTAGCATGAAAGGTGATGCTCCGCAAGTGGAAAGACATGCCAGTGAGCAAGAAAGAAGATTCCGGTGACTGGGCGATCTGAGGTTGGGTCGAGGCGACGGACGGAGACATTAGAAGAATTTGGAAGGATCCTCCGAGGCGCCATCCCCCTCGTTGAGGAAGAGAGCTCATGGTACAGTTCGTACGAACCATTATTTTTCAAATAGTAATATGCGGTAACAACCCAAATGTTTAAAAAAAGAATTACAGTTATGTTAAAAAAAATCAATGAATACATTTACTTGATGCTGTTCAAAAGAAAATAACTGATTATTATTGTGCAATCTGGCACGAAACTTAGTTTCTGCATAAGATAAGAACTTTCAGATTTTATCGCCTTCCGTACGGAGAGCAGATCGGGTGACGTATTGAGCACAGGCAAAGCAATAGTCATCATTCGAACCCAGTGGACTGAGCTATCACTGTAGTGTATGGGAGAAGAATTGAAGTTCATTAGTTTAAAGCTTATTGGTTTGAGGGAAAGTATCAGAGTAAGTTTTCATTGGTGGCACACCACATCACCATGCCTCCAACGAAGATATTACAATAAATTTGTTAAAAAGTTTTATAATTTTAAAAATTGACATCAAACTTTATTACCATTCGTCTTTTCTAATATTTTACTTCCGAGTTAATAACATTCTTAGTTTTCGTTCAATTTGCGTTCTCTTGTTAGAGAAAAAGCGGATGTGTTCTCTTGTTTTAACAGACAATGTTATCTTTTATCCTCTCCAAATGTTACTTGTTTAATATTCGTATAACAATGAATGGAAATATAGAACCTCGAAGGGTCATGAAATAATAATCACACACAGGTCGAGAATCGTTCACATCGTTCTTTTTTGTTTTCATTGGTGCGACTAGAATAACCTCCATAACTGTGTAACTGAGAGATAACATTCCGTCGTAGAAAATCATTCGTTAGAAAACTACCTCCAGCAGCCGAAGCCGATTGTTTTAACGAATTATTCCTGTTCGGTCCATTTTAGAGCCATTTTGTATCCGCGTATAAAACGTTTTGGAATTTGGTACATTATTTAACATTTTTACTGCCAAATTTATCGAGTACTTATAAAACAACACATACACACTTTGTTTTGTGGTATTTGATATTTCCATTGCTTAGAAGAGACTAACAGATATTTTTGGCATTTTCCATTAGCCCTCTGGGATACGGAAAGGTATACTTTTGCTGGGTGATAGAAATAACTTAAAAAGAGAATTTAGAACTGTATATAATATTAGTTATGTCCTTAACAGCAAAACCAGTTGTTATAACTCACATTTTCATCACCGGATAATATTTAGTGCCTGTTTAGAATAAGTGAAAAAAATCACCATTGGGATCTCGTCATAACAGATCTCATACTACATTTTCCCCCACACTACTATTTCTACTCATGAAAGGATTTTCATACATGTGTGTTTACTCGATCTCATTCATTTGTTTACGTTACGCTCCGTGTTACTGGAGCCTTTGGGTCAATCGCGAACGAACGATGAAGGCCAGCGGAAACTATTAAACGCTCACATAACTCCACCGGATGCTGAATATGTTTACATTGAATTAATCAAACGACTGTAATTTTCTTTGAGTGATTTTTTTCGCATTGATGCAGATTGTGAATGATTCCTTTCAGCTATTACTACATACCACTAGATATTTACGAGAACCGTTAGGGCAATAGTTATGACAGACTCAAAAATAATAATGGCAAAGGTGCTCGTGATATTATTTATTTTTCTGCATTTCATAGATTAACCATTCGCGTGTTCCGAATTCTGACCAATTTCAAATACTTTTTATCTGGTTTTTCGTCTCTTCCTTTTACCTGCATTGGAATTAAACAGATACACTATTTTAGTTATTACAATGCCATTCATAACGATTAGAAAAATATGGCGCGATCAAAAGTTAAATACATATTACGTATTAAAGTGGTGCTTTTCCTAAAACTGCAATGTTAATCTTCACCTACACCGATCGGCCAGTGAGGCTGGCTGGTTGTACAGCATGTGTATTTCGTACAAGAAAAAAATTAATATTTAATTTATATACTTAGTTTTTCGAACGTATTTCTCGAGATATATTTGCAGACTTTAGAACGAGAGGTTCTTTCTGTTTTTGTTTATTTTCCTTTCTCTTTCCAAGTAGTTCTGTATTGTGCGTTTTTACCTAGTAAGTATACATTACCATTCTTCCAAGATGTCTACAATATCGCATTTCTTCAATTTCCCGAAAATTAGGATTTTAGTTAATGAAACATTCTCAATACCCAACATTCACATCTTCTTTAACATGCAATTTCTATCGTCATGTAACTGACGTTTATCATCTTACCACATACTTACCACATACAGCACACATACTTTTATTCGAAAAACTTAAATTAAAGCTGAACTATCAATAACTATCAACTCGTCCCTTGTGAGAGATTTTGGAAAACGCAAACAATCAAATTGCACGATGTTTGCGAGCGTACGGATGTGTGCACGTGCGTGTGTCTAAGAGTTGTTCGAGGCAACAAACTCCAATGTGACTGTTATTGCAGTTGAGCAAAGATATTTTGTGTGAATTTAGAAAATAAAAAATGCAATGTATAACATTTAATGAACATTTTCACTGACGCTGAAAGGAAATAAAAATTGTTCTTCAATGGTCACGTCAGATTTCTTCCACGTAAATTTGGATCGGAAAGATCGAATAATATTTTCCACCTTCTAACTGATAAAAAATATTGTTTGCCTTAACTTTGTCAAAGGGTTACGCACTATTCCATATACATTGTACTTTGTGGTTCCATAGGTACCGTATTTTGAGTTTCTTCTTTTCTGTATTTAGTTAGCATTTGTTGAATTTCTCCTGGAGGTCTAGTAATTGTGGATCTTCTTTGGAATTGTTGGGAGTAACAAATCTTGCATTTTCGAGGTCAAAATGTTCACTCATATTGGGAACTATATACTCATTCTAGAACCACAGAGAATATTAAGTTACTCTAACAGACACGAACACAAGAAACATGCGCGAAGGATACTGCGTGAGAGGTACACAAAGCAACGGCACCAAGAAATTCTGCGAACTGCGTGTGGACGCCTTTGGGCGCGTGGGGTCTGGCAATCCCACGCATCGCGCGCTGTCGGTAAGACGAGCTACGTGTCGTACTACCCTCCGGTTTTTCTTGCGGCAACCTCGTCACCGGATGCAGAATCGTTCAACACAAGATGTCACCAGATCTCATAATGATACACCTACGGTACAGCGAGATATTGAGTTCTTAAAATGCTATGGGTCTAATAGACCCATGCGCGCCTAAAGAAGGGTTAATGGCAAGAGATTTTATCCATCATCCAAGTTCGCGCTCGAAGAGTGTAAGGTCCGCAACAGACTACACCGAGGAATGTGTTGCGAGAAGAGTGCGACGAGAAATGAGGAAAGAGGCCGGCGAAGCTGCGTCCACACACTAGAAATAGGTTATTCGATGTCTCGAAATGCCTTTATGTGCCACATGCCGAGAGTGGTGGCAGCACTTAGCTATGAAATCAGCTGCAAGTTACATTTCTTGTTTTATTAAATGCTCTTGTGTAATTTTAATCCGTGAAATCCATGTTTTGTTACCATAATCGTAAGCCATTTGTGTAACGAGTTCGAACTGCCTAGAGCACAACTGCATTGCATACAAATCATTATTCATGTAAAAATCAGGAAATTATGTGACGTATAAGGGAGAAGTACATCATCAAAGTTTCTTGGGCTCCGTAATCTTTACCCTCTCTGGTTTACTATATTTGTTGGTTGAATTATGAATAAATGGTGAATAATCAAAAATACATATTAAAATTCACAATTAATAAATTCATTTCATATACCTAATAAATACAAACTAAGAAAAGTAATGAATTAATTCAATTCTTTTAAAACACCCCTTCAAGTTCCTTGCTTCAAATTTTTATTTTAATATTGCTCATTATTAACGGGTTTCATACAAATGAGAACGTCTTCCATACAAGTTTTTTCTTATTTATTTCCGCTTTAACAGAAAATTCAAGGAAACAATTACAAAACTGCTAGTTTGTCGCATCTTTTGCTGCTAAATGTTATAATCTCACTCAGTTCTACGCACTCTTTTGATGTTTTCCTGCGGCAGCTAATGCCTAAACGTCATATAACAAGTGAAGGAGTAGAAATGTGTCCGAGAAAACTCGCTCGCCGACCGACTCTACCGAGGAACATTTTCGCCTCCGCAGAGGCGAACGAGAAAACTCTTTCAAGTGTGTGGGGGTCGGTAAGTATCCCTTGTTTCGATTTTCCACATTTTTCGTCGCACATTCCTCGATGCAGTCTTTTGCGGGCCTGACTCGGTAAATGTGAGTCCACCTGCGGGTGCGCGGGGCTTGGCCTCTCGCGAGGAAGACGGGTCAAAGGAGAGGACAGGGCGCGGCCGCAACGGGACTCGGACGAAGCGGCGCGGCGCGGCGCGACATTCTCCACCTTCTCACGTCGCCTCCACCGTCACCACCTCCTCTCTCTGTCCACTTCCTCTTGTTTCTCAGCTGCTGCCGTCTCCGCCTCCCTCGCGTCTTCCTCTATCTCCTCAATTTACCCTCTTTATTATTATTATAACTATTATTATTATTATTATTATTATTATTTTGATTTAAGGTCGCATCAACTACTAGGTCATTAGCGACCACTATTGCATGTAAAGTTATGGTATAGGGATGAAACGATGTGGTGATGATAGGGGGTGAAAGGACGAACACATACAACCATGCACGAGGCGGGCCCCGAACCCGTGACCTCACGGTCCAAGATCACTATGGCTAAGGCACTACTAGCTTAGCGATCTCAGCCACGGGGCCGACAATCTACCCTCTTTGCCTTCTTTGTTTTTCTTCAGCTGTTACCTCCCGCCTCTTCCACGTCTTTCCCTTGAGCCACCGGCTTAGGCAGCTCACGGCATCAATTAAAATCACTGCAGTGCTTCTACCCAGGAAGTCCTATAGTTCCAGTCCCGAAGGCGGCAGGACTTTCGACTCTAACTAGATAGCGAATTCAGCCGTTGTCTGGAGGAGAGATATAGAGCTCTGATCGGTAGTTTTCCGTGGTTTCACCGATCAACACTGGGGAAATGCAGGAGCAGTACCCTAACAAACGGGTCACCGGCCGTGCGCGATCTTTCTTTCTTCTTCCTTTTCCTATTATCAAATGATACACATACACTTTCATGCACTAGTACACTACCACACATGTTGGGAGGCCAGTAAGGAGCGTAGAGTTCGTCCCGGCTTGGGCAATGCCCCATTGGTGGAGATATCTGGTTAGAGAAAATTTCGCAAGCCACGTGGAGGTCGTCCTTCTTCTTAGAAACCTCCTCCTCCTCTGCCACAGTAGCTACTGTCTTCCATTTTTCCTTTTCATTCGCCTTTTCTTCCCCAATCACTTCTCCTCCTCCGTCTTCTCCTTCTAACTACTTTCTTCGCCGCCGCTTCTGCTGCCACTGTTTCTTAAGCTGTCGCTGTGGCAACACCCCCCTGTTCTACAAGTTATAATTACGTACTCTACTCTCTACGTACAATTACGTACTCTACTTAATACGTAAGAAAACGCAGCGCTATATCGCTGTATTTGTGGGAACACTAGTGGATTAAGTTTGTTTCAAAATAATGCTCACTACCATGTCATTTTGGTAGACTAATAAAAATATCTGAAATAGTTATAAAAGCTTGAGATGTTTGAGAAAAATTTATAAAGTTATTTAGTATGGTTCCAATATTAATTCAGATATTATTCATTACAGTACAGAACATCCAAATAAGTATACCAAAGAACTGAATTCCACTAAAATGAATAATCTTTATATTTTTAACTTATAATAATTATTTTCGAGGAAGCACAGAACATTAATTTGAAAGACACTGAATGTAAATGTAAGGTCGACTGCTTTTAAATATTTTCGCATGTACTAGGGTTTTATACCATTCACGTTAAAGATTATTGCTGTGAAATAATAACTTGAAGTAAATATTGCTGTGAAACTAAGGTAAGTACCTACTGCTGCGGAGTATTTTGTTGAAGATGAACACGCTAACTAATTATTAAAGCATTTATTTAAGTTTATTCTTTCGTAAAATACAGGGCTATCGGATTTGTGTACGAAATACAAGAGCACGTGAAATTTACTATTTAGTAGAATAAGTCAAGGTTTCTTGGTTGTCCCTAATACTCAAGTAAGACATGGGAGACATAACATTAATTCTCAAATGCAATGATTGAGAGATATAATAGAAGGTTACCCAAACTTTCATTTATTTCTTGAAGGACAGAGACTTCAAGATTATCCAGAAACATTCTTGATTCCGTAGCTGAAGATTTTGGAGAAGTATAAATAAATCGACATAATGAAATGGAAAGTGCGCAAAGAGTTCTCACTTCTTTTACAAACATAAAAATAAATTCAACTACAAGCTAAGAAGAGACAGGAGAAGCAGATTTCCGAAAAAAGCTCCCACTTTATACATTCATGCATGGTCATTGAGTAAATTTGGTTTCCGGCAAGTACACATTTTGGCACTCCTTATATTTCACATCTATTTCGTAAAAGCTATTCCAAATTGACACATATTTATGCATCTCACTTACCACAGGGGACAGTTTCGTGAAAATGACTATTCCTCGATCAAATATAGAAAAGAAAAAAAGACTGACAATAAAAATAGTCTCCTAAAATATAATTATTGTTATGAAATTAAAAATTAGCCGAGATTTTCTATCGTATTTGACGATATTTTCTTATGTAAATTACATCAGCATGATTAAAATGCAATGTCATACGATCTACTTCATTGGAACGAATGATGACATACGAGTGAATGTTTGCAAATCATTTCTTCAATATACAGAATCCTACATCTGCGAAAAAAATATCGCCGTTCTAGAATGACATTTGTTGCAACCTGTCCGACTGTGAGTGACAGGTCTGAAGGTAATTTGACGCTACAAAACCAGGAGCGTCTTCAAATGCTTAGCTAGTCTCGTTAAAACAGAGGCGAGCTGTTCGATCGCAAACAGTGGGCAAGAACAAAACATATTTATTTCCGGGGCAAATTGGCAAGCAGACCCGCATGATGAGGGATCCGAGATGACACGACAATTGGCGGACATTGCCGAAACAGTGTCAAATCGTTCGGGGCCTGCAATAGTGACACAACTAAAAAAATCAGATGTTGAGGTAAATGCATTTGAAGTTTCACTTTGTATTGAAATACCATCATTCTTTAATTCACATTTCTACCATTTGTTGGTGGAATGCTATACTGTAAGATATGCTGCATTTTCTGCTTGAAGATAGTCAATTTGCAATTTTGGGAGTGCATTAACTCAAAATTAATATTTTTAAGTGCCACAATTACAGCCTACGAGAGAAATATTTTTTTGTCACTCTAACGCTAAATAGCCGCAGCATCTCGGAAACATTGCCAACAAAATGAATGATGAAAACGCTAAATCGTATATGCTCGATTCTGATTTTGACTTCGGTTTTGGAAAGTGACAATGTTCATGCAACGATAACTCAGCACATGTGGGGTTAAAACACAACTCTTCCCATGTGAGAGTGGAAGATCATGAATCTTGGGATGAGTTATGTTTTATCACATACACACACACACACACACACACGGGCAATTATGATTGTGTGAATACTATCACTTTCCAAAACCGAAGTCATAAAAATCAGAAGCGTCCTTACACTATCGATACATTATTTTAAAATTTTATTCTTAAAAAAGAGAATCTCGTTTTTAATATTTTACCGTGTTCAAAATGGAATTTTGTAATTTAAGATCTTGGGCCTGTAACGAAATAAACCACTCTAACTAACGACATTTACTAATCTCTCAGCAAATCTTCTGTCCGTAAATGTTAATAAATCGATTTTCGTATAAATCGATACGTATTCTCATCTAGTAATTGCTGCAAACCTTTTACAAATATGAACCACAGTGTAGTAAAAATACAAGAAACACTTTCACCGAAATTGATATATTAACATTTACACAGCAGCCACTTGCAGTAGCTGGTGTGGCTTCTCTTATTACTGTCCCTTCATGTTTCTTACTCCGTATTCAGTACACGTTGAAACAGTACTTATCGATTTCCAATTAAAATAAATAGATTTCAGGTGTGATAGAAAAAATGATTCTACTTTGCATAAAATGTAATTTTTTTAATAAACATTTCCCTTTAACACATGTTTTATGTTTGTTCAAGTCTTCAGCAAACATCATAATTATGTTTCAGTTCGTTTACTTAAAAGAACATTTGTTAACGAGAAAAATATAACTAGAGAAATTATTGCAGCTGATTACAGTTGATTGATCAGCTGATTACAATTTAAAATGTTATCTTCTGTTCAATACAATTCACACTACAGTTCAATAAAGATAAACTCGATAAGAAAATATTTTAAAAATATGTTTTTTTAAAATTTTCCTATTTATGGCAAATTTTCATTACAAATTCATTTATTTTCTATTTAGTAAGTGTTTTTAATTACTGTTATAATATTTTCTCTAATAAAACATTCGTATAATATTTCTTCTGTCTTTTTGTCGTTTACTCATCGTTTTATGTATGACGTCACCCGCCGCTGGGCGATGCAAGACCACAAATATTACTGCCCGAGCGGGAAAAACAATGCCCGCCCATGCTTAATAATATTTACGCTTACTGACGGTCAAAAGAGTTTTAAGGGTTATGCAGAAAGTTACGCAGACTGATGTTTGCAACCCAGTTTAATCGTTCTTGTGCGCATAAAATCGAAATGTTGAAAGCGATCTAAGTTACTCCAATGCTTACTAGAACCAGGGCAACATTCCATTAGAGCTGTCTTCGATGTCGTCAGAATACATCTTCCTAGCCGAGTAGAAATTCCTTAAGAAGAAACTGAAAAAATACTTTCATTTCAACCTACTGCCGCTCTCCACGGCTCCCGGTTCACAAATCAAGACGTTTTCTCTGCGCTGCAGTAAGGTTGCCAGCAGGGCGAGTTTTCGAAGACTCGAGCGATGCAGTTACCGAGCGTGATAGTCAACACAGGAATGGGACCCTCTAAAACAGGAATTCCCATCCTTAAGAGAATTATTCGCTTCAACTTTCACGTTTTCTCTGTAATATGCAGTATCTATAATTATGACAGAAAGTATTGCATATAAATGCTTTAAAAAAAAGTATTTCAGACCCCAGGGTTCTTGTAAATATTTCGATATTCAAAAATAGAGGAGATTGTCGATTTTGAGTATCCGCATTTTAATATTCACTTTAATGCAGTGTGTACTGATGATATTTCAGTACAATTGAGTCATCGTATTTATTTATATTCTTTAACAATGATAAAGGTAGTTATTACCATGAAAACAGAAAATGATTTTATTAGTTAGAGAAGTTACCTGTACACAAGGCAGTCGTGCTGTGCTGAGCTGCGTAGGACGAAAGGAGAATAAGCAAGAATCTATGCTCTAAGCATTGCAATAATAAAAGAAATACTACAAAGTAGAAGTACTTGAGTTTTATTTGAAGTTCAAGATAAGAGGAAAGCACTTCAGAGTGGTTACACAATTTTGAGTTTTTTTTAAGAATTGGCCAACATATTTCCCTATTGCATATTGTGGAGAGAACTTTCTTGCCTTGTAGAGTTTTGTTGTGAAGGCATAGTGATAATTTCTTGAGTTTTCTGAACATCCATACTCCTGTAACGATGGATACGAAAGAAGGGAAGCAAATTTGTACTTTATTATAATAGATTGTTTGCTTTCGATCAGAAAAAATTAAGTTCTTTATTATTTTTGTAGTTAGTGGGATCTTGATTATACTGGTCAGGCACCAGTCCATGTTTGGTTATTGGCTCTCAATCGATCATCATTGACTCTGTTTAAAATTTCACTGCTAGGTGGTCTACATGGTCCCGTTGGGAACCCCTGGTGTAAGATGTTCACAAGAAGTAAGATATCTTTGAAATTATTTAAAGTGTCAGGTTGCGGTTGGTGCCATTATTTTGGAGAGGATGGAGAGATAAGATATTTCGTTTTCTTGTTTATAACGTTTGTTATTTTGGATATTATGACACAGTTATAATTATTAAACTAATATATATATATATTTATTTAATTCTCATTCCAAAGTTTTTACACCCGAATGAATGTCAGCGTTACAAATATACATTTACTCTAGAACTTTAAACATGTGTCAATAAATCCGAAATTTTGAAGGTTACAAACAAGAAACCGAAACATGTCACTTCCAACATCTACAACTAGGCGTAAACTACAACCCGATACCTTAAAATTTCCGATTGAATGCAGTGACCAAGCTCCCAATCTTTGAGCTTTGATCCAAGAGGCTTTGTAGTAACATCAGTTGATGCCCTGAGCCAACACAAACGTGTATTAAAAAGAAAAATAAATGAATTTTTAATGAAAATTTGTCATAAATAGAACTCTACTCGTATTCAAAGGACTGTAACATTTCATCAGTAGATCAATATCAAGCATGGCGGAGCTTTTTTTCTCGAGATGTAGGGAAGGAGCGTCCTCTATAGCATTGCCAGATTACTTTTCGTGCAAGTTGTGATTTTGAACAAATCGTGATTTGTTTGGAAAAAGCAGGACAAAATAAAAAAGAAACAATAATAAGTAATATTTTAGTTGTAAGTATCGAAACAGATACACTTAAACATATTTCAATCACAAACAACGTAATCAGTAGTTATCAAATTTCAATAGGTATTTTTGTTATCAGAAGAAGACGCAATTGGCTTGCGAAATAGTCTTAAATTTTTTGCAATGTGTGAACTCGCGATCTTCTCGCAAGATGCTTTGCGATATCATTTAGTCCATCATGAGAAACGCTCCACTCTTTACTTACACAGCTGACAACATGCTTTATACGATATTCGTTCAACTTGACCTCGCGCAGTCAATTATAATCACGTTCCCATTTAAAGTTGTATTTTGTAAACCGACGTTTTCCTAATTTAATTTCCTTAAAGGGTATGTCTTGCGTCGACAAATCCAAACTGTTCGAAGAAATATCAACTTCTTTACTCATCTTCATACAAATCGTGAAGAAATAACATCACTATATGTCAGTATTACAGTATATTTTCCAAGTAGGATCTTTGAGATATTCAATATGCTAAGCGAGCACACAACTTTCCGTGCGATCTGCGATGGCTTTGACACCGCTATCTCAACCACCTACTCACCAGACTATCCGACTCACCTGCTACGATCTCTTTCGCGTGCTTTTTATCTTATTTTCGTTTTTGTTGTATTTTTTGCATTGGGCCATTCGATTTGAAATATTTTACAAAATCGTGATTTTGGCTGTACTGTGCGGGACTTTCAATTTTAGTCTTAAAAAAGCGGGACGTCCGGCCAAAAGCGGGACATCTGGCAACGCTGGTCCTCTACCAACTCTTTGGGGTGAGATTTCTTGGTTATAGAATGAGCAACAGATGCAATTTGTAGTTTATTGTTCAGTGTTGAAAAGACAAAATAAACTTTGCCGTACGAATACTACAATAACGTCATGGCCTTTTATAATCAATGGATTATGCAAAGTAAACAACGACTGGGACAAATCAACCTGGTAGCTACCTCGCGTATTGAGAATCATCCTAAGTGTGTATACTTTCCATGAGTTCATACAAAAAATAATATACGGAATTGATAGCAAATATGGGAAATACTTATTTCAGAATGCCGGAAAAATTTCGGCTCACACGGTCGTTTCGAACCATCAACATTAATTCGTACGCCAAATACTCACGTTCTGTTCAGTTAACGTAAATAATTATTTCCCACGGAGAAAACATTAAGAGATTGAGTACATAACTAGTCAATCTTCAGAAATTTTTATTTAAAATACAATGAAGGAGTAGATAAAGCTATACATTTTACCAGGAGTCTCCAGCCGTGAGTTGAGCGAAATCGTGCTTGAAGATTATCAAGAGTTACCGATATTGATCGAGCAGCGACACCATATTCGGAGGCGGGAGGCATATTAAAGCTAGCTGCAAGGCAGAAATAGATGGTTAAGGAGGAGGGAAAGCTGTCAAAGATTTAGTTAGTCTCGGGGTATTTTTCTATGCAGGGTAGTTATGTTTTTTAAAATTATGCTTTATTTAATTGGTCGCAAGAATTTCCAGGGCCTAGAGGGTCCAGGGTATAGAGAGGGCAGATGGGGATTATGTCTCAATTGTCGTTATGGTTTATTTAGTCTTAAAAGTAGTTTCGTAGTTTCGTCTTAGGTTATTTAGTCTTAAAAGTAGAAAAGGGTTAAGGAAATAATAAATTTGCATCATGATATTATAGAGGAAATTGAAAAGAAACAACTCACTTGGTTTGGACATGTACAGCGAATGGAGGAGAAAAGACTCCCCAAAAGATCATTAGAATGGCAACCAAGTGAAAGGAGAAAACGAGGAAGACCAAGACCAGGGTGGAACGACCAGATCAGAAAGACAATCGAGAAGTGGAAATTACTTCCTGATGCCTAGAAGAACAGAGAAGACTGGAGAAGAAGATTAGGCGCCGGAAGACCGAAGTAGCGGTTAAGAAAACGGCAAGAAGAAGAAGAAAGTAGTTTCCAAGGATTCTTTGATCGCTTCCGAGCATATGGCGGGGCCTGCACTACATTTCACGGACCACCATTTGAACCTCCCGACTCCTTTCCCATGCGCCAATATCCACATGCGTGCTAAAACGGCAATAAATCAATCGATCGAAAGACTACGACAGTACCGTAAACTAATGCGGTTAAAATAATACTATAAAATATGCGGTTGTCATGACAGAGCTCGAACCGGGCAACAGCACAATCGGAGCTAGAGAGAGCGCGCCGAATGCAATGAGGAGCTGAAAGCCGCATCCACATGCTGCTACAGCTGCTGCATCAACATGCGCTGTCAGAGACGCGCTCTTTACGTCGGGAGGCGACGCGCGTTACACGGTGCATTCGGCCTTTCGACGACCTCGCGACATTCTCTTTCACCCCCACCCCCACCCCCCGTGTGTCCCTGCCCCCCTCCCCTGCCCCGCGCCGCTCGCTTGCGCCGAGGCCGAGCAATTAGCGTTTAATGACCCCGAGCGCCGTCTTGCGTTAATGGCACGTGAACTGGGAGGAGCCGCGACAATTTGCCGTCGTGCACTCGGTGCCTATCGCTTCGTTTGGGATGGTTGCAGCGGTTGAGGTTGCGGAGCTGAAAGGAATGCAGCTGTTCGGAAGTCGCGACGGGCACGGAGTGGTGATGTGCTCGTTACTGTGTCAGATATGTGCTTTATTGATGTATCGGCACATAGGGTAGTGCTGTACAGGAATAATTACCTTCCCTTTTATTCGATTCGATATTACCAATCTATATTCAAATATTTATAATAATGAATACCAAATGGTTCATGAGGGCATATTAACATAATTGAAAATTACAATTTTGTGGACGTTATTAATTTTATTTACTATCAGGTCTATGCCTTTAAAGTTGATGACAAGGTTTATCTTGATCTTTAATATGGACCTAAAATATGCAGCCTTTTCGAAGATATTACTGTAGGACCATTTCTTGACTCAATATAATGTTTTATATTTTATATTAGTATTCAGTTTGACTTCTCATTGAGCTTCCATCGTGCAAGTACTACATATTATGAAGTATTTCTCCATCTTATGCAAGGAGAATTGAGAAGTAAGAAGTGACTTCTTTAAGAAGTGATAAATCGTATTAATATGCATTTGAAGACATATCCCTTACCTAATGTGAACACCAGATTTGGGAGAGAAACGATGAGGTTGGGTTTCTATGTGGAAATTTATTCTTTGGCTACTTATGAATTCGGTCATGAAAAATTATCTCAAATTCATCTTGTTAACAAAAATGTTTAGCGTAATTGACGTACATTAAATTAATGAATTAAAATTCATGACCATGGACGACTCTATATAATTCAAAAACTATTCTGAACTATGTTGTGTAAAGCGAGCACTTCTGAAATTTTTCGTTTTAAGAAGGTAAAAGTTAGGAGAGCTAGTTTCCAGCAACATTCACCGGAATACGTCTTCGTGATACGCAAATTAGAAGTCATACTTCAACATGCAAGTCTCAATTTTCTTTCCATAACGACATAATGATATTCCCTTAAGTACTAAGATCGATGCAGTTTTACGTTCGCAGAAACTTTAAATATATGTCATAGCATCATTTTATCTGAGAGTTATGGAACATGTTATGCAAAATTGACGCATATGGCAGATAATTACGTAAAATTAGAATATATGTAAATTGAGAAGAATTATAATTTATCGAAATTGATATCAGAAGAAACGGTGTATTAACTATTCGCATATATTTGCTTTCACTTGAAAAATAACCTAAATTATTTCCGTATTTTAAAAGAGAAATGGAGAGGCTACAGTATGTAGCACAAAATCAGACCTCAGAAAACTTAGCGGTTATTTATCTCGCCCGGACCATCATATAGTGCCCTATAGTTCCAGACATATTTGAAATTTTAATAAATTAAATGGAAAAGAAATGCAACTGCCTATTAGTAATCAATTACGTCTCAAAATGAAAAAAAAAAAACAAAACAAAAGAAAACAAAAAACAACAACAACTACGAACCAACTGAAAACGCAGACTATTAATAACATCACCATTTTCACACTAACGCATTAGTGAAGACCATTTTATTTTTAACTAGCTGAAGTATCCTGTGTGGCCCGGATATTTATTAATAACTATTGTCTATTAGAGGAAAATAAACTAATTCATCTCTACCGCATCCCCGTCGTATGCTGCCTATACACACCTTAACCTGCTCTGCTCTTCTCCCAACATTCCCCGTCCCGCCCCGTCTCACCCTGACCGGCCCCATCCACCCAGATTCATCTTGTCCCTCTACATTCTATCCTGTTCCACCCCGTCCTGCTCTGCCACGCCATGTTTGCTACGATTATCATTAATACCATCACCGTTACTATGGATTGCTGTAAACTCGTATTGATATGCACTACCGGCAAACATCCAATATCAATTTTGAGCTTGGAGTAACTGTTACGCGAAGTCTAATTATACTATCAAAATGAATCAAAATCTATTTTTTTACAATTTAATGAGCTATAAAAATTAAGCTTTAAAAAAATTGAAAATACACATAATTTGGTTTTAAATGATATAAAAGGAGAATAGGAGTAATAGGAACATCATCTTATATAAACAGTAACTTCTTTTGAAGATCATATGTTCACAATTTCAATACGATTGAAAAACTCAAAATATGTATGAAGAAACAACCATTATTTTTTGCATAAGATAAAACAATAATTTGAAATAAAGTCTAAGTTATGCCGGTAAAAACACTCTACCTTTCAGTAAAAAACGCAACGAAATCAGTACCACCGTTCCAGAGATTACCACAGACAAACAGCCAGACAAAAATCGTAAAAAAAAGACGAATTGATTTTATATACTCTATATGAGAGTACACTAAGGCAGTTTAAATCATAGACAGACATTCCAATTTTATTTGTAGAGCTACAGTATTATTCGTGATCAAAGAAAATAAGAGGAGGTTGTAAATGTATCTCATAAGAATAACTTAACCGGTTTGTATCTTACCCTACATTTTTAACACCGTTAATGAAAGACACAAGGTTGTCCTACCAAGCCCTAACACAGGATCAGTGAATGACACTGTCTAGATGCAGAGGCCTCACACGCAAGCTCCTGTGTCAATCAAGCAGATCAGGTCTGAGCGAATGCTTCTAAAGGTGAAGAGTGGTTGAAGGGAAGACCACATTGTCACGATTCACACGATCGGGGATCACTACCTTGGTGCAATATGTACATATCTCCAACGCAGACTCCTATGTACACTAGGGAGGTCAAAACTGAATAAATACGGTTCCAGAGGTGATGAATGGTTGATGCGAAAGCCCACAATGCCGCAACATAGGTGTAAACAACCATGCTTATTCAGGACGTGGACCCGCAACTGCACGGTTTTACCTCAGCAAACTCAGCTGTCAGGGTCGATTCATTCTAAACTAATTGATTTATCAATTAATCTAGGCGGCAACAGCGCCTGATCTCTCCCTAAGCTTCGTACAACGACACACTGAAAGAACAAAAGGATTAAAGCGAATCTCGCCATCCCCGAATCTACATTGCCCTCGCACGCATACAAACACATGCATACGTGCATACATTCAACGCTGAGATGTGTGCTCACTAGAAAAAAACTATACATTTATCTGATTGATTTTAATTCTTTAATCTTAATTCTAGATCTTGACACCGACCGGAGGAGGTGGCTCAGGGCATCAACTGATGTTACTGCAGTGCAGTGTTGTCAAGGTCGATGCCACGAGCGGGAGTCCGTGGCACGACAAAATCGCTCTTTCACACAGTTCATCTCCCCGCCGCAAGAGACAACGCCATCACTACTGTAAAACGGCGACGTTACTACCAATAGTTTCCTTTCCTGACGCTAGTTGCGCAGAAAAGCTCGTGGCATGCTACGGTGCCACGAAGCCTACCATTGCCACCTGCTGACGTATCTCTGGCCTGTTGACACCACTGCTGAAGTGCCTCTGACCTGGAGGTCTTAGGTTCGAGTCCCGACGATGGCAGGATTTTTGTCACTAGGTAGATAGCTAGGTCGATTTCAATCGTTGTCTGGAGGAAATTACTTGCAGCCGGCTGCTCAGGTTAGTAGTTTTCCACAGTATCGGTGGCGTTCAACCTTCCTATTGGATTACATCGTAACAGCTGATTTACAGAGGGTCAGAGGCAACTCTGAATACATCCAAGTATATAACGTAATACGTTGGAAAACATTCCAAAAACCTTCCCCAACCATTCTCCAAATTCCCTCCCCGCCGCGTGCCCGTGTGAGTGGCGCGGGCGCCGTCGGCGTCCTTGGGGTCAGCGGCGCTGCGTTGCCGCGCGTCTTCTCCCCGCCCCTCCCCCACTCCCCGCTCCGACGCCGCGCCGCGCCGCGCCGCGCAGGAATTTTGCGAGGCGGCAGGAAGCAGTTGAAAACGCGTGCGGCTCCCCGTTTGTCGGCCCGCCCCGTGGCTGCTCGCCCGCTCGCCCGCTGGCTGACCTACCCAGGTTACGAATCGCTGGGGGAGAGGGAAGATACCGGGGAAGCTTGTAGACCAATTGAAAATTGTAAAATTGTTCTTGATTGTCAGTGTATGCTTCTTAATAATAAAACTTATCCAATTTTATTTATGTCAATCCTTTATTGTTCTTATTTGCACACAGAACACAACGTTTCGTAACTTGTTTTAGTTACATCATCAGGCTCCTTAATAAAGGGAACTGAATTCATATTCTTGTGTCCACTTGAGAGGTTGCCGTTGAGTTGACTATGTGTCCTCGAGTGTTTGACGGTTAAAAATGGGACAACAGTTCCCTTTATTAAGGAGCCTGATGATGTAAACTAAAACGAGTTACGAAACGTTGTGTTCTGTGTACAAATAAGAACAATAAAGGATTGTCATGAATAAAATTGGATAAGTTTTATTATTAAGAAAGGTACCGGGGATATTTAAAAGAATTTCCATCTTTCATAGAGAGTTTTATATTCATTAACAATTTATTTACACACTCTGCAGAAGTTGAAAACACCTGTTTACAGGTCTGATGCATGTTAGAATTATTTAGTGAAAAGAAAATTTGAGCTGATAACAATTAAATATTAAATAGGTTTAAATGACCGAATGTTAATAATAAATTAATTTAATAAATACAAATAAATTTAATGCCCTTCACGATACGTATAAAAGAACACGAAAAAAATATCACAAAAAATGAAAACAACCTCTAGACAGCAGTTACGACGATCAATTCACGTAATCACTCAGAATATAGACTGATTCAATACAAAAGTAATATTATTCATAGTTTTTTAAAAATTAAAAAAGGAAACTATTCGAAAGAGGAAAATGTCAGGTTGTAAAGTATTAATTTGCTCCTGCTCCAAAAGCATTAATTTGTTACTGACAGGGAGGTATACAGCATTCCATTTAGAATTGCCTCGTTTATTATTTTCAAGCGGTGAAATATTCAAACCAAGAAATTGAAAAAAAACAACTCTTGATAAATTTTGGAATATTTATTTGCGTTGGGACGCATATCTGCTTTCAAGGTAACAGTGACAGACGTTGCGTAGGGATAGTTAGAGAACAATACGTATATATTCTTCATAATATCCACAGTAAAATACTTCTCCATTCGACGTATGTACTGTCCGAGAACGTACAAATATAACGCGTCAAGTAATTCCAATTTTTTCAATTCTTTTTTTGGAAGAAAAAAAAACTAGGAATTTGTGCCCTGTCCTGCTTCTATACCTGACCACTTTCCCAGACCGCTAAGTGACCTTCCCATCAAAATATTCCGTCGGTCTCCATGGAATCATCTCGTGAATCTCACCATTTGTTCACCCTCCACCCGACCATGTTCCGCATGTGAGCATTTGTTCATTTTCCTTCCACTACCCTATGCATCCGACAATTTGTTCTGTCTCTCGACCGTATCATCCATTTGATACTTTGTTCGGGTTTCTGTCAATCACCTTTTGTCACTGACCATTAGTTCCCTCTCATTGCATCCGCTTTCTGCGTAGTTCACTGCGTAGTTCGAATACACTGTAATTGCATCTATTCCCTCTGCACAACATTGGTTTATTTCGACGCTTTTATAGACGCTGAATCTCTTGCCCATCCTCTGTAGACGGATCTTATCAAGCTATTCGTTTGCTTTGAACTGAAAGAAAGGTGTAAAAAATTGAAGACAAGTTGTACTACATATTAAATGTGTGAGCAAAAAATAATTTTATAGTTATTTCGTTTTCGGTACTCACTCATAAACACATTTCGGTTTTTGAGCCGGTTAAAATACGTGAAAAAACTAACAACAAGAAAATGTAGACATGGATACAAGCAAACACGCATTAACATGTAAAAGTTCTGAAAAGACATATGTCCATTGTAGCATTTAAGAAATTCAGTATTTTGAGCCCAAGTTCTGCAATAATTTAATCAAATGTCAGGGCGGGTAATTACTTAGAAATGTTTTTTTTGCCTTAAACATGGCGTACATATACAATCAAAACTTGATGCTTTGCTTTCAGAGAAAATATAATGTAATGCTTGGTTGAATGATAGTTTGACTTAAATCTTCAACGTGACAATTTCAAGGTAAAAACATCCGTATTATGATGAATTCCTAACCACAGCCCTCAGTTCCGCACATTTATAATTAAATAACGTCAGATTTATTAACAATTTCACGCTTCGTGGAAGTCCAAACATCATGATCAACATTAACATCTAATCACGAAGAGACAAGCCCGACAAACGTACTTTATGGCTCACAAAATAAAAAAATCCTTCAGTCTTACGCATCTCATAAATATTCCATCTCGTATATCTGAAACTTTTCCTCCTCCTCCAGGGAGGTTCTGCGGTGGCCGAGATGGAGCTCTGCGAAATTGCCTCTTGAGCAAGCAAGCGGGCGTGGCTGGCGGTTGGATGGATGAGTAGAAGGTTGGATGGGAGGGTGGTAGGTTGGATGCGAAAGGGCGCTGGTGAATGGGTATGTGAGTGGGATAGCGGGTGGGCGGGCGGAGCCGGCGACCGGGCGGGCGACCGGGCGGGCGGGGCGGGCGACCGGGCGGGGGCGGGCGACCGGGCGGGGCGGGCGACCGGGCGGGCGGGGCGGGCGACCGGGCGGGTGGGGCGGGCGACCGAGGCGGGCGGGGCGGGCGACCGGGCGGGCGGGGCGGGCGACCGGGCGGGCGGGGCGGGCGACCGGGCGGGCGGGGGCGGGCGACCGGGCGGGCGGGGCGGGCGGGCGGGGGCGTACGTCAGGTAGGTGCATAGTGCTAGTGAATGAATGGTTTGGTGCCGTGGGAACAAACTGACCTTGAAGGGGGTTTGGAATGGGCGTGAGAGCAGACAGATAACGGGTGAGATGGAATGGTGGATTGTTCTTACTATTAGGCGGGAGCGCGATGGCTGGGAGGGAAGATGGACGACGACTGATGGTGGACGATGGCTGAACCATAGAGGAGAGATATACTAGAGTGCGCACCGGGCTGCGCAGAAGGCCCGGCCGGGTATCAACATCTCTCGCGCCCGTGTCACGTGACTTTGGGACAGCTGGGTGGCGTCAGTAAGAACACCCGTCTCGCATTAAATTATTTCTTTTTATACGTACGTTAGATGGTTCATTACAGCGTTATTTTCTCATTTATTAAGCAACACTAAAAATGTTGCTTATGGCAGAAAAGTGAATTTAAGTTTTTCTGCTCTATTTGCTTAAGTACATGAAAATTCCCATTTTTGTCAAACTTGTAACTTTCAACCGCATACTCCACTAAACCTGTTTTTCAAGTACAATTACATAGGACTATAAATAAAAAAATATTTGTAAAATAAATTAACTCCATGGGATGCATTAATCCGAATTTCTGTTATTACTCAATGCTAGTCATTTTACTATTGATCCACATCAGTGACATTTATAATAGCAAGTTATCAAAATGATATTTCATCAGTCATTCACATTACATTAGTGACATTTATAATAGCAAGTTTTCAAAAGGATATTTCAAGGATTTTATAGGGGAAAATAAAAGGCTTTTTATCTTTGATTTATATTTTGATTTATTTAGTCAAAAACAGTATGTGATGTATGGGGGAGAAGTACAATCTGCATTCATTTTCTTGAGCTTCAAAAGCTCTTCCCAATATTTTAACTACAAACATTAGACATTTTCCCTCCCGAGTTATATAAAACCTATTTGCATCGATCAACAAACTGAAGGTTTTAATTTTTTTACTTTGTATTACTAACAAAACAGTAAAAGTAACAGTTACTCCTAAAAATACTAGCAAGTAAGCTCAAGAAAACGTGGGCATAGTGAAGCTACATTTATGTCCAAAGAAAAACAAGGGGCCATCACAGCATTTGCTCAATGGATCAGGAAAACTGGACAAAAACCTGATTGAAATGGGGGGTCTTTGACCCTAAAGCTGAAGTACATATTTTTCAAAGAATTTACTAGTTTACTAGTAACTAGTGTGCTACAGAATGGATTTCTTGTATTTTTTCTGACTTTCCCGTATTAGTTTTCTATTTCCATGGGTCTTCGCTAGCTATTCCGAATGTCACAAACTCTTTCTTGCCAGCTGCTATCTATCACCGCCAAAAGTAAATTTTTCTGTCATTTTTTAATTTTCGGTTTTTAGCGTTTTCTTGTACATAATTATAAGCTTTAGAAGAATAAAATTGCAGTGTCATGGCAAATGACCTCAGATCTGGAGGATACTGCCCTCTTTCGTCAAAGACTGACCTCTTCACCAATTCCTTACTGGGACCTGGGAGAGTCGTCTGAAAGAAATAATAAATGATATCAATAAAAAATATTCAATAAATGATATTTTTAATTAAAATGTTTTTGAAAATAGATATTTACATTCATGAGAAGATAAGATAATAGCATTAAACGACCACTTTACAAAAATAACTAAGTGCGTTATCAACACATCTCATCAGGGTAATCAAGAAAAGTATCAGATACAAGTATATTTTGTTGTCTTTCATAACCTCACTCTAATGTGCAAAGGATAACATGTGTAAGATATATTAACAATAACCTTAATTTGCATGTTTATCAACAACCTTAATTTGCATTTAATTTGTTCATCATATACAAACACAATACTTCAACAAATACACCTTTCACTCTCATTTAGTTATGCGTCTAATAGACATCTAGAGATTCAATGTGACAAGTGAAATTTAAGATCTTTAAAATTAAATACTCCTAATTAGATCATACTGTGAGAGTGTATTAAAAGTCATACCTCTAAGACGTGAAGAGCATCATCAAACATTTGTGCTTTTTCTTTGATTTCAATAAGATTTTCCAATGATGAAATTTTCCTCCTGAACTTCATATTCTGAGACCGTAAATGCACAATCTTTTTTTTTCTGTTCACAGACCTGTTTACGAGCTATCTTTAACACTTGTCTCGCTTTTAATGGAGAGTCCATATCTTCATCAACGAAGTCACCAATATATCTATGAAATAAATAAATGGACAAAAATTGTAATACAACATAATTGTAGAATTGTAACAGAAAGTTAAACTGTTATTTCACTTCTTGAAAAGAAAAAGAATTTTGGAATAATTTACATTGAGGAACATTGTGAGGAAACTATTTCATTGTTTTATGGGGAATCCTATTGTTGAGAGAATATTAGTCAAGTAGCACATACCTCAAAGGACGCTTTCTGCTTGCAGAAATTCTTTCAGTTGATGATGTGTCATTATTTACACAGTGTGACTCATCTGCAGAAGGTACAGATGAAGAAGCCTTTGAACTAGATTGTGTTGCTGAAACAACAGACAAATGTATCAGAAAAACATTCCGCATTAATTATTACAATTCTACACAGAAAATATTTCAAGATTCCTATAATCTTACCAACATTTGTTGTTCTTTTTACAGTAGATTTTCTTCTCGCAGTTTGCTTATTCAAGTGTTTGGGAAAATTGAATATTGTAGGTACTGCATCAACTTTAAGCCAAACACCTCCAAACTTTTCTCTATCAAAACAGTTTTCTTCAAAATGTTTTGAACAAACTTTGGAAAATTTTGTAGGAGTAAAATTCTCCCTCCTAAGCTTTTGCACCCACACTTTCTTCCTTGTTTCATCTTAAGGAAAACTAGAATGCACAACAAATACACTAAAATCATCCATGATACATCCGAAAATGCATGAATCAGCATCTAGATATTTATTTCGCACAACTAAAAGGGTATGACAAAATATTAAAACAAATTAATAACCTACCTATGAAACGTGACTCCTCCTTCTTTCACGTACTTCTCGTTGCAGCCAAAACAACAATACTGAACCATGATTTCTAACAAATCTCACACACGTGTGGACCGTAAAAAGTGAACCAATATTCACAACGTCGCAAAATAATAACGCTGTAGCATCAGAAACAGCAAACAGCACGCAAAGATACATACAAGCGCATACAACACGAGCTGCCGGTGTCCCAAAGTCACGTGACATACGACCACCTCATGTTGAAACATGCGCAGTAGGGTCACGCGCACTCTAGTTGTATCTCTCCTCTATGGGCTGAACGGACGGAAGATGACTAGGAAGACGGGCAGACGGGAGGGTGAGTGGGTTAATTGGTTCTGGTGATGTGTGTGAGGGTGATGCGTGGATGGGTGCGGACAAAGGCTGAGTGGGCGGACGATGCCTGGATGAGCAATCGTGCGATGGGTGAATGAGTGAGTGAATGAGTGAACGGGCAAGTGGGCGGGCAAGTGGGCGGGCAAGTGGGCGGGCAAGTGGGCGGGCAAGTGGGCGGGCGGGCAAGTGGGCGGGCGGGCGGGCGGGCGGGCGGGCGGGCGGGCGGGCGGGCGGGCGGGCGGGCGGGCGGGCGGGCGGGCGGGCGAGCGAGCGAGCGGGAGGGCAGGCAGGAAGGCGGGCGGGCAGGTAGGAGGACGGGCGTGCAGGCAGGAGGGAGGACGGGCGGGCAGGCAGGAGGGAGGGCGGGCGGGCGGGCAGGCAGGAGGGCGGGAGGGCGGGCAGGAAGGAGGGCGGGAGGGCGGGCGGCAGGCAGGCAGGAGGGCGGGAGGGCGGGCAGGCAGGAGGGCGGGAGGGAGGGCGGGAGGGCAGGCAGGCGATGTGCTGCCGGGCGATGGGCGGGCGGGCGATGGGCTGGCGAGCGGGCGCGCTGGCGAGAGGACGGTTGAGGAGCGGGCGATGGGCGGGTGGCCGGCGCCCGCGGCAAGGGCATTCGCCTGTCGGCTCGGGCCGCGGGCCTCTCCGACCGCGCGCTCACGCGTGTTCTGTATCTCCTTTGGCGCAAGGCGCGCGGCTCTCTTCGCCGCAGGAATGCAAATCTCCACAGATGGAAGAGGCCCTCCGGCGAGGCGGAACATTTGCAAAGACGGCGGAGAGACAACAGAAGCAAGGATTGAGGGATACCATCTGTTTACATTTTATTCTGTAATATTGCAGCAGGCGGCATTAGTGATCAAATTTGATTATTAAAACGTATGTTGGTGGGACACGCAGAGATACGACATCGCCAATAAATCATTGATGTAGAGTAACTTCCATGATCAAAATTAAAACATTAATTTTTATAATACATCGCCCTAAAACAATCATCTCCATTCTTCGTAAATAAAACATACAAAAACCAAAGCACTCTGATAATCAACCAATCACAAGCCGTTAGTTCCATGTCGCGCCAGGAACAATGTTTCCCTTTTTATGTGAATGCGAGACTTCTCTGAAATATAGAATTTCCTCCTCCATTTCAGACCCTTCGGACTTCCGATGAAGGGATGTAAAACTAAGAGATGCTTGGAGATTATGATAGGTTTTATAAGCATTTTTAAATTCAAAAATTAAACTTCGACAACGTAAATAAAACGTAGAATAAAAACATATACGCTTAAAACATTCGGCATTAATAAATCTATGTTAAAAATATATATTTTTTATCAAACCATCAATGTTTTGGAAACATTGACATCGATGTCAAATCCTAAAACGGATGCTAGCATATCAGTTAATATTTTATGGAATGAACAAGAACCGGCCGCTGAGACCTTAATTAACAATGATCATTTTTTATTTTACATTTTTTCTACAGCGAAATAACACTTTACAAGAGTAGGTAGAGTTGTAACTTCGCAAGCTTAGCACTATCGTTTCAAAATTTTGAGGACACTTCCGTTGGAGATCTCAAGTAATTCCTTCTGGCCTTTGGCGCCGTCGCCGGGCTTTTTGAAGTGTCCGCACAGGCGAACACTACATATTCTTCTGTGTTTCTTACAAATTTTTCCTAATTTGAAAATACTAGTTACTGCTCTCTCAGTCTGAATCAGTGAAAAACTACTGATTGACAGTGACTATTCACTGATGGTGTCAGTGATAACCCTGCCACTGACAATCAGTGAATTGCGCTGAACAAGTTAGTGAAAATCGGGTCCACTTTTTGAATCATTAAAACTTCACTGTTTGAATCAGTGAAATCTGTGACATTTCATTGCACGTGACGACTGAACGATCAGTGAGTGATGGTGGCGCGGCATTTTTACCACTGATGACCAGTGAAATGCTGGCGGTCATTGTGAAAAGGTTCCATATTCGCTGATTGTCAGCGAAACTATCCATTTCGACTGAATATATCAGTGACTTCGGCTTTCACTGATTGAATCAGTGCCAGTTTCACTGATTCAGATTCAGAAAGTGGAGAGGATGATAGTGAATTTAAGAATTTGTTCGACAGATGATTAATACAATGTTCGACTGTGAGAATATCAAACTCCCTGTACAATTGTTTGTTGGAAACGTACCACGGCGCACTTACAGCAGTGCAAAGGATTTTATTCTGAAAGGTTGGAGTGTCGTACCAAAGGAGCAGATCTATACCGTACAGGACATGCATGAGTAAATAGAAGACGAATGGCAGTTTTGTCAAGAAAAGGGGTGAGATCTGTTTTAAGAGCCGACATCTTGTTTATTAGGGGATAAAGTTTGAAGAGTGCGGCCTATGCCTCTTTACATTTATTCAAGGTATGCTGTTTCCGTGTTAGTCTAGAATTAAGGAGCACTCCTAGATGTTTTAATGGTTTATTTGGGGGATTCCATTATTTGATTATTAATGTGTACGATATGAACGAAATTGACATCGGAGATGCTGTGTTGCAGATATTTATGCTGTTCTCGCTGAAGTACAAGACAGTGTTTTGGTATATATTTACATGAGAGTCATCAAAAGAAAGAAAATGAAATCATTTCTATCATTGGTGCAAAATGGAAATAATTTTGTAAACACCCTCGCCATATCCGATGTGTTCCACCTGATCCCTTTTCACCTACCCTCCCCGCAAATCGCACCTTCAACATGAACCGAAATTAGGACACTGTAACTAACAATCTGAATAAAAGTACTGAAGGGGGAGATAAGACACCCCTCGTGGTAGAAGAGAAAGGGGCTGACAATACCAAATAAGTATAAAACCCCCAATGCGTCTAAAGACTTACTGTTGCTCATATACTACTCGTACATAGAAAAGATTATTGCGAGCACAGCAACGCAAAACGGGAATGGGCAGGAGTGTGGCTTGGTGAGTTGGGCGGTAGGGGCGGGGATAGAGGTTACGTGTTCGAGGCGAGGTAGGGGGAAAACGGATAGAGTAGGAAAAAAAATTACCTTCAATTTTCGCCCTATATTGAACCCATTTATTTTCCTGGCTAACAGATAATTGCTAGAAATAAATATCAGGGAAATGTCGAGTAATCAGCTAGTTATTATTTCAGCTATCGGCAGGACAGCTAGTGTGGTAAAGGAGTTACAGCTGGACTTTACTCTTATAGAGATTTTCTTAATAAACAGTAATTTGAGAAGGAATGATATTCAACAGTAGTAAATACTTATTTATTGTCATTCTCAGATTATTAATATTATATCTTTGGAAATGACACAACAATGTATGATAACAAATCGTAGGAAAAGCAATGATGTTTTAAGTTGTGCTGTACGTCAGTGATATCGAATGTCCGCTATTGTGTATCAGCCTTCATCAAGACATTAAACGACCGTACTCATATCTATACAGTCTCAGAATAAAAGCCATTGCAGACGTGGTTACATTACGGATTCTAGATACGGAAATAACAGCTAACGGGTGGCGTGAACCGACTTGTTCTATGGTTGCTAGGAAGTTTAACTAAATGTGACTTTTGGTTAATTTGTGATTAAACAAATTAACAAATAAACGTGTCCTTGCCAGCTCCTGTGCTAGCAAAGGATTAAGTCTGTTGACATATATTTCATATATTAGATTACACAAATAAATGACAATTCTCTCTTAGAACTGACTGTGCTATTGTGTACAGTAAAAACGGAACAATTCAAAATAAAATATTTAAATTTGTAAAAGAAAAATATAAAATAAATATAACCTGAATACGTCTTGTAATTAAATATTTCGCGTTTTCCAATACTTCCAATAAAGGAACATGATGAACAACACACATATTCAAGTAATACATTGAATTTTATGGAACAAAATGCAGAAAAATTGTTATTAATATACTTGAATATGCTGATATATTTGATTTACGGTGGTGTTTAACTTTCTTTTACTTAGAAGATTGATTTATTTCCTGTGATTAATCGCATAAAATTTTCTAATGAATTATATCGTTCGGGAAATCGTTGTGGAAATATTATATTTTATTGTCATTAAACTGACAAGTCTCCTACTCTGAAGTCTGACCATTAATCATCAATTCATTGGAGTCCTAGTAAGAGAGACATAGTACGATTTTGACACATAATTTTTATTTAATAGATTTCGTCGTATATATTATCTATATTACTAATTTTCAATGCGCACAGAAATTTAAGAGAAATATATGCAACCTTCGGTCATGTGAGAGATGTTTATGTTATCGTCAGATACCTAGGGAACCGCAAAATCCTAAAACAATAAAACAGTTTCGATTGTGACCGAAAATGCAATTTTTTTTATTCCTCCTATTATCTTACTGCGCGTATCGACCGACTTTTCAAACTCAGTGCGTCACTGCTTACGACACAGCTGGCGTCATGCAACAACAATGAAAAGCCTGCCGCTAGTAGCTATTTGCTGTAAGTATTGCGTAATGGAACTCTATTTTTAAATATTGTACGAACTCGTACCGTAGATACATTATACTATATTATCGCAGTGTTCATCAAGGCTGTTTTTGTTAAAAGATTTAATTTAATTCAGTGTTCTAGAGAGTTTTAATTGTTGTTCGTGAGCAGCGTGCGTGTTCCTTTGAGAAACCATTGTGATATTTGGTTCATCAGCAATTTTGCTGCTGCCGGCTACACAATTATCTTTATTTGAAACAATACAACTAGCATTAAACAATCCCAATGGTAGATGTTTTTTCGTAAAATAACTTGATGAGACTTCACGGGTGGTTTCTAGTACACTGGCATTTATTTGTATTTTTCGGTCGGCGTCCGTCGTTATTTTTATGTTTTTGTTCATTTACTTTCGTGAATCCATTAATGTGAACGTACTGAGGCATAAAAATGGGGTCGGATTCGTGTGCGTGGACATACACGAAGTCCAATTGTTTCCAAATCTATCAAACATTCGCTTTATAGCTTGGCATCCATCACCGCTGATCACAGGTTTCCCTGCTGTCGTGCCATGCGCCGTTCCACGTAGTTGAACTGCTCACCGGCAGGGTGCAGCACTAACGCATACCCGACATCAATACGTGGAGCGTTTCCATGGTAGCGCTAGATTTCTTGATTTGTTACAATAGGTAGGCGGTTTTATATTAATTTCCACGAGAGTCTACCGATTTTCATCGAGGTAGAGTTTTCTCTGTACTTTAAACATGGTTGTGGAAGGATTCAAGGAAAGTCCGCACGAAGGATGGGTCTGCAAACAGGATCCTCCTCCGAGACTCACATATGAGCACCGCATACAGGTATTTGAGATACACCAGTTTCTTGGTTGAGGAAGATTTATGCATATTCGTGAAATGTTATTCTTCAAACACAAAATATACAGTCGCGAACACTTTTTTCGTAAATACTAATTAAAGATTTTACGCAAAAATACTTAAACTGTAGTGATAAACATAACAAAATTAAAATCTTATAAAATTCTTACTTGTATTCTATCTATCATGACTGTCAAATATCGATTTAATAATAGCCCACTTCTTGTTCGACTCTAGAAATACTGAGTACTACTTGCAGCGACAACTGAAGGTGAATATTGCCCAGTGTGAAGTAGCTTCCGATCAATTGACCAGTATTTGTAAATAAGTTTTGTAAATAAAAATAATAAATTAGCATTTTACATTTAAAAGTTCAAAATTTTATTTAAATTAGATTCCAAATACATTATTTGCATTTGCTCTCGCTGTCTTAACTTAAAAACTTCCCGGTTGGGCTTGAACAATCGCCCGTTGAAGTGGCGTCATTTGCTTGAGATCACTATTTCTATTTACCGCAATATTTCTGTATACCGTAATTGAGTAGTTTCTTGTTAACATAATTTGAATTTAATATTAGAATTTTCTCTAGATAGAGAGATAGACTTTTATAAATTAATGCAATATATTTTATTTTTAGTAAATGGTAATAATTTGGTAATTAATTTCTGAACAATATTTAATTGAATACGGAAGTAACAGGAGTTTTTAAAAATATAGGCCAGTAAGCCTATAAAGTTACATAATTGCTAAAAGGATGTTTTAAGACTGTTTCAAATGGTGAAAATTAATAACATTCAACTAAAAATAAAAGTTATATTTCTTAAAGAATTGTTTGTACAGCTGAAAAATTGTTTTCCGATGGCGGTAATCGCCTGAAAAATATTGAAATAACTCTTCAAAAGAAAAATAGGTCTGTTGTATGTCAATGAAAACTTGATTTTTCTATTATTCAGACTTACAGCTAAACGTAAATCTGTTCTACAATTAATGCTAATTCAATTTTAAATTGCCACGTATAAATGCTATGAACACTGTGCTAGGCAGTAGACCACCTAATTTTAATTTTTTCCAAGTTTCTCTTAAATGATAAAATTGATGTCTTCATTTTCATTATCAATGTGAACTGGCGTTCGAACTACAATTGTCAAAATAAAATCCTCTGTTGCAATAACCACGGTACCTAGCAATAATTCGGCGGTTTTACCGTCATCTTGAAGTAGCAGGGGGGGCTGGCAATATTTGCGGCTACCTAGCATCATTTTTAAACAGCAACACCCCATATGTCCAAATTGAACATGATACCGAAAACTGTTCGACTGATCGGGCTTGCCAGCAGTAATTAGTTAAGGTACGTCAACTGGTTTGTATACATTGTTCGATGAGGGCGGCAGCGCAATTATTGAATTGCTGAGGTTGCGAGACCATCAATATGTCTCCAAATATTTCTACGTAACGTGAAAAATAAAATTGAAGTTAGATGATTAATAGATGTAAAAAGGAAGTACGAGTACATCATAAATCAGAAGACAGAAGCTGCAGCTTGTAATCTCGTCGTTCCCTTCATGCCTGATATCTGATCAATTAAAATTTCATTTCATCGGAAATTAACAGTTGTTCTTATTTATAGAATTCCAAATTGGATTTAATATTTGATAATTACTTATACTAATTGCTTGTGCATATGTTCGTTTTTTCAAAAAAAAGGTAAACTTTATTTTCTTCGCAAATGTATGTATTGTGATTACCGTTGGTTTATAACGAAAGAAAAATGTTTAATCGATATGGAATGTAAATGCATTTCCTCATTTGCTATAATATTTATGAAAATAATGTGTAATGAAAAATAATGTTGTTTGTATCAACACTCTCTTCTGACCCAGAAAACAAAGAAAAAAAAAGAACAGAGGTGAAGTATTTCTTGCCATTAGGCAAAATAATCACGTTTAAAATTAATTTGAAAAACATTTATTATTTATGAAATTCAGGTTTCCAACTTCTTTGTACATTCATTCATTCGTACAAATACATTCATTCTCAACTATTTGTAAAGTTGAAGGCTTCCATTCGAGTTCTGGTAAAAGAAATGTAATTATGTTTCTGTTACCGTTCTCCAATTCAATGTCGGCTTCGACGATTCGGTTTCTCGGAATCCATTCAATCGCGAGCACTTTCATTATCCCTCAATTAAACAACGCGCTTGGGCCCTCACCGGCTCCCCCTTCACAGACGCGATCTCTACAGGGAGGAAGGTTTGGTTGGTTCAGAGCAAGGTTTATAGGGGGGAGTCTGTTTTAGGAACCGGAGCGAAGGATTAGTGTAGGAGGAATACTCATTTAGATTGAATGAAATCAGCACTTACTAATAACGGAAAGATCCATTAGTTCATTCATCCTGGAGACATCTATGAGTGGCAATGCTACGCACTTCAATATCCGCAGTTGTTATACATTATTTTTGAATATCTTCAACGCTCAAGTGTCTCATGCATATTGTTGTCAGTGCTAAAGTTGTATCTCGCGAATTGTTATTTGAACTTCATGTTAGCTGAAAGTCCTGCAGGTTGTCCTTAGTTAGAATGGTAGTATTATAGAACATGGAAGTATATATGAAACTGAGGATTTAGCTCGATGTAATCAAGTTTTTACTTTAGTAGAATACTCTGGAGGGAAGGACAGTGATCACATGTCATATGTGGGGGAGGCAGTTGTGACAAGTCAGTTTTTACAAGTACTAATGATTACGCTTCATACTTGCATTTACATTCTTAATATTGATTTCTTCCAACATTTGTTTCAATGTTCAATGTGGGGACAAAAAGTCACACGAATCGCAACGGAAAGCATTTTTTGCATGTCAAGTAATATACCGCTTCTTGTTTGTGACATTTGGAGCCATATAGTAACATGTCTAAGGCCCTGAATAAGGTAACACCGCCTACACAGAGACGGTGTTGGATACAGAGTTTTCTTCGTGCCAATTCTCAACAGCGGTAGTATTGTTAGGCGTTTTTGAATTTAGTGCCGGACTCAATTGTGTTTTAGACTCCCATGTTCGCCACTTGAGGTCGGCCCCAACTTAGATCACAATCGAAATTGGAAATCAAAAAATAGTCAAATACCTAGTAGAATGGCTAAGAGAATATGGGATTTGATTAGGATATACGTTAAGAATATACGTTAGACTAAAATATTTTACATATTTTAGTATTTTCCCAAAATATATTTTTATTTTATCAATTTTCTTCTATGTTGCACATATTTTTTATGAAAAGAAGTATTTAAAAAAAATTAGAATTTTTTCCTACATTATTTATAGTGCGGCGCGCTTGCTTCAGTAATCTCACTGGCGGGAAGTGAGCGTCAACCACTGAAATCGTTTTCACCTTTAGATGTGAAAAGTATCACTGACACCAATTTTCGTGATCTTTAACCTTCATTTCTGAGAAACTTGGCGATCGCAGACATATAACACTTCGATGAGCATGCTGCACGCTGCTGTGATTGTTTGCTGGTCGCAGATATCTCCAATTTTGAACGAGGCTTTCTATTACTACTGAACTACCGTCCTGAATAGCAAAATATGATTTATTACTGACGGGAAAGGTGTATGGTAGAAAATATGCATCAATTTATGCTCTCAAAAAGGATTTTAAAAATTTGTTTAGGAAAGTTTTGACGAATGTAATGTCGAATTACGTAAATTGTTTTATAATTAGTATATTTTAATATTACATATTATATCTGATTTTACATATTAATTACATATTCTCACTATTTTTATTACATATTTATGTACATATTTTGACGTTTGATACTACATATTTTTCCGGTCTCTAGTTATTTTTGGTGTACGTATTAAATTTTGTATTTTTTTCATTGGTTATTATTTTTATTGCTGTCTAAAACGAAAAAGAACATGGTGGAAGTTGCGAAGTATACTTATCAAATTGGGAAAATCTATACTGTTATAATTCGCTTTTAACTTTTGTTAGAGAATTTAATAGTTTTAATCAAAGAACTTCGGCAGATTTGCCACTGTTTGCATATTTTATGTTTATGGGCCATTAGTTTTGTGATTTCGGTTGGTAAGGGTATTATTATTATTTTGTTCGAGTTGCTTTGTCTAATGGTTAAGAATTGTATTGCATTTTTATGTTATTTTCGAAGGCTTCTGTAGATTGGTCAATATAATTTGTTGTATTTAATTTTTTAGGATAATTATCCAGTTGCATTATTTGGGGTGAAATAAGTTGCAATTTATTTTACCATTTATTAGCGGATTGTAAGAAATGTTGGAGTTACGGATGTTGTTAGTTCGTATTTGGCTGAATAATATTCATATCGGTTTGTGATCCGAATTTAATGCTGGAATTACGTACTGATATATAGGACAGTTTACATTTTGCATTTTTTGAGATTGTACAAATATAATAAGCACAGAAACAAAATACTCATTCTTAAAAATGAGCACACGAATTATTAAATTTACATTGGACATTGTAATCATTCGTTTAATGACATAAAACAGAACTTGTAAACAAGAAATACTTTTTTTGGACCTATCTTTCAAACTTGTTTAGTGATAGAATACCGTTTGGTCATTTCTAAGTGAAGTATCTGATCATTTAAATATGTTGCAATTCTCAAGTGACCACTACTTTAGTGAATTATTCATTTTCAATCAAGGGTTATAATAAAAGAGAGATATTCCAATCATTCATTTAGCTTAACAAATAACTGGAGCCAATAATTTAGAGAAACTACAATACAGATCTTTTTATTAAATATGGATAGGTAGGAACATTCTCAACGTATCAAATGTTTAAATATCCTGAATTTTTGCTTCAAGAGACCTGCTACCGAGGATACCCTTCCTCCCGCGTCCGATTTCCTGCATTCCATTCGCTTCGCTTCATCTGCAAACGTACTCACACCGAACGCTCTTGCTCCCGCAGCGCTAACCGAAGTACAGCCGTAGCACGCGCGCGTCTCGTTTCAGGCAGAGACCTGTATTTAACGAAATGTGTGTGAATTTAACATAAAGTTTTATGTTCTTGTGCCTCAAATTACTAAATTTAGCTAGAAAGCAGAAGTAATAGTGCACGTAATAAATATTCAACGATCATGTATTGTAGTTTCCAATGGCATGTTTGTAAGGATTCTTTTTTTCCCACGTCCTATTTCCCGCATCATCCATCTGAGAACTTAGGCTTATGTCGGCGCTCTCCCTGGTGGCCGCAGCTTTAACTAGGGTCCGACCGCGGCGCGCGCGTGTCTCATTTCAGGCATGGGCGTGTATTTAACGAACTGTGTGTGAATTTCACATACATTTTTACGTACATGTGCGTCAATTTACTAAATTTAACTATATAGCAAACAATTTTCCATGCAAAAAAATATTCAACGATCCTGTATTGTGGATTTAACCCGCTTGTTTGTAAGAATTCCTTTCTTCTTCAGTCATATTTCCCATCTGTTCGATTCATCTGCAAACTTATGCTTAGGCCGAACGCTCTGGCTGATAGCCGCAGCATTAAACGGGGGCAACTGCGGCGCGCGTGTGTTGCGTTGCGCAGGGGGAGGCGGCGTAACGAATAAATGTCAACGTCCTTGAGGGTGAATTTTCTAAATTTAGCTAGACAGCAGACGTTATTTTCCATGTAACAAATGTTCAATAATCGTGTGTTGTAGCCTCAACACACCTGCTCGTAAGGATTCCTTTCTTACCCAGCCCTATTTCTCGCACTCCGTTCGATTCATCTGCGAACGTATGCTTACGCCGATCGCCCTCGCTGGTCGTCGCAGCACTAACCGAGGCGGCCGCAGCGTGCGCGTGTCACATTGCATATATTTAACGAACAGTGTATTTCATATGAACTTAAACTCTTGTTAATAGACAATTTACTAAATATAGATATGTCGCTAACTCGTTTTTCAATGTAACAAATATTCGATAATCCTATATTTTAGCCCTGCTCCGAAGGATTCCTTTCTTCCCCAGTCCTATTTCCCACATGACTCAATTCATCTGCGAACTTACGCTTACGTGGCACGCTCTCGCTGGTGGCCGCAGCACTAACCGAGGGTGGCCGCAGCGCGTGCATCTCGTTGCATATATTTAACAGTGTATTTCACATGAACTTTAACTCTTGTTAATAGACAATTTACAAAATATAGATATGTCGCAAACTCATTTTTCAATGTAACAAATATTCCATAATCCTATAATTTAGCCCTGCTCCGAAGGATTCCTTTCTTTCCGTCCTATTTCCCACGTGACTCAATTCATCTGCGAACTCACGCTTACGTGGAACGCTCTCGCTGGTGGCCACAGCGCTAACCGAGGGTGGCCGCAGCGCGCATCTCGTTGCATATATTTAACGAACAGTGTATTTCACATGAAATTTAACTCTTCTTAACAGACAATTTACTAAATGTAGATATGTCACACACTCGTTTTTCAATGTAACAAATATTCGATAATGCTATATTTTAGCCCTGCTCCGGTTTCCTTTCTTCCCGATCTATTTCCCACACGACTCAATTCATCTGCGAACTTACGCTTACGTGGCACGCTCTCGCTGGTGGCCGCAGCACTAACCGGGGGTGGCCGCAGCGCGCATCTCGTTGCATATATTTAAGGAACAGTGTATTTCACATGAAATTTAACTCTTCTTAATAGACAATTTACTAAATATAAATAATGTCGCAAACTTGTTTTTCAATGTAACAAATTTTCGATAATCCTATATTTTAGCCCTGCTCCGAAGGATTCCTTTCTTCCCCAGTCCTATTTCCCACATGACTCGATTCATCTGCGATCTTACACTTACGTGGCACGCTCTCGCTGGTGGCCGCAGCACTAACCGGGGCGCGGCCGCGGCGCGCGCGCGCGTCTCGTTGCAGGCGGAGGCGTTCCCCCCGCGGTGCGGCCCGTGCGTGCAGGAGACGGTGGGCGAGACGTCGCCGGCGCCCGCGCGCGTGTGCCTGGCCGACGACCGCTTCCCGCCGCACCCGTACGGCCCGCCGGCGCGCGACGACTTCGAGCGCCTGCCCATCACGCGCGCGCCGCCCGAGCAACGCCAGCCGCTTAAACAGGTCCGCCAACTTTCAAAAAAAAATATTGAAATTAATCGCAAAATTTGTCGGTTTTTGTCGCTAATTTGTTACGCAAAACAAATTTCACTCTTCATCTGACTGAACTTGATATCAAGTAAGCATCTTAACATTTGGCTAAGTTTATATCAAGTTAGCATCACAATGACAAGAAAACCAAGAAATTCCAGAGATGGATAAAAATAATTACATGAGAATTTCTCGCTTTTTTATCGCTTAATACTTACCATCAAAGACATTTTTTTACTCTTTAAACGACATCTGAAATATAATATTCCGCAAACGCGCTTCTAACTTGATGTCAGGTTAGATTTCCTTGTGATGGCGATGCTAACTTGACATCAAATTAGAAGCACATTTACGTAAAATTGCAAGTCAGGTACTGTTTAAAAAGTAACGCAATTTCTTTTATGGGAAGTATTGAGTAACAAAAAGCGACAATTTTACATGTAATTTGTCGTGTTTTCCCCATAAAATATTCCCATGTAAATACTTGAGGTATTTTTGAAGAGTAACAAAATTTCTTTTATGGAAAGTATTGAGCGACAAAAAAAACGACAAATTCCCATGTATTTATTTTTTATTTATCTCTGGAATTTCTTTGTTTTCTTGTCATATCGGTGCTAACTTGATATCAAGTTAGCTAAATGTTTTAGAGGGGGGTCGAATGAAGAGCGACAAACATTTTTTTGCGACACAAATTAGCGACAAAAATGCGACACATTTTGAGATTAATTTCGAAATGTTTTGAAACTTTTGCTATACTAACTTGACGGATCTCGCTGCGCCAGGTGGTGTGCTACTTCCCGCAGCCCACGCTCAGCGAGCACCCGCCGCCGTGCTGCGCGCGCGACCCGGCGCGCCCCAAGCGGCCCGACTGCCCGCCCGACTACCCGCCCGACCCGCGCGCGCACGCGTGCTGCGAGGACGCCGAGATGCAGGCCGCCACCGCCGCGCCGCCCGGCCGGATGGCCGCCGCTGTCGGTGAGTAGCACCTAGGGATGGCGAAAAAAGCCACCTATGTTTTTAAAATATCGACATTTTCGAGCAAAACTATCGATATTATACCATCAATGTTTTGCTTTCGATGTTTTCCAGATCGATATATTTGTGCACAAACATTGATGTTTAAAATAAACCTCTCATGTTATAATAGTACATTATAAAACGATGATGTAATGATGGGTATTAATACGTACGAGCGAATGTGTAAACTTGTATTAATATCCATTACA
Organism: Acheta domesticus; assembly: GCA_031308135.1. Taxonomy (NCBI): domain Eukaryota; kingdom Metazoa; phylum Arthropoda; class Insecta; order Orthoptera; family Gryllidae; genus Acheta; species Acheta domesticus. The sequence goes on along the minus strand of JAHLJT010009419.1, from coordinate 29,509,206 downwards.
TCGGTTCATATGGTACTTGTTCTACGACTTATGGTAACTTCTATAAGTTAAACTTCTCCATTGAATCGTTTCATGACAGTCGACATGTAGGATTTAGCCACGGCTACCTAGCGGACACCTCTCTACCCTACTCCTTTCTACCCACAGGTGACTTTGTTTTCCCAGATCGCCTGCGAGGGAGTACAAAAGTTGCGGCAATAATATTCCGACGTCGTTATTTTCGCATTTTCTCTCATTTCTGAAAATGTCAACACCACCAGAAAGAACCACCATTTACTAGACATTTTAAACTAGAGAATTGGTCTGCTTTTAAGGACAATCGCATTGCAGCAACATATAACACAAAATGACTTGCATTCAGATCTTAACGTCACTCGAATGTTCTCTCCAATAACTACCACTGCGCTAGTCAAATTGGATCAAAGTAACATTACGATCCAATTTATTTTAAATGAAATTTCACGTAAAAAATTACTACTAATAATAGTTATTTATGTATCAAGGGCGTTAAGTAGATGTTTTTGCCCCGAGAGCGACTTCCAAACTCGAGGGCCTCTGGCCCAACACGTTTTCGCCTGACGGGCAAAAACATCTAGTAACGCCTGTGGTGCATACACAACTTTTTGGTTTACTAGTTCGTTGCTGAATAAAATGAGAATTCGAAACATTTTATAATATTTCTTGCGTCTAAAGTGAAAACACGCATTGTAATATTCATTTGTCAAGATGACGTCAGATGAACAAAACAGAGTGAATACCTAATTACTGGACTGATTTGTTCGTAAAAAATGAAAGATCGTGCAGTTCCTGCGGACATTCTCGCAAAAGCTACGAAAACTATGGACAGAGGTTTCCATTAAAATCTCGAGAAATATATGAAACTGTTTAAGGTGTATTTGAGAATTACTAGTGTGAATAACAGTGTAAATTGCGCTGATGAAACAGTACTTTTAGGTTATTAGCGTCTATTGCCAAAAGTTATTTATAATATGTCATATCAACAAAAAATAACATTTCGAGTATGTTAGCCGATGTGTCTTGTATATGTTATTACTACTACTAGTATTGCAATCCAAGAAGAATATAATTATGTCTCTAAAAAAGATGATACGTAACAGTGAAATGGAGTGGCTGATGGCAATTATAAATTCACGAGCACATTCCAAAATTTGCAATTTTCATATCAATTAAGCATAATAAGGTTTATAACGAGTTATTTTACTTATCTGAGCATTTCGCCATTTATTTATTGTATTTGATTGAATCTTAACTAAATAAAAACGAATTCATAAAAATGTCTGCATTGTGTTGGGCCATAGAGCGGGCCATTAAGAATTCAAAGGGCTCGAGGGCATAAAGAATAAGAAAGGTTGATCAAGAACCTGTATTATAATAAAATTTTTATCGTAATGATTATCATTATGCCACGGGTTGCACCCATCAAATGACAGAATTATACAATGGGAGTAGAAAAATAAAATTTCCGGTATCTGCTGTATTTGTGTAGGGCTCGCAATCAACAGCCGTTGATAACAGTCACTGTTGTCGATCCTCAGGTGGCACGAAACAGTTTGCTATTAGCAACAATTTCCAGTGTTGTTACCGTTCTTGATTATTTTGTACATGGTATCAGCGTGAAATTGCAATTTGAACCTTGATTAGAAAATGAAGATGACAGTCAAAAAGGTAAAATATACATAAAACTAATATTGATGTTATGTTGACCTGTCATATTAGAAGTAGGACATTTTACTTCGAAATGTTTCATTAAATTTAAACATCGATGCATTTATCGATATCGAGGATGTATCGAAGTATCAATGTATTGATGTTTTGTTAAACTTTGCCGTCACATTGAGTGCCGTGCCGTGAAACGGCGCACTTATTTTACTTTCTCGCCGCTAGAATGCAAAAAGAGAAAGTATTGAAGAAAAAAAATCAGCTCTTAAAAATAAGTCTTGTACATTTTTGTAAGAAACCAGAAGTTTTAGCGTAATTTATGCTTGACATTAATGCGATTTATAAAAAAATCACTTTCTCAAAAAAGTTTAAGAGCATTACTAGTGTATTTTTCGGTTTGCTTGCGTTGAAATTAGTATACAGAAGGGATCAGTTTGACGTGTCGATAAATAAATAAACGTCATGTAGAGCAAAGGGATTGCAATATATATATATAGGACATAGTTTTAAGTTTCCATAAATTCCTGCAGAAAATGCACTACATGCAACTCGTACAAAAGTGTATTTGGCGTACTCGTTTGAAAACATTGTCACCTCACCTTTCAACATTTTATTCGTACGCCAAAGTCTTACCACGTACGCCAAACAAAGTTAATATCTATTTCACATGACTGTCCTGTTACATGACTTTACACAACGAGACGAAGGAAAAGTCACTCTTAATGGCCACCATCCCCTAACAATTTTACAGTTTTTATAGAATTTGAGGAGACACAGGAGTGTATTAATACATAAGCAGACGAAAGTGTTGGTCTCCCCACTGGTTGTTAAACAATTTTTTTTTCAAATTCTTTTAAATTCGTTCAATATTTAAAATATATTATAAATTATTTAAATTCCAAAGGTCATCATTCATTGTCATACCGATTTCATATATACAGATAATGAATTTGAAAATAATGTGCATGCTCCTTAGTATAATCATGTTTTGGGCCACATATGTTCCCTTAAGACATTATTAATAGGACTCTGGGAGACGACCGTTATTCTAAAGCCACACTTTTGCCCACAGCTGTCGTTGGGTCTCTCAGTAAAGCTTTTGTGCTGATATGTAATGTTAATGATGATGACGATGATAGTGATGTGAATAACGATTATGAAGATGGAGAGATTGTGAAATGAGAGACAGGAAAACGCGAGAAATTCTGTTGCGAACCTCCTTTGCACACCAAAAATTCTAGTTGGATCGGACGAATAGACCCCCAGTGGGAACAGTCCAGTCTCGTGTATGAAGAGTGTGATATTCTGTAGGGGACCGTACAGACTCGTGACAGTTTTAGGAGTGGCCCCGAATGCTATTTAACAGTATCTCAAAGATAGTAATAGATACCCAGTTTCATGGCTTTTGTACGTGTTTCTACCTCTTGCCCTGTCTCGTCCCACCTCGATTCGCCGTGCGCATATTGCGCTTCTCCCCTTAATACATCACACAATTTTTAACTTTCGACGTTAAATAAATAAACAGGCCCCTCCGTTGTAGCTTTCATCTGATCTAGAGCGCGTTGGTATCTGTTCTATGATGGCATGAGTGTACACAAGGCTAACGAATGTAGCACATACGGCTAAGACACGGGCAACCTCGAACTCAGTTCAAGACAAACGGAAGCCGGTGGGATTCCTTCGTGATGATGGTACCCGCTAGGCGACGGTCACAAACGGAGGAAGACTGTCTCGTACCTCGACCATATGATTTATCGGGGGGACGTGGGGAATCTCTTGCAGCATATTAGATTTTTTTAAAATTTCCTTAGGAAATTCTACCTAATTTTAAACTTACCCAACATTTGTTTCCCTTTTGCATATCATTAGTCCCACTTAGTTGCAGGATTTGTAAGGGCTCCCCGCCGGCGTAAGCGAGTTTTGAAGGTGTTAAACAAGGGACGTACAAGGTGTCTCAGTCGGGGGTGGGACAGATGATGGAATGATAATGATGAGATGAAAAGAACACGCACGATCCATGGTCCGTTGTTTAGTGTACTGCTTTGGTCTGCGCCTGAAGCCAGGATAGGGAAAACGACGGGAACTATTCTTCAGAGCAGGAGAACTCTGCCTGCGAATACGACTCAGCTAGACGCTAGAAATTCACCAATGTTAAACATATCAAGTAAATTTCTGACACCTTACCATGAATAAAAACCTAATCCCAAATACACTAGCGCTATAGGTTGTGCTACAAGCAGCGCTACTATCGCATTGTCTACACGTTGACCGTTAACGCTGTTGAACCGCCATTAATGTGGTAGTATTTTATTATAAAAAGAACACCACCATCAATTGATTTATTTTGTATTTTTAAATCAACCGTAAGTAACTAGGAATAAAGAGGATGTCTCTTTTCCGTTATACCCTATATGTGAACTAGCAATTTTTGAATCTATGAGATGCAGATTGAAAAACACTCCAATTTTTGGCCGCAATATTGGTAATTAGTTCTTGAATTATAAACTGATTTCTAATTATCCGGTCTCATGCACCGAATCACCTCGTTCTCGAGAATATTGGACGATATGGAGTAAATAGATTACATGATCAGCAAAAACGACTTATTACTGTTTTGATAAAACTGGATTACCATGACAATTATTTGGCTTTGTGTATGCGTATAAACGCTATCTATGCAAATCAGTTTCCTTTGAATATCCCAGCGAAGTTTTGTTAGATTTAAAAATAAATCTATAATTTTGCCTGTTAATATTCCTCATTTCAATTAAAATTAGTTAAGCAAATATTACATTTTTTCTATACTATTAATCAATTCTATATGTATATTGACAGCGAAATTGAATTACATAGTTACAAAAGTAACCAATACGACATTACATAGGAATTTATGTATTGTATTTTTCAACATGCTTAGAATAAATGTTTGAACATTGTTTTACACATTCACAATCTATTGAAATAATAAAATTCTGAAAGTCGGGAATTAGTTCTCATATATTCACAAGATTGAAAAGGTAACGAAACATTTATATCGTTGTTTTTACTTTCTTGTATTCGTACGTATATACGGAGTAATACACGTAATGTAGGAAAACTTGCGTAATGTTGCGCGAAAAAACGGCGGATTTTCGGCAGAAAACTCTAATTACAGGCCATGGAAACGAAAAAAATGGATAAAACCAGTTCCTAGATTTACACGTGGTGCAGCTAGAATACACGTTTTATGGCTCCTTGATACCGAAAAATCGATTGACGGCAATGTCTGTCTGTCTGTAAACAACACCAGCGACTAAACCATTCAGCTGATTTCCTCAAAAACTGATATTCCCCGATCGATCTGACTGATGTCGAGGCCCCTGGAGTTTGAAACCTATATTTTAATTTTGGGGGGTACTTTACATGAAACTACATTTTCCAAAAAATGACGCCAATAATTTTGATTTTATTTCTAGATAGTCTTAAGAAAGTTTAAGACAATGGCACAGGTCTCATGTTTGTTAAAAAGTCTAATTTTTTGAAAATTGGAAAAATTCAAAATTTTTTCGGCGTTTTCCTACAGCTACAATTATGAGGATACATTTTTTCTTAATCAAATGTGTTCCTAAAAAACAGATCTTGAAATAAGGTCATGTTCAATTTTTCAAAAACGAGTATGTTTTGCGAAATTTTGTGTCAAATGAGAGTGTGATGAATACTGCCTAAGACTAGCCTTGAAATGCGGAAACGAACGAAATTTTACCTCACAAGTGGAGACGCATTTGTTCACGATGGAGATGTCATTCATTCTAATTTATTAATTATCGCACAATTGAATTGCCTAAGAATAGCACCGTGAATTGCCCAGATGTGTGAAACTTAAAGTGGTGCCATATAAGCGCGTGAACACCCTGAGAAACTAATTCTTATTTTACTGGACCTTGTTGCTGCAGCACAAAAACATTGAAACATAAAGACAGGGTAGCCGTTTCGACCAACAGAATTGAAAAGTTTGAAATACTCCTGGAAGCTTCTCAGAGCAATTTTGCGCGCGGTGCGTTTTAAGCGTGGGCCACGGGAATTACTAGGAGATGCTTAGCCTACGCACTTCGAAACGCTGCGCAGACTTTCACGTCTCTCAGGGCGCAGTGCCTGACCTCTGCTTCCTGCGACAGGGGTCGCAGCGCAGAGAACGCACGATTCCAGTATATTTGGATAAAACATGGCCAATAGCGTGTAGATAAACCGTTCATGCAAAATATAAAACATGTGTTAACGTGCCCATCGGGAGGAAGTAGGAAACACAAATGTACATATAATTAAAGTACAACATATCGCCGTTCCGGAAGAACAATGATGTAACTGCAAAAATACGTAAAATGCAGATAAGTCCATTGACAATATCAGAAACACACCGTACACAGGGGAACTGTGGCGTAACTGTACTTCCACTCAGGACTGCCAGAGGGTAGTTGCGTCATGGTAGAAATATCTGCTGTTTTTACCTTCGTTCAATGGGACAACGCCACATGACTCAGTTGCTCTTAAGAGTGACGTAAGAGTAGCTGTGTTCCGTGCCAACAATTTTTAGAGAACCAATGACGTAACTGCATTTAAGGGTTGATGTAACCGCACTAATCCTTGGTAAAGGAAAGACAGAAAATAATTAATGTAGAAAAAAGATTGTAGAGAAAATATTGAGAGTATGTAGAATATATTATATTCTGCCTACTCTCAATATATTATTTTTCTTTCACTTACATCCTTTTCATTTAAACGTTTTATGCAACTGCAAATCCTTTTTTTACTCTCCTGTAAAATTCAAGTTTTTGAATGTACGTCACTGTCCTTCCGGATCGGCGATATGTAATATTTTGTTTTTTTCCTAGGAATGTACCGGGAGAGGTGCCTCAGGGCATCAACTAGTGTCACTGCAGTGCCTCTGTTCGGGAGATTCTAGGTTCGAATCCCGACGGCGGCAGGATTTTCGACAATAGCTTGTCAGCTAGGTCGAATTCAATAACTATCTGGAGGAGCATTCGAGCGGCCGGCTGCTCTGATCAGTAGTTTTCTGTGGTTTCTCCGTTTAACACCAGGCGAATGCCGGGACAAAACCCTAACAAACGAGCCACGGACAGCGCGTGACCTCTTCCTTGTCCTATCGTCATCCTTTACGCTAACATGCACTACTCTACCACACACGCCAGGAGACATGTCGCGGACTTAGAACTGGTCCCGGTTGGGCCGGTGCCCCGTTGGTGGGAGATATCTCTGGGGAGAAAACCCCGCTAGCCGACGGTAAGTCGGCGTCGAATCTCGACATCCAGCGGGGGAAGATCACCGCCACCTCTTGATGTGAAAAATATGCATTACACTTACGAGACTTAGTAGTTCGCGCGTCCGGAATTACTAACAATCAATCAATCAATCAATACTAGCCGATATGCCCTGACGTCGACAGATCCTCCTAACGGCGTAGTGGCTAAAGGTACGAGTGGTATCTATTCGTGTGTGTGTGCGCAGGGCTGTGCCCGCCGCTGCCGGAGCCGGCCGTGCTGCCGTCGTGCCCCGCGGAGACGCAGAGCGCGTGCGACCCGCAGGCCGCGTGCCCGCCCTGCGGCCCCCCGCCCTGCGCCGACCCGCCCTGCGAGCCCCCGCCGCCGTGCGAGCCGCGGCCCTGCCCGCCGCCGCCCTGCGCCCCACCCCCCTGCGGGCCCCCGCTCTGCCCGCCCCCGCCCTGCGGCCCGCCCCCGTGCATTCCGCCCAACACCTTCCCCGTCCACCCCGAGGCGGCGGGCAGCTGCAACCGCCTCGTCTCAGAGGTACCCAGCATCTTCACGCGCACCGCCGGCTTGCTTCACTGGGCCAAGGTGTTAGTATGCGAGATGGTGTGCGACGCTGCATGCTGTGTTTGCATGTTCGCGTGCTACGTGGGTGCCATTGGGTTTTCATACGTAGCACTCAATTGGTTGCTCCGTTAAGAATGAACCCATTTCAATGGAGCATTGTGGTATCAGAATGGACTCATTTCGAGAATGTTGGATTCTTCATTTGCAGTTGCATGCTACGTAGTTTAATCCATCGGTTTTTTAGTAGTTCCAGTATTTATCGACAGGGCTGTATCAAGGGTGATAATACAGATTAGTGTTCTAGACACTGCATGCTGTAGTTGCATGGTTTCATTCTGTAAGTGCCGTTGCAGTGTTGCTTCATTCGTTTCATGTATCGAAACCGTTGATATATATTACCTGACTACTGAGGTGCTGCTATAGATTCTTCAAGAGACGTTATATGTTGAATTTGCTCGGTTGCGTGTCACGCAAGCGATCACAACGTCACATACTTTAATCATTTCATACAAACATTCTATTATTCACATGGCTGCTCCCTCCCCTTGGCTTGGGCCAAGATTTTAATTCGAAATTCTCCTTCCCAATGTTGTGTACTGCAGAGGCGCTGTTGCATACTGTGTGTACTATAGCAATGTCGCCCATCCCAATCATTTTTAAAATCCTTTTAAGCGTTCTAAGATTCATCTACACACATTCAGCCAAGTGTTAGAAGTAAGTGTAAAATGTTGCATGTTTCATTGTACTATTGTATGTTACGTGAATGTCACAGCAACTCTGGAGCAATTTTTGTTGCTATGTTTGTAGCGTCATCATTTTGTCTATTGCACTCTTGGATGGTTTATTTTTCACGTCTTAAAAGATCGTTCCACCAGGCACACATGTTTAATGTTCATTATGAGAAAGGTTAGTATGTTTCTTTTGCACTGTGGAATGATACTTGCTGTTTTTGTACTCTTGAATTCCTGACGTCTCTGCTCAATTCATTTATTTCATTTGTTGTCAATTAATTAACAGATATGGAATTAACAGATAAACAGCGGAGTAACAACTATTATATTTTGTAATATTGTGTCTTTTATATACAATAAAATATTTTAAAACCAATGTTTGTATTACAGATAAAATCTACTACAAAAATGTAATTTTACTGTCATACCATTAAATGCAGATTACTTTTTAATAGAAATGTGTCTAGAAAATAAATGAATAAATTGATAAAAAGTCATTACATACGGAAGTGTAAACAATTATTTTAAATTTCAAGTTGGATGCCTATTACCTGTTTAAAATTCCACATCAGGCAGATCTCTCAAATCTTAAGCTTTGTAAGCAAAACAATGCTAAAATCCACACTGACTTATGCTTATTTTACTCGATGCAATATAAAGGATAGTGAGAATACGAAAGAAGACCTTTGCCATCGTATTGGCTTTCACTTACTACATTTTACACTATTTACGAATAATTCATTTGAAACACGGACAAATTACAGAACTGCGACTTACTCAACCAAGAATGTCAAATTTTGAGAGAAAGAAAATAAGTATTTAAAATGATTAAGTCAATAAATCTTGAAAGTTAATTAAATAAACTTCTATTTGAATGCTTTAAGGTAATTGTAGTGTACATTTATGAAACTTCTTGTTATACACTTTATTTCATTTATTTGTACTCAAAATTGAAAGTTTTTGGACGAAACATAAATATATGCCATGACATGGGAGTACAGATCCCTAAAACCTAGAGCATTTTAAATTCGAGAGACGATATTCTGCATCTTATCAGTGCAAATTGAGAAGTAACATTTTAATAAAAGTTTCCTTGTAATTGAAATACAGTGTACTTCATTTCAACTATCCCATATTACCATATGGATGTAAATTACCCCCTTTAGTTCTGTTACTGAATCATATTCAGTATAAAAAATCAACAAAATAAGAGAACATTTCTAACATATTTCAATATTAATTTTTTATATTGAATTTGAATTAATTTTTATTAATATATAAATATTGAATTAATTGAATATTGAATATATTGAATTAATTTTTAAAGCTAATTAAATTAGTAAAGGTATGAATTAATTTGTACGAATGTAAAATATGAAATTTGAACAGCTAAATTATCAAATTTTGCCCAAACTGGGTTGTTGACTACAAATAAGAAGTGTAGTTATTTAAAGTCGGTCCATTTTTCTCTAATGTAATATAATTTACATAAAATTGGGAAATGTATTGTTTCAGATAATTCACGAGAAACCGCGATTCATTTGTTTGGCGTACGTAGAACCATTTTATCCGTTAAAAAAGGATTTTTTGTTTCTCTAAATGTTACCGTTTTTGTTATGGAAAAACATATCTGGGAAGAAGGGTTTCAGTTCCTGGATTTCTACCGCATGAAACAGGATCGTTTGATCAATATGTTTTTGGCGTTTTTTTTGCACGAAATAAAGTAGATTTTCTTGATAGCACTACTTATTAACTTGTTTATTCTTTCGACTCACCATAAGTACAACCGTGAGGCCGAAACAAGAAAAGTCATGGACAATCCTCTGTGCAGTAGCAACGCTTGTAATGGCATTGCATAACACAAAGTGACATGACACTATTATTTAATTATACAGGACGATAAAGAGATTCTTATCGTCGTCCGGAGGAAGAGATTACCTCATCAATGACGATAGATGCGAGATACCTTTCTCGGGAAAGTATTTATCGTCAGGTGTAATATTTTATTTTATTTCGTTCCAATTTTTAGTAGAATTCGGAATAAAATATACGTAAATTTTTACAAGGACACTAAAAGTGTGCTGCGCCGCCGCCACTAGGAGCTTGTGCGCCTGTGAGTTAAGCGCCCAGAGCAACAGACAAAACAGGTTTTTAAGTCACAAGTACGAGTAAAAGCAATTAATTTTAGGCCATACAGCGTGCTAAAAGCTCAATTTTCAGCACTAGTATTAAAAGGAAAACTATGCTCAATTGTTCAGATAAAATAGTATGAACGCAACAATGAAAACAAAATACTTTCGTCCGATCGCATCACTTACTATTGACCTTAACGTAAAAACGTTTACAATTAAATGATTTGTAGACTTAAAATGAAACGAAATTCAATAAAGCTGTCTAAAAATAGCATACGATACTCGTCGTTGAAATGATTTTGGGTTGCGACTGGAGGCTTACAGGCCAAGTGTTACAGGCCTCCTGTCGCAACTCTACGAGCAAAATAGAATGTCGCTCGTATCATAATTATTATCAGCCGTTATTTATTTATTTATTTACGTCAAAAACAGTTAAAAACTGCGTATGACGAGCTATGGGGAGAAGTGAATTTTGTGCACGTTTTCATAATTCTGTGGTTTCTATCCTAAACCATATTCTAGTCGAATTTTGAATACAGAAAAGAGAGTTTTTTTTCGAGTTTTGTTGACAAACCATTCGCTCCGTTGGGGTATGGCAGCATGTTATTGGCCGTTAATCGTTTTTAACCTCACAAATAATATTAAAATACAAATAACAGTTGGTTATCATATTATTAAGATTATTCTGTTGTTGATATTTCACAACCACAATGACTCACGCTGTGTATATTTCCCTCGTTCTTGCGAGTGCAGTAGTACCATAGGTGTCTATCAAATTCAGTGAACTGCACCGACGCGCTGTCTGCGTATTCGCGTCTGCCATGCGTAGCACACAGTGCGTAAGCTAATTGCTCGATGCGCGAGCGGCGAGGGCCTCTTGAGAGCAACTGCGCATTCACGCGTTGCTGCTCAATTCGACACTCGGCATCCCTGCACCTCGGGAGTGGGTCATAGTGGCATTCTGTCTACGTATCATCCAATATTAAAGGAATTTACATGGCTAAACGTTCCTTGTACTGTTTTCTATCGGGTAGTGAGCACATGCAGATCTACAATGTTTCCTATCCTGCCTGCAATGCGCGAATACGGTTCTACAGGCTATTTTCCTAGTTTATTGAACGTCTCAATTTGTAACATAAAGGAATTTGTAACATATTGTAACATAAAACAATATTTTAGCAAAAGGTATAAGAGGAAAAATACACTAGAGTAAAAGCGTCCAAGAGAAAATAGAAAACAATAGATTTATCAATATTGGTGTCATCAATGATTAAGTTACCGAGGTTCGAGATATCAATTATGGAGTCATCAATGCCCGAGTTTTCAATATATGAATTATTGTTTTTCGAGAAATTGATATTCTAGTAATCATTGTTTGAGTTATCGAGGTTTATGTTCGAATATATCGGGTTTCGAGTAATCCAAACTCATGTAATTGGCGTTCGAGTGATGGAGTTTGAGAGATGGAGGATCGTGTGATGCAGATCCGAAAGATGGAGGTTCGAGTGGTGAAAGTTCGAGTCAGAGAGGTTCGAATGGTGAATGTTCTAGGGGTTTGGTTTCGAAAGATGGAGGTTCGAGTGATGGGGGTTCGAGTGATGGGGGCTCGAGTGATGGAGGTTCGAGTGATGAAGGTTCGAGTGATGAAGGTTCGAGTGATGAAGGTTCGAGTGATGAAGGTTCGAGTGATGAAGGTTCGAGTGATGAAGATTTGAGAGATGGAAATTCAAATGAAGGATATTCAAATGAAGGAGATTCGAGTTAACGAGCCATAAGTTTCCGTAGTTCGAGTAAATGAAATCCGAGTGATAGGGGTTCCCTTGCACTGAGAGGGCGGCGGCGTGCGGCAGGGGGCGTGCCCGCGTCGGCGCGGGTGCTCGTGGCCCGCGAAGGCCTTCAAGCCATGCGACGACTCGTCGGGGCCGCCCCAGGGCCCGCCCTGCTTCCTACCCTGGGAGGCGCGCCGCGCGGCCAAGGACGACCCCAACGCACCCGACGCGGGCGTCAAGATCGTCGAAAAGTTCAACAAGATGGCGTACTCAGACTGCGACTGGCGGGAGCACTACCGCGAAGTGCTGGGCCACTTTAACGAAGTTCATCATGCCGCCAATTGGTGAGTGTCTCGTCTGGATAGAGGAGGTAGAGACTATCGGTCCGAAGAAAAGTTAAAATTATCTCAGAAAATTCGAACGTTTTTAATTAAGGTAATATTAAGCTAATTTTAGGATTATTCCTTGAGAAAAACTATTCGTAGAGTAAAAGATTTTGTGTAAGAAAACCTTCCAATGCATACATCACAAATATTTACAAATTTTCTTTCAAAACTATACTAATAGTCTATTAGAGTAGTATAACAATCTGAAAATATAATTATCATATTGAAACTGATTACTTATTCCTTAACTTACAGATAATTTTGTTTTGCATACCTCGAAAAGAATTTCCTATTGCCGTATGTTATGTAAATGTTCAAGAGAGTATTCATGGGTCATTGGCTAAAGAGATTTCACTTTTAATATGCCTACAGGAGCAGGTTTGAGTATGACGATGAGTGAGAAGACGTTCTTGGGGAGTAACGGGTAAATTAAGGACAAAGATTCGAAGAATTATTTAGTTCTTTCAGTCGTTTGCAGCAGTTTTTAAAATGGTATGAAAAAGACAATGGGGAATGAAAGTTATAAGACAATGATGACAACTAGACAGCAAGTACGTAGACTGGTGCAGCGGAGAGGTGTTCATCTTCTACTGCGCTACGCCCTACTCCATTAACTACCGTGCAGAGCATGAATGTGCACGTGTGTAGTGGGGCACATCATTAGCATCATGTCGGGGGCGCTAGGCATGGAGATCAACCTCAAAACGAACGGAAGAGTGGGATCATACTTTGCTTAGTGGCTGACCTTTTGGTTATGGTAAAAACAGTACCATATCTCACCATGGGTGTATACCTGAGAGGTAATCTGCACTTTGCATGGGTATTTTAAGAAAAATGGCAGGTTGTTCCCTGGGGACAAGTCGTGACAGGAAATAGAAATTCACGAGAATGGTACTAAAAACATTTTTGTTCTTATAATTGTTAAGAATATTCTAATCATACCTTTACACGGGAAGTGATTCTTGTCAGTTACTGGACGACAGTATTGTCAGTGATTAAAATTTAAACACTTGTCAGATAATACTGTCATTGTTGTCAATGATACGTCTTGTCAATTGTCACTGACAGTGTAAATTGAAAGAAAACAACACTGATGCCAGTGTCATTCTGGAACTGATAAGATACCACTCACATGGAGGCAGCTTAAGAGCAGTATATTATGTTGAAACGAGAACAAGGGCAGAGCCGGGTTAACAAACGGGAATCGGGAAAAGTTAATAGCTACAATTTTGACTTAAAATGTTATGTAATTATGCACTTTCTTAAAAGCGATTTGGCAAAAGAATTTTGCTTGATAGAGAATCAGAATAAATTCCCAAGTCATAATTCTGTTTTATATTTGGCAAGTTTCTATGAGTGCATCTCGTGAGGAGATATTGTGAATGTGTATTCTATGCATGACATGTTATGCGTTTGTTTGACATCGACAAACAAGCTCTGCAGGTAACACTAAGCGTGCTAATTATCAGGGCCCATTACCAAAGCGCCACAATTTGTATTTAAAAGGAGCATATTTTTAAGCACCTCACCAGTCGTGTTAATTGCATGAAGTGCAATGCGCTTGCTTAGCATTGACTAGATAGGCAAGCTTCGCATGTGGATGATGTTTTGTGTTATAATGAGAATCAAAATAAATTCAAGAGTAATAATCGGGTTTTAAAATTGCCAAGAGAATGCATGTTAGAGTTTAGTGCATGATGTGTAATTAGCTTGCTTGGTATCAACAGGCAGGCTTTGCATGATTGTACTGTGAGTGTAATTGAGAATTGTGAGAAAATCGTAAAGCATTACGATTCGATTTTGAAACATTCATATTTTAAACGCACCACCGGATGAGTTAAATACGAGATACAATTCCCTAGCATCAGCTCGACGGGCCAGATTTGCATGAGAGAGAGCCTAGGTATGCAAAGGAAAATTGGAAGAAATTCCCAAACAAAAGAAAAGGTTAAAGCGGCTTTGAGAAGGATGTATTGGCAAAAGCATGTCGTTGTAAGAGATGCTTGATGGGTGGACTTAATTTAACGTAGTCTCGTCAGGTACACGTTTTATAAGGATGCCGCCTTGTTTATAAACGAGAGGCTTTGGAGGCTGGGGCGGGTATGGTCTTCGGATGTTGTGGGCGGGGTAGGGTCTTCGGAGATTGGGGCGGGCAGAGTCTTTGGATGCTGTGTGTAGGGTAAGATCTTTGGAGGCTGTGGGCGAGGTAGGGTCTTTGGAGGCTGCGGCGGGCAGGGTCATGCTGGGAGTGGGGTAGGGTCTTTGGAGGCTGGGGGCGCGGTAGGGTCTTTGGAGGCTGGGGGCGGGGTAGGATCTTTGGTGGCGGCGACCGGGGAGAGGGAGAAGCAACGCATGGGCCGAACGCCGGGTTGGGATGGGCTCTTGGGTCGATCGCTGAGCAGATTAAGACTTAGCATCGCCACGACGGGCAAGCTGCGCTCGTGACCTAACCGCACGCCGCCCGCGTTGCAGCATCGACGCGACGGGCAAGCTGTGCATGGAGGGCAACTCGGGGCGCGCGGACGAGGCGCAGGAGCGGTCGACGCGCGCGCTGCGCGACCGCGACGCCGAGATCCAGCACTGGAAGTGCCGGCTGGAGCGCGCGCTCGTCGCCATGGCCGAGGAGCAGAACCTGCTGCAGCAGATGCGCCACCGCGTGCGCACGGCCATCGGCATCCTGCAGCTGCCGCAGGACATCGCCGCCGAGTGCCTCACGCTGCGCCTCGGCCGCCTCGACTGCGACAACCAGCGCGACGAGGTGGAGGCCGAGCTCATCAAGGTGGGCGGGCAATCTCCCTCCCCACTTCCCATTCTATCCCTTCCCCCATCCCTAGAAACCCGTCAATCACCGCCCTGAATCCCAATCCCCGTCCCTGTACGGGGGAGAGGATTCACAAAAACCAAGCAAGACAACCCACAACAACCCACTAACGTGAAGTGTCCCGAAACGAGACTGGCACAGCTTAAGTCATCCCACAGGTGCTCTGCTCTGCTATGCTTGTGTCTGTCCTTCCAAATTAACCGACTTTTTAATTATCTCGTGAGATTATTTGTTTGATTTTAATATCTATTTAACCTCCGTCAGGGATGACCTAGGGTTCGAGTCTGGAGGGTGACAGATTGATTTGATGATTAAAGGAATGATTGATTGATTCATATTGATTAGTGATTCCGGGCACTTCACTACTAAGGTCATTAGTCCCGTAAGTGTAGTGTATGATTTTCCCTTGGGAGGTGGTGGTGATCTTCCCTCGCTAGATGGTGTGATCCGGCGCCGACGGGGCGCTATGGGTCACCTACTTGTCGCCTATGGGGATTTCCACATCCAGGTATCTCCCATCAACGGGACTCCGTCACAACCGCAACAAGCTCTAAGCCCCCGACTGGTCTCCCGGCATGTATGATGTGGTACACGTAAGAGTGTGTGTAGGGGCGAGGATACGACAAGGAAGGGGATGGAAAGATTGCGCGCGGTCCGTGGCCCGTTTGTTATGGTACTAATCTGGCATATGCCTGGTGTTAACAGAAGAAACCACGGATAACTACCGATCAGAGCATCCGACCGCTAGAATTCTTCTCCAGCGATTGAATTCGACCTAGATGATAAGCTAGTATCGAAAATTCTGCCACCGCCGGGACTCGAACCTAAGTCAGAGGCACTGCGATGACATCAGACGGTGACAGGATTTTCAACACAATTATGAGTAGATAGCTAGACAGAGTTCATTTCTATGTGAAGAGAAATTACAGCGACCGGCTGCTCTGATCAGTAGTTTTCAGTGGTTTCTCCGATCAATACCAGGTGAATACCGGAGATGAATTGAAACAAACGGGCATCGGACCGCGCGCGATGTTTTCTTTCCTTGGTCTACTTTCCTTGGTGTAATCTACACTTACACTTTCATGGATTATACTGCCACACACGTCGGAAGCTTAGAGCTTGCCCTGGGTGAGGCGATCCGCCACTGGTGGGAGGTGCCTAAATGGGGAATGCACCGCCAGCTGACGGGTAGGTCAGCGCCGGAACTCGTTATCCAGGGGAGGAAGAATATAGCCATCTGACGTAATAAAACGTGCACTACACTAACGGGAAAGCGGCCGTAGCACTTCGCGTATAATCACGAAATAAAATCAATTCATTCATTTTACAATTTTTAGACCTGTTTGTTTGACCGGCCTATTTCCTCTGCGTTTATTTCGGATATCAAGTGACTATGGATGTGATCCCGAGTTAGAAGTTGCAATAATATACTATTTTGTATCCATTACTAATCATTGCTAATAATAAGAGAAATTTTGTGATGTAGCACCATTAGTTTTGTTCTGTTTTTCGTCTGTGGCACTTTTGCTTCCATGGGAACTTCGCATTTTCATTCACGTTGTCATTGCTTTTCGTTCAATGTCGCAATCTCATCTTTACGATTGTCATACTAATCGTTACATTCATAATCTTCCAAACATTCCTGTTTTAAAAACAGAATGAGGCTCGTGTAGTTAGGGAATAATGAAGTATACTTAGTCCTGAGTGGTTTTTACAACTAAGCAAAATATTGTTTTTGTTCTATCATCTATTGTTTATTTAAGTTGTTATTATTATTGTATTTTTACTATTCTTTATTCCGTTTTACAAAACATTTCCTTCAAATCTTCCCTTCTTCTGACTGCTATGCAACAGTTGTGAATGGTTCATTGCATTTTCCTGCAGGAGGCAAATTTGATGCTCTCGTGCAGAGTGCAGTTGGACGATTTCCTGAAGCAGATCGAGCAGCAACTGGACTCGAACATGAACATCAAGTACAAGTGCGAATTCGACTGGAGCGACAAGAAGATGGCACATGACATTGAGGTCGTGAATCTCAGCCTTACCAACACCACCGACTTCATCATGTTTCGACCGGGAGCCACGCGCGTGCCTGCGGAGTAAGTTGGCAGCCTTGCAAACGCGTAACTGCTCTCTCTACGACGTAACAGACGATATTTTGAAAACGGATTGTAAAGGAAAGGTACTGAGATACAATAGATGTATCTATGCTTAGAAGACCTTTTGAAATTAACTTTCGTCTGAAGGATGCAGAATTGCATGTTTCTTCTATTGTTTACAACTCGTATCTCACATGTCCTGTAAATGATGATCACAGGGCTCTCCAAAATTTTTTGAAGCTAAACTGTTCGAGAGCAGAATGAAGTATGGATGTTAAATAATTCAAGGGTTTTCTTAACATGAGGAAATATATATTCTTGCCAGAGCTTTCTGGCGATTCTTTTTTTTATTGAAATCGAGATGTTTGCGATTTGTACGGTGCACGTTATTGTGACGAGTTGCATTGGCTGTATTTGTTATTTCATAGAATTTATCGATCGTCTCGTCTATTTCAATGTTGTTAGTGCAAAAAGGGGATGGTAGGGGTGAAAATATAAGTGAGTGAAATGGATTTGCCGATTAATAATTTTTGGGACTGATTTCCAGTCATTTAGAGAGAGCGGGTTTCTATTGAACTTAATGAGGACTGGGCAATGAACCGAATTTGATTCCGTTAAGGGGTATTGATAAATTGGATTATTGAATTGTTTACTTATACTACTATACTACTATAATATCCGTATATCGGATAGTATGTGTTTATTAAATCGATAGTGAGTTGGTTGAAGATGGGCTATTATTTTACAATTCGAGTTTAGAGTAAAATGTAACAGAGTCTCCGTTCGGCATGTTCGTTGTACATCCACAAGCTTGAGGTTTAGCATTAAAATTTCGTATTGCTAGCGTGGGGGTGAGATATGCGAAATGTCTTCGTGTCTTCGTAGATGAGTCGAATTTATCCGAATTTTGGATGGTTTGTACACGGCCATAATTGTAATAAGCTGTGGGTTTTTTCCTTAAGAAAACTGTAATATTTTCTAGGCCATTTGGTACTTGCCAGTGAACCTTGGTCATGAGGAATATTTGCTTTGATAACAATTGCCATTCCACCAAAAGTTTTCGCAGAGGAGCGATCCGATCCATAAAGCTTGTAACCTGAAACTCGAAAATTTGCCGTAGGTGCAAAGTGCATTTCCATAACGACTTCTAGATCGATATTAAGTTCTGGGCGCAAGAATCTTAAAAAAATATCTTTGGCCATGACGACTTCGGCAATCCAGTTAAACAGAATCAAATTATTAAGTTTGTTTTTATCAATGATCTGGGGAGTAGGAATTATAGGAATTAAGATAGGATTGAAAACACGATTGTATACAAGATTAAATAATAGGGTTTTAAAGCATTAATGATATAATGAATAAAATCAGAAGCACCTTGGATGAAAAGGATCGTTGTAAACAACATTTGCCCTCTATGAGGTGTGAGAATTTACATTTGTAAAATTTTGGGGAATTGGAAGTTCGTGAGGGGTATTTTGAGCAGGCTGCGTCACAGAGTTATTATTTCTAATTGCGTTGGCATTGAGGGGACTTTCTACGTTGCCTTTTGCCTTGCGATATAGAATAGTTTTGATCCGAGGTCAAGTAATCTGAGACCCACTTTACAATAGTTGTTTTGTGTGTTTCAGTTCTTGACAATGTTTGCACGGAACTAAAGCATTATATTTTCTAGAAATTCCACTGAGACTATTGAGATGAATAGTTGGCTAATTGTAAATATTTTTTCAAGTTCTATTGAGTATTTGACTTCTACACGCGGAGTGGCATTGGAGTTTTGCCTTGACGAAGCAGACGTGTAACCTTCAGAATGTTAATTTCGTGAGCTGTAAGCTTCTCAACGATTTCACTTTCGGAGTAGTCAGTTGATATATAACGTATGATCGCGCATTTTATCTTAGTATTTGGATCCTATCAGTTTCACATGAAATGTGTGATACTGTTAGTTATTATCATTTCATGAAGTTATTATCTTCCTGTAATCATTTGGAGAAGTTATAGTCACCCGAATTTGAGTGTTATTTAATAGAGTTGTAAAATTATAATTAATAGCTTTGTGAATTTCACTGATCAGTATTCTGTAATTATATGCTTCGTGAATAAAAGTTGGGGGAGGATTCCTCATCATAAACTGCATTTTGTGAGTAATCACTTCTACTGCTGTCAATTTTCGCCGATTCCACGAAGCGGTTATGCATACTTACAGTTGGAGATGAGCGCATGCCTGTATTGTTACACGATGTTGTTAGCGTCACTATCCGATTCATGTGAGATATGTCGTTGCGAGGGTCGACATGTGAGCTTCAATACTGCGACTAAATTCCTTATGAGCTGTGGCGTCGCTGGAGGGAGGATGAAGGCCGTTTTCCATGCAATGGAAGAGCTGTGGCCCTGCCAGAGGCGAAGCCCCTGCCCGGCGTCTTGGCGCACTGACACTCGATGTTCACTCGGGAGACTAACTTCTAACACTGCGAGTAATTGCAGAAAACTCCGCAAACTTTAGGAGCGCTAGGTAGTGTTGTAGGCCGATCCGCACACGACGGTGGCTCGCGACGGATTAATTTTCATAAAATGGGGCCAACGAGACAGATTATCACGAAGTGGAGCAAATCGTAAAAAGACAGCATGGCTGGGACCGGACATACCTAAAAAAATAGGATTTTTAACCTAATCAATTAAACTGGAATACTACTTTTTAATCAATTAAACCTGATAACTGATTTCTAGGTTTGTACCAATTAATTTATGAAATACATGAATGACTTCATAGCTTTTGTCATTACATTCATAACCGGTGTTGACTGTATTTTCCAAGTAACTATAGCTATTGCTCGCCATCCTACTTCTAATCATAAGTTTGAAAAGCAGATATGAGAACCCATTATATGTTCTACCAACTGATGTGACAACAATGATCGTAGCAAACACAGGATGGTTGCCTGGCAAGAGGAAGAAGGAAAAGGGAAAATAGGGAGGAAATAACTTCTAAATGGAATTCACTTCTTTTCCGTCTAATAGATTAGCGGGTTTAATAAACATCCGGATAATGTTATTTTAATAAATCACCGTGTACTTAAGCTAACCAAACATACAAAACAATCGATGTCATTGATGAGAATTCTTTACCGATGAACGTGCTGTGTAGCTACGAAACAATGGAAGTAGCAAGTAAAATAATACGTTACCGGGCTACGGAATGTAGCGATTACCGTAAAATATTACTGTTTTATAATATATTGCTTACAGTAATGCATTAAACACATTTTGAAACGTAAGGGAAACAATTAATATTTCAATCTGTGAAAAGTCTAAATTATTAGTTATTATTATCATCAATATTAATGTTGTTATTAGTAATGTTTTATTAGATTATCGTTTGTTTTCCATTGTGCACTACTCAGGATATTTCAAATTTCTATTGAATCAGTATATAGCTGTACTACATCAGTATCATTTAGAAGCAAGTTTTCAAACCACATTCTTCCTTAGAAGATATTTTTGTTAACCTTTGAGAAGATAACATACTAAATACAAAAACTAATTTCATTAGTTGCAATATTTGAAATGTCATATTCTCATTTAGCCCTTTTTACTTTCTTGCCTTACGAAGTTCTTTGTATGAAGAGAAAGTTACGTAATCGTGCGCCGGAAAACGGCCAATTTTCACCCGAAAAACTCTTTATTTCTATCTCTTAGGAATTCTAATAGGCAATCACTGAAGTATCTGTATTCTAATTTCATACACAATTATTTATTTTGTACCTTTACAGGCAATATATTTGCATAATCGATAAAAGCAGAATAATTGCAATTTAAGCATGAAAAGAATCTGAAATTTCTCCACAAACAAATTATCGATTAATCACGATTCAGTAAATATTTCAGCCTCGGGGATACTTAGCTGAGCCGATCTAAGCACACGCACCATGTATTTCAAAACAGCAAACGTGCTCATGCGTGCAATCATGTAAGCTTTAATAGGGCGGTATTCAATTTCTAGATCCGCAGGGCTGAGCCGCGGAGCATATGGTTCTGAAGAGGCAGTTGATTTTTGAGATACGTGAAAATTCGATGATAAAACATTTAATTGGAGCAGTTTTATAAATACAATAATTTGAAATGTAAATAGAGTGGCTGATTTAGATCAGAGTCCTGGGGTCTCTTTAGAGACTGATCGGAACGTTCTAGAAATCGAGAGGTGGATTTTCGGCTAGGTAGCTGGCTCTAATTCATCCACTGGGGATAAATACTGACGGCCGTCTGCTGCGATTGGTAGTTTTCCGTGATTTCTCCAATTGCTACTACACACCGCGAGCGAACTTTGTTTCCTAATTGACTGCACGCGGTCATTTATTTGCTAACGTAACTAATATCCATAGCAGTTAACCTGCCTGGAAACATAGTTAATCAATCAATCAATCGATTGATTGATCCCTAATTGGTTATTGTTTAATACAAAAGATCCAAGTCCAATTCGAGAAAACATATAGCAATAACCTACATTTTAACTACTCTCTGTGCATTGTTAGAGAGCTCAAGTTTATCAACTAGTACATCAACTTTCCTGAGACTCATGTGAAGAATACGAATATTTAATTCATTTGCCATCTCACAAAAGATATCTAAGGAAACTGTCTTATTCAATAGAAACATATTGCGGAATGGGGCTGAGAGAGCTCTTTTTTACTGTAAAGTGAGCGCGCGTTGTACTGTGTTCAGTATTTAGAAAGTAACTTTATCTTGTGTTGATAACTACAACAAATAAATTTAGATAATTCTGGATGCTTTATAAATTAATAAATGTTTTAGTTGTAAGTGTGACCTGAAACTTGGAAGGTAAGATTCATAATGCAACAAAAACATATAAATGAAATAAAAGGAAATATCATATGACTAGTTATAGTGGTGACGACACAATATCCAGTATGGATCCGTAAGGGTTGCTCACGGTCCCAGTATGGCCTACTGCACATGGTGAACCTTCTTGTATTTTTTAAATAAAAGGTAAAAATCCAGGTTGTACACGGTACAATTTGGTACGTTACTTCATCAAATAATTGTATTATAATAATTCACTAGAGCTGTAAAGCTCGAAGAACAATTAGCAGTGCCATTTTTAAAATTCTCTGTGGTCTTGTTTGGGAACTCCGAGTTACAGTCATTGCCCTATTAGCAACACCGCTATGTTTAACTCTTGTCTTCGCGGATATATGACGTCAGTTAGAGTCATCTTAGTACACAATATTCCCTACAACTGGCGGGACAGTTTTACGAACATTTTGATACTTGTTTCACTTAATGATTATGCACGTTTCATAAAACTTTCTTTAAAAAAATGAGACCATGTGCAACAGGCATAATACAGTCGTGAGCGGTTGGAGACCGGCCGTAAGGTTAGAGCTTGTCCCGGCCGCATGTCGGAGACCGGTCGGAAGCTTAGAGCTTGTCCCAGCTGGGACCGTGCCCCGCTGATGGGAGATACCTGGTTTGGGGAAACCCCACTAGCCGACGGCAGGTCGCCGCCAGATCTTGCCATGCAGTCGCGGAATATCAGCGCCACCTCACAAGGGAAGAACGTGCAATACTCTTTACGGAAATAATAACCTTAGCTGTTCACGTGCCCGGAATCAAATCTATACTTCTGCTTTTCTTTCTCGGCGCACGGGTGAGTGTCATCAAAATGGAATATCTCACGGTATTTCGCGTCGTTCTCCGTTGAGCCGCCATGAATCGCATGATCGCCAGCACTGCTCGATACAGTCGCGATCATGCGACTCCCAGAGGCACAAACGAGAACGACGCAAAATACTGTAAGATATTCCATTTTACTGACATATTCCCGTGCGCCAAGAACGAAACACCAAAGTATCAATCAGTGAGCGTGAGCACGGTGTAAGATATACAGGTGTATCAACTAGCCGCCTTTTGGACAAAATTTTTGAAGCCAGTTTGAGGCTAGTTCCTCGCTTATCCGTACGGTGCGCACGATCGAGTTGGGCATTCATGATGGCGTATCGCGATTTAGTGGCTTCCACCAGAAGTTACAAAGCTATTAAAAAGACCACCATCTTGTCCCAAAAATGCCCAAGTCGTTCGTAGCGCTTACATAGCGAGATCTGTGAGAACTAGCCCCACATTAGCTTCAGTTTTAGACCGGGAGTGAACCCACCTATATCTCTTACACCGTGGCGTGAGCGTGAGGGTGCGGGTACGTGCGCGCGTGCGCAGCCAGGCGAGCCTGGAGACGTGGGACGTGAGCACGCGCGAGAGCATCGAGGAGCTGGAGGCGGAGCTGGACAAGTCGGTGAAGCTGCGCGCGCACGTGGAGGAGACGCTGTCCGACATGATCCGCCACATGCGCGAGCAGGCCGACAAGGTGGAGACGCTGCTCGAGAACTCCATCGCCGAGATGGACGCCTGCCGCGCGCAGCTCGAGACCGACCTCGAGATGGTGAGTGCAGATTTTTTAAAAATTTATTTCTTTCTTCTAAGGATTTTCACCAGCGCAGAGTCGGTTACCCTTTACGTCCCAATGGGACGCATATTCGACCAAACACTAGTTACTAACGCACTAGCGGTCTTCTCCGATCTGTCCGGACCCAAAGCGGGGCTCGAAGCCGCGAACCTTTGGATTGAAGCGCTGAGTCGGTACACGGTCTTAACCACCTCGGCCATCCAGGTTGGAAAATTTATTTATTCAACGTAAAAAAAGGTGTAAACTTTGTGACGTACTATTGGGAGAAGTGTATTCTGTGGTGCAGGTTTTCTTAAATTCTGGAATCTCTAACCTAAAATAAAAACAAGTAGAATTATGAAGGGAGGTGGAAACTAGCATTTTGTCGAGAAATGATAAATTAGTTTTTATTGAAAAAAGGGCCTTATAAGAGTTCTAATAATGGAGACAAAGGTCGAACACCTCGGTCTTTTTGTCACTGCTTGATTACGAGTTAATGCCCGTGGTACATACAAGACTTTATTATTGACATAATTTGAGTAATTTAGATTTAACTATTTACTCATTAATTAGATGTAAACTTGTCTCGGTTTGTCTTTTAATATTTCACTCCCATAATTCCCTCCAACTCTTTTCATATTTCCCTCTTAACAACCATCGTCTCGATTCAGGTACGTTATGCAAAGTCTACGGAACTCTGTATAGATGGCAATTTCAAACAATAATGTACTAATAGAAATTAAAAATATTAGCTCTTGTGTAATAAAAACTACTTGCAAAGGTCAATCAGCTACAGAGTTTGGCTATTATCCCTCATCGTCCCCCTTCGTGAAGGAACCAAATTACTGTCGCGAGAACATGAAGAACGTTACTTTGAATGTTCCCCGTTGAACTCTAGAAAATGTACACAGATATTGAAGTTACATTCATAAACAGAAGCAAAGCTGGTCCATCTTAGCATGAGCTTAAAGAATCAGGGACACGGGACAAAAAACCTCATCGAGATGGAGGTCATTGACTTAGAAGATGAGGTACAATACTTGTTACAGGCATTGAGTGTGTTGAGAATTGGCTTGGTTCACATTTAGATAGCGGCCACTGTAACATATCAACCCTTTCAATGTTGCCGATTGTTAGTTCCGCTGATTGTACGCCAACTGCTTCAATCACACTTAAGAAAATATATGTTCTCAACAAATAACTTATAAAACCCTTCTTCTTACATTTCACATATCAACTGAAAATAATTGAGACATGTCACTGCACTTGGGAACTTTAACATGGCATTTACTATTCACGGATCTGAGAATCTTTTTGGTTTAGTCTAGTTGACCACTAAAACGTTATGGTCGTTTATTCAGTCTTTTACCAATTTCGCCACGTTGGGGGGTAGGGAACAGATGATTACGATACAGCGTAAAGTAGTGAAGAAAAAAATTGTGAAACATTCCTTTCACACACACACATTTATAGTTGTGAATTGTTAAATATTGTAGATATACCATAGGCAACTTTCATAAACATTTACATTTATTTCATTTACCTTTACTTCATTTATTGTACCCATACTTAAAAACTTTCACTAACAAACATTTATAAACCATTTTGAATTTAAAATTTTAGTTCTTTTCTAGAGCATTCTTTTCTTTTAATAAAAATTTAAAATCTTTTCTAGAAGGATGTGATTTTATTCGCAATCACTGGGGGAAAAACTTCAAGCCAAAGTGGAGGTGGGCCACAAATCTCACTACCAGCAGTAGAGAACTCCGCGACCCCCGGGACAATTCGTAACATGCCCTACACTTAAAAGAAACAGTAAAATCTTACTTGCTCGCTCACTCACGCTACCTATTTGTCCTTTCTGAATATACGGACAGAGGATCCTCTTACTAAAAGCTATCAGTTATGAGGTTGGTCAAGTGAAATGATTGAGGTGAAGAGTAACTTCCATGACCAATAACGAACCCGAGCAGGAATCACCGTAACGAATCCGACGGGGCGAAACTAGTGTTTCCGTCCGCCTTCTTTCTTGACCTAAACGAACGACGTAGGTAACGTCCGTGAGTCTCCCAAACTGTGTACACATTTTTTTATCCTATCCACCATAGACCAGTCAAGGTCCTTGCCTTGCTTACTCTTTTTTGGAGTTGAATATAAATACCAAAACACTGTTTTTAGGAGTAAAAAGTAAGAAGTTGTGTGGCCTTATGCCGTTATCAGAAGTATAAAATGGAATCTGAGATATAGTTTCATCATAGAGTAAAGTGTTTTTGACCGCATTGCGGTCATCTTCAGGTCAACTCTCTGGTGGCTAGTAGTCCGGTGGAAAACGCTTAAGTTCTGTAATAAATAACTACGAAACTACGAAGAAACTACGCCTGAGATTCCATTCTTTTAAAATCTGAGTCAATCTTATAAATTATTCTTTTATCTTATCTATTTATATATTCTTAAATCTAATATTTTCAATTATTTTTTAAATTATCTTTAAAAATCTGAGTCTTCTCTAATAAATAACTACAAAACTATGTCTAAGATTCAATTTTTTTAAAAATCTGGGTCAATCTTAGCGATTGCAAGTAAACCGCGCTCGTGTCGGTGCGCAGCTGCTGCAGCGCCTGGCGGACTCGGAGCGGCTGGTGGAGCAGCTGAAGCAGACGATCCGCAACCACGACGCGCCCATGAAGAAGGCCCAGACGCGCCTGTGCTCGCGCCACCAGCGCCCGCGCGCGGAGAACTGCCGCGACCCCCGCCCAGGACGCGTGAGTAGCCCGCTCCTAGCACATGCACTGCCGGTGACGCTTTAAAGCGTAACGTTTAGACGTGCAGCAGTGCTTCCGAAGCGTTTTACGTTCATACTGGTCTTACACTGTATTTCTCAGGTGGAACAATCGAACATTTCATTTCGATACAACGACAGTCAACGTGAGCATTTTGTGACACTCAGATGTAGCATGTCCCGTTCGGAAAAACAGTTACTCAACCCAGCATCTCTCCTGGTATACATGGAAACCAGAATGATACGTCAAGTGATTTTACTGATCTTCTTGTATGCTGTTTAGTTAAGTTACGTTTTATAGGTAAATTTTTACAGTTTGTGGGGATTTTAGGATTAAAATTGATAATATTGGAATACAGGAGAGTTAATTCTACCAAAACCTCAAGATGTAAATTTATTTGATCATGTTTATATAGTGTCAGATTGGTAAATTGTATTGAAAATTAAGTCGAGGTTTTTGTCTTTATATAGCAAAGAAAATTGTGCGGAGGTGACAATTTCCGCATTTAATTTCCACATAAATGCCGAATGACTGAATTACTACCCACTCGATAAGTTCAATTGAAAGCCTTTATGTTCCCACAACTATTATATTTGAAGACGATGACTGTTTAAAGAATTTCGAGGAAATATTTATTTTATTTTACAATTTTAACGCAATTTCACATATTCTATATCAGTGTATTGCGCCTGCAGCGATTGGTGGTAGGCAAACCCTTTAACAGCAACGTACGGCGAGTTGCATTCATTCACATTATTTCCACCGAGAACGCTGATGGTCAGAACAATTCTAGATCCCTGAAAATAGGCAATGGAAGATACTTATATCTTTATACCATCCTATTATATGTGAAGATTACCTCAGTAATGGTTTGATATTACGTTTCACGCATTGGGATAGTTCTCAAAGTCGTGCTTGCACAAGGGCCCCAGTAACGCGTCCCACGATGGCGATGGCAGTCCTTCAGCGCCTCACCGTCTTCTTGTGAAAGACTTCCACTTTTGGGGCAAATGACCGCTCTCTGATCCCTCGGTGGAAGGAAAGACTTGCGGCTCTTCAGACGGAAATGCGTTGAATTGTGTTGAATTTGACAACTAAAGACTTGAAATAACGACTATAGTGTCTGGAGAGGGGAGTTTTCATTTTGTAAACTATTATTTCAGATACAAATTGATCGACAGTTTCCACAGAATTCATGGTCAATCTTTACTGTTGAAACTGATTTTGAAAGTACTTGTAATATACTACAAGAACAGAAAATTTAACGATCTCTCATTGTTAAAAATAATATGCACTTTACAAATTTAATTCAGAAATATCAGGTTGTATTACACTTGACCATACTCATCTGAATGTTTCTTTTACTTTTTGCTGTTACGTTTTTCTCTGACACCATCTTCTGACATACCAGAGACGTTGCTGCTCCATTTCTCTCCGTGAATAAAATATCGTGCTCCCTGTTAGCATTGAACCGACGACCGCAACTACTTGGTTTCGTTAGGGACCTGCCATGCTATGCAAACTCGCGACTAACTTTTTCTGAAACAAAAATCTAAAGATAAGTAAAGTGAAGAGACAGCTCAACCTTTGGGGATGATGACAACTTTTTGGTTCTCATGGCTCTACCAGTACGCCGTGGGGCGCGGGTCCACACATTAAGCCACAGATCATTACGTTTATATTTATTCTGATCTTGAGCTCGTATTAAAATTATTAATTTTTTCGTTTCATGAAGCAGTGAACAGAAGAAGTAAATTGTACTGGTCCCAAAATTCCTATTCTTTAATGAAGAACCTTACAAAGCTCCATTGGACTGGTAGAGCCTGAAAAATGTAAAATAAAACAATTCGTAAATAGCCAGTGGGAATTTGTGACCAGGGGTAATAAAAATTGCCTTGGAATATTTAAGAAATCACCAACATAAATTTCGTATACCTGACACTTGAAACGGAACTGCATTCTTCCCCCTTCAAGCAAGATTTAAAAGTAAAAGAACCTAAAATGATATGTATTAATAAAACACCAACTAAAGCGAGAATTACTATTTTAGACTTCTTTAAAAGCTTTTATTTAGATAGACAAACGTATGATTAAGATTCTAATACCTATGATAATGTTTAGTAACCAATATTTTGGAAAAACTAGTCAGTAATTTTTTTGCATTTAACGGCAATTATGAAATACGAAACGTTATTAACAAGTTCGTATCTCCATTCACAAGTAATTGTCCATGTAGACAGTCAGATCTCTGGAAATGAGAAGCATAATTACTCACTAATTTCCTACTAATTCAACGATAATTACCCGAGTGAAATGCAATTTGAAACGGACTTGTGTACCATCGTACTAATCGTAGCTCTAATTCTGAAACCAAACTCAGCAGTGCAATATGATTCCAAGGTTTCAAGTATCACAATATCACGTACCATAATAAATAGTATTTCCTCGTTCAACAAATTTCTTTCTATAACTTGTTTGAATTGTATTGGCGCACGAAGGTTAAGATTTAAAACATACAGCTTATCTTTCACAACAATATCAAAAAATGTCTTGAAAATATTCGCTAAAGTAGTATAATATTCAGGAAAGAGTAAGAAATAACGTAATATATACATTACCTCATAACCAAATATGCTTTTTATTAATTAATAACATATAAATAAATGTTAGCTTTATCAATAATTGCTATAATTGAAATTTTATTAATTAGTAATAAAACGTTTACGGAGGAAGTTATTGACAAATAGAACGACACATGTAAAAGAACTAGATTTTTAAATCCCCTAGGCCGCTTTGCTTAAATAGGCGATTACAATGTGATAGTACTAAGAATACGTTGATTTAATTAAAAAATGGGTAATCCCATGTGAAATCAGCCGAAATAAGCATGACCCCTTCCGATTTGTCTACATTTTTTGACTTGTTCAATTTAATGTAAAAAAACTTGAAGCATCATATTTAGCGCATATGTTTAACCTTATTTTTATTCATACCCAAAATTAGTAAAATTTCTGAGCTTTTTGGACGAACTTCAGAAAAATGTGAAATCTCTCGTAAAAATCCATTCTAATATAAACATGTTTCTTCTAATAGTAAATAGTTCAAAGAAAAGATTTTTTACAATGAGCCACATTTTATTTGCATTTCCTACCAATGTTTTTACGCCCGAATTCAAAGGGCAGATTTTTTCAAACAGGAATTCTCAAAATACGATATCTTCGATTTTAGCATATGTTGACTCAAAATATTATACGAACTCTACATTTTCACGCTGAAAAAAATCAAGTGTGAAATTGGAAATTTTAAAAGTTACAGGTGTTTCAATTCAAAATTGTTTTTTCCAAATAATCTATTTTTTAATCAGTGAATATATTTTTCAGAAAAAGCTTAAGAATTTACGTTGCTAGATCAAACTTTATTGATTATTAGTTGATGTAATAATACTTTCGCGTGAAATCACCGAAATGATTGATCAATTATATCCTAACTATGTTTCTGACATGCACCTTTTGGATAATTGCTATAAGAAACATATATAATTTCATAATCCGGAATAAAACCACTCATATTTGGTGTTAAAGGCTCATACTTGGAGAGAAACTGATTCCCACGACAATACGAAAAATTCAAGATGACAATTAAAAAAGATTTTTGGAATTAAAGATGTAATAAAGATGAATTCCCGTAAGGGGCAATGCAATAGATAAGCGTACAATGGTAATCGTCAAAGAATCATATGATTGACGGAAACTTACCATCATCGATTTCAAAATTTCCAATGAGATACCTGATTCCACATGATCTTGAAAGTTACTTTTATAAATTCATCCTAAATACTTTTTAAAAATGCAGTAGAAAAATAGCCGTTTCTTCCAGAGTTGAGAGTTTGTACACGTTTTGGGTAGAATACAAATTTCTCGTGATATTTTAATAACTCAAACAGCCTGCCTGTATTGGATAATTGATGTTTTTGCCATTTTAGGGTAG
Organism: Acheta domesticus; assembly: GCA_031308135.1. Lineage (NCBI taxonomy): Eukaryota > Metazoa > Arthropoda > Insecta > Orthoptera > Gryllidae > Acheta > Acheta domesticus. The sequence continues at coordinate 29,478,542 of JAHLJT010009419.1, read as the reverse complement.
GATTAATTCGACGTTTGCCAGTTAGCGGTGTTTTCAGGCCGTTCCATGTTCTTATTTATTATCCATGCCTGGCAGTAAGGAAGGTTTGGCATTATGACGAATCCCCTTCACTGTATCTAGTAGTCTTGGCCTGCCTCAGCTTTTTATTTCGTCTCCCGGCTCTACAAACGGATACTATTCGCTGCATTGCACAATTTGTTAATTGTTTAGACTTTTAAGCGTTGGACCTTAAAAGACCGATACGTTCCCGTAAACCGATCTCCAGAACCGTGTCTAATGGTCGCTGCGCGCTGTGCGGCAGGTTGCTGGACGAGGTGGCGCAGATCAGCAAGAACGTGGCGGCGCTGAAGGGCATGCTGCAGCAGGCGGAGGAGAACGTGCGCTGCCTGCTGCACCAGCGCCATGTGCTGGAGCGGGAGATCCAGGTGAAGCGCAACACGCTGTTCATCAACCGCAGCCGCCTGCGCGCCGTCCGCGCCCACTACCCGTCGGCGGCGGCGCTGAGCGGCGGCGGCCACTGACCACGCCCCCTTTTTACTCGCGGTTTTTGAAGCGTTTTTATTTCTTAAGGTTTTTATATTCAATAAAGATTTTTTACTGATAATTTGCGTCCTGATGACTGTTAAATGTGGGTTTGTTGTTGGGTCATGGAAACATGTCCGTGGCCTGCCTTTAATATGTGTTTTAATGTTCAGCATTTTCTCATATTTTGCTCTACATGGGCATTCAGTAATACTGTTTTTCGCCGCCTAGGACTGATACAGAAACGGCTTGAAGTTTTATTTGTCCATTTCTTACGTCGCGACCTGGCTTAGTGCAAATGGGATCTGATTAGAAGGGAAATTATGGGAAAATAATTGCAGGGAATTTAGCTACTCGGCGGCGGACACTGACTACGCCCCCTTTTTACTCGCGGTTTTTGAAGCGTTTTTATTTCTTAAGGTTTTTTTATTCAATAAAGATTTTATACTGATAATTTGCGGTCTGATGACTGTTAAAAATGGGTTTGTTGTTGGATCATGGAAACATGTCCGTGGCCTGCCTTTAATATGTGTCTTAATGTTCAACATTTTCTCATATTTTGCTCTACATGGGCATTCAATAATACTGCCTAGGACTGATACCGAAATGGCTTGAAGTTTTATTTGTTCATTTCTTACGTCGCGACCTGGCTTTGCGCAAATGTGATCTGATTAGAAGGGAAATTATGGGAGAATAATTGCAGGGAATTCAGCTACCCGGCGGCGAACACTGACTACACCCCGTTTTTACTCGCGGGTTTTGAAGTGTTTTTATTTCTTAAGGTTTTTTAATTAAAAAATTTCTACTGATAATTTGTAATCTGATGATTATGAACAATGGGTTTATTGCTGGGTCTTGCCAGGGTTCTGGAAACAAGTTCGTTGCCACCTTCAACATGTATTGTCAGATTTAAATATAGTGATTGGTGACAGAGTATCTGGACGCGGGCATCCAATCGCGAGCTTCGATATTTAAAATAAAATTCGTAACGATGAATACGTGACGTAAAATTCCTATCCGCGTGAAAGTTGATCTGTTAGTCACTATATTTGAATCGAATAATAATGTAACGTTCAGCACTGTCCCATATTTTTCTGTACGTGGGTATTCAAAAGAAGCGGCTACTATAATTTTACTTTCATGTTCACCCCAGAGACTGACACAGCAAAGGCTTGAAGTCATATTCATTTCTTGTGACCCGTCTTGGTTTAGCGCATTAATGTATTCAGCCAGGGTTGATTTTACTTGCTAAAGAGAAACATGTCACACTGTCTGTCACCTTTGAAATTCTACGTCCGCCCCCGGGTTTGAACCTGCGAACCTGACTTAGGACGCCAGACTACTAACCCCGTATCGCTTCATCAATGACAAATGAATAATACGGGATACGTTGAGCCGATTTAGAGCAGGCTCTCCCAAACTCTTTCAAGTTTTTGCGGAAGAACAATGCAAAATCCGTTAGAGGATAATGTTGTCTCTACATTTGCACTGCTACATCTATTTAATTGTTGTGTATGTAATTCTTTGTACTGAAAATATGAAAAGTTATTTTATTATTTACTAATTTTGCACCTTACTGAGTCGTAAAACTTGAAATCTATAGAAAAACAGATGAAGACTATTCAGTGGAGCGCTGTGATATTTAACATGAAATGTTTCTGACTCATTTCCTATCCGACAATAACGTTTGCGAACTGCGTCGTGATCATAGAAGCGTCAAACACAACTTTCGAAATCATGGTATTTCAATGCCTCACAGAAATATTTGCATCAACGTGTATCGGAACTCAAGAGGGCGCATTCTTCTTTGTGCTTGTGTGATAGTGTTGCCTTAAAATTACTGACATGGATTAGACTGCATTTCTTATAAAAAAAATGGGCAATGAGAGGAGTGAAATAATGAAAGTATCGCGGTGTGTGTGTGTGTGTGTGTGTGTGTACGCGCGCTCGTATGTGCGTGCGTTTTGAATTACGGCAGAATGCAGAAATGCGGTAAAACTATTAATGGAAGTCACAATAAAGGTATTCCAGTAAAAATTAAAATTCAAAACCTTAAAAACATTTTGTGATATCCAAGAGTTCGTTATCTGTGAGCTTGCAACCAGAACAAGCAAAATGTACTAAATCAACTGCTCTTATTTTTAACAATGTTTTAGGTCGATTAACAATACCTTTCAATAGTGTTAAAGTCATAACTTAATGAATAATATCTTCCCCCAAAAAAGTACTTGATTGCCATTCAACCATTCATGAATAAGACAATTGGCTCATTTCCTATTATGAGTTTGCAAACTTCATTGTGTGACTTCCTAGATGAATTAATTTTTACTGAAAATTCATCAAATATTAGTTCTTGTATCTATCAAAGATTATTGCAATCAATTCCGTGGACTGTTTCATACCATGTCACGGTATGTGTTTGTAATTAATAATATCAACTTATTGTATCTTATAGGGAAATAATGATCATTACATACTGATGTATCTAATGAACCATCGCTAAATTGTTTTATTATATTTCGTGGCAAAAATTTATTTTAACTATAAAGCTTCAGTTTTAAATAAAATTACATAATTTAGAAAGGAATTAAAAACCAAATTTAAGAAGACAACATAATTAGTACGTCGATAACTCTCTTAATTTTCGCTAGTTTTCCTGTTACATGTAGCCGAAAACACCTTAGCCTCGGGGCAAAAAGACATCTGTTGCTCTAGTCATTTCACGATTTTGTAGTTCCAAAGGAAATTTATATACAAGTTCCTTGTAGAGGTTTCCTAGAAAAACAAAACACATTGCTGCACTTGTAGTATTAATGCTCTCTAAAATAATCAGAGCAATTACATCAAATAATATATAGTTGTTCTACCGTAATAAACAATCATGATAGCTCAAAAAAATTTTCTTTGCCCAAATAAATTCAGAGCAATAGTCAACACTATCGGAAATTTAACTCGGGTTTCACGGTTTAATTTTATTAATTCCATTTTTGCAAAAACTTACTTTCTAAAACTCTTTATTTCATTTTCTTATCAGATTGACAATAAATGTCTGTTACTAAATATCTTATTGATAGCTTAGCAAATTTAAAAAAATCTTATGAGTACGAAATTTTATACCTTACCTTCCATTTTATGTGCTCAAAATTTAACCTCAGGAAGTTAACTTGTAAGACTGAGTTTTTGTTAGTATCAGGAATTGTAGAGTTTGAAATTAAGAAGAAAAATGTTAGTTATAAAAGCGCAAAGAAATATTAAACCTTTGTTTTTGTAATGTCTAAAAAATAAAAAAGTTATACATAAGTCTGTCAATGATTCCCAACCAGAGCTTTACGGTACCCAGGGGTATATACTGTAAACCCTTAAAAGGGATTAGTAGCTACTTACTTGGCAGTCCGGGAGACAGATCTAGCGTCCTAGGGACAGGGGCCAACGTTCCGGCCGCCGCTTTGCTACCTTCTTCAGGGCGAAATGAAGGAGTGCGACCTTCCTCAGGGCAAAACGTAAGTAGAAGGAGAAATGCTTGAGGCATTTCGCTCTGAGGAAGAGTGCAGAAATCCGGCGACCGAATCGTTGGCAACTGTGTCTAGGACGCGGCGTCTCCCGGACAGCAAAGTAGCTACTGACTCCGGACGCGGAAACCTACGCTCGCCTTTTAATACTGTGAAATGAAAAAGAAAACCAAGTAATTAAAAATTAGGATGAATTGATGAAATTTTGATGAATATATGAATACATAATGCAACAAAATATGTGAAGTGGAACCTTCGATTTTGAGTTTGAAGGGAAGTAGAAGACTTGAGTTATCGAATATTTCGACATTATCACCATACAAAACCTGAGACCATGCAGTAGCTCCAGGTGCAGGAAGCTCAATTTTGATCAAGTGACCATAGCTTAACGCAACAATCATTTTATACAGGATGACCAATGTGAAACCGAATTCATAATGAAACTGCTACCATCACTATTTTCGAAAGTCTCACACAAGTGATGAGATGGCTATGTGCCAGAGCAATATACGTTTCATTGCAGTTGTGTTTGTGTAGAATGCATTATTCAATTCCGGAGAAGATAGCAAGAGAAAAGGACTATATTCTTTCTCAGTCGTTTGAAGAAACACGTTAAGTATTTGTCAAAATATTTTCGAATACCTCAGCGAACAATAACACCCACACTTATAGAAATGGCGTACAACAGGTTAGATTGCAAATGCAAAACAAAATAGACAACTTTCCTTAAGACTTAACAAGCCATTACCGATAAGGGAAGGATAATAACTATCAGTCCAAAAGATTATTATTACGTTATCTCAACAGTTTATTGAACGTCTTGTAACATTTCTTCCTAAAATAAAATTGAAACCTCTCCCCTTTACGGTTGTGTTATTACTAAAGAGGTAAACAAAACAAAAATCCGCAACACACTCGGCAGCATTTTGAATCTATATCGTTAAATAACTCCAAAACGAGGTGTTTTAGGGCCTTAAAAACCAAAATTTTGAGGCCGTGCAACGATGTCCAGGGAAGATATATTTGAATATCTTTTGTAAGAAGGTAAATAAAGGAAACAATTAATTTATGTTTTATGTTTTTCTTCTTTAATTTATCTGTATCATTAATAAAATATCATTCCAACACGATCTACCAATACTGCAATGATTACATTAAGCAGATCTGCACAACGCCTGCTCTGGCGGGCATCCAGCACTTGCAAGCCGAGCATCTGCCTGTGGCAGCGCCGAAAGTGCAAGTAGTGGGGAGTAGGAAGCTTTGCGGGGAGGGGAGAAGTCTGAGGTAGCACGACGCGGCGCGTAGATTGAATTCCTGGGCGTCTAATACAATGATACATGCTTCAAAATTACATGCCCATTTGTTTAAATGGATTATGTCTAGTATTTCAAGTAACTGTATATGACCGTCATGTTCTCGTCGATTGCTCTTTAAATTTACGCGCTATCTTTCAAATTACGCATTCTGATTGGTGGTCCCCACTCCTAGATTGGGTCTCATCCCCACCTTTCATCGATTTTCTCATTTGCCCCCGAGTTGCCCGCGCGCAGCTCCTGACGTCAGTGAAAGTGCAAAATGCTGTGCAGGTCTGCATTAAAGGTTCGGTTTTACGTTGCTTACTCTGTATAATACTACAGGTTTTTACAACCGCAATGGATACGTCAAGAATTCGGTTTTACGATGCTCATCTGTATCATATCGAAGTGTTTACAACCGCATATGTCAGAAAATATAGTACCAGTGAAGTGGTTGCTCCCAAATTTGGTACAAAGACCAAAAATCAAGCAGCGTAATTGCAATTCAAATTGCTACCGCCAAATGTGTTTCACAAAAAAATACAGGATGCTTTGGTGTACACGCAACCTGTGATACCCCATTGTTAAAATCAAAAATGAAAAACAAAGCAACTCAGAGCACTTCAGTTTTATGTGAAATTTGATTAAAATAAATCTTCAATGACAATTGTGAACTTCATTATACTTGATGCTTTTTCATCTATACTCGGGGAGGAAGTGCAATTATTGATGTTAGAGCAAAGTATATTTACGTAAAACCAGTACAACGCTAAGTAATCCAGCTATTTAATACATGATGATAAATAAATGTCTGAGCCATCCCGAATTTCTTAAGGAAGTCTTTAAATATTTAAAAGACACTCAAAAGGAAAATGTGTTCACAGCGTTTTTAGAGGATCATCTTTGTAGACAATAAGCGAACTCAAACGTTTATTTTCGTATTATCTGCCTGTTAAGCAGTCATCCTTATTTAGGAGATGAGGAAAGCGACATGAAGGGTAACACAATAAGCAAAAGGTTGGGAAACACTGTTCTAGACTGTTCAGTCCATTGACGTATGTTAGCTACTCTTCCACAAATTGTATTAGTTAAGAACAATGGAGTTTACTAGAAAATGTGGAGTTCGACAGTTCAAGATTCTGAAGTCTGTACATTTTGTTTCCTATACTGACAATAAACTACTATTTTCGAGTTTTCCTATCTTTCTAAAGTGTGGTTTTATATGCTCTTTAATAAAAAAAATTTGTACGAATTTAATGTATGTTTGTGATGTAGTGAATTTGTGAAATTTGTCTTAATGTATTCCAAGAATAAAGTTTCAATGATTGTGATGCACCATCATGGCGATTATTAATTATACATCATTTAATTATACAATAATACACCGTTTCTCATAATTACAAACCTTTTGTTGCTTAGTAAGAACATCTTTTGGATGACTATCATCTGAATTTATGTATGTTTTTGTAGAGAGATACGTCAAGAAGTTTTTTTTATTTTTCTAATTTCATTTTCTCGTATTGTATTTTCACTTACTCGTACGTATATACAGAGTAATCTACGTAGTATGGAGAAAGTTATGTAATGCTTCCGCATAAACGGCGATTTTTCAATATAAAAACTAGTGTTGTGGACCCAAGGTAAAGAAAAAGTGGATAAATTCTGTTCTAAAATGTAATAAATTGCTCTCCCTAACATTTTATGTAGTCATACTTCAGAAATTGTGGGTACTTGATACCGAAAAAGTGTTTACATCCGTCTGCCCATCCGTCCAAGTGATACCTTCCATCCGTTTGTCCGTTCGTCCGTCCGTCCGTCCGTCCGTCCGTCCGTTTGATGTCTGTGAACAACTCTAGCGCCTGAACTGTTCGTAGGATGTTTTTCCAAACTGAATATTCCACGGCCAATCTGGCCTCATTCGAAGATCTGCGATTTTGAATAACATTCTATAATTTTGGGGGTACTTTACTTGAAACGTACCTCTTTCGTAATATATTACGGATTAATATACACGTGTACCCCTCTCGAATATTATGCAAGATTGCTTTGAAATATAAAATAACTAAAATGTGAACATATTATTTTGAGCAGTTAATACACAATGAAAGACAAATGTAATAGAATTAACTTTATTCCTATATCTCTCTTTTATTACTCCAATACTCTTCATCAAAATACTTCGTTCAAGCTTTCTCCTGTTTTAGGCAACTGATGCATATTTTTATTGTTTTTGTATCTGAATGTTCATTGCACGTAAATGATGAATACTTACTGCATATTGTTCTACTATTTCTATATCTGTATCTAAAAGTTAATAATTAATAAAATTTGGTGACCCGGAATACCAAGCTGGATACAAATGTACACCAGTGCTTGTTTTGAAGCAGAAAATATAAAACACCTTAGAACTATTACTTTCTCTAAGATCTAATTGTCAACGGAACTATTTCGGACAATGTAACGAAATTTCAATATCACAAAAGAAGCGAAACGTACATAACAAGTAAACAAGGGAGATTGGGTACACGAGTACCCCGCATGGTATGCAAAGGGTTAACACTTTTTACATAGAGTTTCATACAGTACTTTTTCTATTACTAATGATAGCTATTATAAGTTAAATTTTTACATTCAGCGGTGGCTTGTAGCCTGTAGTATCCTGTCAACGCCACCTAGTGTCTCAAACACATAGGTTTATCAGGTGTCATTGGTTAAGCCTGCACAGAGTCCGTCTTCAAAACGTAATGATTAGGGGGCGGACTTTGCTGACCTAAAACGTCGCTAAAAATTATTTAAAAAATCATCTTATAATATCCTAAAAATGCTTCAAAAGCAAAGAAAAAATACGTAAAAATTCTGATCAAAGCCAGTTCGGAAAAACAACTCAATCTGTTGGATACGTTACTGATGTAATCAAGGCTGCTCCTATTCGTTCATGTGACCTCAGCTTGCAAACTTTTGGTTTCGACTTTTCTTTACCTAGACATCTCAGTATATTTGGTTATCCCAAAAACCGCTGAACCGGCAATAGGGGTGAGAGAAATCTTAGATTACTTACAATGGCTGACATTACAATAATTGTACATTACAATAAATGTATTAAATTATTTATGAGAGAAGAAATTGAATGGGCTACTCAGGAATTCTGTGCATGTCGTAAATATTATTTGAAGCAAGTATTATTAAAATATTAAAATAGATGACATCGACGAAAAATGCAGAAAAATGACATAAAAATGGGCCATTTTTTTGTCGTAACATAAAACTAATTTCTATACTAAACGGCATTGTTCTAAAGTAAAAAGTGGCATTTTATTAAAATACATCCCTTGTAATTACTATCATAATGCAACGAACTGCAGAAATTTAATACGAGATGTACAAAATGGGAGTTTAACAGGAATTATTTATTCCTAATACTATCAGGACCTTGCTGGTGTGTGTTTTTGTATCAGAATTGACTCCATTAGTATAAGAGGCTGCAAAGGGATGATATACGTAGATGAAATGCTTTACGAATTTTCTACATGTAATTACTTGTACTTCACGGATACTCCTACGCACGGGATTTCTGTACCACGGATTACAGGGAACAATATAGTCTTTCGTGCCCTTCGGCGCATTTTCGATCTCCACAGCATTATCGCCTCTCTCTGTGGCTTAACCTTATCTCTACGCTTTGGGCAATCGCTGGACACCGATTTGCTACCTCACCGTGGATTCACCATCTCTACGTTTTAGAATGACCAGGTTCCAACTAACATTTCAGTCGTTTTGAGTGAAATGATGTCAAAGTTTCGTTAACTCATTATTCAAACATGTAAATTTTACAGTTATCTATTTCTCCATAGATTGCAGCAAGTGTTTGTTCTACTTGTAACAGAAATCAGAAAGAACCTTGTCACATTAACCACCTATTTTCTTCGATATTGTCACTTAGAATTTGGTCATTCCGAAAGGTCGAGGCTTTCATTATCAGCAGCAGCACCAGCAGCCTCATCTGCATCATCAACACAGACAACACACACTGGTTCCGTCCGCGAGATTACGCAGCGGGCTCCTGACACTTGCTAGTAGAGCAGCATTTGCCGGTAAGATGAGTACCGACGGTTTACTTCCTCTCCAACACACAGCTTCCCGTTCCGCATGGCATTTGGGACACGGAATGCCCTATCAGGCAATGTTGCATGTTTGAGTGTAATTCTCAGAATCTATTAAAGTTAGACTTATGAAATTTTTAGAGGTTACAGATATGTCACTCATAATAACACTGAAACAACGGTTTTGAAAAAGATTTACTATTTTTGTAGATAAAACGTTTCTCATGATGTAATATTTTTTACCGTGTTTTCTAGTAAATAAAGTTTTGCAGAATGGAAGGTAATCAGAAAACAGCACATACTTTCTCGCCCGTATTTTCACGCAAAATTTTGCGAAAAGTATATATATTTCATAAAGAGAAAATCTCTTTCTTTAAAATTTTAGTTGAAAATCAGCGTTTAAACGATCATGAGACCTGCACCATTATCTTAAACGTCCTTCAAACGTCAAAAGTTTAGCCCCTAGCTTAAGTACAGAGAGACGGACAAACGTTTTGCCGTCATTCAATTTTTTTTGTTATGAAAGACCCATGGATTCATGGATTCTAGCTACACCACGGGATAAAGTTTTTTTTCTAAATTTAGCAACTGGATTTATCCACTTTTTCGTTACCAAGATCCTGTAATAAGAGTTTATCTTCCGAAAAGTCTCCGTTTTTTCGCGCAGTATTACATAACTTTCTTGTCTTAAAAAGTTCCTTCTTAAGCGCGAGAAAGTAAAAAAAGATATTGTAGTTTTAAAAATATCAACTTTCGGGAAACGGTCTTTAGAGATTCAACACTCCGAACATGTCGGCTCGATAACTTGCCTCATCAGAATAAACATTTTCCAATAACTACTTCCTCTTGAGACTTTTTTACGTTAGCTTCACAACATACAGTTTTCAATTTACTTTCTGCATGTCTAAAGTCTTTCAGTATTTATGGGCTGAATTATGTAACAGTATCTAAAACTATTGAGAGCATCTAAGCCTAATGAGCTGAGAACTTCACATATAAATAATAAAAAAATACTTGTAAGGTGGTATCAATATAATTCAAACGCCAATTGAAAAATAAAATTATGAAGATTTGTAAAAAATATAACACCGAAAAACAAGTTTTTGACAGCAAAATCGTTCCGTGTCCCTTAAGCCTTTAACCACAACCACTCGTTAACAAGTGCTTCAATTCTCACCGAAAGAACAGGGCGAAGTATTTCATTTATAAATATTATTGGAATGGACAAAATCGTTCAATACTTATGTGTTTCAACTGTAAATGTACCTTGATTAATTAGAAGTTGAATTTCCTTTCTCTCTGAGTATTCCTATCTAGAATTGTCAGTTTCGATACCGACCATCTACTTTAATCGGAGAACGGCCGCCATCATTTAAAAAATGTAGAGGAGTTTGAAATGTTACATGGAATGTTGACTGCAGAACATGCACTAAGCTTGCATAAATTACGACTGAAATAAATCGATTCAGCTTATCGAGAGATGCCAACGTTTCGGCCGTTCAAGGTGAACCTCAGTGCAAAATTTCGCAAGGAGGAAGGTCGCAGGATGCCGGCCGGTTGGATTGTGGGTCTAGGACACCCCATCTCCCGATCCCGGTCTTATGAAAGCTTAAGCTAGCAATAATACGAAACGATAATTCTTATGAAAGCTTACGCTTTAACGTCAATATAATTTATTTTTTAATAATTTCTCATTTTTTAATATTTCACATTTTTCCTGAGAGCTTGTGTTAATAACAAATCTTATCAGATATTTTACAGCCTTTATGATTACCAGATTTTATGATTATCTCAAAATTATTACCATTTTAACAAAATATGTACGTACTTAATATTTTTGGTTCAGTAGGCTAAAGCACGTTACTGGAACACCAAATGACCCAGCAAGCTATCACTCAATCAGTTTTCTATTTTTATGAGAAAACTATTAAAAGATGTACGATACTATGATTTTACTTTTCACGTTCTTTGGACTGAACGAATTTTACACCCTCCTCATTCCTACCATTTTCCTGAGGTACCTTGTTTATCTTCATCACAACACTGTCATTTATCAATTAGGCGTTTCTTATATCGTTAATGTTTTTAAATGTAAACATTTACATTATTTTAATAATTTTAGAGGCCATTTATTGAAGTAGTTTATGTAGTGTAAAATATAATCTAAATCATATGCAAATTCTTTCATCTGAAAGCAGTTATGTATAAAACGAAGTCTGAAATATATTTCAATCCTTCATTAACTGTAATTTTACATGTACTTTATAAATGATCTGCACTTTATTTTCTTCTTGAAGTTTTTTTGAAGTATTTTTGTCCTGGAAAGTTTTATTAATGTGAATGTTTTGCTCAATAGTATTGTTGTGCAATTATTTTCGTAACTAAAATAGTAATTTATCTAATTATTTTTCCTAAATGACTTTATACTAAAAGAATTTTGATTTACAATACATTAAAATATTTTTTAAAATTCAATAATGAAATACTCTCTTCTTATTTATATTCCTTATTGAAATGAATTAATACAACATCTGAAAAAATTCAAAAAATGAAATCATCATCACTTTTAATTTCAATAACACGTTTAGCAAATTTTAATATAACCCAACAGGAGGCAAATAGAGTTCCAACGTGGGTAGGCAAATTACCGGGAGCCTGTCCTATTCATAGCAGCTTCTGCATTTCCAGAGAAGAGGGCAGCAGCGCAGTTGTGTGGGAGGGGCGCGAGCACTGCGGGGGCGTCCCATTTGCGCAGCGCATCGCCCACAATGCAATGCATTCGCAGCCCTTCCCTCCCTCCTCCCGTGCCACGGTGTTCACGGATTCCCTAGCATCGGCCCTCTCTTCCCTTGCTATCCTCATGTCTCCCCTTCCATTCATCTGCCCGAGCCATGTCCCTTGGCTGCTTCGTTCGCCGCCTAACCTCATCCCACAACTCTCCGCCTTCTCCTTGACTCGTACGTGACCTCCTCTCTCAAATGTCATTGCCTCGCGTCGCCCCACGCCTCCCTTCCCTTTCCTTATCTCCCCGCCACGCAATGAACGTGAGCTCCCTGTGGCCACGTGGCCTCTCCTCCTGATTCTCTCCTCTCTGTATTTCTCCAACCCGCATTCCCCAAACATCCCTCATCTTCTCGACCCCTCCGTTTCCCTCCCCACCACAAGTGCGTGTCTTTCCTATATTGTACGTGACCTCCTCCTGCTTCTCTTCATCTTGCATTTCCCCTCCCCGCCATTCCCCAGTCATCCCTCATATTCTTACCCCGTCTTTTCCCCCCCTGCTTCATCCTGTACGGATCTTCTAGCCACGCGCCGCACCTCCCTGTGCTCACTCCTTCCTTTCCTTTGCCTTTCCACTCCACCATGCACCTGTGTTGGGCTCCCTCCTTTGCTCCTCTCATCCGTCCACTCCCCGCCATCCTCCAACTTCCCTCCTTCAGATACATGGGTAGCTCCCCTTCCACAACTCCCTGCCTCGCCTAGTCCTGTATTTCCTTTCCCTTTGCTAACCTGCCCGCCCGGCCGTGAACTCCCTGGCACGTAGGCGCCTTCTCCTCCTCCTCCTCCTCCTGCTTCTCCCCGCCCTGCGTTTCCCCTCCCCGCCATTTCCCATCCATCCCTCACCTTTACGGCCCGCCCTTCCCTCCCTCTGTCTCCGTTCGTTTGTGGCTTTCCCACTTGTACGCGGTCTGCCCGGTATCTCGCTGGCCATCCTCGCCCGCCCTGCCTCGCCCCGCTTGCTCCCTCACGCGCCCCGTACCTGGGTATTGAATCGCGGAATCCGCCGCAATCCGCAGATCGACGCCCGCCGCCCCTGAATAGCCCCGGGCGAAAGGGTCGGCCCGCGCACTGCTCCCTCTGCCGCGCCCTGTTTTTCTCGGAACGAGATCCCTGCGTCGGACACTAAGCGAGCGAATGATGGGGGCGCTGAGCGGTGGGGGTCTGTAGCTGTGCGCTATGGATAGCAGTGAAAGGGAATCTAACGCATGCAACAAAGTGACGAGTGCATTACCTAGTACGTGATTTGTACATTATCTCGTTTTCAATGGAGTTGTTCATTCTTTATTTAGATTCAGAAGAATCCACGACTTCCTTATATAAATACGATAGGTGACCAAATATAACCACATTAAAGTTTGGCGATTTAAAAAAAATTAACCTTTTTAGTCAAACTTATTTATTAATGGCATTTATAATTTTTTATCATTACCACCCATAGTTTTCAGCGAAATACTTAACCTTCCTGCGGGCGCGCGTAAAATGTTCACATCAGCAGGCGCGTGTCGTAAATTTTACGACATTCAATGACTCTTGAAAAAATCAAAGAAATTGTAAAACAATGCAATTTTATGTCGCATTATAATATCTAAAAATGATATTTACTACCAAAAACATATCTGTTGATAAACGTTCGTATTTAGTATCAAAAAGATCTTGTTCCGACCCAGTATCGTTCTGATACTCGTCTATATTTTCAACTTTCGTTTACTCTCACAGTCACTATCCAATTCATGATATTCCTCCGATCAGACAGCTCTTGAAGAATATTCTGATTTTAGTACACATGAATTCTATATCTGGACATTTTACAGAAAATTTCGATTGGCCAAATTATTATACAATATTTTAGCACAACAGCCAGCGCGCAGCGTAAAGTTTACGTCACTATGCACTTATCCCGAATAGAGCGTTACAAAAACTGAATATAGCATGCGAACTAGACAGTGGCTGCAGGAATGCATCACTAAAGATACCTGCAAGAAATACGAAAAACGCAGAAGTCTTTGACAACAATGAGGTGACATCAAAACAAAAATCTGCTACTGTCGTAAAATTTACGACAGCGCGCCCGCTGGAGGGTTAAAATAGTTATTTATGTATCAAGGGCGTTAAGTAGATGTTTTTGCCCCGAGGGCGACTTCCAAACCCGACGGCCTCTGGCCCGAGGGGTTGGAAGTCGCCTGAGGGGTAAAAACATCTAGTAACGCCCGTGGTGCATACAAAACTTTATGGTTTACTAGTTCGTTGCTGAATAAAACAAGAATTCGAAACATTTTATAATATTTCTTGCGTCTAAAGTGAAAAGACGCATTGTAACAGTCATTTGTCAATATGACGTCAGATAAACAAAACAGAGTGTATATCTAATTTCTATTGCATAATCGTTATTGGACTGATTTGTTCGTACAAAATGAAAGAATATTGTGAAGTTCCTGTGGAAATTCTCGCAAAAGCTAACAAAACTATGGACAGTGGTTTCCATTAAAATCTTGAGAAATATATAAAACTCTTTATGGTGTATTTGAGATTTACCAGCGTGAATAACAGTGTAAATTGCGCTGATGAAACGGTACTTTTAGGTTATTAGCGCCTGTTGTCAAACGTTTTTTAGAATATGTCAAAACACCAAAAAATAGCATTTCGAGGATGTTAGCCGATGTGCCTTATATATCTTATTACTATTACGAGTACCGCCACTAAAGAAGAATATAATTATGTCACTAAAAAAGATGGTACGTAACAGTGAATTGCGAGTGAATGATGGCAATTATAAGTTCACGGAAACATTTCAAAAATTCAATTTTCATATCAAATAAGCAAAATAAGGTTTATAACAATTTATTTTATTTATTTAAGCATTATGCCATTTATTTATTGTATTTGCTTGCATCTTAACTTTACAAAATCGAATTCATAACTAAGTTCTGTGTGTTGTGTTGGTATAAGAGCGGGCCATAAAGTATTCAAAAGGCCCTAGGGCATAAAGAAGCGAAAAGGCCCGCAAGGGTATTAAGTATACCGTTGCGTGTTTTGTTTCAGGTCTGTAAACACACAGCAATGAACTAGTAAACCATAAAAAGTATTTTTACGATATTTTAGTTTTTCATGCAAACTGGTCTTATAAGGTCCGTATGGTCTAAATAAGGCCAAGACCAAAATAAATAGTGAGTGAATTCTTGAGCAGAATTGATGCAACAATATTTTTCTATAAACCATTGTATTGCATCATTATAAAAACTACAAAATAGACTTTTTTAGTTAACTTCTGTAACTAAATCATCTAAAAAAGGGATAAATATAAACCTTTTTTTACTATAAAGTTTTTCATCGTCTTCAACCAGTAACTAATAATATCCCTAGTGTCTTCACAATCACATGAAATTATACTTTGGGAGCAAAACTACAGCTAAAGATAACAAACACAAAAATGTCCTTGTCTTCAATAGTACGATTTTAATGTTCTTTACTAAGCAATGGATGGGCTTTACTAGGATTCCCTTATTACATTTATGTTATTTACGTAAACATGCCTTCTAATGAAGTCACATAGATAATTCTATTACATTAGAATACTTCAGTGTTAATGGAACACAGAAACGTAACACACTTGACAGTTTACACGAAGTTATATAGTTTAATTCTGAAATTTGTACATACCTGATATTACAGCAGACACTTCACAATCCACGTGATGTCTCAACAAGTATAAAAGCATTAGCAGGGAAACTTTGAACTACTACCACCGCCTTTCTCACCAACAGCTTGTTGATTGGTGCTGGGATCTTCCACCTAACTAAAGCACTTTTTTGAAAACGCTCGTCCTTATAAGGTTCATGGCTTTATGTGGGTCTCCTACTTTAGTAATTAAAGTGGACGTGAGGATTCACAGATAGGATGTACTCTTTCTTACGAACATTCGCGAACGATTTGAGAAGTCGAAAACGATATTCGTATTTTGAAATGTTACCCCAACTTGGTTACACAAAATATGACTACAGACGATGCAACGCGCAATGCATCTAGGCCGTACTGTTGGTGAGGTGTCTGGTGGTGAGGGGCGGGGAGAGCGGAGTGAGCCCAGTGGGTGGAGCAGGTGGGATAAAAGGGGCGGGTGGGACTGGCGGGGCATCTCGGCTGGGCGAAGGACCTAGGGTAGTCAGGGCGTGCGGGAGTATAAGGTGAGGTGAGCAGAGCGTGAGGGGTTTCTTAACATCGGATGTGTGATTTAAACGCCAGATAATTTCGGGTAAAGTTTTATTTAGGAGAACGCTGCTGAAAGTATCCAGTCGCATGGAAGTAATCGATGAATCTATGGTAGACGTTCGAGAAGGAGGCAAGCTAACACGTTTTAAGTGACATTACTCATGCTTGTCATACGTACTAAACAATCTCTCAAAACACTTTATTAAAATTTTAATGGGTGGAAAGAAAATGCTGATTTGTTATTGATATATTTTCTAAATTAATCCATAGAAAATTGGTTTCAAACCCCAATTTGGGTTTAATACTCACTAAATTCTTTGGATGGCATTCTCAACCAAGGGGCGGAGAGCGTAGTATGAGCAAGCAATCCCCAGTATGCATGCGTCCCCTCTCCTCTAACAATATTAGAGAGATCAGAAACATCTGCCAACTGTAAGCCGAGCAAGCTCTACCATCGCGAGGTAAGTTCTATTTTGGCGCCCGTTTTCGTTATACATTTGGCATTCAATGTGAAATAGATCACCATTTTAAACTTGACTTCTCGGATATCATAATTTCAGAGGTTTTTTTTAAAGTTTCACGCATCGATATTTTGAATTTGTAATAACTTCAAAAGTCTTTAAAGTAGAAACACCAACTATATCTCATTCTAAAAACAATTAAATACGCTTTTATTTGCTGTGTTTTGCAACTTCAAAATTAATCAATTAAAAAAATATTTGGAACGAATATGAAATTAATTTTTTAAATGATAACCACAGGATAATTCATTTTTCCACACACCACTTAAAAATAAACGAATTTCTCTTATGGGTACATAATTTTCAAGAGGGAGAAAAGTTGAGAATGTGACAATAAAGCAGCAATATAGTAAAACTGTGGGTCGTAAAAGTAAAGAGTTTTCTTTTTCAACCCACAGTGCTATAAAGTGTTCAAGCTTGGAAGCTGTCAGAGTGACAACTGCGTATTATCAGTAGAAAATTGTTCGGTATTGATTTGGAAATATTGGGGTTCAAATATTTTAATTCATTCTTGGTTGACTTGTCGAACCTTTTGCAAAAGCGGTTATTTTGCACTAATGTCAAATTAAATGTGCTAAATATTGAAATATCGTAGTTTTACAATATAGTATTCTACATACAAGGATGTGATGAAATACAAAGTATTAGTGTTCCGTTATTGTGTGAAAGTTTACAAGCATTTCTCTGCATACAAAGAGACTGGTCGAATACTTATGCAAGACAGCTTAAGTCAGACAATACTTAAGCGAGACCGCTTAGACAGTGGATTTCATAAACAGGGGCTACTCGATTATAGCATACATCGTCTTTGCACTATTTTTTACTATGAAGATACAGGATCAACTTTGCTTTTTAAATAGAATTATATGGTAAATTTTAGAGTATCGTAATGGGCTTAAAATACGATTTGAAATATGTGTTTATCTTTGTATGTAAGAGAATAGTTTTTTGGAAATTGATGCGTTTTTTAAACGTATTTTTTCACTGAAGCGGCGATTTTCAATGCGATCTTTCCTGTTAACTGAATGGGGAACTTCGCGAGTCCGTCCTTCAGACAAACGCGCTGATTTATTTGAGCACAGAAACAAGTACTTTCTTTGATATTAATTTTGCCGAAAGACTTCGTCCATGGAAGACTCAAATGCTGCATATAGGATTTCGCAAATTTCATCTTTTGTCACTCAAATACTAATCTGTTACTTTGATACGTGTGACAACACATAAATTTTAAGTAAATAATATAAATAAAATACAAGAATCCTGTCTGCAGCATTTGAGTCTTCCTCGAATTTTGCATGTAGAAGAGCCACCGCTTTTGCATGTGGAAGAACGAGTTTCGAGCGGCCTTGGGGATTGCGGCGACGGCGGCAGCGGAGACGATTGAGGGCGCTTGCATCAGTGCAGCGT
Organism: Acheta domesticus; assembly: GCA_031308135.1. Taxonomy (NCBI): domain Eukaryota; kingdom Metazoa; phylum Arthropoda; class Insecta; order Orthoptera; family Gryllidae; genus Acheta; species Acheta domesticus. The sequence goes on along the minus strand of JAHLJT010009419.1, from coordinate 29,460,204 downwards.
CGTCGGCCACACGGGCTGGAGATCACTGCGACACGGGTCGCCCGCCATCGCCCAGGTCCCCATTCGCCTGCTCGCCATGAAGGCCTCCGCGGTGCTGGCGATGCTGCTGTGCTGCGCGGCTTTGTGCACGGGTGGCGGCGACAGCCTGCTAGTGATGAAATGCTGCGACGAGAACGAATACATCAACGTAACGGACGGCAAGTGCTGGAAGGAGTCCGAAGAGGAGGCGGAGGGTTCCAAGGGTTCTCGCCCACACCTCTGGTTGCCCGAGTGGCTGCGCGCGGAACCGGGACTACATTTGGTGAACAGAGGCATTCGATGGCCGCAGGACTGGAAGAGAGCAGGGTACGGGGCCTATATACAGCGGGCGTGGCTGGACGCGGAGGAGCAGCAGGGGCGGCGCCTCCTGGCCATTGATGCTGACGCGCGCCGCTTCGTGCTGGAGCCCTTCGACAACGTGGACGTGCGCACGGTCGCCTACCAGCGGGTGAGATTTGATAAGTCGTGATAGCATTTCGTTATTGGTACAAGAGAATTGATAATACTGCGATTACGATACAAAAGCTGCAGGTATTCGCTTTTTGTGGAAACAATTGAGGAACGGTTTTTTTCAAAACCAGATTAAGCAAAAGAAATCAAATACAGGTTACTCATAATTTAGACATCGTTTGACACATTTTATCATTACTCATACCGATTTTTATCAAAACTCGACTTCTATAAAAAACTATAACTTTAATAATTCAAAATCACAACAATAGAAATAGAAACAAGTAACAAAAAACAATAGAAATGCATTCTGAATATTCGCTTTATCAAAAACTCTGATTAACATTTGTCGACTTTAGAAAAAATGTTCCTCAATTGTACTGGAATATTTAATTCGATAATTTGTGATTCAGCACCAGCATCGAAACTGGAGATTTTAAAATATTACGACACCAATCATTATTGTTATCAATACCTCAAAGATTATATTTAAGGTTCAATGAAATCGAATTTTTGATACACCAATGATATACATGTCTTGTATTTTTTTCCTAGGTGTGTTTCGACGTGACGCGCGACCCACGCCGACCGTTCGTCATCGGCACTTGGTGGGAGCAGGTGTTTCTCAACAAGTGCTGCGCGAAGGGCGCGCGACTGAACGGGCGCCGGCAGTGCCAGCCGCGACGACCGGACCGCTTCTTTGAAGTGGACTTTTTAAGACCGCTCAACACCACCCCATGGGCGCCTGCGCACTTCCGCGACGCCGTGCCGGCGGCCGACATCTCCTACGACATGCTACGGGAGATGCCGGGCGTCGAAGGCACACTGGTGGACGCCGACGACCCTACTGCGTGGAAGTTGCTGTTCCCCAGGCCACAAGAGCAGTGGGCAGAGGCAGTGTGGGTGCGCACAGGTAGGGGAGACAAAATGTTTTAAAAGTGATGGATTTTTACTTTCCCGTATACGTACGTATACACGGAGTGATATACATAGTGTAGGGAAAAATATGTAATCCTGAGCGAAAAAATGTCGAATTTTCGGCGGAAAAAATGCATTGCCGGGCCGTGATAATGAAAAAGTGGATAAAATCACTTACTAAATTAAGAAAAACTAGTGGTGCTACAGTATGGCACAGACTTTCCCGTATTAGTTTTCTATTTCCTTGGGTCTTCGCTAGCTATTCGGAATTGCCACACACTCTTTCTTGCCAGCTCTCGTCTATCATCGCCAAAAGTACATTTTTTTGTCATTTTCTAAATTTTTCGGTTTCCTATAGGTAGAACGGAAACATTAATTATAGAATATTAAAGAACACAAAAAACTAGTCATAAATGGCAATTTTCTTTTAACAATTATGTGCCGTTTAAGAGAAAGTGGCATTTTAGCGCTACTACAAATGCGAAATTTGAAGCTCATTTTCACAGAAACTTTTTGAGTTTTCAATACTTTATTTGAAGTTATTTGAAGCACTTACACTCACAAATATAATAATCTTTACAAATTGCGGATAATGTGCATATTGAAGATGTGAGAGATCTTTCAAAAAATTTACATTTATATATTTTTTGAAAAAACAAAAACATAACTCAAAATAAACTTAAGGTCATATCAAAGAGTGTAATTATCACTATCTGTTACAAAAGTATCAAGAAAAAAATTTGCAGCTATATATGAGAAAATGGGGTTTGAGCATTTCTGAAAATGCCAAAATTTGAGCTACTTTTCACAGAAAACGGTAGTGTTTTCGAGAAACTTTACTTGACACTATTTAAAGCATATATATTCGTAAATACAATAATGTGAAAAAATCGTCAACAATGTAAATATTAACGACGTGAGAGACAAGTAAAAAAATACATTTTTGTAATTTTTGAAAAAACTAACTGATAGACCAATATGGCTTTTATGTCATCTGATAGAGTAAATTTAACACTATCCCTACCAAAAAATTTAAAGAAAAAATTTGGAGCCGTTTTGAGAAAATTTTGTTTTTGTAATTTTTTTATGTTGCACATATTGCACGCAATATTGCACGAAAACTACTAAAATTTTGATAAACATTTACATGACCTTTATGAAAGAACTCAATATGCAGAACAAATTTTATTTGAAGAAAAAATTTCTATCTTCAATTTTGTAGCTGGAAAAAGACGCCGAAAAAATTCAAACTTTCAAAATTTTCGAAAACTCAGCGTTATGCGTGAAAATTGGATCTATGTCATGTTAATAAGTGTATTTTACTATATTCATACAAGAAATTTAAAGAAAAAATTTGGAGCCGTTTTTGAGAAAATTTTGAAAATCCCCGGGGTGCTTCATATAAAATACCCCCAAATTTTAAAGAATCTTTTTCAAAATCTCAAAGCTTTGACTAGAATCAGATCGACTAAGGAATATCCATTTTGGAAGAAATCGTACGTATGGTTTAGGCGCTAGCAGTTTTCGTAGACGGACAGACGAGCGTTTTCCTTTCAATTGGGTTTCCTTTATTAAGGATCTAGAAAACAGGGTTTGTGGCTACACCACGTGTTAGGGGTTATTTTTCTTAATTTAGCAACTGGTTTTATCCACTTATTTGTTTTCACGGCCCGGCAATTAAATTTTTTCCGCCGAAAATTGGCCATTTTTTCGCGCAGCATTACATAACTTTCCTTGTACTACGTATATCACTCCGTGTATACGTACGTATACGGGAAAGTAAAAATCCCCTAACACATGGTGTAGCCAGAAACCTTGTTTTGTGGCTCCTTGATACCGAAAAGCCAGTTGAAAGGAAAACGTCCGTTTGTCCGTCTTGAACACTGCTAAACCATACGTACGATTTCTGCCAAAATGGATATTTCAATTCCGATTTCTTCCAAGTGGATATAAAATTAACCCATTTTCCCACCCCGAAATCTGCGACGAGGGGGATATAGTTAAAAGTGATAGGGAAGCCAAAGGTATTTGATGCGGTGCCAAATTGCCAAAACAAGTGTTCTCAGATATGAGTTGCGAGTTAAACTAAAGACCCGGTATGTAATTAACGCATACAGAATGTGAACTAAGTCAAAGAATATGTTTTTAGGGAGACCAGTAAATAAGCAAGCTCGGGGTGGGCGAACAAATGTAGTGACATGCATGAAAAGGGATGCACAGACCATTGTAATATAAAAATAATATGTTTGTGGGTGGTGTGGCGAGGCATAGTAAAGCGGATTTATACTAACAGATAGATGTACAGACAGTTTTAAAAATTTGTTTCGGTATCAGGGGATTGAAAAACATGTATTTTCTTTGAAATCCCAAAATAAATTTCCCGCAGCATTACATAACTTTCTCTCTACTACGTATAGTAAATCCGTATTCGCACGCACACGAGAAAATAAAATTTCATGTTTTTTGTGAGTTCAGCACACTGTTAAAGTTAAATCTTAAATGGAAACTCATTGAATTAAGGAGTGGGCCTCAAGTGATTTAATAACAGTTTTTGTTACTATTGTTGAATTTCGATACATTATTTTTTTCATTCTTATGCACAGACGGGGGCGTGGTCGGCGCCAGCACCGCCTTCTGCTTCGACGCAACAGAGGTGGGCTCAGGGCTGCCTGCTCGCGTGCTGTTGGCGCGAGTGGCGCACGTGAGCAAGTGCTGCCCGCGAGGCCAGCAACTAGAGCCATGTAAAATGGATTGCGTGGTGCGGGCAGAAACGGAGGTGAATGCGCGATCCTCAGAGCTGCTGTCTCCCGATGACCCCTCGGCCTACTGGCTGCCACGCGCGCTGGTTCCCGAAGGCCGGGTGTTGCCCGTGTGGTACCGCCACAATTTGGAGGACCGGCCTTCAAGTCTGGTGTTCCCAGCAGAGCGCGCGCAGGTGATGCGCTTCCCCGACCGTCCGGCAGTCGCGTGTGTGCCCCTGCGTAGTCCTTCCGGCCGCGAGTACACGGCATGCAACACAAAATTCTGCTTCGATTCCGTGGCCGGCGGGCTGGAGCAGCAAGTTCTTGTCGTCGACGGGTTCGATTTTATAGATGTCGTCAGTCTGGAGAAGTGCTGCTACTTGGGTCAGATGCTACACAAAGAACAGGGCTTCTTAGGGCTCTCCTCCAAAATTCGCTGTCAACAGGACACCTCCGAAGTGTGGAGCCCCGAGAACTCCTCCTTAAGAGATCAACTCGACCCCGAGAGCCTGTACGTGGCTCAACCGCTCACGTTGTGCATGGGCGAGACGTTCACGCTCGAGGACGAAGTGTCAGAGCCCGAGTTAAAGAAGCTGGGGAGTGAGGTTATTGCAGAGCGTTTCAAAATGCGTATCTACTGCAGGGACCTCTTTCGCGACAGTAATGGCGGCCCCGTGCGAGATGTTCTTGCCTTTTGCAAGATACCACACTACGGGCAGTTCTACACACAGGTAAGCTAGAAAAGACAAAAAACTTCTTCCTTCAATTTTATTATGAATATATCGATTTTAGCATCAATATAGCAATATTTGTGACATCATATTGATGTTAGTGTCGATATATTGATGTTTCTATGATATGATATTCTATAAGTGCATTAGAGGTTACATTTATACATTTTTTAAACATACATTAATTAACAACGTTCGTTATTAATGGAAAGGATATACAAATGGATAGGGAAAGGGTGGGGTTTAATATGCGAGAGTTCTCGCACGGGTACGTTAGTATGTAAATATTAACAACGTGAGGCTCTAGTTAACAAATTTTAATTTTTGTAATTTTTGAAAATACAAAAGTGTAGAGCAACATGACGTTTATTTCATATCATAGAGTTCTTTAGTCACTATCCATACCAAAAGTTAAAGAAAAAAATTAACAGTAGTTTTTGAGAAAACCTTGCTTTTGTATTTTTTTAAAATTGCACATATTGCATGTAATATTGCGCGAAAACTAATAAATTAAGAAACTAGTGGTGCTTCCAACGCACATACGTTCTCGCACTGCTTTTATATGGTCCCAAATGCTATTCCACTACTTCATAAACCAGCAAAAGTGTTTTCTACCAGCAAAGATTTTCTGTTCCGAGACCCGAAATCTGATCCTCAAAGGCATTTATACTACTACGCCATACTTGCACCGTATGGGTCGAACAGAGACATAAAAAGAATCGAACCGAGCTATAAAATGGTAAATGTATGATAAAGAAACAATTGATACGAGAAAGTCTGTGCCATTCTACATCACCACTAGTTTTCATTTATTTATTTATTTACTTACTGTCCCTTATTAGACACGTGGAGTAAATTTAAAGAAAAAATTTTGAGCGGTTTTTGAGAATTCTTTTTTGTAAATTTGAAGCAAAGATTACGCAAAAACTACTGGTTTTTTTCAGAAAATTCTACATTACCTTTTTTTAAAGAGCTAGTTTTGTACAAAAGACTTTGTCTGAGGTAAAAATCCCTATCTACAATTTTGTAGTTTTAAAAATATTTTTTTTGCAATTTTCAAAAAATCAATTATTTCCGAGAAGTAGGACTAAGACCACATTTTTTTCGTCCCTCATTACATACGTGAAGAAATTTTAAAGAAAAAAATTGAGCGGTTTTTGAGAATTTTTTGTAAAATTTTGTAAAAGCGCAATTTACGCAAAAACTACTTGTTTTTCCAAAAAATGGTACATGAACTTATTTAAAGTGCAAAGTTTGTACAACCGACTTTGTCTGAGGCAACAATCTCTATCTTCAATTTTACAGTTTTAAAATAGCTTTTTGCAATTTTCGAAAAATTGGGGATGTCAACGAAAATGATACTTACATCATTCCCTTAAACGTTTTTTGCACTATTCAACAACAAAATTTAATAAAAAAATTTGGAGCCATTTTCTTTTAACTTTGAAAATCTCCGACGGGCTTCATATCAAGTACACCCAAATATTAAAATATCGGTTTCAAATTCCAGGGGCCTTGAGATGAGTAAAAAGGATGGGGTAATATCAATTTTGAAGAAAATCGTCTGAACTGTTTAGGCGCTAGCGTTGACCACAGACGGACAGACAGACAGACAGACAAACAGACAGACAAACAGACAGACGGACAAACGGACGGACGTTTTGCCTTCAGTCGATTTTACAGTACAGAAGAAACAAAACATAGATTTTGACTACACCTCGAGGTAGAGGATTTTTTCCTTAAATTTAGCAACAAGGTTCATAAAAGTTTTCCTCACCAGACTGCAGCTATACGAGATTTTCTGGCGAAAATTAGCCGTTTTTCAGCGCACAATTACGTAACTTTTTCTTCTTACGAAGTATTCGTAAGGTGAGAAGGTAAAAATAAATATGACCTTAATGAAAGAACTCACAATGGAGAACAAATTTGATTCGAAGGAATGACCTTTATGAGAGAACTCACAATGGAGAACAAATTTGATTTGAAGGAAAAATCTCTTAAATTATGTAGTTGGATGAAGATGCCGAAAAACATTCAAAACTTTTGCAATTTTCTAAAAATTCAGAGTTAACCGTAAAAATCCGACCTATGCCACCTCAGTAAGTGTATTTTACTCTATTCTTACAAGACATTTAAAGAACAAATTTGTAGCCGTTTTTGAGAAAATTTCAAAAATGTCCAGGGGAGGTCATGTAAAGTACCTCTAAAATCAATGAATGTTTTTCAAAATCGCAGAGCTTGGACTCAGGGCAAATGGACAGGGATTTCTTCAATTTGTAAAAAATCCTACTCATGGTTTAGGCGCTAGTGTACTTTACATACACAGGACAGACGGATGGACGGGCGTTTTGGCGTCAATTGGCTTTTCGGTGTCAGGGACCCAGAAAACAGGGATTATGAATACATCGCGTGTTAGAGAACTTTTATTCTTAATTTATCAACGGGATTTATCCACTTTTTCGTTATCAGGGAACGGAAATTAATTTTTTTCCGCCTCAATTTCGCCATTTTTTCGCGCAGCATTACGTACTACTCCGTATATACGTATGTATACGGGAAAGTAAAAATCCACTTTTGCGACTTCAACGCATTTCAACGTATTTCAACGCAATGTATTGTATGTTTTTATAAATATTTAATGCAAAATGAGTAAAATTTGAGATATTGTGAAATATTGCTTCAGAAAATTAGATGGCTGATTTCTTAGCACTTCAACGCGTGAAAATCGATGAAAATTATTACAAAATTTGGGGTATTTTATGAATATAGTATGAAAATTTAAGGAATTTATTGTAAAAATTAAAGCAATTTTTAATTGAAAAAGAAATGGAACAATTTTTAATTCAAAAAAAAGTGGAATATGAAACTCTGGTTCAGATGCCCGTATTACATACTAGGAACATTTAACAAGTGGTGCTACTAAATGGCACAGACTTTCCCGTATTAGTTTTCTATTTACTATGGTCTCGGCTAAATATTTGGACTTGACACAGTCATGCCAGCTGCCATCTATCGACGCCCAAACAATTTTTTTGCCATTTTCTTAATATTGTGGTTTTCTAATAGTAGAAAGGAAATATTATTTTAAGAATATTATCGAACAGTTAAACTTATTCCTAAATGGCAATTTTCTTTGAAAAATTTGGAGCCGTTTTTAAGAAAATGGTGTATAAGCGCTATTGTAAATGCGAAAATTGAAGCTCCTTGTAACAGGAATCTTTTGTTATTTCGAAAAACTTCCATTAAAGTCATTTAGAGCACATTGACTGACGAATTCAATAGTGTTTACAAATTGCTGGAAATGTGTTAATTAAAGGTGTGAGAAATTTTTCAAAAATATTACATTTGAGTAATGTTTGAAAAAAATATCCGAAAATGAACTGTACGTCATATTAATGAGTGCTATTAGCACTATGCCTTCGAAAAGTTTGAAAAAATTCGAGCAATGTTTGAGAAAATATTTGAGCGTTTCTGAAAATGCGAAATTTTTAGTTCGTTTTTACAGAAAGCGGTTGAGTTTTCGAGAAAATTTATATGACATTATTTAAAGCAAATATACTCATAAATAAAATATGTGAACAAATTGCCGATTGTGTAAATAATAACCATGTGAGTGACTAGTGATTTTTTTTATTTTTGAAAAAAACAAAAACAAAAACAAAATAATAGAAGCAATATGCCAAATATGTCACCTCATAGGAATAGCGCCTAAAATATGGTATTATAAACATTAGGCACCATATTTACGAAACGTTTAAAGAAAAAATTTGGAGCGGTTTTTGAGAAAATCTTGGTTTTGTAATTTTTTAAAATTGCATAATTTCACTCGAAAACTACTAAAATTTTTGAAACAATGAATATGACCTTAATGTAATTAATAAACACTATAGACAATAAATAACCACTATAGATAATAAATTTCATTTAAAGGAAAATCTGTCTTCAATTTTGCAGTTGGAGAAAGATATCGAAAAAAATTCAAACTTATGCAATTTTCGAAAATTCAGAGTTAACCGTGAAAATCGAACCTATGTCACCTTAAATAAGTGTATTTTAAGAAATTTAAAGAAAAAATTTGGAGCCCTTTTTGAGAAAATTTTGAAAATGTCCGGGGGATCTACACGTAAAGTACCTCCAAATTTTGAAGAATGTTTTTCAAAATCTCAGTGCTTCGACGCAGGTCAGATTGGCAGAGTTTCTTCAATTTGCTAAAAATCGTATGCATGATTTAAGGGCTAGTGTTCTTCACATACATCGGACAGACGGATGGACGGGCGTTTTGCCGTCAATTGGTTCTTCGGTATCAAGGACCCACAAAACAGGGATTCTGGCTACTAGGCTTGTTAGGGGATTCTTTTCTTAATTTATCAACTGGTTTTATCCACTTTTTCGTTAACAGGGAAAGGCAATGAATTTTTTTCGCCGAAAATTCGCCGTTTTTTCGCGCAGCATTGAATAACTTTCCCTATACTGCGTATATACGAATGTATATGGGAAAGTAAAACTATAAACCTTTGCATTGAAGTATGAATTATACATGAAATAAAACATGTCTAGGATTGCATCTGTGTACGTGCGTCAGCTGGTCCAAAGAACGGTGACCCTTCCTCTGCCTGACACATAAATGTATGTCTCGAGCAGCGAAAACGCTAATATCCCGATGTACCGAGACAAATTTTGTAGAATGGGTGGCGAGTGCAGGTGCGACCGCTGTGTAAATGGTCATAGCCGTCCTGAGACACAAATGTATATCCGTGGTAACGAAACGGTTAATTAATATATCGCTAACCTGAGATAAAGTGTATAGAATGGGTGGTGTGCGTAGGTGTGGCCGCTGCACGTACAGTTATTCGTCTTGTAACATCAATGTACATCCGTGGCAACGAAAGGGTTAATTAATATATCGCTACTCTGAGATGAAGTGTACAGAATGGGCGGTGTGCGCAGGTGCGGCCGCTGCACGTGGTGGCGGCGTCGCTGCTGGCGGTGGCGGTGGTCGCCGTCGTGGCCCAACGCGCGCTTCGCAGCACCACGCACGGGCGCGCGCTCGCCTGCCACGCCGCCTGCCTCATGGCCGCCAACGCCCTGCAGGCCGCCTGGTTCTTCGGAGAAACTGTTATTACCAAACCCAAGAACTGCGAAGGCTTCGGTAAGGTTCGGACTTGCCCACCAGGGCGAAAAAGGGTCGGAAGTAAGAGGAGGGAGGAAGAGGAGGGTGAAAGAGTCAGGAGGAATTGCTTGGATAAACGGTGTATCAGTCTTAAGTTTCCTCCATATTATTCATGAAATCGATTTCCGTATGTGCGAACAGTCACCTTCTGACAAACTTCCATTAAGTGTATTCCTTTTTACTTGCTATTTAGGAGAAGGTTTTACCGTTCTTTAATATTCGTAAAATAATATATTCTGTCTACTATTAGGAACTCGAAAAATTAAGAAAATGTCCAAAAATGTAGTGTGGGCGGCGATAGATAGAAGCTGGCAAGAGCATATATGAAGTCGTCCGAAAATGATTGATTGATTGATTAATTAATTAATTAATGTTTAGAGGGCGCTTCAACTGCCAAGGTCATTGGCGTCCATGTCGAAGTATTTTAAAAAGGGAATAGGTTCAGTATGTGTTACAGATGGAACCTACCTCCTGATTAAAAGCATATACATAAAAAGAGACTTGAATTCCGCATCGAGTATTCAAGTAGTATGACAAAAAGAATATAAAACAAACTCGTAAAATTCGTAGCAAATCTAACAATTGGCTGTAAAGGGGCCAAAAAACATCAACAAAACATAAAACACTATTCTTATCTTTCAAATAAGATTATATATTCCGCTTTCCCTCAAAAAGCAAAAACGTTTTGAGAGTGCGGTATCGTCATCCCCGAGCACCTCCCTTAGCGAGTTGCCAAGGCCATGTCTTCGTCGGTCGATTTCCTACAGTTCAGGAGGACGTGTTCCACAGAAAGAACCGTTCCGCATGAGTCACATACGGGAGGAGTTTCTTCTCGAAGTAGGAAACCGTGAGAAAATTGGCTGTGTCCAATACGAAGACGGATTAAAATGACTTCCTCACGCTTAGAGGAGCGAGATGAGGAACACCAGGGAATTACAGAATTCTTTATCCCACTTAGTTTAAAAGAGGTATTGTGCCACTCTGTTTGCCACGCTCTAAACAAGGATCGTTTCAAGTAAGCCTTAACATCGGACAATGGTACAGCAGGAACGTCGATACGAGTATTACGAGTAGCTGATTTCGCCGCCAGGTTGGCCAGATCATTCCCTGTGATTCCCACATGGCCTGGAACCCAACTAAGAACCAGGTCATAGTTGCGGGACATGAGACTATGAATCAGGTTTTGAACAGATTTTGTCAGGTAGTCTGATGAAGGCCGGGAGACAGCCTGAAGAGAGCTGAGAGAATCAGAACAGAGAACTACTCCCTGCAACGTCGTTGACTCGATGCAGTTTAGGGCTTTGAGTATTGCGTACATTTCAGCAGTGAATGTACTGCACTGAGAATAAAGAAGATATGATTTGGTAGCCCAGATGCAATGAAAACTACATGCCACTGCGTCATTGGGCGATGACCCGTCCGTGTACAAGAATAGATGATCCGGATAGGCTTCCCTCATACCCTGAAACTGCTTCTGGTAAACCAGAGAACTAGTAAATTGTTTGGAAAGATTGGAGAGTATGAGGCCAATATTGGGGAGGAGGAGTTTCCAAGGGAGAATCGGGTCATTTGGGGGTTTCACAGAAGTGGGAAAATCGACATTAAGTCCCCTCAAAAGATTTCGCAATCGAATGCCTGGGGGCTGTGGTAGCGATGGCTATGGCAAACAGAGTGACACTTAGCACCGAGCCTTCGGGGATGCCGTTTTCACAAGGGTAGCTGCTAGACAGTTTGTCACCAATGCGAACTCTGAAAGATCTGTTTGATAAGAAATTTTGGAGGAATAAGGGGAGCTTCCCCATAAGGAATAAGGGGAGCCCTGAATCCCCATGAGTGCAAGGTTCGCAGAATGCCATACCTCCAAGTGGTGTCATAGGCCTTTTATTTATCGAATAGTACAGCCACAAGGTGTTGTCTCAGAAAGAACGAGGTTGAAATTTCCATTGCCAAAGCGACGAGATGGTCCAGGGTTGACCGGTGTTTCCTGAAACCGCACTGAATTGGTGTGAGTAGGTTTCTGCACTCCAAGGTCCAGACCAAGCGCTGGTTTACCATCCGTTCCAGCACTTTGCAAACGCAGCTGCCGAGAGTGAGAGGTCGGTAGCTCGATGACAACTACCGATCCTTTCCGTCCTTCAGAGCTGGGATAACTATGGCTTCTCGCCATAGAGCAGGGATGGTGTGCTCTTCCCAGATGCGATTATACAGGCGGAGGAGAAATTTCATCGCCATATCAGGAAGATGTAGCATTAGGTTGTGTATTTCATCAGGACCTGGAGCAGTTCTTTTTGCCAATGCGAGGGCAGAGCGCAATTCCGATATAGAGAAAGGGGAGTTGTAATCCTCAGACGCTCTGCAGAAGAAATCCAACGGACGGCTCTCCATCCTTTCTTTGATCAAAAGAAAGTCAGGAGCGTAGTTCGCCGAACTTGACATGTCTTCATAGCGGAGAGTTCCTCTACAATCATCTCTGGAGATGTGATAATATCTTCGTTTTTCAAGAGACCTGGCACTGTATTTGGTGAAGAGTGTCCTTTTATCTGACGAATTTTTCTCCCTACCAGGCGTGGTGGCGTGTGACAATTGAGAGACGAGACGTACGCTCACCACGATGCATTTTTGCTCTCTAAGATTGTTCTCCTAGTCTTCGCCCTGCATCTTTTATACTCGTTTAAGTTATCCACGGTTGGATAATGTCTGAGACGTGCCAGTGCCTTTTTTCGAGCACTGACCGCTCTCGAGCAGTTCACATTCCACCACGGAACGAAAGGGTGTCTCGGTTTACCACTTGACTTCGGAATTGCGATGGAAGCAGCAGCGAGTGTAGCACTATTAAAATGTTCAGTCATTTCATCCATATTTCCGAAGGGACCTTCTGACAGGTTAACATTATTTTGGAATGTCGACCAGTCAGCCCGTCGCACGAACCATTGAGGGGGCCGTGCAAAACTACGGCGAAGATGATCAATGTGGACAATCGTTGGGTAATGGTCGCTTCCATAAAGATCTTCTAATATGGTCCACCGCATAGCAGTAGCAAGTGAAGAGCTGCAAAGGGCTACATCAATAGACGTGCTAGAATTCGTAGCAACGGCAAAATGTGTTGGTTCCCCAGTGTTGAGAATAGCCAAATTCATGGTGTCGATGACAGATTCCAAAATAGCACCTCTTTGACAAGAACGAGAGGAACCCTAAAGAGGACTGTGGGCGTTTACATCACCCACAACCAAGAAAGGTGTAGGCAATTTGTTTATTAGACTTAGGAGATCATGAAACGACACCGTTTGCCTTGGGGGAATATAGATGTTACATACAGTGTGTCACTACCGCGCGGGCCCTCGCGCGTGCGACGTCGGGGGACGATCAGGCGATCGAGATCCCCCCCTTCTCTCACTCACCTGATTCAGTTGCCGGCTAACTTAGGCGCAGAGACTGTCTACAAGAAATGGGAGCCCATGGACAGACGCTACTTGTTACTAAATAAAATTCATTGAGGTTTTGAGGAACAATTAAAATTTAATTAACTGAAATGATGAAATATACAAAAAAATATCCTATTACTAATACCCTTTCCCTTTTAAACCCAAAGACATCCCCCCCTTTTTTCCCAGATTCCCTGTTCACTTAAATAGCTTTCTTACTTACTACAAAACAATACAAATGAAAGTACAATTTACCGAGGAAGGAGCAACATACAATTTAGGAAGTTTATCCTCAAAAACAGCCACAGCGCGGCTCGCTTATATCGAGGCACGGGTCTATGATCCGGGCCATTCACCAAAGTCTAAGGGGACAACAGATCGTGTTTTCAGAAGACTCCGCAGGGTCGATGCCCGACCTCCAGGGTGAGATCATCAGGGCGTCGTCTTCGGCGGTGAAAGGCCGGCAGTAGGTCACAGCTGGCGATGGGCCTCTGGCCGGGGGGCCGAGACGCAGGTACTCGCGCTCGAAGTCGGCGAAGGGAAGTAGGCGGAGACTTCAGCATGAAATACAGCTCTGCAGCGGTCGCGGGCGTAGTGATGCAAGCCGAATTGAATAGTTTTTTGACTCGCGCGCGGCACAAGATCGCACTGCACAATCAGCGAAAGTCTTTGTCAGGCGACCGGACGAGATTGCTCTGCGCACTTCGGAGGCGTCCACGCCGGCGGCGTTTGCACCCGAACGACGCGCCGCTGAGGTGCTCGCTCCTGCCCGAGCCTACTCTCCAGGCCGTCTCCTCACTTCTCTCGAACGACGCACCGCCGAGGTGCGCGTTCCTCGCTCCTCCCCGAACCTACTCTCAAGAACGTCTCTCGACTTCTCACTGATTTTTACTTGGTCACATCTCGCGAAGCCTCTGTAAGCCCCTCTTCTTACTTATTTGCCGAAAGTTCTGGAATTTTTTTGTTTGAATTTTAAAAGGTTCCTCTCTATTGATAAAAGGCAACTGCGTCTTAATTTTATTTCGGCCAATGTCCGGAAGTGTCTCCTGGTCGAAGTCGGTGGAAAAATTCCACTCAACCCTCTCTCTCTAACGTCGGGGGGGGGGGTCGCAGGTCGCCTGGGGATGTGGCAGCGCCAGAGAGGCGAAGATCGGGTCATAATTCTCGTGTACCCTAGCCCCCCGCCGGACAGGGGGCGCGAGGGGACCTCTTCCAGTACATGTCCGAAGCAAATTGCTCCGTCCCTCGCGCACAAAGGGGCGCTGCGTAGACCCGCGACAGGCTACTATGTCGTGTGTTTAAAATCAATTTTTTTCTTCTATTAACTATTCGGTATCGTCACAAGTGAGTGAGAGGGACGTGAGATACAGCTTCACTCAAACTGTTTGAAGGTCGGTTTGAACGGGGATTTCTACAGAATGCAGCGAATCCTGGACCAAAGTAGTAACTTCGCCGTGAGCGCGGAGGCCATCATCGACATCAACCCTATAAGGAATGAAATCGTGAAAGTGTATGGGCCGTGGTAGAGAAAGATGCGTTTCCTGTAAACAGAAAATTGAGGGTGTATAACGGGACAACAAGAGTTTTAATTCATCCCGTCGGAGAGAAAATCAGTTCAGATTTCAGGATAGGAGAGCCGTTGTTTAAGAAGTTAAGAGGATTTCTTCTTTTCTTTTTTACACTTCTGCCGCCCGAAGGAGCGAGTGTCCACCCTGGCTGAAGTTTCTTCCGAGGCAGACTCATCCTGACCACTGCTGGACGGCTGATAGATTGCTCAGAGAGAGTCTCAGGAGTTGGGGTAGGTGTTCGGAGTTTGGAGGATCTATCACCATTTTGTTTCTCCAGGCCAGAAGGCTGTGTGACATCAGCCTTCTTGCGCGGCTGAGAAGTGGATTCTTGTTCTGTCTTCGTCTGTGTTGCCTTCTTCGATGTTTTGTATTTTGTGGAAATTATTATTTTCCCACCTTGCAGAGGCGATGTCTCCTCAGGGAAATCCACTGGGGATACCTGACAACAGAAGTTCGCTACTGGGGGAGTAGCAAGGGAAGACTTAATACTCATCGCTTTGACCGTATTTGCCAGAGTGCTACAGAAAGAACGCCTGAGATCCACAGGGTTCTTCACCAGGTATCGGCGTTTCGCTTCCGGAAAAGATACCTTCTCTGTTACTCTAATTTTTTGAATCTCCCTCTCTCTGAGATATGTGGGGCACTTGTTAGAGTTGGCCGCATGGTCTCCTTCACAGTTTACACAGCGCACTGGATATGAACAAGTGTTCGGATCATGCATGGATTTACCGCACTTTGCGCAAGCAGGGCTTACGGCCATGCACCTTTGTTGTGTATGACCGAACCTCTGACACTTGAAGCAGCGTAGGGGGTTCGGCACATACTGCCGCACGCGAAGGTTATAATAACCACAGCTACCTTTCTCTGGGAGAGAAGGTTGATTAAACGTCAGGATCAAGGTGGGAGTGGGGATCTCTTTCCCATTCTCCTTACTCCTAATCCTATACACCTCCGTTACACCGTAGCTCTTAAGAAAGGAAAGAAGTTCATCCTCCTTTTCAGACGCAAAGTCTTCATGGTTGACCACTCTCTTACATAGGTTAAGGGTAGGAAGCTTTCCAAAACTCTCCTCAATTGCTCGCTCAAGGCGGACCGCACTAACATTTTTAAAAGTTTTCTCAGTTTCAGAGCAAGACATCAAGAGAAACCGAGGCTTTCTTGGTTTATCTTCTTCCCGGAGGAAGAAGCTATTTAGATCAACTGTTGTGTCACATCGCTTCTTCCTTGCGGAAGAGGGCAGGGGGATTGTTGAGTATCCATGAGATGGGCATGAATTCATCTCCGTGCTCCCCACCCACCATGGAGTCCAACAAGGCGACACCCCACTGGGGTGCCAGGGCTGACACGGAGATATAGTAGGGGAATGTCACAGCGCTGCACCGCCGTGGATCCCCCCGCTCACCCTGGAGTTCAGTGCAAGACCTAGTCCGAGCCGATTGATCGGGAGTGGGTTAGCTCCCGACCGCCCGTCTAGGAGAGTCCGAGGCCAAAGCGAGTGTATTGACACCCCTTAGTGCAAGCCCGTAAACGTACCCCTTAGTGCAAGTCAAAAAACGTAGCACCAGGACTAGTTGGAAAACAAACAGGTCTCTCAACTGCCAGGACACACATTCCATCCGACACGGGTCGCCATGCACGGCAAACACATGGGTGGGCGTTCAGCATACAGAGAAGGCCAGTGAGGAAGAAAAAGGAGTGAAAAGAATATACGTGACATGAAATGAAAAGCAAGACGATGAAAAAATGGAGAAAGGAACACTTGACAGTCATCTCTGCATCCCCCCGTCAGGACGTGGACCAACCCACCTCGACGGGTCGTCCGAACAGCTAGCCGAGATCAAAGGAAATAGAAAACTAATACGGGACTATCTGTTTCATTCTGTAGCACCACCAGTTTAGCACTGTTTTGAAATTCTCTTATGTTGAAGTTCTCTTAGGCGAGCGGACGACTAATTTTGACGCCCAATTACTTCACAAAAACGCGTATTTTGGAAAAATTCAACATGACCTTATTTGAAGATCTGGTTTTGATGATCATATTTCATGAACAAAACAATGGTATCTCCACAACTATTGTGAAGATACCATTGTAAAGAATTGTCCAAGATACCAAGATTGTCAATAATTCGCCGTTTTCTGACACATTAATACAAATATATTCAAATACACACCGCGTGATTACATACATACGATTACGAATATATTCGCTTCTTACATTTGTAAGGGCGAGAAAATAAAAATACACTACATGCTAGTGAATGAAAATATTTATATACCTAAAGATTAATTTATATTCTAAATTTAAAACATAAAATCAGAAAATGGCAGCATATTCGGGACAAATGTTATAAAATTCAAGTGAACTATTTAACTAGAAATGTTAAAATTTGTGGTTTGCTCAAATCCACAAATTTACTTCCAATGTACAACATAATATAGGATTTTTATTGAAAATAATACAAATAATAACTGAAGATTACTACTGGTACTACCAGAGCATATACTTTCTGGGATTATTTCCAACTTTTGCAATTGTCGAAAGTTAAGAGGGTACAACGAAAATGAGAAACTGTAATTCACTTAAGTCATTTACGCCATTTGAAAATATAATCGAGGAATCATTTAGAGGACCCTCCAAAATCAAAATATGTTTCAAACTCGCAGGGTCTTCAGTTGCTTCAAATTGATTGGAGGATATCAGTTTTGGAAAATGTCGTCCGAATTATTTAAGTGCTAGCGTTGACCATGGACGAATGTTGACCACAGGCGACCATCAATCTAAGGACTCTGACGACACAAGATGCTGGAAGTAGTGATTTATTGCGTACGGAAGCAGTATTAATTCACTTTTAATCCACTTCTATAATATTCTTAATGTATATCAGTTCCCCCATTCGAGGCCCAGTCAAAATAGACCCAAAACGGATGATAGAAGGGAAAAAATCTCGGAGTTTTGAATCTTCGCATGTCAAAGAATAGAAAAAACTTTAACAATTTCTCAAACCTCTTGCAATGCTGCGATAACACAAAATGAAAAGCACACTAACTAGGCGAGGCTGCATGGCTGCTACAGTAAGAAAATGTAATTACTATAAACATTGCAGAATGTATTGAAGCCTACGAGGCACACATGTCTAGATTTTTGAAACCAGACCAGGCCAGACACTCATAGTACAACTGCTCCTCCTTTTTACACATCTGTCTAGTAGGGGGTCCCAATGCACACACGAAAATGCCCTTCGCGACGGCAAAAGTTCACGGGCTTTCTTGAGCACTCCCGTGTCAGCGATAGGCTGCCTGTCACTCTCTCCGCTGCCTTCTGGCCCATGCTCTCCCCACCGGCCCCGCCTCTCAGTCCACGGCGCTTCAAGATCTCTCCGGGCGGGTGGAAGGGGGGACCAGCCGGGCGGTCGTGCGGGCGCGCGGTGGGGAGAGAGGGGCGGCGACGGTGGTGGTGGCGGCAGCGGCAGCAGCGGCGCCGGCGGGGGCGGCGGTGGCGGCGTGGCTGAAGCCGCGCGACGGACGAGGGCGCTCCATGCGTAGAGGCGCATGGGAACAATGTTTAATTAATTCTTTAATTAAGTAATTAATTAATTTTTTAAAGTGGGACACAAGAATTTTGTATTCGCGCCCCCATAACACACTGGTGCAGCTTGGAACTCCCATAATTTGGCGGGAAGACCACAAAGAGTGCCCAGCTGGGCGTAAGACACTGCAACTTTATCCGCGCCGAGAAAATGTGCTAACATCGCATGATTTTTGCTACTTACTCCACATTGTGCTAAAAATCCTATGTGCGTGTGTGTGGGAAGGGGTGAGCTAGAGGAGAGGGCCCGTTTGAAGGTGTTTTTCTGCGGTTTTTGCTTACTACAAATATCTTCAAACTCTCAATCCTAGTGCTCATACTATAATACATTTTATAAAATGTTTATTCTGTGCATTCTTGAGAGGATCCAAAATCTAATAAAAAAGGTCCACAAATTTTTTTTTCAGCTGCATCAGAGATACTTTTGCTGAATTAAATGTTTTAAAGTTCAGAGATTCTAAAAATAACTTCGAGAACATTCCATCACGTACAGAGTTTTCGCAAAATAAAAACAAATATTTAATAAAATACTTTTTTACAGTGAACTAAATGGTTTTTCTTGCAAATAATCAACAAAGTGTTTTTTATATTTATACAAAATGTAGGTCTATCCTCTTTTCTTGTGAAACTTTTTCTTTGTTTTCTTTAATGCTTTTCTGAACTCGTTTCCAGTTTCCTTCTTTGGTTTCTCAGCATCCAAATGCATTCAGCTAACATATTGACATCACATTTTCCTACGATACTTTTGTTTAAAATCATGGACATCCTGGTGAAATCTTCCACCCTGTTCTTCACTATAAGCTCCCACGTTTTTAGGAAAATAGCCAATATGAGTGTGTAAGAAAGAAACTTTTAAGCTCATCTTGCATCCTTAAATTTCATTCGCTGCCAGCATGCGTTGTACAATGGTTTTGTAGTCAGGGTCATTAGTATTCCCCAAAAACGTGTTCACTACATTCTTGAGAGTTCCACGCTTCTTTTTCCTCGTATCCCTATGTTTCCATAAAGAGGAAATCCATTAGTAGTTTTCTGTCGGGGTCAGTGAAAAAATCTCTTTTAACTTGGCATCAGATAGTTTCGGGGATTTGGAACACAGATATTTTAAACAATCCCCATCCCTTGGCAGTGATTTGAGAAACTGCTTTATAAGCCACAATTTAATATGACGAGATAGTAATAATATTTGTTCTGGGGGAACGAAGGTCGTGTTGATGACGTTTTTCTCGCTGCCTCAAAGAGGACAGTTAGTTTTTGTCCAGAGTAGCTGTGTGGCTCTACTATCCCATAAACAAAGAAAGCAAGTATATTTTGTAAAAACTCCTTGCTGACCCAACAACATGGTTAGTATTTTCAAATCTTCTCGAACCATCCATTGATGCTCTTGATATGTGATTTTCTCAAGAACCGAAGCCAAGTCTTCAAGGTTTTTTACTTTCCCGTATACGTACGTATAAACGGAGTGATATACGTAGTATAGGGAAAGTAGTAGAATGCTGCGCGAAACTAGTGATGCTACAGAATGGCACAGACTTTCCCGTATTAGCTTTCTATTTCCTTGGGTCTTCGCTAGCTATTCGGAATTACCACAAACGCTTTCTTACCAGCTGTCATCTATCACCGCCAAAAGTACATTTTTTTGTAATTTTCTTAACTTTTCGGTTTCCTATTGGTAGAACGGAAACATTAATTTTAGAATATTAAAGAACAATAAACCCTAATCATAAATGGCAATTTTCTTTTAAAAAAGATGTGCCGTTCAAGAGAAAATGGCGTTTTAGCGCTACTAAAATTGCGAAATTTGAAGCTCATTTTCACAGAAACTTTTTGAGTTCTCAAACTACTTTATTTGAAGTTATTTGAAGCACTTACACTCACAAATATAATAATGTTTACAAATTGCTGGTAATGTGAATATTAAAGATGTGAGAGATCTTTCAAAAAAATTACAATTATGTAATTTTTGAAAAAAACAAAAAAAAATAACTCAAAATAAACTTTAGGCTATACTAAAGAGTGTAATTAGCACTATTCGTTACAAAAGTTTCAAGAAAAAAATTGGAGCCATATACAAGAAAGTGGCGTTTGAGCATTTCTGAAAATGCCGAAATTTGAGCTACTTTTCACAGAAAACGGTAGCGTTTTCGAGAAACTTTACTCGACATTATTTAAAGCATATATACTCGTAAATATAATAATGTAAAAAAATCGCCGATAATGTAAATATTAACGACGTGAGAGACAAGTAAAAAAATTTACATTTTTGTAATTTTTGAAAAAACCAACCAATAGACCAAAATGGCTTTTATGTCATTGATATGTACATTTACCACTATCCCTACCAAAAGTTTAAAGAAAACATTTGGAGCGGTTTTTGGGAAAATCTTGTTTTTGTAATTTTTTAAAATTGCACGTATTGCACGCAATATTGCACGAAAACTACCAAAATTTTGAAAAACATTTACATGACCTTTATGAAAGAACTTAATATGCAGAACAAATTTTATTTGAAGAAAAAATCTCTATCTTCAATTTTGTAGTTGGAGAAAGACGCCGAAAAAAATTCAAACTTTCACAATTTTCGATAATTCAGAGCTGTACGTGAAAATCGGACCTATGCCATGTTAAAGTGTATTTTACTCTGTTCATACAAGAAATTTAAAGAAAAAATTTGGAGCCGTTTTTGAGAAAATTTTGAAAATCCCCGGGGGGCTTCATATAAAGTACCCCCAGATTTTGAAGAATCTTTTTCAAAATCTCAAAGCTTTGACTAGAATCAGATCGACCGGGGAATATCCATTTTGGAAGAAATCGTACGTATGGTTTAGGCGCTAGCAGTGTTCACAGACGGACAGACGGACAGATAAGTATTCTTATTTTTCAGGAGCATCCAGTGGACGTGGTGTTGACCTAGCCACCCACATGTACCACGTTCACGTTTCCAATTAAGATTTCTTAAAATTAAAAAAAAGACGGGGGTATTACAGTGGTAAGCCTAATGTGGGGGCGTGAAATTTGATAGGAAAGACCGGATTATTACAATACCGGAAGGCAAATTGTTTTGTGAATTAATGTAAACACGCATTGTACATTGGCAAGACATAATGCTGTGTGAGCACTGTTAATTAATCACTGACTGTATTTCCACAAAACTAGAAGATTTTGCGGAACGCATCAAACACTTCCAATCGCCATGCCTTATTGCTACTGTTCTTCTTGCGAGATATTACGAGTAGATCCGCAGTGACGCGACCGGCAAAGCCGCCGGGCTTGGCTCTGGCCAATAGAAGCACGACACTACATTTGAAACATTTAGAAATAACCTGATTGTAATATTCAACTAAGAAATGTGTTGCACGATTGTGCAAGAATTCAAATATTAGAAATAGTAATATTGTGTGTGTGAAAACAATGAAGTAGTGTTAGTTTGTTAAAACAGAGTGTAATTATTCGTGGAATCGTGCTTTGCCAGGCTTCATGCTGGTTAGAACTTGCACGGCGTTGCCAAGCTTCGTGCTGATCGGCGATGGCTTGTAATGAAGCAATATATATATATATATATATATATATATATATATATATATATATTCTGACGCAAAACCGCCCCGAACCCCCAAATTTAATTAATTTCCTAATTCTCTCAACAATGGTTGAGCGTCTTGGCGGGTACGCAGATATCTGCTCTTTCGAGCTGATTTATATCTCAGGGCAGTGGGATCTTTTGGGGTGTAGAGAGCAATCCAAAACACAGGAACACAAATAATAGTAAAACAAAGTTTAATGACTTCAAAAATAATAACTAAATCTACTACACACATAAATCGTCATCATTCTCCTTGAACTTTCAAAATAAAAGAAAGTCATCAACTCACACAATATTGTCTTTTAAATCAAAATTACCAACTCTACAAATTCTAAACACTGAATTACTGTTCATTACAAAAAAGGATTCTTTTGAAATGAAACTGACTAAATTCTACTTTCATTCTCAACTCTGTAACTGCGTACTCTTTACTAATCGTATTTCACATTCGTTTTAATTCTAACATATCTGAACAATAAATAAGCTCTGTGGCAAGCCTTCCCACACTTCAATGCAATTATCACCACATCATTTTACTTTAATTCATGGACAAAACCAACAGGTAATCAGGCGTCAAAATGGCTAGTGCTTTTTAACTGCGACTTGAAAGTTATTTCGCCTTCACAGTCTAGGACCTCCCCGTACAACTCCTAACATTTTCTTTCAACGCGGCGCGAACTTGACCTAGATTTGGTTTGCACCGTTACCTCGCCCCTCCTGTTGCGCTGGCCTTGCCTCTGGTCGCTAGCTGCTGCGTGTTCGCTGCCGGCACGTGCGCTCCGAGCCGCGGCCTCGTGCCTGGCGAACCGCCGCCTTCGCGCCTCTGTCTTCGATCTTCAGCTCCCGACGCCCTCCTTATTCTTACGTCTTCCTCTCCTGGTCCCGTTCTTCTTCTATCTTCCGCTCCCAGCTCCGTCATCCTCTTCTGTCTCCCGTCCCGGTTCCGTCTCCTTCGTCCGATCTCGAACGGTACTCGCCCGTCTCCAGATCTCGTTCGGCGCGTTCTTTTGCTCGTGCCCAGTGTTTTTCGTACGCCGGCGTGAGGTATGGTTCTCGCCGCGTACTAGATTTCTCTCTCGTTCCCGCTGCAGATTTTATGGTTTAATCTGAGCATCAACGTGTTGCAAATTTCACAGGCGACCTCCTTCACGGTGCCGTAATTGAAGAAAAACTTTCTTGAATATTTTAACAAATTCGCGGACGACTAACTAGACGCCTTTCTGACGCTGAACAGTCCTAACTAAATGACGTTCTTACGAATAATACTGTAGCGTCGGCGACCGTGTCTTCGGCGGGCGTAAATCAGAGAGAGAAGCTGCCGCTTCTAGTGACGAAAGCTTAAGAGTGATGCTGCCTGCTCCTCGGACGAAAACTTAAGAGAGAAGCTGCCGCTTCTACTGACGAAAACTCAAGAGAGAAGCTGCCGCTTCTAGTGACGAAAATTTAAGAGAGAAGCTGCCGCTTCGACTGACGAAAACTCAAGAGGCCCTTCCGCTTGCGGACTCGTGTTTTATGCCCTCGGTTTGTAGGGGTAACGCGGCGCCTCTTCCTCCCCTCCAGCTAATGCGCGTCATTTTCTCGCGACTTGCGATGGACGCTGCGGGCGACAATTTCCTCGTTCACGGGCACGCCCCTTTTGAATTGCGCCGCGCTCTCTTCCCGTTCATTTATGGTGTTTTACTGTTCGTGGGCACCTGTGACGAAGCCCTAAACTCACGTTCGTCACAATATATATATATATATATATATATATATATATATATATATATATATATAAATTGATTTACAATATACTGTTCCTTTGATTACAAGCGAGTGTGCAAACGTGAATAAAAATATAATTAATTAGGCTTAAAATAAACACTGCAAGTTCGAACAATGCTCTTCAACATATTTATTTGCATTGGACATTATCCCATTAAGTGGAAACCCAAATTTTTGTATTCCTAAAACCTGATAAATCTCCTTATGAAGCGTCGTCTTACTGTCTATGAACTTTCTTCCAGTCCTACGTTATTTGAAAAAGTACCATTAACAAGACTAGAAACTTACTTGTCAGGCAACGCTACCTCACTGCAGATAAACAGGATAACATCGCATGAAGTACGCAACTTTCAAAAGAACTAATATTATTCTGGTGTCTTTCTCGATATACTATCTCAGGCCTTCGATAAGGTATGGTACAAGGGCCTTTTGTACAAACTTGAGCGTTACCTAGCCCACTCATATTTTGATATCTTCCAGACCTACCAAAGTACCAACGCCTGGAAAGTACCAACACCTAAAACTGTATCCCAATCATCTAATTCTAAACCTACTTGATAATACCTGAGTAATTTTTCGTCTCAATGAAATTTCCTCTCTTCGTCTCCCCCTCCGTTACAGTAATTAACTTCTATCCAAACGTCTTCTATTATTTTATTCTAACATCTTTGTATTGCGACGTATCAGGGACTCACGCCGTCACGACTTCATTTCGAGGCGCGTTCTTTTCATAGCGCACAGCCTTTGTTAAGCACAAGAGCACCATGCCTCATCCTCAGCAGCTCCTGTCAAAGTCGTAAATAAGCCCTTTAGGGCGGGCAAAGAATCGTCAGTTCACTGAAACGCGGCCACCCCACCCTCGCGCACCCACGCGTCATCGTCGAGGAAATTTAGCCTTGTACGCTCAAAACTGTTCATTATCTGACGCTTCTGAATCAGTGCTTTTCTGCGGTCACCCGCTTGGACACCCGAGTCGTGAGGGTAAATTGGCGTGACTCAAGGGTCTGCCGCTCCATCCAGGGGTCGAGGATTGATTGATTGATTGATTCGTGTTTCCGGGCGCGTCAACGGCTCAGGTCATTAGTCCCGTAAGTGTAGTGAGTGTTTCCCCCCGGGAGGTGGCGATGATCTTTTCCCCCGCTGGATGGCGAGATCTGGCGCCGACCTACCGTCGATTAGCGGGCTTTTTCCCCTCAACCAGGTATCTCCCACCAGCGGGGCACCGCCTCAGACGGGACAAGTTGTAAGCTCCCGACCGGTCTCCCGGCATGTGTGGTAGTGTAGTGCATGTTAGTGTAAGTGTGTGTGTAAGAGGGAGAGGATAGGACAAGGATGAGGAAGGAAAGATCGCGCGCGGTTCGTGGCCCGTTTGTTAGGGTACTGCTCCGGCATTCGCCTGGTGTTGATCGGAGAAACCACGAGGGGTCGAGGAGACTCACTGCAATAATATTTACTGATTATTTCACCTTTGAAGTAGATTGTAAATATTCGTTGAATATAAAAATACAAGCAAAAGTATTTAAAGCAAACAACTTTATGGGAGCAAAATAGAAATGCTGATATCACTGCTAAGGTGACACAACCCTTCTGTTACCATCGGAGGGTTAAGTGATCATTGTTGGGTAGTGTTCGTGGGTTATAGAACCGAGCATTCAATTGTGAAATTTGTGTTGATGTATTATCTTTAAATAAACACAATTTTTCTCCTAATAGGCTACGATTCATTATCAGTTTCACAAGTGCTCGTGAAATGTATTATAATAGGCAGAAATTGCGGTATTATATTTTAAATAACCCTTAATAATGCGAAAAAATACGTGCTGTATTTACACCACTAATTATAAATCTGTATAATGCATTTAAGGAAAATGAACTGCTGAAATAATAAAAGTATATATATATATATATATATATATATATATATATATATATATATATAGTGAATGTTGACTGGATATGATAGAAAGATGTCCACTTGACTTTTCACAGCGTACGTCATTTACTTCTTCCTTGTGGCGGGTGCATTCTGGCTGAACGTTATCTCCGTCAACATGGCACAAGGCTTTAAGTGAGTGGGCTTTCATCAGTGTTCAAAATGAAACTTCCACTTTCCTTATGTTTTACTACAATTATAACTAGTGTTGCTGGATGGCACAGACTTTCCCGTATTAGTTTTCTATTTCCTTTGGACTCAGTTAGCTATTCGGACTTGCCACATACTCTTGCCAGCTGCCATTTATCGTCGCGAAAATATCATTTTTTTAAACAATTGCTTAATTTTTTGATCATCTAATTTGTTCGTAAAAAATGTAAATGACTTAAAAAAGTACACACTGGGTCTCAATAAACAACCAAATTTCTTGAAAGCATCAAGCACATTGGCAACAATTGCTTGCAATAGAAGCTGCGAAAAAAATAAACAGAAAAACAGTTTCTCATTGTATCTTTGTAACAATTGTATCTCTGTTTTTATTCATTCATATGAGTATTGCAATTATCGATTTGGTTTTGGGGGCACTTCTCACACACGTATTCGGCTATACACTTTAGAAAAAAAACTCTCACTTTATGTAGCCAGAATCCCTATTTTGTGGGTCCTTGAAACTGAGAAATCGATTGATGGCAAAAAGTCTGTCCGTCCGTCCGTCTGTCAACAACGCTAGCGACTAAACCGTTCAGCCGATTTTCTCCAAAATTGATATTTTCCAATGTATCTGGCTAATATCGCGGCCCCTTAAATTTGTAATCGATATTTTAAGTTTGAGATGTACTTTACATGACGTCTTTTAGACATTTTCAAAATTTTGAAAAAAAGGCATTAACATTTTTGGTTAAACGTCGTTATTAGATAGTGTAAAGGACGTTCCTGAGTATGGCGCAGGTCTCATGATGGTTGAAAACTTTGATTTTTCGAAAATTGAAATTTTTCAAAATTTGTTCGGCGTCTTCCTGCAACTAGTACAATTGTGAAGATAAAATTATTTTCTTAATGAAATATGTTCATCAAAAATATATCTTCAAATAAGGTCATGTTTAATTTTTCAAAAACATGATTATTTTGTGTCAAATTTTGTGGGAAATATTGTGTCAAATATAGGTATTATTTATTTTCTTTAAACCTATTTTCCCTAAAAACCGCACATTTCTTATTAAATTGGTACGTCGGATAGGATCAAGGACGCTTAAGAGAATGGTGCAGGTTTCATGTTCGTTGAAATACCTGTTTTGGGAAATTTTTTAAAAATTAAAAATTGTTCGGTATCTTCCTACTAGTGCTATTGTGATGATTCAATTTTTTTTCTTAAGAAAATGTGTACATAAAAACAGATCTTCAAATAAAGCAATTTTTAATTTTTTGAAAATACAACAATTGGGGTAATTTTGCGTCAAATATAATGGCCCGCTCAGTATTGACTGCGCTTGGTTTTCGGCGTCTTCTTACACCTACAATTGTGAAAATACAATGATTTCTTAATGAATTGTGTTTATCAAAATAGATCTTCAAATAAGGTCATGTTTCATTATTTGAAAATAGTATTTTTAATGTAATTTGGTTACAAAAATAAATGTCCGCTCCAAATTTGCTGCGGTTCAGACAGTTGGATGTTTGTAAGGTAGAATTTAAATATTATTTCATTTTTTTTTCGTTTCTTATATTCGACCTTTTATTTTACATTTACATATTAAACTTTTAAAAATTAGTTAAAACCTATTGTAAAATATGACGTACCCAGCTTATAAGGAATATCGACAATGCAGGAAATGCAACAATGGAATTCCCCGTCGCGCTCGTGAATTTTTCTGAATTACATGTCCTTATTGTTACTTGCTTTAGTTGCTTGAAATGCAGTTGTAGTGCCTCCCGGACTTACCATAGTGAGCACCTACCGACTGGAATACAAATTTAATCATGTGATGGGCGGTTTCGTGCGCAGGTGTCCGCAAGGCGCCCGTTCGCGGGAGGGCGGCGTCGGCGGGCGGCGGCGGTGGCGGCTGATGCTGCTGTACGCGTGGGGGCTGCCCGCTCTGTTCACCGCTGTCTGCATCACCGCTCATCAGTTGGCTGAGTTGTTCGACTACGTTACTCCCACTTTCTTCGAAACCAGGACCTGCTATGTCGAGATGCATCGCCCATTTAGGGGCCTCCAAGGTAACCAAAACTGCACCAAGGATACATTAAATGAACACCGGTTGTCATGATTAGGGTGCAGTCGTGAAAATAGTTTGGTACGAGCCGGCGAGGTGAGCACATCGTATCCGAGGAGGTGTCATGGTGCGTCATGTGCGCATAGAGCGCTTTGTAAACAAAAGTCACTTGTAAACTAAACTGAAGTGTTAATCATTGACAGCTATCTTGCATGGAGTGTGCAAAGAGGAGGTTTCCACAAACAGGGATAAAATAACATGTATCGATGACTGCAGAAATATATTTCACTTCAAGTGTACAAATACTGACTCAGTCATTAGCAAAGAAACAGCAAAAAAGACATGGCTCTGTGAAAACTGCAAACTAAACTTACACTCAAGTTAAATTAGATAGTACTGAATAAACCAAAATATTCTTTATTGCGCACTAAAAGCTTTCAGAACAGAGATATTCTTTGAACTTGAGAATTCTGCAAACAATTCTAAGCTTTCGTTAAAAGTATTTACGGACAAAATTGATTCCTCTAATGAAATTATGATAATGCTCACTAACAATTACAGTGAACTAAAAAAGAAAATGCAGAACTTCATAAGCAAAACATACAAATTAGTAAAAATATTTTGGATATACCCACTAATGTAAGACATCTGGAGCAACATTCAAGAATTTCTAACATAGAAATGTGAAATTTTTAATATTCACATATTTATTTTACTTTTGTTGCCCGACTGATAGTAATAAAAGTGATAATATTTATTCCTAATTCTGTAACTATTATGAAAGAATGAATCTCTCTACTTTTATTACTGTTATTATTTATTTTATTTGCCCTACCAACCTCGTAAATTTTCTTAGTACTAAAATGTTATTAACTTTATTCTATGCAATTTTTGCTCATAGGTCTCAACGTACACGTTACCTTCTTACTGGTCGTGTATGGATATGCAATTCTGCACTGAATTACCATTCCTGAGATTGAAACCAATTATTTGAATTGATGGCAACTAACTACAAATTACAGGATTTTCTTTTTCAAAATAATAACTTAAGATTTATTATGGCATTGCTACACTTTATATTGTACACATTATAATGAGCTCATCAATGATATAATCTGACATTTCCTATATACAATAATTATAGTTCCGTACAGTTCCTATTTAAAGTTCGATAACCTACTGTGATGTTTGCACGCAGTGATGATTTCTCGGATGAATTCCAAATCTTCCGGCTTGGTATCGTCCGTTGGGATGTTCGTGTCGATGTCCCTCCTATTATAAACTTGCCTAATGTCAAGACGGTTTGCAAATTTTCACTGAGTATTATGAATTATTTGGCGTTTTAACGATCTCGACCACCAGGCCAGCCGTAAAAGTATTGTTCCCGCCCAATGACACTTTTATCTACTGGGGGATTTGTGAACTACATAGAACTGTGAGCTTTGGTGGTAAAATCGAGAGACACATGTTAGGTTTTTGAATGTCAGTAACTCCGTTTTCTTCAAAAAACAATATAACAGGTTCCCGCATGCACCTATTGAATCTTTTATATTATTTCTCAAAGTGCGGTTTGGTCTTTTCAATAAATTGGGTGACATACAAAACCGATCTGTATAAAGAAGCAGTGGATTGAAAAATCGTGTTTCTTTTCAGCTGCACATGGAACATTCGTATTGAAAAAGTGCGTTAAAAATACGTGAATATCAAAAAAAGTAGTTATTCGGAATCTGTAATTTCTGATTGCCACGCGATCTTTCGGAAGAAAAATTACACTGTCCGACGGCGGCGGGGGACAAGTAAATGTTGCAGTCTCAAGCATTTTTGTTTGTTTCAATTTAGTATAGATTGTGTAAGCGCCTGAAAGTGATTTTCTACATTGAATAGACATCTTGAAATATGAGAGGTTAGTGATCTTGGTGAGGTTAGGTCGTTTATAATGCTGGAAAACAAAAAAAATAATTTAAGCAGAAAACAGTTTTGTTATTTGACTAACCGTGCAATTTAATCGCACTGGTTCTCACTAGTTGTAATGATTTCCGTTGTACTGATTGCGTGTTTTGGACGCAGGCAATCTTGAGGAGAAGAGACGAGCGCTGGGCGCGGTGTACTACTATTACCTGCCGTGTGCGGCGCTGGTGGTGGTCAACATGGTGTGCCTGGTGATTACAATTTGCCGCATCCGCGAATTGCGCGGTGGAGCCGTGCGCCTGAAGCAGGAGCCTGGCTTGCTCCAGAGGTACTGCGCACGCGCTCACGCCTACATTCTACAGATGTACATAAACTCTCTGCATACTGGTGGGCCGCGAATTAGTAACGCGGGTATCACAAGAAAATGAAAACACGACAATAAGGTCCATGTCAATCCCTTTAAGTAACTAGTGGTGCTAAAACAACAAATACTTTCTCGCGCTTAATTTCAAGCAAAATTAAGCGATAAGTAATATTTTTTTTAATTGTACCTGACCTTATTTTAAAATCTGTCTTTGAGGAACACATTTCATTAAGGTATATTATATCCCAAACGTGCAAAAATTTGAAATATTGCTTAATATTTTTTTCGTGTATTTATTGATTAAATATGTCTGCAATGAAAATAAAAACATTAAGAAAACAATTTTGAAATTTTTTGGGGAGATAACGGAATTTTTTGTACAGAAATATGTGTTGAGCGTAAACATAATAACTTCAAAACTACTATCTCCATTATTTTAATTATTTTTGTCTGATAAAAAATTATTTGATTTAGTGTCTGAACCAAAATAATATTTGTACCATTAGTATTTACATGTTTCAAACACATTTTGTATCTGGAAGCTAAAAAAAATCAAAAAATATTTTTTTAAAATTAAATTTCCTTCATGAAATAATTGGTTCATGCACTAGCTACATGTTTCTCAATTATAACAAAACAGAATCAAAG
Organism: Acheta domesticus; assembly: GCA_031308135.1. NCBI lineage: Eukaryota > Metazoa > Arthropoda > Insecta > Orthoptera > Gryllidae > Acheta > Acheta domesticus. Next base: position 29,429,169 of record JAHLJT010009419.1, on the reverse strand, counting down.
GGTTCTCATACATAGAACCAGAGATATGATGTTTGAGGTTTCCAAAGACAGCCAAAAAGTCAACTTTCGGTGAAATGGCTCTAAAGTTTGTAATCCTACAGAAAGGTTACAGGTTATGCCTTGTGCCATAAGGCTATGCCTTATGTCTAAATCTTCTCTTATTTTCTATCTTGCTATGAAACATCTTCTATTCTTATTTTCTGGTGTTGTCTGTTTTTGGCTTTGCTTTTTTTTCAGGAAAACCACGCCCCTTTTTGAAAAAGGTGTGATTCCCCCAATGCAAGTCTAAATAAATATTCAAATAAAAACAAAAAGAAATATCGTAGAATAAAACAGGTTTCACCATATTGAAGAGTATATATCAATGGTTTTGATTCTGTTAAATGTCAAAAAACGGATTTCTTTTTTATTTTGGGAGTGTAATATACTTTAAGAGACAAATATTTATCTTTATAATTGTAGTTGAAGAAAGACGCCTAAAAATTTAACTTACGCAAATTTCGAAAAATCAGGGTTTTCAACGAGTATGAGATCATTCTCTTAAACGTTCTTCGCACTATAAAAAAATCAAAAACGATGGAGTCATTTTTTTTAATTTGGAAGAAGTCAATTGGGGAATGTCAATTTTAGAGAAAATAGGCTGAGCGCTTTAGCCGATATAGTTGTTCACAGACGGACGGACAGACAAAGACGGGCAGACAGATAAATATTTTGCCGTCAATTAATTTTTAGGTATCAAAGACCCACAAAACATGAATTCTGGCTACATCACGTGTTAGATAATTTTTGAAATAAATTTAGCAACTAGATTTATTCATTTTTTCGTTACTAGGGCCCTGTAATTAGAGTTTTTCTGCCGAAAATTCGCCTTTTTTTTCGCTCGGCATTATATAACTCTATCTCTAATCCAGGCATGTCAAGGTCGCAAGCAACATTCCAAGCTTACTAAAGCGAGTAAGCTTACCGAGAAATTGGCGCGAAATTTAAAAGAAAGGATTGTAAAAAATGTCGTAATTGGACCAGAAACACTATATCCAGCAGAGCGTCGGACTACGAATAAGAAAATGATGATGGAGAAATTGGAAATAATGGAGAGGAAAATTCTAAGAACGATCTTGGAGACGATCAAGGAAGGCAACGAGTATAAGAGGCATCACAATAACAAACTGTACAGGAACATTAGGAAAATTACAGACGGTTATAAGGAAAAGGAAAACCTTAGAGGACTTATCAAGAAAAGAAGAACCTCTTTCTATGGTCACCTGCAAAGAATGCAATCCAATAGATTCACAGGAAGATTGTTCAACTGCATTAGAAAATTAACTAGTGGTGCTACAGAATGGCACAGACTTTCCCGTATTAGTTTTCTATTTCCTTGGGTCTGGGCTATCTATTCGAAATTGCCACATACTCATGCCAGCTGCCATCTATTGCCGCTCAAATTACATTTTTTCGACATTTTCTAATGTTTCTGGTTTCTTAATGGCAGAACGGAAATGTTAATTTTAGAATATTAAAGAACACAAAACTCACGTCTAATATGGCAATTTTCCTTTACAAATTTGTAGTCATTTTTAAGAGAATGGCGTTTAAGCACTACTAAAAATGGGAATTTGAAGCTCTTTTTCACAGAAAATTTGTGATCTTTCGAAAAACTTTAATTGAAGTCATTTCAAGTAAATTACACACATGCCACAAATACATATTTAATACATATTTAAATGCATATTAAAGGTGTGAGATGTCTTTTAAAAAATTACATTTGTTTAATTTTCGAAAAAATAAAATTACCCGAAATTAAAATTTACGTCATATTAAAGAGTGTAATTATCACTATCCATTCAAAAAGTTTGAAGAAAAACTTTGGTGTCATTTATGAGAAAACGGTGTTTGAGCGTTTCTGAAAATGCGGAATTGTGAGCTAGTTTTCACAGAAAATGGTTGATTTCTTGAGAAACTTTGTGCAGCATTATTTAAAGCACATGTACCCGCAAATATAATAATGTGAACAAATCGCCGCTAATGTAAATATTAACGAGATGAGATACAAAAAATTTCATTTTTGTAATTTTTCAAAAATCAAAAGAACAGAGCAACATCACATTTATGTCATTTCAAAGAACACATTAGTCACAACCCTACCAAAAGTTCAAAGAAAAAATTTGGAGCCGTTTTCGAAAAAATCTTGTTTTCATAATTTTTCGCCGCTGATGTAAATACTAACGACATGAATGACGAGTAAAAAAAATTGTAATTATAAAAAATAGTAATTTTTGAAAAAACAAAAGAATAGAGAAAGATATTTTTATGGCATGAGTACATTAGGCACTATCCTAAACAAAAGGAGCGTTTACGAGTAAATCATGCGCTTTATAAAAATTCCATTTTTCACGCAGCATTATCACGCTACATACCTTTCCCTATACTCCATATATATATCTCCATTTATACGTACGTATATGGTAAAGTAAAAAGTGGATAAATCCAGTTGCTAAATTAAAAATTTACCCTAACACGTGGTGTAGCCATAATCCCTATTTTGTAAGTCCTTGTAAAACCAATTAAAAGCAAAACGTCCGTTCGTCCGTCTATCCGTCCGTCCGGTGTATGTGAACAATACTAACGCCTAAATTATGCTTTCGATTTTTTTCAAATTGAAGAAACCCCTTCCCATCTGGCCTGAGTCAAATCTCTGAGATTTTGAAAAACATTCATTAATTTTTGTGGGGACTTTACATGACGCTCCCTGACATTTTCGAAATTTTCTCCAAAACGGCTCTAAATTTTTACTTTCAATTTCTTGTGAGAAAAGATAAATATACGCTTATTAAGATGGCTTAGTTCCGATTTTCACGGTTTAACTCTGAATTTTTGTAAATTACTAAAATTTCAATGTTATTTGACGTCTTTCTCTAACTACAAAATTGCAGAGAGATTTTTTCTTCAAATAAAATTTGTCCTCCATAGTGAGTTCTTTCTTTAAGGTCTTGTACATTAAAAAAATTAGTAGTTTTCACGCAATATTGCATGCATTATGTGCAATTTTAAAAAAATACAAAAAGAAGATTTTCTCAAAAACGGCTCTACACGTTTTCTTTAAACTTGTGGTAAGAATAGTGCCCAGCGTACTCTATATGATTACATAAACATCATATTGCTTTATTCTTTTATTTTTTTAAAAGTTACAAAATGTATTTTTTTACTTTCTCGCGTCGTTAATATTTACATTAGTGGCGATTTGTTCACATAATATATTTCTGAGTAACTTTGCTTTGAATAATGTCAAGTAAAGTTTCTGGAAATCTCAACCGTTTTCTGTGAAAACTTGCCAAAAATTTCACATTTTCAGAAAAGCTCAAATGTCATTTTCTCATAAATGGCCCCTACTTTTTATTCAAACTTTTGGAACAGATAGTGCTAATTACACTGTTTAATATGAAATGAAGTTTATTTTGAGGTGTTTTTTGTTTTTTGAAAAATTACACAAATGTATTTTTTTCGAAAGGTCTCTCACAGTTTTAATATGCACATTAGCAGCAATTTGTAAATATTATTATATTTGTGAGTGTGCTTCAAATGTCTTCAAATGAAGCCTTTTGAAAACTCAAAAATTTTCTGTGAAAATGATCATCAAATTTCGCATATTTAGTTGCACTAAAAAGCTATTTTCGTCAGAACGGCTCCAAATGTTTCAAAGAAAATGGCCATTTAAGTCGAAGTTCTACTTTTTTTAATATTCTAAAATTAATATTTCCGTTCTTTAGGAAACCGAAGCATTAATAAAATGTCAAAAATTGTAGTTTGGGCAGCGATAGATGGCAGCAGAGTGTGTGACAATTCCGAATAGCTAGTCCAGACCCAAGGAAGTTGAAAACTAATACGGAAAACTCTGTGCCATTCTGTAGCACCACTAGTTTGAAAAATACTTCGTAGTGTCAGGCTCTAGTAGTGTTCACACACGGACGGACAGACAGAAGAACATTTTAAAATTAAAACACTTTGGCCACGAATTAAGTATTTCCATCAAAATCTCGAAATAGATTTTCCGAAGCATTACATAACTTTTTATATGCTACGTATATACGTACGTATACGAGAATGTAAAAATTCATTTTGTTACAAAAATGGACTTAGACAAGTCTGCTTCTCAGCCGTCAATATATTATAGGTCCTTACGTGGTTGACTTGCGATAATATTCTTGTGCGTGTGGCTACAGCACGCTATTTTATGTGCAGCTACTGCTGATGACGGGCGAGCTGGAGTAGATGTTATAGCTTCCAATGTGGTTAAGATGTGCTAATTGTCCTATCCGTGTCCGCAGGGCACGTTTACGCAAAGATGATGCTGACGATGAGCGTGCTGCAGTAGATTTTACTGGTCTCGAAGAGGTTAAGTTGTGCTACCGTTCTTTACCGTGTATCCGCAGCGCTTTGCTATATGTGAAGCTGCCGCTAAAAGCGATCGTGATAGGGACGATATTATAGGAGCTTGAGAGAGCGTAGAGCATAAGCTAAGCCAATGTTCCTGTCCGCGTGTAAGTAGCACGCTGCTAAAAATGAGCTGCTGCTGACGGCGGCCGTGCTAGAGTAGATGATATAGGCGCTTGTTACAGAACATCGTGCACCTAATGTTCCTGTCGTTGTGACCGCAATACATTGCTATACGTGAAGCTGCCGCTTAAAGAGAGTATGCTAGAGAGGAAGCTATAGGAGCTGGTGACAGAGCATAGAGTATAAGCTAAGCTAATGCTCCTGTTCGTATGTTCGTAGCTCGCTCCTGTACGTGAAGCTGCTGCTGACGGCAGGCGTGCTGGAGCTGGGGCTGGAGGCGTCCATGTGGGCGTTCAGTCCCCAAATAACTGAGTCCCGCCACGACTTCTACTCACTGGATGTGGCAAACATCTACGCCGTGCTGGGGATCTTCCTAGACGTGGCGCGCGCAGTGTCGGTGCTGTGGCTGGCCGTGGCGCGGTGGGAGCGCGCGCGGGCGGCGTGGCGTTCGCTCCGCGGCCGCTTCGGCCATCGACGCAACATCGTCGCCCCGGGCAACATCAACGGCACGCCCAACCCTACCCTCACCACCAACAAAAACAACACCAGCTCACCCGCCACCATCGAGACGGAGCGACTCTAGCACGATTTAAAAATACGCCAAAGGTCCGCTATGTTACCTCAAGGTGCTAGACTTATAAAACAATAAAGTTCAAAGTTGAGCTTTACGGTGAAATTTTAAATGCTTGTTCACATGTGCGTGGGTCATTCAATAATTGTAAAATCCGTGTATTTTGATCAATGGACTGCGGCTATGGTGATTGTTTATAATAATTTCTACATTCTCTGGTTGCTACATGGAGGTCTTCCTCAGGGCTGGATTGCGCCGGGGTGTACCCGTGTGGCTTCTTCAGTTAGACGGCCTGCTCCAGTGTGGAGCTGATTCGCGATGCTGTCCTCAGATGTTTGTTTGGAATTGTTCCTGCAGGCGCCCCTTATGATTGTCTCATTTTTGGGCGCTCGCGAGTTTTAATCTTGACTTTGTGGATTGATTCTGTTTGGCTGCCTTTCGATTGCCTCCAAGAAGTGATGAAATGGCGTCTTCCCTCTGTCACCCTCCCAGTTAGCGCACTTGGGGAAATAATATTTAAAAATGAATTTGCTTCTCCGCCTGTCAAATTTTAACAATGTATTTGAAAGAGTCAAGATTGTTTACGTACAATAATATGTCAGACTTATCAACTATCTCTAGAAAATGCAAAAATTATTATTTGCTTGCGTCATAAACTAAAAATATACAACAAATAATCTTCCCGAAAATTTGTGATTTTTACACCGGGACCAGAATTTTTTTTGGGTCAAGGTTGGTTAAGCCGACCCATACGGGATGCTCTCCTCGATATTATGGGGATAGGATACGTGGCTTACTTTTGTGGCACCCAACGTCTCATTCCTAAATAATAAAATAAAACAACAACCACATTTCAAATTTCTAATATTATGACCTCAATAGGCGGTGCAACTCATTTACTTTACTTTACGCAAATAGAGATTTGTCAAAAAATTACATTTGTATATTAAAATAATGAAAAAATACTCCACAATGAATTTTATGTCATATTAAAGAGTGCAGTTAGCACTGTCCGTTCGAAAAGTTTGAAGAAAACATTTGGAGCCATTTAACAGAAAACGGCGTTTGAGCGTTTCTGAAAATGCGCAATTTTGAGCTACTTTTCACAGAAAACTGTAGTGTTTTCGATAAACTTTACTTGACATTATTTAAATCATTTACTCGTAAATATAATAATTGAAAAATCGCCGCTAATGTAAATATTAACGACGTGAGAGACAAATAAAAAAAATACATTTTTGAAAAAACAAAAGAATAGAGCATTATGCCGTTTGTCATCTCATAGGGTAAATTTACCACTATCCCTACCAAACGTTTAAAGACAACTTTTGAGCCGTTTTTGAGAAAATCTTGTATTTGTAATTTTTTAAAATTTCATTTATTGCACGCAATATTGCGCGAAAAGTACTAAAAGTTTCAAAATATGTACATAACCCTAATGGAAGAACTCACTATAGACAACAAATTTTATTTAAAAGAAAAATTTCTATCTGCAATTTTGTAGTTCCAGAAAGACGGCAAAAAAATTTCAACTTTTACAGTTTTCGAAAATTCAGTTATCCGTGAAAATCGGACCTATGCCACCTTAGTAAGTGCATTTCAGTCTATTCTTACGAGAAATTTAAAGAAAAAATTTAGAGCCGTTTTTGAGAAAGTTTTGAAAATATCCGGGGAGCTTCATGTAAAGTACCCCCAAATTTTACAGAATCTTTTCAAAATCTCAAATCTTTGACTAGAACCACATCGGCAGGGGATTATCTATTTTGGAGGAAATCGTACGTATGGTTTAGGAGCTAGCAGTGTTCACAAACGGACAGACTGACGTTTTACTTTCAATTGTTTTTTCGGTATCAAGAAGCCACAAAAAAGGTTTTCTGGCTACACAACGTGTTAGAGGATTTTTTTCTTAATTTAGCAACTGGTTTTATCCACTTTTTCGTTATCACGGCCCGGCAATGAATCTTTTTCCGCCGAAAATTCGCCATTTTTTCGAGCAGCATTACATAACTTTCCCTATACTACGTATATCACTGCGTGTATAGTACGTATACGGGAAAGTAAAAAAGTACCTGACCTTAAATATCGCACTACGAAGAATACATTTTAATTGATCTAAAAATCTATATCTTTTATTTTGTAGTTTTAGGAAGAGGTCGAATAAATTCAAACGTTTGCAATTTTCGAAAATTCAGAGTTAACCGTGAAAGTCGGATTAATGTGTGCCACATTAATAAGTGTATTTTTCTCTATTCTTACAAGAAATTTAAAGAAAAAAATTAGAGCCGTTTTTGAAAAAATTTTGAAAATATCCGTGGGTGATGTAAATTACTCCCAAATTTTACAGAATCTTCTTCAAAATTTCATAGCTTCGACTGGAGCCAAACAGATAGGGGTTTCTTCAATTTGAAAAAAATTCCTACGCATGGTTTAGGCGCTAGTTGTGTTCACAGATGGACGGACAGAGAAACAGACGTTTTGCTTTCAATTGATTTTTCGGTATCAGCAACCGAGAAAACAAGGATGCTGGCAACACTACATGTTGGGGGATGTTTTTTCTGAATTTAGCAACAAAATTTATCGACTTTTTCGTTATCAGGGCCCGACAATGAATGTTTTCTGCCAAAAATCCGACATTTCTTGCGCAGCATTACATAAGGTCCCTTTACTACGTATATTAATCCGTATATACGTATGTATAAGTAATAAAAAGTTGAGCAAAGTGTGTCAGTTCACGCACTGTGAAAGAAAAACTCAAATAGAAATAAAATAAAAGTGTAAAATATTCAATAAATGAAAAAAAACTGTTATATTAATTGTGAAAAAATACGATGGAAAATAAAAATATAGATTTGCCCATTTGGAAAAAAATTAAAGAATTTGTCTCAAAAATGATTGTTACGAATCACTAATGCATTGTTTCTCAAAGAATCTTTGGATAAGACCGAAGTGATGGGGCTTTAAAAAGGCTTAAGGCAGAAAATGAGAGAAAATTATACAGAAAGGAAGCATTTTAGAAATGGTGAACGATTATAAGTATTTAGGCTTTTGGCTTAACCAGGGAGGGAGCTACGAAAAGCACGTAACAAAAACAGAAAGAAGGGGGTGGTGTTTATGAAACAAGTGTGGAGTATAATTAAGAGAAGATGCAAGGACTTTTGGGAAAAGGGTATAAGCATGTATCATAGTATTATTGGTTCTATTTTGAGATGGAGACAGAAATTTGGGGATGGAAGGAAAGGAGGAAACTAGAAGCAATATATGAAAGATTTTTAAAATGGATTCTAGGAATAGACTATAGCACACCTGATTACATGGTAACATGGAAGACAAATATGGCAAAATGGCATGAAAGGTTGAGGGAAGGGTTACGAGAGTTTTATGAATTATTAAAGCAAGTTTTTTGAGAAATCGATAAAAACAGTAACTGAGAAATCTGATTGGGAAAGTGCTGTGTGCAGCATTTGAAGCTGCTACTGCTACAGTTTATGCACCAGCAGAACCTGCAGCTAATAAGAAGATTTACATCGGGGCGAGAGGAAGAATTGAAGCGGCAGTATGAGGAACAAGTGCAGCAACAGATTGCAGCGTGGAGAAAATGCAACAGGTCATGGTTGGACGGCACGCCGCAGCAGGCGTGTGCGCGGCAGTCGCACGGGGGTGCGGCGCGACAGGTAGAAGATGACGAGACCATTGTAGCAGAAGCTGCAACCCCGGAGGTCGCTGGGTTGGCGACACCGGCTGGCGCTACGGCCGTTGGGACGACGGCGCAGAGCGGCGCGGCATTGGGCCGCGACAGCGGCGAGACGGCATCGCGGAGCGTGGTGGACGAGGCCAAGGGCGTGGTAGCGGCGGCCGCCAGCGAGGTTGACATGGTGGAAGTGGCCGCTTCCAGTGACGCAGCGAGCCAGGAGACTCCGGGCGGCGCAGCGGTCGGCAGATACGGCGCTGGCGGTAGGCGTGGCAGACGAGGAAAGGCCACGTTTTCGGCACAAGACAAGGTGGCTGTGAGTTACCACGACAGTGACGCCTCAGCGAAGGCAAACGCGCTCGGCGACAGTGAAGTGCACGCAGGTAGGTGCAAGAGGTAGGAACTTGAGCAATAATAGGGCTGTGAAGAGAGACAAGCCTCGTAGGATATACAGTAATTGGGAGCATGATTGTAAAGTAAAAAGCCGTAGTTTCAAAGGGAACGGTAGAAAGACGCAAGTAGGAATGGATATTTTTCAGGGCATGTTCATGAGAGTTGATCAGGAATATACGGTAATGGGTGAGAACGAATTGTGTAGAAAAATGTATTGCAAGATCAAGAGATAACAGAGTCAAAAGAGATAACATAATATAAGTGGAACTGGTCGAAATAGTGAAGGAACTCAGATCGCAAGTAATAAAATTAGCAAGTCGGAGATTCTGAATGTTTCGATAAGCGAACTGGTAGAGTTGAAGCAAAGTTTTTGTGAAAGGGAAATCAATGAGACCGCGAATGTTGATAATGATCAGGTTGCTAGTGAGGAACTGTCGATAGCAGGAGTAAAGTTAGAAAAAATTCAGAGTAATAGCAAAGTAATTAGTGATTCGGATGAATACTTAGCCTCGGAGAATAGCGAAACGGCAACAGGTAATGACTGTAGTGAGGGTAGTAAACAAGAGCGCGAGTTGCAGTGCTGTAAAGAGCAGAAGGAAAATGGTCAAGTCGAGTGGGGCGCGCAAATAAATGAAAGCAGTAACTTTGATAAAGATTCTGGGTTACTTAGTGAAAATTCAGTCAATAACAGTTATGTTGAAAGGGTTGCAACAGAGGAAAATAATGTTAGTGGTACTGTAATTAGTTATGATAATGGTTATGACGAAGTGGTTGGTGTTGTAATTGGTTATGTGAAATATGCAGAGTAAAATAGGGAACAAATAAACAGAAGGGAGGTATGTAAAGTGCCAGTGCAATGTATAGTTAAAGCAGGTGTTAGAACAATTATTAGAAAGAAGGCAATGCGCATAAGGCGTGACAAAAAAGAAATGGTAGATGTACGAAGCGATGAAAATAGCAAGTATAACAGTGATGGCGACAATCAATACGCGGTGAAACGTCACGCACTGCAGCGAAGAGGTAGACGCCGGGTACAAGGTGAGAGTGGCAAGAACACCGGGGGCAGGTTTGAGTGCAAGCTTGCAGAATGGCATGGGGAGTTTAAACGACGAAAGTGCCCTCGGGTGAGCGTGATAAGCTTAGGTAGAGATACAGTATTGTTGAAGCAGGGAGTGACGGTGCAAGTGACCAACATATGTAAGTTGGATAAAGGCGTATGGTCTGTGGAAAAACTAAGTTTAAGACTAAAATTGTTAAAAACATTAGTGACTTGGATGTTTTTGTGGGAATTAATTAACTATTTAAAAATAGGACATGTTTGTTTGAGGGAGTCCAGTTATTTTGTGGTGGTATGTTTGTTGTAAGTATTAACATTGGGGCCAAAGTGTTGCAAAGTGCATAAATATTTTGAGATTTTGTTTGTTAATCACATTGTTTTTGCAATTTTTTGGAACAAGACTCCCTGTTAAGGCTAAGAATCGCCTATGTTGAAAGTTAGCAACAATTGTAAGTCAAGAATAACGTAGTTTAGAGATGTTCATTTCAATTGTGAAGTAGAGGATAAGGTTCCTTATGTAAGGTAAAATTTTATTGATGTATTTAATGGACAATTGGTTTTTCGGCGGGAAAAGTGAATGTGTTGTACTGGATATTATGTTCTGAGATTTTGGGTGTAGTGTTTACAGTTTGACACATCTGCCAGTAGGGATGGCGTCGGATTGGCGATGGGACGCCATTCGACGCATTTGGAGGGGGAGGAGTGATGTGTGCAGCATTTGAAGCTGGCGCGCGCGCAGCTGTACGCCGCGCGCCACGGAACCCGCTCGCGCGGAACGCTGGCCAGCGAGCGGGTAAGCCTCGAGGCGAGGCTAACCCGGGCCACGCCGCCCCTATTTAGGCGGGAGCAGGTAGCGGCCACGGCAGTAACTCAGTAGCGGGCTGAGAAGCACCGAGCCACAGCAGAGAGGCAGCGCAGCGGAGTCGCTGGGAGAGAGCCTGCAGCCAGGGAGAGTGACACACGCAGAGAGGTCGCACCAGTAATCGTGCGGAATACGTCGCGACTGCCAGCCTGGAGGCGCCGTGCTAAGTGACGCACGGCGAGAATGCTTGCTGGAGTTGCACGCGGCGGAGTCGCGCAGTCAGACGTGTGGAACAGGAGTAGTGCTAAGTGACGCACTAGAGATATCCGGGCTTGAATGTTAATGCTAGCCGGAAGAGAATAACTCCTGTATATTTGATTGTGTAGTGTAAATAGAATGATTGAAGGAATAAATAAATGGTTATTAAGAGGACGTGCTTTCATTCATTGGCAAACATAACAGAAAGATTTTAAAATAATAAAGGATATTCGTTGGAGAAGATGTCAAGGTTATGCAAAGAACGAATAGTCTTAAGTAAAGAATTGATTCAAAGAGAAAAATATCAGTTATTTCAGGAAGATTGCGGAAAAAGAAGGAATACAAATTTTAATAAATAGTTTAAAATTATTCAGATGGATGATATTCCCAGCTACTTAAAAGGTAATGTAAGGAAAGCGACAGACGTAGAATAGAATGATATAGGTTTGATAATGAAATGACAGCGAGTAAATATTGGGTAAATTGTGAGCAAAACAAATGTACGATTGGTTCAAAGGAAGAGGAAGATCGGGAACATATTTTAGAGAGATGTATGATTTTTGAGGAATAATGTGGGCAAGTTGGAATATTTATGATCATTTGAGTTGGTTATTAGAGGACAAAGATGAAAGGATCAGTGTGTTTGATAAATACAGGAAAGGGTTTAGTATGTAGCATTTTATAATATTCTTAGTATTTGTTGTGTATATTATGTATATGCATATTGGTGTGTGTTGTATGTACGTGTATGCATTGCTGTATGCTTTTTTGTTACGTATATGTATGTGTATTTAAATTCAAATATTGCTTTTTACAAAGTTGTAAATTAAATTTTTTTTTCATTCACAAGCATTCAGATATCAGTTAGCATATTTATGCATTTTGAAAGCGACTTTTATAACTGTAACAATTTTGAGAATTTTCTGAAGAAATGATCGTCGTGGGGTTGAATTCAGAGGTTGGGTGAAACAATTTACAATGTTTTGTTCTCGGTCGTCGCCACACTTTTTACAATTAAACAACAAATCGAGTATTGAGCTTCATCATTGCTTTGGTTGTGGGTGTTTAGAAATGTTTGATCATGGGTTCCGCAACTCTACTATTGAGGTATGTTTTCATTCATTAGCTTTACGAAAGGCCAAAACCAAATGAGCTTGCTCGCAACGTAACAGCTTTGAAAGCTTTGAGTAAGAGAATTTGCGTTTGAGTAAAAGCACGACAACGGGTCGACAGGTGCATTGTTTACCGAGAATTCTTATTAAGAGTACAGGGAGATTGAAATTCATAAAAACTTTTAGATTTGTCACCCACACTGATGCCAGAGGGAGTGTGATTCAAAACAAGCAAGCCCGTATCTAGTACGTATCGTAAACATCAAACACATCAGTTAGTAGCAATAAACTTACGTGTCACGCTAATCAACGATTTCATGAACAAGAAGTCCGGAAATGACCCTGAAACAACCCTCATATGCCCGCAAAGTAAGCTGCCGTCGCAAAGCCAGAAGTGCAGTTTACTGCGCAAATACCAGGTGGTTTGTTGCGAGGCGCAAGTGCATCGCAGTCTTGTATATACCTCTAGATCCATTTGACGTGCGTTTCTCGCGTTGGCAGCCATTAATTGTGCGGCTACGTTATGCAGTAGAAACAGATCCAATTAGGGCGCTCCTGCCAATGCACCAGCCACAAGGGCGCAGTCTGCGCAGTTCTCACGCCGTCCAATTCCGTCTAACATCGTCCGTTGCAGGCGTTGCGGATTGTTATAATGGCGCAGCGTTCCTACAGCTCTAGAGTAGAGACCATGGAGTGGATTTGCGGCTAGCTGGCTCACACTCGTAATTTTGGATCTAGGGCACCGATCACCAAATTGGCTAATCCGTACAACTGCGTTATTTGCAGCCAGATTCAATAACGTATTGTTCGGGTTGCAAATTTACGACTCACTGCTCCGCTCCAATTTGCAATTTTTAGGTCATGCAGGAAGAACGTGTTTCGTTGTACTGCTGGATCATCCGTCTTCGAAGTATACATTTTTGTTAAGAAAATATGATTGATATGAAGATTTTGCTTTCCTTGGAAATACTTTTTTTCTATCAATAAAGAAATCGCTAGGAGAAATTTATATACCGTCAAATAATTCTTAACGTGTTGGATGTAAGGTGCATCGTTAAGTACTTTGCCTTAAAGAGATTCGCCCAAAATATGTTTTATTAAATTATTCGCAAAAGTCATCGAATGCTGCTGTAAGAAAAACAGCTGTAATTGTAATTCGGAGAAATTCTCCTACGTAATATTATGTACTTGTGCCCAATTTGTATCACGACTTTCAACAATTTTCATAAAAGTAAATCAATTTATATTTTTATAGAGCTAGTTTTGAAAGTACTTAACTAATAACAAACTATCAGGCAGCTTACGTAAACGAAACACATCATCCTTTCTTTACTTAGGTGGGCTAAACATCTGATTCCACTAATAATAATAATAATAATAATAATAATAATAATAATAATAATAATAGGGATAAGAGAACGGATCGCCAAATCAGCTCACGCGGTTAATTGTTAAGCTGTAAGATGAAGGAAAGGAGAGGAATAGTGGAAGTAGTGCGGGCGCCGGAAGATGTACTGCATGATTGTGCTGCTCGGGAGAAGGTTACCTGCGCGTGTTAGCGTGCGTTTTCGTCGCCTTACACTTCGGGGCGCCATTAGATTTCTTCTTAGGGAGACTTGTTAGTACATTAAGAAACAGTGCACTTGGTCCATAATACAGTAATAAATTCATCACTATATACCCATGTCCTTAAATAATAGATAACAAACGTAGAACGGATAAGAAACACTGTAACACGGAAAACGAATGGAAATGGCATGGCAGAGAGGCACGCGGCGCGGAGCACGGCTGTTTTCGGACCTCTCTGCTCGCTGTCTCGTCTCCGAGCAGGCTGTGTGTAGCCTGGGGCCAGCCTACACGGAGCCTCCTCGGAGACGAGCAGGCTCGGTGTAGGCTGGAGTACGCTTTTCTGGAAAATGTTTAAAAACTACAATATTGAATGTATTGCAGGTGAAATGCTGAAATATGCAAAGATAAGTCACCGTACTTAAGTGAAAATACGTAGGTTCTGTACACCGTTACACGGACAAAAATATGGATTATCAAATAGGTTTCAAATTATTTCTAAAAGGCTAATTTGTAAATGTATAACACAAACTCGGCTGTAAATAAAACTGCTTTACCCTATCGACACTTATCGCCTCCACCATCTCGCCGTTCAACAATGAACTTCTTAAATATCCATTGCGGCGTTGTTGCGCAAATTTTAATTAAGGTTTGCGGATTTGAAAGAAAATACATCAATGTATCTGATACAAAAATCAATGTTTGATGGCTCGTAATTAATGCGCTGCCGTACCGTTCAACTGATTGCGATAAAACATTGTTAACGTGTTCTTGCACTTGCGGAAAGAACAAAGGCGTAGTACAATTATTGTAACTCCAGTAGATGGCGTAGATGGCGCTGCAGCACAAGATGGCGCCTCAGTTAAATGCAGTTCCCAATCAACCTGAGTTTCATTGTCGCTGGGTGTTGCTGAGTGACGTGGGGGCGAAGTCGAGGAGGACCAGGTGGAGCGGGCGGCGCAAGTTGATGAGAGGAGAGGGAAAAAGAGCCAGGGACAAAGAGTGATGGGGAAAAAGAGATAGAGAAAAAGGCAGGGAAAAAGAGACACGGAGCGAAAAAGAGACAGAGGAAAAGCGACATAGGGAGAAAGAGAGACAGAAGGAAAAAGAGACATGGAGGGAAAAAAGATACACAGAGGGAATGTGAGACGCAAAGGAAAAAGAGACTCCGAGGGAAAAGATCTGAAAGTTCAGAAATTTCAAGATCTGACTTCAAGAAACAGATTTCAGTTAGAAAAAATCTTTATTCTCACTATTATAGTTGTAGGAAGACGCCGAAAAAATTCTGAATTTTGTAATTTTTGTAATGTAATTACGAAAATCGGATCTGCACCATTCTCTTTAGCGTCCATTACCCTGTACGAGGACAAAAGTTTAATAAAAACATTTGGCGCGTCTTGTAAAAATTTTGAAAATATTCCTGGGATTTCATATAACGCCCCCGCCCCGGAATTAAAATATCGGCTTCAAATTCCAGGGACCGCGACATCAGCCAGAACGATTGGGGAATATCAATTTCCGAGAAAAATCGGCTGAATGGTTTATGTGCTAGCGTTGTGCACGTATGGACGGTCAGACACAGACGTTTTCTGTCAAGCGAATTTTCGGTATCGAGGAAACACAAAACGTCGATTCTGTCTACACCACGTGTTATATTTTTTCTATATTTAGTAACTAGATTAATACACTATTTCGTTACCATCGTTACCAGGGTCTAGCAATAATGGTTTTCGTGTCGAAAATAACTCGTATTCCGGCGCAAGGTACAATACTTTCTCTTCTTACGTTAGTAAGTGTAGGAAAGTAAAAAACAAGCTAATGCTCTCGGCATAATTACATCCATGATGAACAATCCTAGACCTTAAACTCATAATCCACTATTGCATGAGATGTCTGGGACAAGATTTTGTCCAAAAAGTCGCTAACAGAACCGACTCATTTTACAACTTCATAGTCCCTTGTTGCAAAACACGTATGGTCACTTTCACGTGTGGAGGAACGAGTTTGTGGAGGCCTTGACTGGAGACCTTGGCGTGCGACCCTGCGACATCACGGCGGCGGTGGTAGAGATAGCAGCAGCAGCAACAGCGGAGGTGGTTGGCGCGGTCGTGCCAGTGTGGTATCGGCGGCCAAGCGGCTGCAGATTCTCAGCGACGCGCGTTGTCCACCCCGGCCATAACCAACCGGTTACCATGAAAGCACTGGTGATTTGGCTGTGCTTAGCGGCACTGTGCGATGGCGATGGCGACAGCCTGGTGGTGATGAAATGCTGCGCCGAGGACGAGTACGTCGACGTGGCCAACAAGAAGTGTCTGAGTGCGACAGAAGTGCACGGTGCGAACGGTGTGAACGGTTCCCGCACGCGCTTCTGGTTGCCAGAGTGGCTGCGCGCGGAACCAGGACTGGAGATGATTTCCATAGGATTGAGCAGGCTGTGGCCCTGGAGAAGAGAAGAGTACTGGAACTACGTGCACCCGAAGTGGCTGGACGCGGAAGAGGAGCAGATGGGGCGGCGCCTCCTGGCCGTTGATGCTGACGCGCGAAGCTTCGTGCTGGAGCCCTTCGACAACGTGGACGTGCGCACGGTGGCCAACCAGCGGGTGAGCTTCGTTATTGGTATAATTGATAATTTTATGGTATCGATACGAAAAGTATAGGTACTCATATATGTGGAAACAACTGGGGTAATGGAACATTTAACCCGATAATTTATAATTTTGTGTCAGTACCTATACCAGAGATTCTGAAACATCATGGCACCAATCGTTATTGGTATCGATATTTCCAAATTATGTTTAATGTACAATAGATTCGAGTTATGAACACACCAATGATATCCACGTCATGTTTTGTTTTCCTAGGTGTGTTTCGACGTGACGCTTGACCCACGCCGTCCGTGTGTCATCGCGACCTGGCTGGAGAGGGTGTTGCTGTACAAGTGCTGCGCGAAGGGCGCGAAACTGAACGGGCGACGGCAGTGCCAGGCACCAGGCGTCCCGCACCCAGCGAACAGCTTCCCCAGCAAAGAGATTCTGCAACCGCTCAATACCACCCCATGGTTGCCCGCGCACTTACACCACTCCGTGTCGGCGGCTGACATCTACTACGACAAGCTGTGGGAGATGCCAGGCGCCGAGGCCATGATGGTGGACGCTGACAACCCCACCGCCTGGAAGTTGCTCTTCCCCAGGCCATACGAAGAGTGGGATGCGGCGGTGTGGATGCGCACAGGTAGGGCAGACAAATTGGTGTACAATAAGGTGGGTTTTACGCCTCAACGTAACGAATCGACTCCGATGTCGTGAGATTAATGAACGAAAACAGTAAGTAGAGGGGCAAGAACGAAGGTATTCTGTTTCATTATTCAAATGAAAATGCCGCCATTGAATTGATGAAGAATGTATTTTGGCATTAAATGCGTCGGACATTATGCTTTAGACAGGATCGAGAATACCTCATATTAATCACATAGGCAAAGACTAGAGCCTCGTTACGAATTTGGACACGCATACCAAAATATCAGTTGCGGCATATAAGTGTACAGCAAAGAGTGCTTAGGAATAAAATGCCTAGGAAATTATGCGTTAAACAGATTCCAGGATGATTTTTGTAATTCAGTAGGCTAAAGGCCTTCTCATGAATGTGGATATGCGTAATGAAGCGTCATTTTGCCTTAAATGTTTGAGATTAGAAATGCCACCCTACTTTGCTGGAGGGTCCTTACTGTCGTTAGCCAAAAGTCGTCGTTAGTCATCTTAAATAGTGCAATTATTACTCTCCGTACGAAAAGTTTGAAGAAACAATTTGGAACTCCTTTTAGAAAATAGCGTATTGCGACAGCCGTGTCGTTCTGTTGGGCGCGGAAGACTTGGCTGCCGGTTAGCTCAGTGGGTAGAAAGGCGTGCCGAAAATGGTGATAATGGTGGAAGTCGGTGGTCGGTGAAAATGAGAGTCTTGTAATCAGGTTAACAAAATAAGTGGCATTTATTCAATAAAAAAAGGTCATGGTAATACCACTCATATCTGCGAGCATGCTCTCCTTTTCCCCAATTCCAAAATTACACACACAAAAATTAAAAAATAACACTGATACAATAAATTTGACAAAAATTTACGCAGATTCTCTCTTGATGACCAAGCGCGGCCGAGAATCTTAGCTCATCCGTCTGGTCAAAAGGCAATGCAAATTCCTCTTTCCAAAAGTTCGTTCCTTTTGACCACGGAAGCACCTGAAGGGCGCAGTACCGCCTTAGTGAAATGACTTACGGAACCAGCCAGCGGGTTGAACGACCTCTTCTGCCAGCTGGCGGGGTTGGGTCCGGCACTCCTCGGAGGGGAGGAAACAGACGGCGAAAGCAGGCCGGGGCAGGCAGGCCGGCCAGGTATCGCTGTGACTGGTTCTCGGGCGCCAACCAAAAGCACAGCGCCGCTCACTCACAGATACTAACCAACAGATAATGTTCACGCGCCTGACACAATGGCCTCTACGCTTTCAGTCCACGCGTCCCGGAGGCAGTCCGCGCTCTGCACTGTGAAGATCGCTACAAGTCCATAAACGATCTAATTACTTCATTAGAATACCCTCAGGCACGAGTACGCAGCAGTCACTTTCTCTCCACTATCCTGACTACAAATGAGGCGTCTAAAATCCACGTCCCACTGATATCTGGAGGCCGTGCACATATCCCCACTAATGAATTCGATTTCTCTTGCAAGTCCAAAACTTTGAAAAATTTACCTCGCCGGCACCGGACGCCGCAGCGAACAAGGACTTCCCCTTTGACTGCCACGTACGTTCTCTCCCGGCGCTGTGTTCACGATGTCTTTCGAGCCTCTCTTCCCCCACCAAATTCATCCAAAATGTTCTAGAACTTTCGAGAATTCTGTTTCAGCTTTGCAGCTATTGGCGAAAGGTTAGTACGTCGCAAAATAATTTCGTCCAATCATCGGAGGTTTTTTGAGCCGAGAACTGAGCGAGAAACTTACACTCTTTCCCTCTCACTTCAATCGTATGTCAAACAGGGGTAGTAATTAATGGCCTGGAGAAGAAACTGAGAATATCAAGGGAGGAGGTGGGCGAGGGGGCCGCGGAAAAGTACCGTCGGGGGACAGGCGCGGGCGTGCGCGCAGCCCCTAGCGTCTCGGACATCTGCGCGTGTCTAATAGGGGGTGGCCAGCGGGTGTTCGGACAGAATCCTGGCGCCGCCACCGGTTCCTCTGTCGTGCTTCGTGGAAATATTCTTGTGTTTGCAGCTGTAATTAATTCGGTGCCACTACAGTATAAACGTTTCTGAAAATGCGAAAATTTGAGCTCATCAAATTGAGCTCATTAAAGACATCATTTGAAGCGCAAGTACTCGTAAATCGAAGAATATGAAGAAATAACTGCCAATGTTAACTTAAACAAGATTAGAGGCTAGTCTAAGTAATTATATTTTTGTAATTTTTGAAGAAAAAAATACCAAAATGGAATTTATGTCAACTCATAAAGCAGATTTAGCATTATCCCTACCTAAAGTTTACAGAAAAAATGGAACTGTTTTTTAGCAAATTTTATTTTTGTTACTTTTTACTTTGTCGCTTCTTAAGAAGAGAAAGTTATATAATGCTACGCGAAAAAACGGCGAGTTTTCTGCAGAAAAACTTGTAATGGAAAAGTGAAAACTCCAATTGCTAAATTAAAATAAATCTTCTAAAACGTGGTGTAGCCAGAATCAATTTTTATGGGTTCTTGATACCGAAAAATCAAGTGAGGGCAAAACGCCTGTCTGTCCGTCCGTCTGTGGACAACGCTAACGACTAAACCGTTCAGCTTATTTTCCCCAAAATTGATATTCCCTGATCGATCTGACTGATGTCGTGGCCCCTTGAGTTTGAAACCGAAATTTTAATTTTGGGATTACTTTACATGAAGCTCCTGGCACATTTTCAAACTTTTCAAAAAATGGCACCATCAATTTTGATTAAATTTTGTTGTTGAATAGTCTAAAGGACGAATGGCGCAGGTCTCATGTTGGTTGAGAACTCTAATTTTTCGGAAATTGAAAAAATCAATTTTTTACGGCGTTTTCCTTCAAAAGATACATTTTTCTTAATGAAATGCACTCATCAAAAACAGATCTTCAAATACGTTCATATTGAATTTGAGAAAATATATTTTTTTAGTAATTTGGCGACAATATTAGTCGACCACTTTCAATTTATTGCGCTTCCTGAAAGTAAAATGAATAGTGCTGCGAAGCAGGTGGATGCTACGTGAGTAAGAATGTGTATATTATTTCATATTCCTTTCTTCGTTTCTTCTTCGAGCTTTTGTTATAAGTTTTAAAATTAATCTTTTAAAAATTATTTAAAATCTATTTTAAATTGCGTCCTTTAATTGAGTTAAATGTGAAAAGAAATAGACGATTTTGCTGTGCTTAATAAGATATGGGAATAAAATCCATTTAAAAACGGAGTAATTTGGATGTATATAAAATATTATATTTAATAATTATATTTTTTAACATTATTTTCTTGCTAGCGGTATCAACAATACTAATTCGAAAAATGTGTATCTCATACGAATTAGCGGTCATTGTTGCTTGTAACCCATTGTAGTGACGCTGCATTGATGACAGAAGGCATTTATTTATTTATTTATTTGGTCAAAAAAAAGTACAAACTGTATATGACGTATGGGGAAAGAGATTATCTACGCACATTTTCTGTAGGCCCAAAATTTTAAAAAAGCAACATTTGAAAAACTAGAAACAAGAATTTACAAAATAATTATTATTTTAAAAAAATAAAAATTTGAAAAATGTTTGTTCCAGAGTTATAGAAAATCAATTTTAACGGTAAATGAACTACAAGCAAAAGGAGTGCACAACAAAATTTGGGCATAGTGAAGCTACATTTACGTTCAGAAGCAAACAAGGGGCCATCTTAGCATTTGCTCAATGGATCAGGGAAACTGGACAAAAACCTGATCGAGATGGGGGTCATTAACCCGGAAGCTGAAGTACATTACTTGTTACAGGCGTATTATTTTTTTAATGTATACAATACAAATGTAAACTAATTATTTATCATTGTTTTGTTACAATAAACATTATTTTTCTTTTTGACGATCACTGTAATCTCTAATTGTATAGAAACAGTTTTGCAGCAGAAAAGATGTTACTTTTAACTTAAATATGTGTAGCGACTTTAATTGTTTAATGTCAACTGGTAATGCGTTGTAAAGTAACGTACATGTATTGTATGTTGATTTCTTGAACTGAGCTGTTGATACTGACACTTGATGCATGTGATTTCTACGGCGTGTTTTGTAATTATAAAAATCAATATTGCATGAAAATATGTTCCCTCCGTTAAGTAGGTCATTTTTGACAAATATTACAGATTCGTAAGTAAATAGACAAGGCAATGGTAAGACTCCAAGCTCAATGAAAAGAGGCTTGCAGGGATCACGTGGAAGGCATTTTTTCATTATTCGAATAATTTTCTTTTGCAATCTGAAGGTCTGAGTACTACAGGATGAGGTTTCCCAGAATATTATGCCATATCTCAGGCGGGAATGTATATTTGCAAAATTAACGCAACGAGCTGCATGAAGGCTGACAGAATTTGAATTCTGTCAGCCAATTCTGAATGCGTAACATAATGAACTTAATTCAGTGTTTATTCCTGTTATATGTACATTCCATTTGAGATTTGATTGAATTAAGAGACCTAAAAATGTGTTACCTCAACATCAGCTAATTGGATATTGTTCATTTTCAATGGAACATGCGATTGCCGATTTGAAATGCAAAAATGTTTTGAAACAGTTTTTCTTTCGTTAACAATTAATTTGTTATTATTAAACCAATTTTAAACTTCTGAAATCGTACTATTTACTGCTTCTTTTTTCCAAAGAACATTCCCGTCATCGGCAAACAAAACCGTTCTTCCATTTTTAATAGACTATGGCATATCGTTTACATATACCAGAAAGAGGATAGGACCTAACATCGAATTGTGCGGGACCCCATGCTCAATTGGCGAATTGGAAACATAAGTAACAAAGAATTGGAAATGGAAACATAAGTATGTAATGTTCTTTCGCGCCAGTAGAGTATTTCTACTCTTTGAGTCCGATGTTTAAGGTAAGAAGTTATCCAATCTAGGGCAATACCACGAATTCCATACGAAGGTATTTTTGAGAGCAAGATGTTATGGCCAATAACGTCAAAAGCTTTCGAAAGATCTAAGAATATTCCAATGGGTACTTCATTTTTTGGTCTATTGATGAAGCAACATCTTTGAGAAAAGAAAAAATGGCAGTTTCCGTAGATTTTGATTTGCTAAAACCGTGTGTGTCTGAAAACGTTTTGTTTTTCCTGAAAAAAGTTACTATTCGTAAGTAGAAAGTAGCTATATCGACTTCTCCATTTTCTTTCACATTAATATAAACTAATTGCTTTTAACGGCCAAAATACGCATAGTTAATTGTTGGTGTTTGTGTAATTTTGCGTGATTTGCATAAATTTGCGTATTTTCTACGCAATTTTGTTTCAAAATATATGCGTGAAAGTACGTGCTTTTTTAGCAGGATTAGTTTTAAAATTGCACATATGGCTCGCAATATTCCACGAAAACTAAACTAATAGTTGCAAAAAATGTACAGGGTCTTAATTAAAGGAGTAACAAATTTCATTTGAAAAAACAATCTCCATCTTTAATTTTGTAGTTGTAGGACGACGCCGAAAAAAATGCACTTATGCAATTATCAAAAATTCCGAGTTCCTAGTGAAACGCGGATCTATGCCACTCTTGTAAGTGCATTTTGCTGTATTGTTATAAAACAAATTAAAGAAAAAAATTGGATCCAATTTTAAGAAAATTCAGAAAATGTTCAAGAGCCCTTATGTAAAATACCCCCCCTCCAAATAAATGAAGTTTTCCAGAATCACAACACTTTGAGTGGACTCAGATCGACCGGCTAATATCCAATTTGGAAGACATCCTAAGTGTGGTCTAGGCGGTAGTGATATTCACAGACGGACGGACAGGTGGACCGACGGACAGGTGGACGGACGGACAGGTGGACGGACGGACGGACGGACGGGCAGATGGACGCTCAGAGAAAAATAACACGTTTTCGTATCAAGGACTCACGATTTCTGAAATCTGACTACTATAAGTTAGAACAAAATTGATCTACTTTTACGTTAACAGGCTGCACAATACGAGTTTTTGTCGCAAAATTGACGTTTTTTGGCTTTCTCTGTACTCCATACATTACATCATATATACGTACTGTGATGGGGCGGCGTTTCAGCCTCGCTCAGAACACACCAGTGAGCGCCAATGTGATGGGCGTCGTTTCAGCCTCAGCGAGAACAGACCACTCTACCATCCTGTGAGTTCGATTCCCCCTTAAATTAACCCTCTGCTACAGCCTCATACCTTACCTTTTTCGAGGGCTGCCCGGCCGCTCTCCATGACATGTACGTGCTGACTCACCTGTTACCATTTACTCACACCCTACTTGAAAACAACACATGCTATGGATAATGATTTTAAGGAAATTTTTGGGTTCTGAAATTATACTCGTTATTTGAATTTTGACTGAGGTCAATTTACTCAAGCACTGGTTGAATTTAGATACGCTGTTTGCCAAAATCTCTTTTTTTTTCCACCATGACAAAATTACAATTCTGTAACTACAGCTTTTCCTTCTACCTTCTTACTTGAGGTCAAGAAATAAAGTTCTTTGGATCACTCCTTAGTGCTCTCACCAACGTCAGCCGCTGGCGTCGAGAGTGCAACCCATGTTTGCAGCCCGGTGACAGACGGCCCTGCCGGTCGAGGTACAGGATACCGGGGAGTCGAGCCCAGGACCCCACAGCTCGGCACTGTTCCTTCGCCCCGATGTTGCAATGCTCACGCCAAATCACAGCTGCCCGAGTTTTTACGGCACACCTCAAATGTCTCTGTTGCGCCAGTCATTTACTGCGGTACGTGAATACTGGCTGGCCCACGAATCATTAGCTCGCATCCAGGGCCGAAATTTGTCATGAATGTGGATAAAAGGTAAAGTTTTCACACTCCCCACACACTCGCCCATGGTTGTTTGGATCAAGATCCCGATTATTCTGAGATTGACGATTTTAATTACAACATCTGTCGCCTATCACGTTGCTGGGCACTTAACTTTCGCCCTCTCGCGACCAAGTTCACTTCTCGAGTCTTCCCCCTGCCATCAGAGTTCTCGCCTCCTGGACAACTCAGATGCTCCGCCTACTCTCTTTTCAGCCCAATCATAATCTTTGTTTTAAATTAAACTTTCAACTCAGTCTCTGACTGGAGCTCTACTTCGGGTTGCAACCCCCGGAGCAAGTAGGCGCCTGTTCCCGACGACAATTTGCGCGTGACCAATCTTGGGCCGAGCCATTGTGTGACTTCCGCGTGCTGGAAGTCTGTTCCGGCAACTTAGCGCTTCCCAAAGGGTCGTGATGTGATCCGCTTGTCTCTCTGGCCTAAGTTAATTATGATCCCCGAGGGTGTGCTTCTTACCGCCTCGACTCGGCTCGCCTCGGGTCGCCTGGCCGGCGCCTGCGTGCCCCTCGCTATAAAACTGTCACTCAGGCTACCTCCCTAGCTGAACCACCCCTCTGCCTCCGCTGACAAAGAAGGCCCCTTTTGCCACACCTACCCCCGCGACCTACTTTTTTAAAAAAAATTGAAATTTCAGGAAATTATATATTTTGCAAAATCTTAAAAATTAAACATGTTTTTAAGTTTCGAATGGAATTTGAACGGAATTTCTATAATTAGTGTATTCAAGTATATGATATTTTTAAGTTAATGATGCGCGTCATTTTTAGCAAATTTCATTATACAATATTTCCGAAAATAATAAAGTTAGAAAAAAATAAAAATACACGTGTTCACTTATTTGATCCATATAACAAATAGAAAAAAATAGAAAATAATTAAAAATATGATGGTCAAATTTTAGTCTTTTTTGTGCGATTTGACGTGGAATGGCTCATAAATGAGTTTTACTCAATTCTTTCAAGAAATTTTAAAAAATTGGAACCGTTTTTGGCAAAATTTTGAAAATGTCCGGGTAGCTTCATGTTATGTATCCCAAAATTTTGAAGAAAATTTTTCAAAATCGCGGTGCCTCGAGTGGAACCTGATCACCCGGGGAATATCGATTTGGAAAATATCGTACTTATTATTTAGGCCCTAGTATTGTTCACGGACTGACGGACGAACGTTTGAAAAAAACAAACAAAAAAACCAACCTTTTTCCGTATCAGGGGACCACAAAACGTGTATTTGCGTTCAAATCTCATTGCATTACATAACTTTCCGTATCCTACGTATTTTACTCCATATAAACTTATACGGGAAATAAAAAAGGTATTTCGGGCTGCGATAGTTGGTAGCTGGCAAGAGGATGGGGGTAAAACGAAATTTAGCCCAGACCAAAGACATTAGAAAATCAGGGCTTCTGTTGAATCAGTTTTTGTGTCAAATAATCTCCATTTTTGCCGCAGCATTACACATTCTATACGTATATATTACTCCATATATACGTACGTATACAAAAAAGAAAAGATATTTTTTAATAACATGTTTATCACACCGATAATGTTAAAGGTTAAATGGAAAATTATAACATTGCACAATGAGCCTCGCATGACATTGTTTTTATTGTTGTTGATGTTATTGTCGAATTTCGATACATTATTTTTTCCATTCTTATGCACAGATGGGGGCGTGGTCGGGGCCAGTGATAATTTTTGCTTCGACACGTCCGTGGTGGACTCAGGGCTGCCTTCCCGCGTTCTGCTGGCGCGAATTGTGCACGTGAAAAAGTGCTGCTTGCGGGGACATCAGACGGATCCGCGCGAGATGCAGTGCGAGGTGCGGTCTCAAACGAAGATGGACGCGCGGCGCACAGAGCTGCTGGCACCCGACGACCCCGCGGCCTACTGGCTGCCACGTGCGCTTGTTGCCGAAGGCCACCCGGTGCCAGTGTACTACAGCAACCAATGGGTATGGCCTTTTCTGCCAGTGCTCCCGGCAGAGCGCGCGCAAGTGTTGCGCTTCCCGGACCGTCCGCCAGTCGCGTGTGTGTCCCTGCGGACACCCTCCGGCCGCGAGCACATGGCGTGCACCAACTACTTCTGCTTTGACACTCTCGTCGGCGAGCTGGCGCGGCAAATTGTTGTCGTCAGCGGTTTCGAAGGTAACGAGGTCGTCACACTGCAGAAGTGCTGCTACCTGGATCAGATGCTGCACAAAGAACAGGACTTCTTAGGGCTCTCCTCCAAAATTCGCTGTCATCAGGACACCTCGGAAGAGTGGTCCCCCGAGAACTCCTCCCTGGCAGACGAACTCAACCCCGAGCGCCTGTACTTGTGGGAACCGCTCAGCGAGTGCGTGGGCCAGGCGTTCACGCTTCTACAAGAAACGTCAGAGCGCAAGATGGAGAAGCTGAAGGGCAAGGACTTCGCGGGCTACTTCAGTAGGCGCTTCTACTGCAGAGACCTCTTTCGTGATAGTGATGGCGGCCCCGTGCGAGACGTGCTTGCCTCTTGCGAGCTGCCGCCCAACGCGGAGCTCTTCACACGGGTAAGTTAGAAAAGACACTAAGCGACATCACCTCGATTTTTCAAATAATTGTATTGGACCTTTTTTAAAGAGCTTTTTTTATAACAGACTATTTAAAGAGAAAATTGCTATCTCCAATTTAGTAATTTTGAAATATTTAGTTTTTTTTATATTTCCGAAAATATGGAGCAATAGCCGAAAATGAGACTAGTCTCTTATTACATATAAGGAGGAAATTAACAAGAAATTGGGGCGGTTTTTGAGAAAAATGCCTATATTTGGGGCAAAATTAAACGGAAGCTACTGATATTCAGGTAAACAAAGAGTGCCCCCCGATAAGATGGTAAAAAGTTCCCCTCAACATATTACAATTACATATGAATGGTTACACTACAATTCTCACATAAAAATAATAGTTTTGAAAGGTTTCTTAGCCCCCGTCCCACCACCCACACCCCTATACAGCCAAAAAGTGCTTTTTCATTTCAATTTTTTTCGACCACTTAACACTATTTTATCTGTCTGAAAACACAATAAATAAGAACACAATTTGTACTATCAGAAAAACATTTTTCAATATTTTCTCAGGCCCAAATTCAAACACAAAAAAAAATTTTTGAAAAAAAATATCAAGATATATTTTTTACTATGTTTTAGAAGCCTGGAACAGGCTCGAAAAAATGTCAAAGGTTCCTCTTAAAACACAAATTGTTGTGCATTTCTTTCAGAATTTTTCGATTGCTGGACTGCGGTTAAAAAGATAAAAACCATTTTCCTGCCTTTAAAACACCTGGACTTTCAATATACTTTGAAAATGACTGCAATGGTTCTGTGCATTTATTTTAGTGTTTATTATACATTTGTATACATTGTTGTAGCACCCAATACATTTTTATTTTGGAATGTAGTTACAAATTATCATTTTTTAAAGCTTTCTAATCGTTTGGATAAGTAATCGTACGCTACGGAAAGATGAAAGTTTTGGCAATTTATAAGAAACAATCGACACAAGACCTTGTAAGTGAGATACTGGTGGATAAAGAATTACACCCCATCCTACATCAAACAGATTTTAGAAGAAAAAATAGAAGTTTGCAGATTATGACATACAAAAAAAGATTATTGCAACACACATAATAGCAAATAACTCGGAAGCGATGTTTCCTAGGTCTTTTAAACGAGGTTTGCTTATCTCATGGGGACACGACTGTTTTTTGAGAACAAGGAAATTCTAACAGAAGACGTATTTTGGTGAATGGGTAGATGACAAATGGGGAAATCATAAGGGGACGGGTGCAGGTGAAGGATAGATGTGCGACAGTGGCGAAATGAAGGGGAACAGATTAAGTCCCGATTATGTTGTTGGGCTGTATTTTACAAAATACCACTTTTATGATCATCCTATTTTACAATTTTGCATATTATTTCTTTTGGGTGCCCCCTTTCCATAGCACGGGTGGACAGAAATGAGAAGCCGATATCAATGTAAAATTAAATTGAAGGAAAATACTGAAGTTATCTTTCACGATAAAATTAAGTGGACTATTTTATTTTCTGCGAATTTTTATCTGAACGCTCAGCAATACTGAAATGGATTCTCTCCTACAGTACCGGGTCTACAATGCCGTAAACAACTTTTCGGGGGATGGAAGTTTGCAGTTGGGTGCTAAATTAAATCAATTTTCAATTTTCGTACAATTATTATTCACAAAGTGCAGAGTTTTCGCAGTGTACAGATTGTACGAGTGTCTATATATTTATACATATTCAAGAACAAATACGTAGGTAAAGGAAAAGACAACTTTTTCTCCAGCCTGAAACATCTACAGACGTGAGACCACAGGCTTCCGCAGCCAATGTGTTACTATTTATCTGTTTGGGAGATGCCGCGTTCTAGGCTCAGTTGTCAACGTTTCAGCTGCTATTCTGTGGCCTTCCTCCTAGGACGCGGCAACTGCCCAACAGCCAAGACTACAAATATCTTAGTTTTCAAACTATGACCAAGCTATTAAAAAAATATGAGAAAATTCACAAGCATTCTGAGATGAAGTTTTAAGGTTATTTTCACGCCAGTGTCTCTGTTCTAAGACAAGTAAAACAGTTCTTGTAAATCTGGGTCTAACTCTTCTCCCCATAGCTCGTCATACGCAGTTTTTAACTGTTTTTGACGTAAATAAATAAATAAAATAAAAACCTATTCCCCTTCATTTTCCCACATATCCCCCAATTATCCGTCAAATATGACCGAATTATT
Source organism: Acheta domesticus (assembly GCA_031308135.1). Classification (NCBI taxonomy): domain Eukaryota; kingdom Metazoa; phylum Arthropoda; class Insecta; order Orthoptera; family Gryllidae; genus Acheta; species Acheta domesticus. Next base: position 29,400,320 of record JAHLJT010009419.1, on the reverse strand, counting down.
ATTTAATAAACTGTCAAACACTATTGTCTTTCCTTAGCGTAAGATATTTTAATAGAAAGGATTAGAAAGCTTTAAAAATGATAATTTGTAACTACATTCCAAAATAAAAATTTATTGGGTGCTACAACAATGTATACAAATGTATAATTAACACTAAAATAAATGCACAGAACCGTTGCTGTCATTTTCAAAGTATATTGAAAGTCCAGGTGTTTTAAAGGCAGGAAAATGGTTTTTTATTTTTTTAACTGCAGTCCAGCAATCGAAAAAATCTGAAAAAAATGCACAACAATTTGTGTTTTAAGAGGAACCTTTGACATTTTTTTGAGCCTGTTCCAGGCTTCTAAGACACAGTAAATATATTTCTTGATATTTTTTTTCAAAAATATTTTTTTGTGTTTGAATTTGGGCCTGAGAAAATATTGAAAAATGTTTTTCTGATAGTACAAATTGTGTTCTTATTTATTGTGTTTTCAGACAGATAAAATAGTGTTAAGTGGTCGAAAAATATTTGAAATAAAAAAGCACTTTTTGGCTGTATAGGGGTGTGGGTGGTGGGACGGGGGCTAAGAAACCTTTCAAAAATATTATTTTTATGTGAGAATTATAGTGTAACCATTCGTATGAACGTATACGTATAGTGTAAATATTCGTATGAGGGGAACTTTTTACCATCTTATCCGGGGGGACCCTTTGTATCTTGAATATCATAGTTGTAAGAGGACGCAAAAAAATTACACTTTTTCAATTTTCCAAAAAAATCTGTAATTTCGACGAACATGAGACCACTACCATTCTCTTAACCATACTTTATGCTATCGGACGACAAAGTTGGATCAAAAAATATGATGCCGTTCTTAAGAAAATTTGAAAATATTTTTGAGGCTTCTTGTAAAGTTCTTTCAAAAATTAAAATAACCGTGTGAAATTTCCAAAGCCACGAGATCACTCAGTTCGATTAGGGGAATACCAATTTTGAAGAAAGTTGGCTGAACAGAATAGCACTGTTGACCACATACGTACGTACAGAGGGAAAAAACAGACGTTTTGCCGTCAAATTGCTCTTTCGGTATCAAGAACCAACAAAAACCTCTCGTAAAACCACTTATTACAGGATTTTGTTTCTAAATTTAACAGTTTATAAGGTAACGGGGGGTAACATTGGCTCATCTTTGTTTCTTTTAAAGTTCTAGTTTATTACATCAACCTTCAAAATAATTATTTTGACACTTTGATCCTTTACAAAAGTACAATGTTTCTTCAAAATATTGAAGTCACAGCTTCCATAATTTGAAATATTTTATTACTTTTTTAAAAGCAAGCAAAGTGGCAACATTACCCCGCAGGTGTTAAACATTGCCACCTCCATTGATTTCCAAGTCTGTGGCAATGTTTTAATGTATGAGAGTTGGATAGTAAACAGAAACACATGCATATGCATCAGAATAGTATTAGTCATTGATTTTTGACAGTTTAAATAATATAAACTGGGATAAATGCTGCTTTGAGAACTTAGTCTATAATAAGTTTTATTAATACTGTTTAATATTGTGATAAAATGCGATATGGAAAAAGTGCTTTCTCCGTTTCATATTTAGTTTGGGAAGCTCAGCAACAATATCGTATTTTGGCATAGAACACGTCATTTAAAGTGGACATGCTAATTCCATACAGTTCAGTAGCATTTCCTACTTAATTTTTCACTATTTACTTTGTACTTTGCTTAGAACATTTTAACTTCATCATAGGTTTGCAAACCTTAGATATTGAATTTTTTATTTGTTTACGTGGCATTGTTACAGTGCAATTATGGCGACAAAAAAAGTAAATTTGTATCAAATGTAATTAATCAATGTTTATAATTTATAAGTCATTTGCTTCAGAAATGATACATAAACTCATACAAAGTCAATTGATTCAATGTAAGAATTTCTTCTCAAAGGATATAATTTATATATGTAGGAGCAAGATGGCAATGTATGGCAATGTTACCCTGAAAGTAGTATACGCCATTAATACATTTTGTCTTGTTTACAAAGAATAGTTATTAAGTCACGACATAGCATGCCTAGAACATGACATATTTACTTATTTATGACGTTTATTTCAACTCAATGAATCCAAAATTAACGAAGTTTTGATTACGAGATTTGGCTACGTCACACTACACCATATATATTTACAGACATTTTAGGTTGCAACTGTAATCCAACGCAACAAACGACTGTATATAATGTTTCTAAGGGAGGCAGCTAATTACGGAAACTCACCCAGCGAATAAATTTACGATACAGACTGTGCTATTTACATTTTTTTGAAGTTGTGGCAATGTTACCCGTCTTTACCTTATCGATGTTTTTGTTACCAAAGCCCGGCTGTAAGCGTATTTCTGATGAAAATTCTCCGGTGTCAGGCGCACGATTATACAAATTTCCCTTCTTACGAAGAACACCGTAAAAGGAGAAAATAAAATAGTGGTGCTACAGAATGGCACAGATATATTTCATGTAGTAAAGTTTCCTAATTCCCTTGGCGTGGACTGGCTTTAGGGTCTTGCCCCATTCTCTTCCCAGCTGACATCTATCGCTGCCTAAATTACATTTTTTGACATTTATTTTTAATTTTTGGGTTTCCTAATAGTGGAACAAAAATATTATTTTAAGAATATTAAAAATAAACAGTAAAATCTCGTCCTAAATTTCAATTTTATTTGGAAAGTTCACGTTTTTAAGAAAATGGTGTTTAAGCGTTACTATTAACTTGAAATTTGAAGCACTTATTCACATTAAAGTTTTGAGTTTTTGAAAAAATTGATTACAAGTCATTTGAGCACATTAATTCACAACTACAATACTGTTTACAAATTGCTGGAAATGTGCATATTCAAGGTGTGAGGGATCTTTTAAAATAATTACATTTGTGTAATTTTTTAAACAACGGAAAAAGCAACAAAATTAACAATATATCATCTTAAACAGTGCAAGAAGCACTATCTGTACGAAACGTTTGCAGAAAGAAATCGTCCTATACAAGAGCACAGACTTCCGTATTAGTTTTTTATTTCCTTTGGTCTCGGCTAGCTATTCGGATTTGGCCATACTCTGGCCAGATGCCATCTATCGCCGTCCAAACAACATTTTTTTGACATTTTCATAATTTTTCGGTTTTCTAATAGTAGAAAGAAAATAATATTTTAAAAATATAATAAACATATAAAAATATAATTAACATATAAAAAATATAATAAATATATAAAAATATAATTAACATATAAAAATATAATAAATATATAAAAAATATAAATTTTTACAAAATAAAACTATTATTTTATAAATATAATAAAAGTCAAACCTCGTTCTAAATGGCAATTTTCTTTGTTAAAGAGTACCCCTGGATAAGATGGTAAAAAGTTCTCCTCAACCAAATGACATATGAGTAGTTACACTATAATTCCAACATAAAAATAATATATTTGAATAGTTTCTTAGCCTCCGTCTCACCACTCTCACACTTCTACAGCCAAAAACGTGTTTTTTAATTTTAATTTTTTCTTCAACATAACACTATTTTATCCAACTGAAAAATATGATAAATACGAAAAATATTTATACTATCAGGAAAATAGTTTTTGATATTTTCTCAGGCCCAAATTCAAACAAATATTTTGTAAATATTACAAAAACTATTTTTACTGTATCTTAGAAGCGTGGAACAACCTCGAAAAATCTCAAAAGTGTCTCTTAAAAAACACAAATTTTGTGAATTTTTTTCATATTTTTTCGATTACTGGGCTGCAGTTAAAATATAAAAACTATTTTCCCGCCTTTAAATCACCTGGACTTAAAACATAATTTGAAGATGTTTGCAACAGTTCTGTGCATTTGTTTTAGTGTTTATTATACATTTGTATACATTGTTGTTGCATCCAGTAATATTTTGAATTTGGAATGTAGTTACAAATTATAATTTTTTTAAAACCTTTCTAATTCTTTATATAAGTAATCCTAAGATACGGAAGGCGATAGTTTTGGCAAATTATAAACCATCGACACAAAACCGTATGTGTGATATTGGTGGATAGAGAATTACATTTCATCCTACATAAGACAGATTTTAGAAGAAAATATAGAAGTTTGTAATCCAAACTGATCGCACGATAGCGGCAAACAAACCGGATGTAGTTATCCGGGATTTGGAAAAAAAATCGAGTCTACTTGTCGATGTTGCTGTACCTTGCGAGCGTCGTTACCAAGGAGACAGAGAAACGTCTTAAATGCAAGAGTTTGGAAATCGAGATCAGCCGGATGTGGGGCGTAAAAGCACAAGTTGTCTCGATAGTCATTGGAGCTCTGGGATTTGTTCCGTAAAATTTGTGTACAACTTGGCAAAACTTTGAGGTAATTCAAAAGATTGGGAAGTGCAAGAAATCGCATTATTTGGAACATCCCACATTTTGCGCAAAGTATTGTAGAAGCACCGACAGTCTCTAGATCTACTCCTCAGGTAGATGGTTGCAACCTGAAGTATATTTTATTTTAAGACGACTCATAACATCTTTAGTCGTGATGTAGTGGAATAATAATAATAATAATAATGACAATAATAATTATAATAATAATAATGACAATACTAGTACAACTACTACTAATAATTACAATTAAACAAATTACTTAATAGGAAATACTACTAATTTAACAATAGAAACTTAACACAAATACAATGACCTAAAATATACATAAATAGCTGAGAAACTAATTAATTTTTAAATTTTCTCGCACTTTGAGGAAAGGGTTCAAAGATTGTCGCAAGGCAAACTGTTCCAGTCTTTAATAGTTCTGTTTGCGAATGAAAATTTTCCAACGTTCGTTTTCTGCATTCTTATTTCAATTTTGTGCTCGTGATCCGCACTATCGAAGCATGTAGGTTTTCCTAGACGACGATTAATTTCATTCCACGCAGAATAACCTTTGTATGCTTTGTACGTAGCAAAGAGTTGCATCTTAATCCGCCTTTTCTCGAGTGACTCCCATGCACCTCTATTATTTGTGCCCCTGAAAGTGAATTTTAATGCTCTAGGCTGGAGTTTTTCTATATTACTTTGCTGCAATATTGTGTACGGGTCCCAACGTACCGCGCCATATTCTAACATGGGTCGCACTAGTGACATAGAAGCATATTCTTTACTCCTCACTGTACTCCTCTTTAGAATCGGCATAACGAAATGCAATGATCTCCAGGCTTTCCACACAACGAAATTTACACAACGAAATTCTTCCACCATTATCAATTTTTTTCCGCTAGGTCCTGTAGAAGTGAGACAAGCTGACTTTCGCAAGAGAAACAGTCTCTGAAACCGTCTCTGATACGGTCATTCCTTGTCCTCCCATTCTTTCCGCCCGCGGGCGGACGGGCGGGCGCCGGCGGGCGGACGGGCGGGGTCGGGCGGACGGGCGGGCGCGGGCGGGCGGACGGGCGGGGTCGGGCGGACGGACGGGCGTGGGCGAGCGGACGGACAGGCGGGGGCGAGTGGACGGACTGGCGTGGGCGGGCGGATGGACGGACGGACGGATGGGCGGGAGGGGCGGACGGCTGGGCGCAAGGGTGGGCTGCGCGTGCGTGCGTGCGTGCGGGCGGGCGGGCAGAGAGGCGGAGAGGCGGACGGACAGACGGACGTGTTGGTTTTTCGGTATCAAGGACCCAGAAAAGAGGGATTCTGGCTACTTCACGTATTAGGGGATTTTTTTCTTAATTTAGCCACTGGATTTGTCCACTTTTTCGTTATCAGGGTCTGGCAATGAATTTTTTTCTGCAGAAAATCCGCCGTTCTTCGCGCAGCATTAGCTAACTTAAACTACGTATATTATGCACATAATTACTCCGTATATATGTACATAACGGAAAGTAAAAATGTGAACAAATTGCCTCACATAATATAAATATTACTGTGAGAGACAAGTAACAAAATTACAACTTTTGTAATTTTTAGAAAAACAAAGAATAGATCAATTTGGCGCAAATATCATCTCTTACCGTACATTTAGCACTATCCCTGCTAAAATTTTAAAGAAACAGTTTAGAGCCGTTTTTGAGAAAATATTGTGTGTGTAATTTTTTCAAATTGCACTTATTGCATGCAATATTTCACCAAAAGTACTAAAATTATTAAAAAGTGTTTTACGACTTTAATGAAAGAACTCACTGTGAAGAAAAAATTATAAGCGAAGAAAAAAAAACTCTATTTTCAATTTTGTAGTTAAAGAAAGACGCCGAAAGAAATTCAGACTTTGAAATTTTCGAAAATTCGGAGTTAACCGTGAAAATCGGACCTACGCAACGTTTACAAGTGTATTTTTCTCTATTTGTACAAGAAATTTAGAGAAAATATTTGTTGGCGTTTTTGAGAAAATGTTGAAAATGTTCAGGGGCTTCACGTAATGTACCCCCAAAAATTAAAGAATGTTATTCAAAATCGCACAGTTTGACTCAGACCAGATGGACAGGGGTTTCTTTAATTTGGAAAAAAATTCTACGCTTGTTTTAGGCGCTAGTGTTGTTTTACCAGACACAGATGGACGGACGTTTTGCTGTTAATTTGTTATTCAGTATCACGGACCCACAAATCAGGGATTCTGCCTACACCGCGTGTTGGAGGTTTTTTTCTTAACTTAGCAATTGTATTTATCCACTTTTTCGTGATCAGGGTCCGTCAGTTAATTTTTCTGCCGAAAATTCGCCGTTTTTTTTGCGCAGCATTAGATAAGTTTCCCTATACTGTGTATATTACTCCGTATATACGTATTTATACCGGACAGTAAAATATGTAGACTGTGTGCGGGTGCAGGAGCGGAAACTGCATGTACGGTCTTTGGCATCATTTGTCACAAATGTATGTCCACAGCAGCAAAAGCGTGAATATTCCGATGCTCTGAGACGAACTGTAGGTATACGTAGAATGGGTGGGGTGTGCAGGTACGGCCACTGCATGTACGGTCATTGCAGTTCTTTGACATAAATGTATGTCTGTAGCAGCGTAGGAGTCAATATTCCGATGCGCAGAGACAAATTGCAGGTGTACGGAGACATATTGCAAGTAACTGTAAAATGGGTGGTGTGTGCAGAAGCGGCCACTACATGTAAGGGCATTGTTATCCTTTAACACAAATGAATATCCGTAGTCGCAAAATAGTTAATATTCCAGTGCGCTGACACAAATTGCAGGTATATGTAGAAAGGGTGGTATGTGGATGAGCGGTCACTGCACGTATGGGAAACTGCCATCTTTTGACACAAATGTATGTCTGTAGGAGCAAAAGAATTAATATTCTGATGCGCTGAGACAAATTGCAGGTGTACGGAGACATATTGCAGGTATATTAAAATTGATTGTGCTGGAGCGGCTACTACACGTAAGGGCATTGCAATCCTTTGAGACAAATGAATGTCATTAGCAGCAAAAGAGTTCATATTCCGGGTCGCTGAGGAAAAATGCAGGTAGTATACGTACGGTGGTGTGTGCAGGTGCTCAAATGCACATACTATCTTTACCATCTGTTGACACAAATGTATGTCAGTGGCAGCGAAAGCATTAATATCCCGATGCACCGAGAGAAGATATGTAGGGTAAGTGGAGTGTGTGCAGGTGCGGACGCTACACGTACAGTCATAGCATGGGGATACAATCGTATGTCAGTGGCAGCGAGAGGGTTAATATCCCGATGCTCTGAGAAAAGTGTGTAGAATGGGTGGTGTGTATAGGTGGGTTTGTTGCAAATGAGGACTTAGGCCGTCTTCACCCTGGGAAAGGAATGTGTATCCACGACAGCGAAAGAGTTAATATCCCGAAGATCTGAGAAAAGTGTATAGAATGGGTGGTGTGTATAAGTGTGTCTGTTGCAAATGATAACTTAGGCCGTCTCCACCCTGGGAAAGGAATGTACCGGGTGTTTTTTCCTTCGAAACACATTCTGATTTGCCCTTTGAAGTAAGTCTCGAGGAATTGCTGCGATTTTCTCTTCAATAGAGCGCCGGAGCTCTTCCTCCGAATGCGCGTTTTCTGCATACACCTGATCTTTCAAGTACCTCCACAGGAAAAAATCACAAGAAGATAGATCAGGTGATCTAGGAGGCCATAACCCACGACTAATTATACGATCGTCACAATAAACATTATTTAAAAATTTCATGGATCGAACAGCAGTGTGAGCAGTTGCCGAATCCTGTCGAAAGTAACCATTGTGCCTTTCTTCTGGTGTCGAAGAATAATGTTATTGTTCGAATTCGAAATTGTTTGAAGAATAATGCTAATATTTGATGTATGTAAACGTTAGCAGTAACGGCGGTGTTGAAAAAAATCCGATCCGATAATTCGTGTCCGATAATTCTTGTGGAACTCAACGCACATCACACTCCGATCTTTATGTCGTGAAGTGGTTGTTCGTGATAAAAAAACACTCTGTATATCCATGACAGCGAAAGAGTTAATATCCCGAAGCTCTGAGAAAAGAGTATCAACATCACAGTGAAACATCAATGTACGTCTGTGGCAACGAAAGGGTTAATTAATATATCGCTCCCCTGAGATAAAGTGTACAGAATGGGCGGTGTGCGCAGGTGCGACCGCTGCACGTACAGTAATTGCCCTCTTGTAACATCAATGTACGTCTGTGGCAACGAAAGGGTTAATTAATATATCGCTTCCCTGAGATGAAGTGTACAGAATGGGCGGTGTGCGCAGGTGCGGCCGCTGCACGTGGTGGCGGCGTCGCTGCTGGCGGTGGCGGTCGTGGCCGTCGTGGCCCAACGCGCGCTTCGCAGCACCACGCACGGGCGCGCGCTCGCCTGCCACGCCGCCAGCCTCATGGCCGCCAACGCCCTGCAGGCCGCCTGGTTCTTCACCCACAACTGGAAGAAGAACTGCGACGTCTTTGGTGAGACTCCGATTTGCCTTCCGGGTCAGTAAAAAGGGTGGAGAAAGAGGGGATAGTAAGGTGGGGTGAGAAAGACCAGGGTGTGAAAGACAAGGGAGAAGGAGGGGAGAGAAGATGTAGAAAGAGAGGCGATGAAGGTGGGGTTGGAAGAATGAGGGTGTGTGGAGAAAGAGGGGAGGGAAGAAAGTGGAGGGGAGAAAAAGGGAGGAGAGGAAGTAGTGGGGAACGATGGAGTCGGGAGAAGGAGGAAGTCCCGAGAAGGTGGAATTTGGGAGAAGTTAGAAATCGGGAGGAGGAAGAAATCGGGAGAAAGACTGGAAAAGAAGAGGAAAACGACCAATTTTTGACAAAAAACTCTTATTACCAGGCCTAGTAACGAGAAAGTGGATAATTCTTTTCCCAAATTTAACGTTTCTACTATTATATCAGTGGGAATTAACTATAAATGAAATAAATAATTATTATTTTTTCCACACACTTGGCGGCCTACTGTAAAGGTTCTATTTAGCTCACGTAGTTAATTATAATAAAAAATATTTACTGCCAAATAAACTGTTTTTTATCTGAGATATAATTATTTTTTCCTATATTTTAGAAATAATTCGCCATTTTCAGAAATTTTACTTTCCAGTATACATACGTATATAGGATGTAATATTCGTAGTATAGGGAAAGTTATGTAATGCTGCCCGAAAAAAACGGCGAATTTTTGGCAAAAACATTCATTGTCGGGCCCTAATAACGAAGAAGTGGATAAATTTGATTGCCAAATTATGAAAAACAAATTCTTTTAAACGTGCTATAGCCAGAATTTTTTTTGTTGGTCCTTGATATTGAAAAACCCATTGAAAACAAAACGTCCGTCCGCTTGTCTGTCTGTCTGTCCATCCGTCCGCCAGTAAACACCACTAGCGCCTAAACCATACGGAGAATGTTTCTCAAATTGAAGACACGCTCCCCCCCCCCGAGTGGAAGCTTTGAGATTTTGAAGAAGATTCTTTAAAATTTGGGGTTACTTTATATGAAACTTCAGAGACATTGACAACATTTTCTCAAAAAGACTCCAATTTTTTTCTTTCAATTTCTTGTAAGAATAGAGTAAAAAGGTCGTTGAACAATAGATGACATATTTACATTAAAACAAATAATTGAGAAACGAGTTGAGTTTAATAGAGAAACGGCATTTAGCCTTCGTGGATATTGTAAGAGCTTTTGATAATGTCAACAGGTGTAGATTATGGAGCATTATGAAAGAAGAAGGGTATCCAAGTCATCTAGTACAAGTGGTGAAAAGTATGTTTGATAATACAAATATCGCAGTAAAATAAATGTTTATGTTTCTGGAAAGAGAAAGATAAATAAAGGAGTAAGGCAGGGTGACAGTCTTTCGCCAACACTCTTTAACATATATCTGGGATATATAATTAAAAGGTGGAAGAACAAGGTGCCCTCAAGAATTCACCTGGGCAAAAAACATTTTTAAATACTCTTTTATATGCCTGACGACCAGGTAATCCTAGAAGAAAACGAATATAATTTGCTAATTTCTATTTGCCAACTGGAGCAAATTTTAAAGAGTACAATCCGATAGTATCAGTTAATAAAACCAAAGTAATTGCTTTTAAAGGAAAAGGATCGATAAGGACAAAGATTGTGCTTCAAAATATGGTTTTAGAACAAGTGACACTTTTAACTATCTAGGGTGCGAAATTACGTATGAAAGAAATAGGGATATCACCAGCAAGATCCACAAGTTTCAAGCAGTATGTGGAACCTTAAATAGAACATTTAAAAAGAAAGCACGTAAAGAAACCCTGTTAAAATGTTATGATATAATGGTCCTCCCAGTTTAACTGTATGGATGTGAAACTTGGGTTCAAACACAATAAGATTGTAGAGGATTCAAAAACAAGAAAATTGAATCAGCTGAAATGAGATTTCTGAGAGAAGTAAAGGGCTGTACGGTTGCCGACACATCAAATACGTAACGGCCAAATTCAGAAGTCCTAGTCTTTCCGCGCATTCTGGCACACTATACGGACGATAACGCCATCTGGTTCTTTCATAGTTAACTATTACAAAAGAATATCCTGAACCAACTGCCAACGACTGAGAAGCTGATAGGCTAGTGTAACGTCAGCACATGCCAGCCAGATTTTCAAACGGCCCGGCACGGAGGCTGCTGGACACATGGGACAGACAAAGGCACTGGAAAGTGGAAAATTCCTTGCTACCCCCCGTGATGCAAGAGGAGCGGGCAGGGGCACCGGACCCAGTGCGCGACATGTGGTCCGGCCGGCCTTTAGAGGGCGGAAGCCGACCGCGAAAGTAAGTTAACGGAGGCGGCAGTTCGTTGTCAGAGCACCTCGGGGGTAGACGTGCATGCTCGCCGAGACGGGAGTGCGGTCCTTGAGGCACGGCGTGTGCGAAACACGGTGTCGGCCACCGGCGCGGTAAAGCGGAAGGTGGGGGATGCACTAGCCCTAGGGACGGGAGCAGGCGCGTGGGAGGTACTGCGAACATAACCCCAGAGCTGTAAATTTGTACATTATTTAAATAAACCAATTTGTACATAGAGCTCGTGTCTGTGTCGTTATTTAGCTACCACGACGCCACAGTCGGGGTTATTTAAATGGTGGCAGCGGTCAACGAACCCAGGCCAGGGGTAGCTGTTTAAAAATTAGTTAAAATTTTTAAGAGTGCAGCGGCAAAAGTACCCAGGCTGGGGGAGGAAGTATGCGGTTACAATAGACTTGTAAATCGGTACTTCGAGGAACTTGCGAGTGCGCACCGGTGTAGTAACGCACGGGGTTATTTAAATCGTAAAGGCACCGACGGGGCAGAGACTGGATCGTCGGACCGAAGAAAGAAATCATCCCAGACAGGAAGGAAGGAAGGAAGGACGACTTCAAAGCCAACCAACGCCGAAACGAGAACATCAAGGACACCTTACGTAAGTGTAGCCTTCGGCATTCGTCGCGATCAGAGCAGGCATAATGGCATTTTTTGGGAAGTACCGGAAAGACTGCCTTGTGCAGGTCGCGAAAGAATTAGGAGAGTCTGTAAGTACTGAGAATACAGTGGTCAGTCTCAAACAGATAATTCTAGATAGCCCTCATTACGATGAAGAATTTGTTAAAGGATTAGCGAATAATTGCCAAGATAGTATCGAGAGGGAAAAAGAAAGGGAAAGAGAACGGGAACAAAGGGAACGAGAAGAATGGGAACGGGAAAGAGAAAGGGAACGAGAAGAACGGGAACGAGCATTTGAGCTGGAGAAGTTAAGGCTAACGAGGCAGACGACGACTAGTTCGGAAGCAGGTACAGAGGCGAATTCTAAAGCGCACATTAAATTATATCACGTAATGGATAAATTTAGAGGCGAAAAAGATGACATCACGGCTTATTTAAGCGTATTTGAAGCACAAGCAAATCAATTGGGCGTACCGGAAGAAGATTGGGTAATCAATCTTATGGGGTTGTTGCCGAACCAAGTCAACTCATGGCTTATAATTGAAGGGCGGGGAAATGCGACCGAATATGCCGAGATGAAGGCAAAATTATTGGAGATGTATAAATTCAACGCGGAAAAGTTTAGGCAATTATTTACTAAACATATGAAGCAGGCCGGTACCACTTGGAACGTGTACGCGAGAGAGCTGCACAATTATTGTAAACAGTGGGTGGCGGGATTGCAAATATCTACCTTTGAAGCTCTTCTCGATCTAATAGTTACTGATCAAATGAAGCGGCGAGTTCCGTCAGAGATCAGGGAACATTTTATAGACGAGTGGGGCACATTTACAGTCGCGTTAGAGTTCGCGAAGAAATTAGACAATTATGAAAACAACAGGGCAGGATGGAAGAGCTTGTTTCCAAGGTCTAGCAAGAAGGTAGAACCCGTGGCAGAAATTGCAGCGAGTTCGGAGAAGCATAGTGCAAAGCCGTATGAAAAGAAAGGTGAAGTCAGGATCGATTTCGATCAGCAGAGCAAACGAAAATGTTTCGCTTGTGGCTCGACTCAACACCTGAAGCGAGACTGTCCAGGTAGACGAAGCGGGGAGAAGGTTGCGCTCGTCGCCGACCCAGAGGCGCGTGAATTATTTCGTAAGCACACCGTTTCTGGATTAATAAATGGGTTAGAAGCAGAGATATTACGCGACACTGGCGCTAGTTTCGATATTGTTAATGAACGTCTGGTAAAAGATGAGCACATGACGGGCGAGTCTGTTTGGATATTTCAGCCATTAGACTCTGAGCCACGGAACTTGCCAGTCGCGCAGGTAAAGGTGCAAGGGCCGTTTGGAAGCGTAGTTACTAAGGCAGCGGTAGTCAGAAAAGAATGTGATATCGGTTACTACCTATTGAGTAACAGAACTGCTCTCCTACTCGATGAAATACGCAAGGGTTACGTAGAGCCGCAATTGGTTGGAGCGGATGTAACACGCGCAGGCGCGGCCAGGGCCGAGGCTCGGGAGGAAGTAGCACCCGAATCGCCGTCAGGTGAGCTACCGGAGGAGACTCTCCCGGACGAGACGGACGAAACCGAAGGGTTAGAGTCAGAATACGGTGTAGAAGACGATCACACCGAACTAGAACCTCAGGTAATCGATTTAATCCGTGTAGACAGAGAGACGTTTGCTGCGGAGCAACAAAGGGACAGTAAACTGAAGGAAATCTATGAGGCGTACGCGAATAGAGTTCCAGAGAAGGGAAAAGACGCGTATTTCATTAAAAATAAATTGTTATTTCGATCGCGACATAGTAAACGCGGAGAAAAATTCGACATGATTGTTGTGCCGGAAATATATCGAGGTACCATTCTTAAGTTGTGTCATGAAACTGCCAATGCGCACTTAGGGACAACTAAAAGCAAAGACAGTATGGCTAAATATTTTTATTGGCCGAATTGTTTCCAGGAAATGGAAACATTTATTCGAACGTGCGACAGTTGCCAGAAAGTGGGAAGGTCGGGAGAGAAGGTGCGTGGCCACCTTACCTTAGTACCACCTGTCTCAGAAATCTTTGGGAAAATTAACGTAGACGCCTGTGGACCATTTCCGGAATCGGAAACGGGACATAAATTCATCCTGACAGCTATCTGTGTAGCTAGTCGATTTCCAGAGGCAATCCCTATAACAGATTTAAAATCTACTACGGTTATTGACGCGCCACTGAACTTATTTAGTAGAATTGGATTCCCTAAAGAAATGCAGACGGATCAAGGCACTTGCTTTACTAGCATATTGACTGCGGAATTCGCAGAGAAATTCGGGATTCGGCTAGTAAGAAGTTCGCCGTACCACGCACAATCCAATGCAATCGAGCGCGTACATCGAACTATGAACAGACTCATTAAGGTTATGAGTCTCGAAGCAGGTACGGAATGGGAAAAACAGCTTCCAGCAATCTTATTTGCTTTACGGACTACGGTGCACGAAAGCTTAGGATTCACTCCCGCTGAGCTTGTGTATGGCAGAAACCTACGTACCCCAATCACGTTAATGTATGAGCGCATTGCGGGGACTGAGGAGGAACCGGACTCCGTGGTCGAATACGTGTTTAAATTAGTAAACCGTCTAAAAAGATCGCGCGAGCTTGCTCATCAAAAATTAGTTAAGGAGCAAGAAAAGAAGAAGGTGTGGTACGACCGCAAGGCAGTGCACCGCACTTTCGCTGTAGGAGATCAAGTGCTAGTGCTAGCGCCGAATAAAACCCAGAAACTTTCTGTGCAGTGGGTCGGGCCCGGCGAAGTACTTGACAAGATATCAGAAACTAATTATGTAATTTTACTACCTGGGAAAAAAGAGGGTCGTGTATACCACGTAAACATGCTAAAGCGGTACCACCAAAGAACGGAGTACATTAGTTACGTGGCCACAGGGGCACCAGAATTCGAACCAGATGACGACGAATTAGATAAATATGCCGTGAATCTAGAAAACAGTGATTTTGAGATCGAAGCGATGTTTGAAGGAACACAGGTGGAACCTGAGTTTCAGAAAAGGCTGGAAGAGATTGTTTTTAAATATAGAGAGATTTTCTCGCACAAGCCTGGCCTGACTGACATGGTAACAATGGATATCGAACTCATAGACGAATCCAAACCTGTCAGAAGTGCGGCCTATCGTATGTCGCCTAGACAGTCCGAGATTCTAAAAGACGAAATCACTAAGATGTTGCGGGACAAAATTATAGAAGTAGGTGATTCGGACTACACATCGCCAATGATCTTGGTTGAAACGAATGGGAAAAAGCCACGCGCGTGTATTGATTACAGACGACTGAATCAATGTATCAAAACGGAATATTATCCCTTACCAAACATGGAGGAGCGCATAGAGACTGTGGCAGCGGCCAAAATAATTAGCACCCTGGATTTGGCAAAGTGCTATTGGCAAATTGCCCTCACGCCGAGAGCACAGCGATATGCCGCGTTTGTAACTAAATTCGGGACCTATCGACCATTGCGTCTTCCTTTTGGTCTCAAAAACGCACCGTATCAATGCAGTCGAATGATGGCATCCTTGTTGGATTCGTGCAGTAAATTTGCCGTACCATACATGGATGACATTGCCATCTTTAGTGATAACTGGAAAGATCACATCCGCCATTTGGAAGAAGTATTCCAAATTATAAAAAAAGCGAAATTACATGTTCAACCCAGTAAATGTAAATTTGCCAGAAATTATGTTCAGTATTTAGGGTACGTTGTGGGCGGCGGCGTTATGAGGCCAGTCCAAGCAAAGGTTCTAGCGATTCAGGAGTATCCGGTCCCTAAAACAAAGAAACAAGTCAGAGCTTTTCTAGGACTCGCAGGCTACTACAGACGATTTATTCCTGGATTTGCAGAAAAAGCAGTACCATTAACAGATTTACTGCGTGGGAGGGAACGCCAAGGAAAGGTAAATTGGTCGCAGGAATGTGGCGACGCATTCAAAGCCCTAAAGGACGCCCTATGTAGTGAGTCGGTACTACACGCTCCAGACTTCAGCAAACCCTTTATTATGCAATGTGATGCATCAGATCGGGGGATAGGAGTAATCCTGGCTCAAATTGATGAGGAAGGGAAGGAACATCCGATAGTATATCTCAGTAGGAAGCTATCTGACTCGGAGATTCTATTTAGTACCGTGGAAAAAGAAAGTACTTCTTTAATTTGGGGCTTGCAAAAATTAAAATACTATTTAGATGGGCAAGTGAAGATCAAGATTGAGACTGATCATAATCCCTTAGTATGGTTACGTAATTGTTCGGGAAAAAACCCTAGATTAATGAGGTGGTCACTAATGATTCAGTACCACAACATTGAAATTATCCATAAAAAAGGGAAAGAACATGTGAATGTCGACGCATTGAGTCGAATGTTTTAAAACGTCTGATCTGATCACAATGATGCGGAAGGACACACTGTATGGGTCCTTGCCACGGTTGCATTGTATAACATGCATGTACTTGTATATATGTATTATTTATTCTTATTGTGTGAAAGGTTATTTATGTTTATGTATATTTGTGTTTCTTTTCTCAAGATTAGGAAGTGTCAATGTCTTATTGTGATTTTTTGTTGTTTTGCTCAAGGTTATATTTATGTATGTCTAAAGGTCCTTTTCTCAAAGTTACAATCATGGGTGTTATTGTTAAATGAAGATTCAAAATAGTATAATTGAGTAAATGCATTAGTATTGTATATAAGGTAATATATGAGTTAGGTATCTCGCATTGTGTTGGTACTGAGAAAAACGGGGTTGTTCGCAGTCAAAAGATTCGATTAGAATGGTTAGCCAGAAAAAAATAGTAAATGTATAATGCATAGGTAATTACGTTAGAATGTAGGCCAAAGCGGCCAGGTACAGTCCAGAATCGAGGCTACTAGTGAATTTTTGTCCTGTGGTTGGCACCTGCGGAAAAAATTCAGTTCCGCGGATATAGGTGTCTGTAACGTCAGCACATGCCAGCCAGATTTTCAAACGGCCCGGCACGGAGGCTGCTGGACACATGGGACAGACAAAGGCACTGGAAAGTGGAAAATTCCTTGCTACCCCCCCGTGATGCAAGAGGAGCGGGCAGGGGCACCGGACCCAGTGCGCGACATGTGGTCCGGCCGGCCTTTAGAGGGCGGAAGCCGACCGCGAAAGTAAGTTAACGGAGGCGGCAGTTCGTTGTCAGAGCACCTCGGGGGTAGACGTGCATGCTCGCCGAGACGGGAGTGCGGTCCTTGAGGCACGGCGTGTGCGAAACACGGTGTCGGCCACCGGCGCGGTAAAGCGGAAGGTGGGGGATGCACTAGCCCTAGGGACGGGAGCAGGCGCGTGGGAGGTACTGCGAACATAACCCCAGAGCTGTAAATTTGTACATTATTTAAATAAACCAATTTGTACATAGAGCTCGTGTCTGTGTCGTTATTTAGCTACCACGACGCCACACTAGATTGCTCGCAATCATGATCTCTAGTATGAACAGTGGCATCCTCCAATACATCGTTGGATCCGCACTATACCAGTTTGTTTCTTTTACTTCGTCATTATTCAAATCTTCTTCTTCTTCCTTTCACGGTTTAGGCCAGAAGGCCTGTTGCAGCTTCACTCCATCGTTGCCTTGGTCGACCAGAATCTTTCTCTAGCTGATCGATAGTGGTACGCAACTTTCGTGATTCTATCATCTTCCATTCATTGTAGGTGTTGTGAATTTATTAATTTTACAGTTTCCTAATAAAAGAACGGAAATATTATTATTAAATATTAAAGAACCGTAAAAGCTCGTCCTAAATAGCAATTACTTTTGAAACATTTGGAGTCGTTTTTAAGAAAATGGCTTTTAAGCACTACCGCAAATTCAAAACTCGCACTTTTTCATAGAAAATATTTCAAATTTCGAAAAACTTCATTTGAAGCACTTATACTGACAAATACACACAAATACTTACAAAACGCTGGAAATGTGCAAATTAGTGGTGAGAGAGATCTTAAAAAAATACATTTGGAAAAAATGCCCAAAATGACGTTTACATCATATTAAAGTGTGCAGCTAACACTATCGGCTCGAAAAATTTGAAGAAACCATTTTGAGCAATTTATGAGAAAATGGTGTTTCAGATTTTCTGAAAATCCGGAATTTTGAGCTAGTTTTAGATATTCCTGTTTTATGTTATTTTTTTTAATTTGCAAATATTTCACGAAATATTGCGCGAAAACTACTAAAATTTTCGAAAATATATATTTGACTTAAATGGAAGAACTCACTATGGAGAGCAAATTTTATTTGGAGAAAAAATCTCTATCTTCAATTTTGTAATTGAAGGAAGACTGGGAAACAATCACACTTTTGCAATTTTTTAAAATTGAAAGTTATTCGTGAAATCCAGACCTATGTCATCTCAATAAGTATATTTTACTCGATTCTTATAAAAAAATTAAATAAAACATTTTGAGCCGTTTCTGAGAAAATTTTGAAAAAGTCCCGGGGGTTTCAGGTAGAGTACCCCCAAATTTTTAGAGAATGCTTTTCAAAATCTAAAAGCATCACTTAAGTCCGATGGACAGGGTTTTTTTCAATTTTGAAAACTCCTAAGCATGATTTATGCGCTAGTGATGTTCACAGACGGACAGACAGACGGACGTTTTGAAAACAACCACTTTTTCGGTATCAGGGGCACCCAAAATATCTATTTCAGTAGAAATTTCGAAATCGATTTTCCGCAGCATTGCATAACTTTCCCCTTACTACGTATATTTCTTCGTATATACGTATATATACGGTAAAGTAAAAAAATGTATATATCAACGGCAAAAACATTTGATGCAAATTCTCGGGGCCACTATTTAAAGGGAGATCTAAGTACGTGCTTAGATTGCTTATACATAAGTCCACTCCTATAGGTATTATGTGAATGTTGACTGAACGATGTCCGCATTACTTTTCACAGCGTACGTCATCTACTACTTCCTTGTGGCAGGCGCTTTCTGGCTGAACGTTATCTCTATCAACATGGCTCAAGGCTTTAGGTGAGTTACTACAGTGATTACATTTTAAAATAAAACTTGCATTTTTCTAATGCTTTAACATAATTATAAAAATTATATTTGATTTGGAAATGAAACGAATGGTTCTACAATATGAATCCTTACGATTCTTTTTTCCTCCATTTTCTCAATATGAATGTTCGATTCCTTTCTTCGGTCTGCTACCCATTCATAATTGTGTTAAATTTGCACACTTACATGATGTTTCTGTTTCTTTCCTTATCCAGTAGAGTGTGATATGTAATTCTTCTCAGAACTGTCATTTCAGCGACCTCAATTTGTCTCTTCTAAAATCTCCTGCAAATGTCAGTATTAGCCCAATTATCAATTGATATAGTCGAGTCCAGTTTTAGATGTTTATTATAACATATCCAGTAGTTGTTCAGTAATATTCAGTAAATATCGCAAAAAGAAAAATCCTAATTTCCCATGTTCACACCCAGACAGCACAATACTCAGAGAAAGAAATAGAAGAATTTTACTGCACTCTTGATAATAGTATGAACAAACAGAGCACAACTGAAATTCATAATAGGAGACTTCAATGCCACAGTGGGCAAAAAGATATACCCAGAAGAAGAAGCAATCGGTAAATCTGTAAAATCGGCCATAAAATGAAAATTGCAAATACGTTCTTCATGGGAAATCAGCATGGGTGATGGACATGGTTCTCCCCAGGAGAAAGAAACATGAACGAAATTGACCATATCCTCACCAATAAAATGGAATGTATTCGAAAAACAAAAGTGAACGGAACCCCTAACTTCGACTCTGATTACGGGATGGTAACTGCAGATATAAACATAAAAACTAAAAAGAATCCACAATTCACATAACAGAAACCTACAACTGAGCAATATCGACATAAACACATACAAATACAAAGTAAAGAAAACATCGTTGACATAGAGAAACACATTTCAAAACATTAAAGAGAAATACGATTCACTGCAAAATTGCCTGCTGATAACGGGAAGAGAGGCATGCAAAATTACATCATCCCACAGAAAAAATAAAAACAAGATGAGTACTGAAACACAAATGCTTCTACAAAAAAGAAAGAAACTACTGCCACACGGGACCAATCCTGACAAAAAATCCGAGTACAACATCGTAAACAAAGAAGTAACTAATGGTGCTACAGAATGGCACAGACATTCCCGCATTAGTTTTCTATTTCCTTGGATCTGGAGTAGCTATTTGGAATTGCCCCATACTCTTGCCAGCTGCCATCTATCGACATCTAACGTACATTTTTTGACATTTAAAAAAAATTTCGGTTTTCTCCTGTAGAACGGAAATATTAATTTTAGAATATTAACCCATTAACGCTCAGCGTACCATATACGATACGCTAATTTCTGGTCAACTCAATTTTGCTTCTTTTGCAATACTTTGTGAATTTTAGTTCTTCAGTAAACGTAGACATCCTAAACGAAACATACAAGCAAGATTTTTCATTCTTGAATGCCAGATGTTGGTTTAGCCGTGATCGCTAACCCATTGTACATTCCTGGCCAGAGTGTACACGTGACTTGGGTCGGTTCGAATCTTCATCTAAAACCGTGCTTAGCTGCTATAAGCCTGTGGTTAAGTCGGAGGGAGAGGCCGATGTAAAACAAACGGTGGTTGGTCCGCATCGAAGTTGACGGGGCTTATGCAGCAAAGTTTCAACGGTTTTGCTTCTTCTTATACAATAAAGATGCATAATAAAGATGTAAGAGATCTTTAAAAAAATCACATTTATGTAAGTTTGAAGAAAACATTTTGAGCCATTTTTGAGAAAATGGCGTTTATGCATTTCTGAAAAGATTTTCAAAATCTAAGAGCTTTGACTCATACGGGTTGGACAGGGGGTTCGTCAATTTGGAAAATATCGTATGTATGGTTTAGGCGCTAGCGTTGTTCACATACACTGGACAGACGGACAGTCGGAGAGACGGACAGACGGACAGACGGACGGATGGGCAGATGGACGGACTTTGCTTTCAATTGGTTTTTCGGTATGAAAGACACACAAAACAGGGATTCTGGTTATATCACATGTTAGGGGATTTTTTCTTTTAATTTAGCAACTGTATTTATCCAGTTTTTTGTTATCACGGTCTTGCAACGAATTTTTTCTGTCGCAAATTCGCCATTTTTTCGCCCAGCATTCCATAACTTTCCCTATAATATGTATTTTACACCATAAATACGTACGTATACGGGAAAGTAAGAATATCAAGGTGCCAAAAGAAGACCAGGTAGTACGTTCACCCACCGGCAGACCGCTGGTGGTTCGCCTATTGCTAGACTACTAGTGCATTTTCAAATGTCATTGGACAACTTGATGCTCTGCGCCTGGCCCGATGGATTTTTGGACGATTTTGCACGTCCCTGTACAGCCTACTCAGTACTTTCAGAAGTTCGGTCCCAACCTACCTGTCAGTCTAGAAAATGTATTTTAAGGGATATGAAACATCTCAGAGGTTTTTAAGTCTGAAGTAGTTTCGACACCAATTCTTCATAGATCTTAGTTTTTCTGTTACCAAAGAATTCAGTTGCATCCTTTTGAACGAAGCCTTTTAAACTTCACCTCGATTTACCTTAAAGTCATGATCCTTCTTGAGTTCCTTTATTTCAGATCCTACTGCAACCACTCTCTTGTCGGCTGTGTGGGATTGTCGGCTGTGTGGGATTGTCGGCTGTGTGGGATTGTCGGCTGTGTGGGATTGTCGGCTGTGTGAGTCGTGTCTCTTTTGGAAGATTACGTGAAAAAAAAGTCGTAACCACAGAACAACATAATTGAATAAACGTTGAGACTTAATTAAACAAATTGGATGAATTTAATCCCTGATGGGAATTATGAGTGCACATAACGTCACTCCCAAGGTAAGGGCACGTACACTTCGCATGACAGAGTGTCTGTTTACAAAAATTGCAGTTTCCTGTCCCTCAACACATACTGTATTAACATTCAGACATAATTACTTGTACTCCGAAGTTAGAAAACAATAGCTAGTATTCAATTAAAATGAATAAATATAGTTTTTGAAAACACAAAGTACTCAAAGAAGTTTCTTGAAGAGCAATATAAATTAAATTACAAAAGAATATCTATTATTTAAGTGAATAAATATAGTTTTTTTGAAAACACAGAATATTCAACAGAGGTTTCTTAGAAAACGGCAAAAATGAAATCACAAAAGAATATGTCGTATTCTGTTAAAGTAAATAGATAGAGTTATTGAAAACACAAAATATTCAAAGACATTTCTTGAAAAAAACTATAGAAATTAAACTACAAAAGAATATATTACATTCTTTTAAAGTGAATAAATATAGTTTTTGAAAACACAGAATATTCAAAGAAATTTCTTGAAACACTATAGATATTTATCATTTGTTCCAATATCTATTTTGAGGTACTGAAGTTCACTTTAAATCTTCAACAGTTTATAGCAAATATATTTTTCATAACAATTTTAATCATTTATTGACACCTCGAATTGATTTCTAACTTGACTTGGATGTAACATTATCTAGAATGTTCTTCAACAGCTTTTAGCAAATACAATTTTACATCACTTTTAATTACGTACAAAGAGCTGTAATTAATTTCTGACATGACTTGGATTCAACACTGTTGTCCAGAATGTCCTTCATAACGCCAGAAACTACACGCGTATCTTATTAACGTGAAAAAATTTCGTTCAAAATCAGTAATATTCTCTCTTAAGAAAATATACAACTTCACATATCTTCTGCAAATGGTACAAAATTACAATGAAACTATCAATTGGAAGACTGCCCCAATCATTGAACAAGAATGTTAATGGAATAAAAAACAGTCTCCAACTGTGAACTAATACAATAACTGGCGTCTTACTGTCAGTTGCTTCAATATTCTTCGTTCTCCTTTTCACATAGAAGTGATCACTCTGGTTACCATAGAATAATTTTCTTGTCACAGTAAAACATATCTACCTTTCACACTCATTAGTTTTGTTACTTCTCACTACACGCCTCTTGTGAAAGCAACGAATCCTAGGTTTTGTGCAATAATGGCAGTTTGTAATGATAAAATACTAGGAGCAAGATAAGACTTTGTTCCGATTTCAGTTCACAAGCTATCCTCGACCAAGAGCAAGGAGCTTGTAGTGGGCAGACGGCAGACGGCCCTTCAATTTGCATCTCTCTACAACCCCTGATAAGGGGGCGTCGGCCACCGGTCCATCAAGCTGGCCCGCCCACTATAACAGAATCAAACCAAACTAGTACCAGCATTTTTAACTATTTTATTACTAATTTATTACCGCAAACCCGATTTTTTACCACTTATCGTCACCCAAAAAACGGGTGGCGGGCCAGCTTGATATCAATTTTTTTAAAGTGTATGATCTAAAAGTAAGAAAAGAATTTAAATTATTAAAGCGGATAAAAAAATATTTCGGGAAACGAGAGTGAATTCCATAACTTGGCCCCACAGCCTGCAGATTGGAACGGAAATGTCTACACTGTCCACTCTGAAGGAGTGGGAATTTCCCGGCGGAGGCAAGCTGTTTACCTGGTAGTGAATTCTATGACCCTCCCTCTAGCCGAAACGGAAGGAGCGGATCAAGCACCAAGTGCCTTTACAGCATTTATTCATACACTAATATTTCTAAGACGCTCCAATGGACGTGTAAAGAATTGCTTCAGAAAAAGAAGACAGGAATATTCAATTGCTCAGCATATTACATAATTTAGAAAGTACAACAAGAAATTCGAAGTGTAATTTGAAAAAATCGCTTTACAGAAATGAACTCAAAAGCTAATTGAAGACCATGTTGCACATGAAAACAAAATATCTGCGTTACACATATCAGATGCTTTTATTTTCTCGCATTAATACGTGCATAGTAAAGACAAGTTATTGTGATGGGGCAGCGTAAATTGGCAATTTTTCAACAGAAAAAAAACTTGTGAACGTCGAGACCACGAGTTTAAAGAGAAAAGCACGCGGCTGCATGTTTGACGTCCAAAGAAAATTGTATTGACAAGAACAGTGAATTCTTCGTAAATTATTTAAAAGTGAAATAAGCTTGCCAGATGAAATATACCTGCAGATAGATTTATAATGCACTTTCATTGTTTTAGCATCACAACAAATATGCTCCAGAAATGTACACAGTTTTTTTTTGCTGTTGTAAATAAATATTAATAAATTAATAATTCCAGATTAATAGAACAAATGTTTGTTGTTGTTATTATTACTATTATTATTAATGTTATTCTTCTAATTCACAGACGGACGGACAGACGGATTGAAAAAAACACTTTTTCGGTATCAGGAAGCTCAAAAACCTTATTTCCGTTTAAATCTCGAAATTAATATTCTGCAGCATAATTTTCTCTACGTATGATACTCCGTATACACATACATACGTATTCAAGGAAGTAAAAACCGTATTAAGGACCCGCAATTCGTGAAATCTCACTATATGACATGTTAGAGAAAGTAATTTACTACGTATTGTAATAGGATTTGTCCACTTTTTCCGAATCAGAGACACAATACGAGTTTTTGTGTCGAAAAATTCCCGTTTTTTTGTGGCGGAATTACATAACTTTCTTTATATTACGTATTTTAAACTGGATAACTTACTTGGTACGTTCTCTTCATGAAGTACGCACAGAAAATAATACTCGGTAGAGGTATTACTTTTCCAATTACAGGATCTCCGTTTCATCATTCTACACAACGTCTTCTTGTATTAAGGTTAACACCCGTTTTTCTTCATACTTCACCGTCAGGATGATTCCGGAGATGTGGAAATCCAACGTACACAACGTT
The DNA here is from genome assembly GCA_031308135.1 of Acheta domesticus. Classification (NCBI taxonomy): domain Eukaryota; kingdom Metazoa; phylum Arthropoda; class Insecta; order Orthoptera; family Gryllidae; genus Acheta; species Acheta domesticus. The sequence goes on along the minus strand of JAHLJT010009419.1, from coordinate 29,375,553 downwards.
ATGTTTGAAATTAATAAAATTGTATTTAATTAAGAGTGTTTCTAGGGAAAATTCGCCGTTTTTCGGCGCACGATTGCATAACTTTCTCTTCCCACAATGAACTTCGTAAGGCGAACAAAACAAAACCAACGAATGAATCCTTCATTGCATGCCAGAAGTTTGGAGATATCTGGAAATTTCAAAGTTTATTTAATGTTTCTAACAGCAGTCTCGATTTGCAATTATTGGACATTTTAGACCAGCAACTGAACACCAACGACCATAAATAATATTTTTTAAATATTTTTATTTAGTTATACCAAAACCATTGGCGAAGTATCTACGAATATAATTCCATTTGCAAAGCTTTGATAAGACCTGCCCCAGGCAAAAATAGTCAAAACCCGCCAGGTATTTAACCCTCGGGCAGGCTTTGGAAAAACCAGGAAGTTCATGTTATAGCCGGACGCTGTAAGGGAGAGGGCGGGCTCGCCGCCCTCATGCCTAATAAATTAATAACTAAATAGTTCAAAATTCTATTTTGGGGTGAAGAAGAATGGTAAAAAATAGTTTTGCGTTAATAAATTAGTAATAAAATAGTTAAAAATTCTGGCACTAGTTTGGTTTGATTCTGCTATGGTGGGCGGGCCAGCTTGATATGGAGCTAACCCGCTACCCCTTGTTTTTGGTGAAGATGAGTGGTAAAAATTTAGTTTTGCGGTAATAAATTAGTAATAAAATAGTTAAAAATTCTGATACTAGTTTGGTTTGATTCTGCTATAGTGGGCGGGCCAGCTTAATGGACCTGTCGGCCCCGGCGGCGGTGGTACGAATGCGCAGCAAATCTTGCAAACGGTCTCCACAATAGCGAAATTATCGATTTATCCCATATTTGGGCTGATCTGTTTCACTACGAATATACCCTCCTTTGTTTTCGCGTCACTGAACCTAGGGAATTTGTTCTTGAAATGCAGGGAACCTGACCTATTTTAATCATCGCCTTCACAAAATTGTTCATCAGTTCAATATTAATTATTTTTAATAAACGGCAACAGTATACATTTCTTGTTAGGGTAATAAATTAGTAATGAATGTGTATTTAATTATCTATTTGGTTTTATTTGTTTGTGCGTTTTCGTACTCCCTAACATAATATTGGAATATCGTGACTGGTTGTATCACTATGCCGTTTTAAACTGTATTTATTTAATAAACAAAAACAGTAATAAAATATTGTTTAGAGTAAATAATATTGAAATTGTATTTAATTACCTATTTGGCTTTATTTGATAGTGTTCGTTATTTCCATTATCATATTTGAAGATCTATCATGGGTGGATTACTATGATTAATTTTTTAACAATACTTATGCATTAAACGGGAACAGTAATACAGGTAGATTCGTAGGCTTCCGCGGCCGGAGTCATTATGTTCTTGGCTGTCCGGGATGAGCCGCGTCTCAGTCGGTTTTACTGACGTTTCGGCCATCTTGCTGTGGCCTTCTTCAGAGCTATACTGCTGCCGAGAGGCTAGCGTGTCGCAGAGGCTAGAGTGCCGAGAGGCTAGCGTGTCTGGTAGGACGGGGTGCAGGAGCTGATAGGTCGCAGCGGCGACCAATGGGAGGAGGGCAGGTGGCCCGCGATTGGCGGAGAGGGAAAGGAGCGATACAGGGAGACCTGATAATGTGGGGGGGAGGGAGAGTGGTTGGAAAGGGAAGAGGATAGAAAAATGATCAGGATAGATATCTGGAAATTGTAACTGCGTGGTCGGAGACGGGAGAAAAGGCCGAAAGAAACCGGGCGAATAAGCAGCCACGTCATTGGCCGACCGCGGGGGTGTGTCTCCGTGGGGCGCGACCGTATTGGCGGGGAGCGCCGACCCGCCTCCAGGTGTTGCTAAGGCGGAGCCCATCATCTCTGTTGAGGTTTTCGGGCCTCCTGGAGATTTCCAAAGCCTCTTTGATCACACGAGGCCACCACCGGTCTTCAATAGATAGAGTGCGAGTCTCGTGGTAATTGACGAGGTGACCGGTTTCGGCGGCATGTTGGGCTAAGGCCGATTTGTGAATGTTATGTAGCCGGTCATGTCGCATGTGTTCCCGCATCCGCTCTTCTACCGTGCGCCCGGTTTGGCCTATGTAGACAAGCCCACAACTGCATGGGATTTCATATACGCCGGCGTCTTGAAGTGGGTCCGGGCGGTCCTTCACCTGGACCAGGCTCCCTCCGATTTTATTGCGCGCATGAAAAACGGGGCGGATATCAGCCCTGCGCAGCAGTCTACCAATCTTGTCCGTGACCCCTTTGATATAGGGTAACCGGGCTGTCTTGCGGGGTGAACTGGACGGCCTGCGTGGTTGCATTACTATGCAGGTTCTAACAATATTTAATTTAATAAACGGCGACAATAATACATTTCATTTTTGGGTAATACGTTAGTAATAGATGAGTACTAAATATTCTATTTGGTTTGATGTAATTGTGCTGTAGTGGTTGTGACAACTTGACTCACCCATTGCGCAGTACTCTGGCGTTCTGCGCTTGTTAAGTACTATCTGCCCTGGTGCAGCAATCGTTTCTTTGAGTGTCAGAGTTTCTGTTTTTGGTTTCCTATCACCTACGAATCTGTAACAGTAATGTTAGCACCATGCGTGCTAGCACTATGAACAAATCTACGATTTCTCAAGCCATGGAACGATCACAGAAGATTATGTGTTGGCGTGCATACAAGGGAAGGCGAATATAGGGTGCACACAAATGTTAGGCGGGTTGCCTAATAAACCAATTGTTAGGCGACAGTGTTTCACGATGCCTAGCTAAAATATTTAACGGCGTTATATAACCGATTGGGATGAGGGGATTTGCGCAGGCTTCCGCAGGGGGCGCGGTCGCGGGAGGGCGGCGGCGCCGGTCAGCGGCGGTGGCGTCTGATGCTGTTGTACGCGTGGGGCCTGCCCGTTCTGTTGACCGCCGTCTGCATCACCGCTCACCAGTATGAGGAGGAGGCCAAGCAACGTGGCTTCGTCACACCTACCTTCTTCGAGACCAGGACCTGCTTCATTGAGAGGCCTCACTGGAAAGAACTTGCAGGTAACCAAAACTAGACTAACGATAATATAAATAAACATTGTCCTGACAAAGTGACACGTGAGAATATCAAGCTAAATGTGTTTCAAACTGCTGGAGAAATTGGAAAACAAAAATATAGAGTACGTGAATTCTGATACCGTTTAACTAAATAGTGTAGTTTCATTTATTTCTTAATATTTTATTAGTATAATTTATTGTTTTATCTGTCCACTTTTTCACGTATGTCAGTCATTCAAAATATTTTAAGTGATTAATGATATGATGTGGCTAACTAAAAGAATTATAATGATGTCCATTACTATTGATTGTGTGTTTGGGGTTGCAGGCAGTAGTTTCGAGGAGAGTCGAAAGCTTGGCGCTGTGTACTACTATTACCTGCCATGCGGAGTGCTAGTGGCAGTCAACGCTGTGTGCCTAGTGATAACTCTTTGTCGCATCCGCGAATTGCGCCGTGATACCCTCTGTCTGAAGAAGGAGCCTGGCTTGCTCCAGAGGTACTGCGCATGCGCTCAGGTGTACATACTATAGTTCTACATAGACTTTCTGCGTGTTGGTATGCTGCGCATTAGTAACAGGCATATCAGGTGTATCACAAAAAAATACACACAAGACAGGGAGGTCCTTGTTCACTCCTTTAAATTAAAAAAAAGGTAATACATTTCGAAATTACTACATAAGTATGTTTGTAGAGAACCAGCATGGCCATAATTACTGACTTCAAAAGACAGAATTGCATGTAAAATATGATGTAAAACAAGAACATATAATATGTTTGTGTAAGAGGTTAATCATAATCCAACTTGTGATGCTACAGAATGCCACAGACTTTTCCTTACTAGTTTTTTTATTTCCTTTGCTCTCTGCTAATTATTTGGACTTGCCACATTCTCTTGCCGTCTGCCATCTATCACCGCCAAAGAACATTTTTTGACATTTGATAAATCTTTCGGTTTCCTAATTTTAGAACGAAAATATTATTTTAAGAATATTAAAAAACAGTAAAACCTCGTCCTAAATGGCAATTTTATTTGAAAAATTGGAGGAGTTCTTAACATAATGGCGTTTAAGCGCTATTGTAAATTCAAAATTTAAAGCTATTTTTCATTGAAAATTTTTGACTTTTCAAAAAACTTCAATTAAAGTCATTTGAAGCACTTTTACTCACAAATATAGCAGGGTTTACAAATTTCTGAAATTAATGATGAGAGAGTTATTTTAAAATATTACATTTGTGTAATGTTTAAAAAAAACAATACAGCAAAATGGCTTTTCGTCATCTTAAACTGTGAAATCAACACTATCCGTCCGAAAAGTTTGAAGAAAAAATTTGGAGTAATTTGTGAGAAAAATGGCGTTTGAGCGTTTCTAAAAATGTTGAATTTTGGGATAGTTTTCACAGAAAACCGTGGAGTTTTCGAGGAACTTTGTGTGACATTATTTCAAGTATATGTAGTCATAAAAATAATGTGAACAAATTGCCATTAATTTAAATATTAATGACGTGAGAGTTAAGTGAAAATATTATATGTTTTTAAATTTTTGAAAACACGAAAGGATAGAGCAAATCGATATTTATGTCATCTGACAGTACATTTAGCACTATTCCTACCATGTTTAAAGAAAAGATTTGGAGGAGTTTTTGAGAAAATCTTGTTTTTATTTATTTATATTGCACATATTGCGCACTTTGCCGGAGTGTTTAAGGTGTGCTAATGTCATGTCTGTGTGTCCGCAAAGCTCTACTGAACGTGAAGTTGCTGCTGATGGTGGGCATGCTGCAGTAAATGTTACAGGTCCCGTAGTGGTCTAGATGAATTATTGTCCTGACCATGTGTCCGTAGTGCCCTGATGTATGTGAAGCTTCTGCCTCGCTGGGTGTGCTGAAGTAAATGTTATAGGACTCGAAGTAGTTATGGTGTGCTAATGATCCTGTGCGTGTGTCCGCAGAGTGCTACTGTACGTGAAGCTGCTGCTAACGGCGGGTGTCCTGGAGCTGGGGCTAGAGGCGGCTATGTGGGCGTTCCGTCCCCACGTGTCCCACCCATTCAGCAACTACCGCGATCTGGACGTGTCGTACCTCTTCTCTGTGCTGGGGACCTTCCTAGACGTGGCGCGCGCAGTAGCAGTGCTGTGGCTGGCCGTGGCGCGGTGGGAGCAAGCGCGGGCGGCGTGGCTTTCGATCCGTGGCCACTTCGGCCCTCGACGCAACATTGTTGTTCCAGGCGGCCCCGTCCGCACATCTACCACCGCCCCCACGGCCGCCGCCACCACCACCAACCTGACCACGACCACCACGCTCAAGACCACCACTGCCACCGCTACCAGATCTGCCACCATCGAGACGGAACGACTCTAGACCAATTTATGGAAGTATGCCAAAGGATTACCATGTTTCCCCAAGAGGTAGGGTTGTTAAGCCATTACGTGGAATTCTGAGTTTTGGTTGACAGGTTTAAATGCTTGTTTACGTGTGCATTGTGTCTCGGCTAAGTTACATCGAGAGTCTGTCTTTGTGTGTATTTACCGGAAGCTCTAGAAGGCACAACCTCTGACAAGAGAATTAGCAAACCATAATAAAAAACCTGGAGTCCTCGTACTCAATTACAGTGACTATTTTTCCTGTAATCTACTGCGATATACAAAACATAGCGTAGTGAAATAGTTGACGGGAAATGTTGGGAGAAGCTTGAAATGTGATGTGTACGCGGTTACTATGGGGGTTGTTATGGTGTCATACAAGTAGGAAGAACAATACAGAGCCGAATATTTCTTACCGGTTGAGAGTCCGCGGTTGCTAGGGGGGTTGTTATGGTGCAGGGTGGGTAAACAAAAACAATTGGATAGCACGTTAAGAAAGATAACCAGTGGTCGACGCGTGATATATGCCGTTTGTCAATACGAATGAGAACTTTAGATACTTACGGTGACGCAAATGCCCGAACATTTTGTTAATTCGGAGAAGGGAAGAAACCACGGAAAATAGTAGAATTCTTAGCATAGTAGGCATTGTTGTTTTTTTTTGTTCGATCGTACACAGTTCGCGTGTAGGCGCCCGTCAGGGACCCAGAGTAGGGACAGTCATTGAGATATCAGTTGGATATAGGTGATAAGAGGAAAACGCCGTAGATTTTCAAGATGAAAGCAGAGGTACCAGGTCCCGGTCGCCGATTAGAAGAACGAAGACGTTGCGCGGAGGTTCATCTGGACTGGTTTCTCCGAGGCGACATCCAACATCGCCAAATATCAGAGGTCATGACCATAAAAAAATTCAGGCAAAATCAAATAATAAGTTCAAAATAATTTTCATCGAATAAATTAACTTTTGTTATTTGAAAAAAATTAAATATATGGTTATCATTGTGCAACCTGACACGTAATTTAGTTTCACAGTATCAGCATACTTTCAGATTTCGCGCTACTCTGTACGGAGGGCGGATCAAGTGGCAATTGGCAGAGCAGGTAAGCGGATTGCTACTTAAAACCGAACCCAAACGACTGAGCCAGCACGGCAACGTACGATTAATTAACGTAAAGTTATTTATACTTGTATTTGTTTCCTGTCGCCCAATTCTCATGGAAGTTTGTTAGTTAGATAAGAAAATGTTACACTACATTCATGGACACCAGATATAAGTAAGGAGGAAGAGAAATAATATATAAAAATTAATTTCATTCTCCGCATATCATATTTTAATAATGTATTTGATAGATTCAAGATTATTACATCAGACATGTAAACTATATTTAGAAAATGCTATAATTATTATTTGCTTGCATCTTCAACTGAAAACCAGCCATACATTCACACGAGTTGCACTTGAAGAAACAATTGTTTCCAATCAACACAAAGGAAATGGTAGTCGAATCCACAAACATGAAGAACAAACCAAGAAATCCTGAAAGTACAGAAGCTTAGAGAAAGCAGAAGAATTTACCAACGCAAACTGTTTGGTAGTGCCCAGTTTAAGGAAGACGAGCTCAAAGACTTGAGACTGTGCATAATATGTGGCTCAGTGGTAGACCCGGGGCCAGCAAGAAAGTCGACGTATGATAAGCTCAAAGTTAAAAGTTTTTGAGAAGTTAGCCAGTGTAATGAGGAACAAGGAAACGCAAGTATGGCGGCTTGTAGGTGTCGGCGTTGCGCTGCTCAATTTTTTAAATACGTCGAAAAAAGTTCGGTCATTGGGAAATGTGTACACATCTAATTCTAGTTGTATATTGTTCGTTAGATAGCCAAAGTGTGAAGGAGTTGTATGTCATACCAAAGCGGCGTCTCAAACTGTCCGCCATACTGAATTGAAAGTGTCATTTTTTTATGCCTGCTTGGATTACGAGCTAAAAGCTATTTTTGTGGTCTGATGTTAGAAAATTATTTTCATTGCCGATTATGACCACGCCATTCCGTTGCGGTGTTTCTAAGTAGCCGCCACACTGGTTCAAAAATGGCAAATTTGTCACTAATCCAAATATTATATGTACACACCTGGGACAAATATTTTTCAATCGATTTTACTGTCTAGAAGGCAAATTTGTAAGTGCCATACCAATTGAATGTCTCGAACGTAAAAAATTAATCTCTTAAGTTGCAAAAGATTTATAAATGTGACGTACACCAGGTACATGTGCCATACTGTGACGTCCCGCCGTCCTCCGACGCGATGGTTCGGCGGACTTACCTGCCAGGCTAGCTCAGATGGCAGATAGGTGGGCTGGAAGAGAACTGATGGATGGTGGAGCGACGTTGCTTTTGAATTAATTAAAAGAAATTAAATGAGGTCGAAAAATTAAGATTTAATTTCAAAAAGAATTAATTTGTCAAAAAAACACATTAACTTTACCAGAAAGACCTCGATCACGAGCTCGTGTCCCCCAAAATAATAATTACAATGAATCTTAAAGCTAATGATATGAAAATTATTTCGCGGGTTCTCTTGCAGGCCTGAGCGCGGCTACATACAATCCTTTAAAATGACACAGTTAAAAAAATACTATTTCTCAGAATTTAAAGTTCTGACAAAATAAACTTTCTCGCCACAAAGGCAATTACGAGCTCAGGCTAGTTCGGAAAGTGTACGTCACCCTCCGAGGTCGTTGACTTCTTTCCAGCTGTTGGACTTCCCGCAGGCGCAGGGTGGAGATGCGAGAATGGAGTCTCTCTCACAAAGCAGGTACGCGCCGGCCGGATTGGAGACGATGTCTTGGAGTTCAGCTCGTGAATAGCCGCCGGGACGGGCAGCGACAGTTGTCTGGGTCACTGTCGCGTGAATGGAACGGCGCTGGATTACGGCGACTCGATATCTCGGCCGAGTAAGTTTCAATTACCAAACTTCTAATATTTCCGTTAACAGCCAAGCACGGTCCAAAAAAGAACACTTCTCCAATTCTAGGCGTGAAATTAAATAATCGGTGTCCGGGCGCCAGTGCCTACAGAAGAAATTCTCTGATAAAAATTGTTCAATTCGGCACTTAATAAAGCCGATTCAGGAAAAATCCTGAAGTGCGCCAACCCCCCTTCTCCTTCTGACACGGAGCTCCGCACTCTCCTGCCTTCAGAAATCAAGTCTTTTCTTGGTGCTGGTGTTACAAAGCAGCTGATATGTTTCCCTCTCCAAAACTCGCCAAAAGATCCCGGAATTTTCCAGACTCTGGAGCTATCTCATTTAAGAGTGGCCGAAGCCTTCTACGCTGCAATAATTCTTTCGTCCAATCGTATATGGCAATTTTCACAGGAACTGAGTGGAAATTTCCACTTACGCTCTCTCTCTAACATTGTTTATGAAGGGCACGTGCAACTTCGAGCGGCTGGCTACTGGGCGGGATGGTTATTATTTGTCGCAAGCCATTGAAAACATGACACCCTGAGTGGGTCCCCTCGCGTTCCGTAGCTAAACGGGGGCGGTCCGGCCCGCGAGGGTGTGGGGCAGATGCTGGCAAAGGGTCGGGCGGTGAGGTTGGAGGCGGACTGGGCACTTCCTTGACCCCTCTGAGTACTCGTTTTGTGAAAATAGTCCAAAATTAAATCTTATTTTGTTGATTAATATTCGGTAATGCTACAATACTTATGTTTTTGAAATATGTTTAACGTATGAAATACGAATATATGTGTTCCATACCGATATCATGTCTCTACGAAGAGCAATAAACCTATATATTTGTAAAAATGTTTTAAAAAAGTAGGTGAATACAATTAAGTTCTTTTTATGCTGACTTTTTAAATTTTGAAAAAATGAAGCATGATTTTATTTGAAGATGTAGTTTTGATAAATATATTTAACTGAGAAAAAATTGTATATTTAAAATTGTAGTTGTAAGAAAACGACGAAAGAGAAGCGCAGTCAATTCCAAGCGGGCTATTATGCTTGTCAGGATATTATAGAAAAACTACTCATATTTCCAAATCTTTAACATGACATTACTTGAAGATCTGTTTTTGATGAGCATATTGCATTAAGAAAAATAACCGTGTTTTCACAATTGTAGTTGTAGCAAAACACCGACATTTTTTAAATTGTTTAACATTTTTGCAAAAGCAGGCATTTAAACGAACATGAAACCTGCACTATTCTCTTAAGCTTCTTTTATGCTAGCTCAGGTTCCAATTTAATCAAAAAACGTTGAGCGGTTTAAAAAAAATGGTTTTAAGAAAATAAAAAAAAATTCTCTTTGACAATTTTTCGAAAAAATACTTATGTTTTTGAAAAATTGAACATGATCTTATTTAAAGACCTGTTTTTTATGAACATATTTCATTAAGAACAAAAATTGTATCTTCATAATTGTAGTTGTAGGAAGATGCCGAAAACACTTTTAATTTTTAAATTTTCGAAAAATGAGAGTTTTCAACCAATATGACTTACGCCATTCTGGTTAATGACATTCAGACTATCCAAACAAAATTTAGTCAAAATTGTGGGCGCCATTTTTTTGAAAATTTTGAAAATGTCCCAGGGGCTTCATGTAAAGTACCCTCCAAAATTAATATATCGGTTTCAAATTTTAGGGGCCTGGAGTTCATTCAGATCGATTGGGGAATATAAATTTTGGAATAAATCGGCTGAACGGTTTAGTCGCTAGCGTTGTTTACAGACGTACGGACGGTCGGACAGACGTTTCGCTTTCAATTGATTTTTCGGTATCAAAATCCCACAATATAGGGATTTTGGCTGCACCACGTGTTAGGAGATTTTTTTTCTTAATTTAGCAACAGGATTTATTCACTTTTTCGTTACCTGGGCCCTGTAATAAGAGTTTTCTGCCGAAAATCCGCCGTTTTTTCGCGCAGCATTACATAACTTTCCCTATACTATACGTATGCACATATAGTAATCAGGAAAGTAAAAATATAGTTTTACTACGGGAAAGTAAAAATTGCGCAGCGCAATGCCGACACTTACTGGCCGTCGTACTTGCGTTTCCTTGTTCCTCATAACACTCAACTTCTCAAAAAGTTTTAGCTTTGAGCATATCATACGTCGATTTTCTTTCTGGCTCCCGGTCTATCAGTACTTCGCAGTCGGTCCGCATTCGCAGTCGGTCCGGATTCGATCCCCGGACCGGCCATGCTGACCGGTTTTCGCTCGGTCATAAGGCGAATGCTGGGGTAGTTAAAACAATGCCATGATCACCTCCCACCTCCCCGATCCACCTCCCACCATCGTGCTAGCCCTTTCACCCCTAATCATAATCCTATTACTTCATTTTGTACCAGCAGGGAAAGCAACGAGAAACTACCCTAATTAAATCCTAAGAAGAAAACCAATAATTATACAGTGGAGTCATCATGAATAATTATACAGTGGATAATACACTGAAGTCATCTAGATTAGGTCACCTAACTTCCGTCTATGGAAGAACAAGAAGTAAGATGAAGTTCATGGGGAAGGTTCGAGGTTGTCGTTAGAAGTCCACTAATGTTTTATTTGCCTCACTTGTGAATACTGAATTCGGGACAACTGAATAAAGCAGTACGTGAGAATGAATGTTGTAATTTAAAAAAATGAAATGATTGACCGTTATTTCGTATGTTTTCATTTTTAGTTAATCGAAAATAAATTTAGAAGTGTCGAAATCATGATGATGTCATTTGTTCCTCTGAATTTTTCCAAGTATATTTTAAGCGCATTTCGGAAACTCAATGAATGTTTGTTCTTTAAACAAATCTGCACTTTTTTCCATTCTTACCGAAAATTTGTAATTATTTTATTCTAACTAATCGATTCAAACATTTTGATCATTTGGTGAGACCAGGCGAGGCAGAGTAAGGGGTGGCTGGGAAGTGGTGAGGTGTAACACAGTAAAACTAAACAGATGGGACAGGATAAAATGAGTTTGGGCGGTTTGGTTGAGGTACTGGACGAAGCGAAACGGGGCAGGCCAGAGCAGGCCAGCACAGAGTGGGTTAGAGTGAAGGAGAGTAAGGAACGGTGAGAAATATATTATATAGAGAATTAACCACATTTTCCATCTATGAATTGCTTGCCATTAATAAATAACTGAGCAAATACGAGTATACTGTGACCGTTTTCATTGGATTAATTTCCCATCTTTATTTAATAATACTTCATATACCTCGGCCCCGTGCATGAGACCGCTTTCTTATAGACTATTTAATAATAATTTATATATTTCTTTGCCCCTCGCTTGGGAGACATTGTAACCTTTAGATTAATTCTACGACTATTACTTTAATTTAAGCATTCGGTAAAATAATCTCGCTTATACTGCGCGTTAACGTAATTAATTTCAAACTCTATTCCAATACTTATTTTTCTTTTGTAATTAATAAATTAATACACCGGGGCCAGAATGTTTTTTGGGTCAAGGTTAGCTAAGCCGTCTCATACGGGATGCTCTCATTGATATTATGAGGATAGGATATGTGACTTACTTTTATGGTACCCAACGTCTCATTCATAAATTATAAAATAAAACAACTACCACGTTTCCAATTTTTAATATTACTACTGCAATAGTCGGTGCAACTCTGATTTAATTTACGCAAATAGAGATCTTTAAAAAAATTACATTTGTGTCTTAAAAAATGAAAGAAATAATCCACAATGAATCTTACGTCATATTAAACAGTGCAATCAGCACTCTCCGTTCCAAAAGTTTGAAGAAAACATTTCGAGCCATTTATAAGAAAAAGGTGTTTGAGCGTTTCTGAAAATGCGCAATTTGGAGCTATTTTTCACAGAAAATGGTTGAGTTCTCTAACTCACTCTAACTACTAAAAAAATGTACAGTTTTGGAAACAAAAATTGATCGCGGCTGTCTGCGGCTACGTTCAGGCGCAGGCGGAGCCTCACAAACCTACGCAGCCAATCTCAACTCAGGGGGGACTGCCCTAACAAACTTACGTCGTAGAAAATGGCGGGCGTCGTTAGTTCCGATGTGAAAATATTTTCAAATAAAAATACAAGAAATTGAACACTTTTCTGAACATGAAAGTAAGTTTATTCAAATATATATGAACACATACACTTAACCACTATTAACACAATTCTTTTTGAAGAAATTACGGTGATGTGAGATAAAATAACACTAATTTTAGACAAATTACTTTCGTATACACATTCTAATTCCAATATTGTTGTTCATACACAATCCATGAACTTTATCAAATGTCCAAATTTTTTCCATTAAAAAATTATTATAATTACACATTTTCAAGTGTGCATATGTTTCTAAAATTTGCAAAAATGGCAAAATACTGTCTTTCTACATTCGATAGAAGATTTCTAGGGAACCATTTCAATAAAAGACAATAAAATTCAAAGCCCCAGTGTATATTTTATTATTAAAGCAACAATTAAACTAGATATTAGGCAATCAATTTGCATCTCTGGTCAAAATTGTTATTTTGCGATATTGAACTCAGGGACAATTTGGGGACACTCTCCTGCAGAAATAGCGCACATTTTGAAATTGTTTATAAAATTGTTAATTGTTGCAAAATTTTTAATTCGTAATTTTCAGTTCTGGGTCATCAGGAAACTCTTCCCACTTTAAAATTGCAAAAATTGGTAATTGTTTATAAATTTACATATTTTGCAATACTTCTTTACTCTCTCATCTTAATTGCCTTTCAACAAGTTGCGAAATTCCGCAATCCGATCGGCGCTATCGCCTTTTCTTTTTGAGATCGCATTTTTTTGGAAATAAGCATCTAGTGCCAATCTTCATTTGTTTTACAGACAATTCAGTCGCTCTTTGCAGTCAAGTATATGGTTCAGATCTGGTCTTTGTGTGTGAATAGCATAGTACAGGAATTCTGTGAATTAAGGCTGATTGTTTAAACCATTTGAAGAAAGTAGTCAAAGAGTTTCAGGCTGTAATTCAGCTCAGATTTTCATGATATTTTGGTTGATGTTTTTGTTTTTACAAACCTGATTCTAGCAGAGTACTCTCAGACAGTTTCTTGTGTTCAATGTATTAATTCTTTGAAAATAATATATTTCTTTGATTAGTTTTTGTTAAACATACAACAACCTTGTTCTTAATTATATCCAAGTGCACACGTCTAGAACCCTATCCCTTGAAAAGGAAGTCAGTGGAGAACTTTCTTATATGTGAGTGTTGTGGCTTATTATTTACTGGAGCCACGACAACGAGTAATAAGTGATCATTTACTCAAGTCAATCGTCTCCTCCCACGATTAAGGTAATTTTATCTGAATTGCTGGACAGGCTAAAATTTGACGACAAATTTTGACCAGGTGCTAGGTGATCGTTTGTTTCCCCACCTATCACGCCCCCACCAACATAGGGGGGAGGATTTACTCCTTTTTAACATAGGAAGGAGGTGACAATATGTATGTGTATTGTAATTCAAATATTGCTTTTTACAAAGTTGTAAATTAAAATTCATTCATTCACAAGCATTCAGATATCATTTAGCATATTTTTGCATTTTGAAAGCGACTTTTATAACTGTAACAATTTTTAGAATTTTCTGAAGAAATAATCGTCGTGGGGTTGAATTCAGAGGGTGGGTGAAACAATTTACAATGTTTTGTTCTCAGTCGTCGCCACACTTTTTACAATTAAACAACAACACGCCATATACAGTTTTTACTGTTTTTTGACAAATAAATAAATAAAAACAAATGTAATAGAGTATTGAACTTCATCATTGCTTTGGTCATGGGTGATTAGAAATGTTTGATCATGGGTCCCGCAACTCTACTATTGAGGCATGTTTTCATTCATTAGCATTACGAAAGGCCAAAACCAAATGAGCTTGCTCGCAACGTAAAAGCTTTGAAAGCTTTGAGTAAGAGAATTTGCGTTTGAGTAAAAGCACGACAGCGGGTCGACAGGTGCATTGTTTACCGAGAATTCTTATTAACAGTACAGGGAGATTGAAATCCATAAACACTTTTAGATTTGTCTCCCACACTGATGCCAGAGAGAGTGTGATTCAAAACAAGCAAGCCCGTATCTAGTACGTATCGTAAACATCAAACACATCAGTTAGTAGCAATAAACTTACCTGTCACGCTAATCAACAATTTCATGAACAAGAAGTCCGGAAATGACCCTGAAACAACCCTCATATGCCCGCAAAGTAAGCTGCCGTCGCAAAGCCAGAAGTGCAGTTTACTGCGCAAATACCAGGTGGTTAGTTGCGAGGCGCAAGTGCATTGCAGTCTTGTATATACCTCTACATCCATTTGACGTGCGTTTCTCGCGTTGGCAGCCATTAATTGTGCGGCTACGTTATGCAGTAGAAACAGATCCAATTAGGGCGCTCCTGCCAATGCACCAGCCACAAGGGCGCAGTCTGCGCAGTTCTCACGCCGTCCAATTCCGTCGAACATCGTCCGTTGCAGGCGTTGCGGATTGTTATAATGGCGCAGCGTTCCTACAGCTCTAGAGTAGAGACCATGGAGTGGATTTGCGGCTAGCTGGCACACACTCGTAATTTTGGATCTAGGGCACCGATCACCAAATTGGCTAATCCGTACAACTGCGTTATTTGCAGCCAGATTCAATAACGCATTGTCCGGGTTGCAAATTTACGACTCACTGCTCCGCTCCAATTTGCAATTTGTAGGTCATACAGGAAGAACGTGTTTCGTTGTACTGCTGGATCATCCGTCTTTGAAGTATACATTTTTGTTAAGAAAATACGATTGATATGAAGATTTTGCTTTCCTTGGAAATCCTTTTTTTCTATCAGTATAGAAATCGCTAGGAGATATTTATATACCGTCAAAGAATTCTTAATGTGTTGGATGTAAGGTGCATCGTTAAGTTCTTTCCCTTAAAGAGATTCGCCCAAAATATGTTTTATTAAATTATTCGCAAGAGTCATCGAATGCTGCTGTAAGAAAAAACAGCTATAATTTTAATTAGGAGAAATTCTCCTACGTAATTTTATGTACTTGTGCCCAATTTGTATCACGACTTTCAACAATTTTCATAAAAGTAACTCAATTTATATTTTTATAGAGCTAGTTTTGAAAGTACTTAACTATCAGGCAGCTTACGTAAACGAAACACATCATCTATGGTCTGTTTCTTTACTTAGGTGGGCTAAACATCGGATTCCACTAATTGTAATAATAATAAGGATAAGAGAACGGATCGTAAAATCAGCTCACGCGGTTAATTGTTAAGCTGTAAGATGAAGGAAAGGAGAGGAATTCTCAATACCGAAAATGGTGAAAATAAATCGCTTACATTTCTAGTAAACTTTCCAGAGTTGACAACATATTAATAGTATAATTTTAAAAATGAACATTTAAGAGCCGCGTGAAAATATTTTCATACTAAGTTGATCGGCTCCGAGAGCGAAGCAAATTTATCTACGATTTTGTTGAAAATTATTTTACTCGTATTTCTGATATTACGTAAAAAAAACTCATGATTCTTTTGAGTAATCAACATAATAACATTTTAGTTGAATATTAACATATTTGATTGAAATTCGAAATCTTACTGCCTTAGCCTTTGGTCATATCTTTTACAAGAACGACTTTCTGTGCCTAATCGGTCAATGAATCTCTAATATATTTTTATTACGAATGGCACCCCAGGTTAGTGTTCAGGTTAATACATAAATTTAAGAATTTACACACATTCTTTCTAATAATGTGCAATAGTAATATGCCAGTTCATAAAAGACTTCGGTAATATTATCCCGGGAGTGCTCGCAATAGATCTGTGAGATCCAAGCCAGGGCAATTCTGTGTTCTGAATGATTGCGATGCATTAGGCGCCTGACATTTCATCTATTCCTTCATTGTACTTTTCTGAGAACGCCTGATTTCTATTTTTATTTCGATGAGTCGTTTCCTGTGAGCTTTGTGAAACTAGATCACTGCATTGCGCGATATCTGTCAGATACGTTATGTACACTGGCACCAGTGCATTGTGAGCTCCTGGCGTAAGCGGTACGTATCATAATATTATTTTCAGGCGTGTCTAAGACAAGTGTATGATTTATTAGCAATTGCATTGGGAGGCATGTACAAACTACATAAAATACGAATTCAGTTAATATAGCTTCAGATCATTTCCCATTCGCGAAAAATTTCAGCTATATCTGAGAGATACATTGCGGGCACTGGCGTGAGTCTACCTATTGCGGGCACCCCCGGGTTAATATCTACTCGGGTGACGAGAGGTGTGGCGATGAGAGATCCTCGCCTTTCACCATTGGGACCGGGGTTCAAATCACCTTTGAATCAAGTGGAGCTTATGGAGACGACAATGCGGGTTCATGGAATAGTTTCCCAGGATTTCTCATTCCCCGTGCCTCTAATTGATCCATCGTCATTCAATCACCTTTCTAAAACCATTCATTTCAATTACGACGGTAAATTAGTGGGACTACAACATCACATATTTTCTCCCAGATTTTGTCACTTTTTCATTTTCAAAAATTCAGACTGTTTAACGAAACTGAGACCTGAAACAATTATAAATGGCCTTTTCTTTATCCTTGAAAAAAAAATAAAAAAACTAGAGTCGTTTCTAAGATTTTTTTATAAGTTGTTTCAACTTCAAGCAGAAAATACTACTTTTACCAAAAAGTTATACAAGATATTTTTTAAGATCTAATTTTTGAAAACAGATTCTATTTGAGAACAATCTCTATCTCATATCAATTCTGGACAAAACCGCCTGAGGGACAAACAGATGGAGGACAAACGGACAGATTGTCAGACTTTGCCGTCAATTGATTTTTCTTTATCACGGACACAAAAAAACATGGATTCTAACTACACAAAGTGTTAGATAAAGTAATTCGCCACATGTTTTCATGCAGGAACAAGATTAATCCACTTTTGCATTATCAGGACCCGGCTATATCAGTTTTTCTGTCGACAAATTGTCTGTTTCTGGCGCACATTTACAATACTTTCTCTTCTTACGATCTAAGGCGAGAAAGTAAAACGGCTAGGAAGTCAGAAAATAAATAAATATACAGACAACGTCACACTCTTCAACGTCTATAATAAGACGTTACTTCTACATCCTTCTACCAAATTGTAAGCGCCTACGCCAAAAGCTCTACGCCTCTCAGGCAAGCAGACAGGATGCTCTAGTCTTCAACATGTAAGAGAAAGTAGTTTACTGTAGGTTAACAAGTAGAAACAAGATTTGTCCACTTTTTTATTACCAGGGCTTGGCTATAAGAGTTTTTCTGTGTAAAAATCGCCGGTTACAATACTTTCTCATCGCACGAACTAAGGCGTGAAAGAAAAAGTGGCGAAAGCGAAGCGCCATGACCGGATCGGCCCTATAGAGGCGCGAGGTGAGGCCAGGCCAAGGGTTCACAAGGAGGTCGCTGCGAGGGCGGTGGCATCGGCGCCCCCCGGCGCGCGCGTGGACCGGCCTGCACGCGGCCGCCGCGTCGCCATGGCAATGCCTGCGCCTCGCCCACGCCGCGTCGCCCGCCCGCCCGCTCACCCTCCGGCCGCTCCGCTCCCTCGTCCATCTCGGCCGTCCGCCAGTCAACTCGCCCGGTCACTCGCCCGCCCACCCGCATGCCCGCCTGTCCCCTGTCCACCCGCCTCCTGTCCCGCTCACTCACTCACCCTTCGGTCGCTTGCCTTCTGCCTGCTTCGCTCGCTCGCCCACCTCTGCCGCCCGCCCGTCCCCTGCCGCCCGGCCCCTCCCACTCGCTCACCCTCGCTCGCCAATATCTCCCGTCCATCCACTCACTCCCTCGCTCGCTCCCTCGCCCACCCGTCCGCCCGCCCTCCAGCGCGGCCGCCAGTGTCAAGGGGCAGGGGCCAAAAACCTTATTCCTTAAGGGCAAGGGCAACGGCGGGTCTACGGTGAAGCAGTGGAGATCTCTTAGGCAGGTTTCAGTTTTAATATCTGTCCGATGGATCGTGAATTTTAGTCCCGCTTAGCCATGATTGATTCCTGTGTGCTTTAGTGCGATTCATATGGTGAAATTTCTAATGCACATGTCGAATCGTATCTTTTAAGTCGTGATATCTCAGGTAGCGTAGGAACTTGCTTGGTAGGCAAAAACCACGTTGCATCAAAGTGATGTTGTCTTCCTGATCCTGCAAGTTGTAGCGGAATGAGACCTTCACATAATCACCATGTATCTTCCTTTTATTCTTGTCTTCCTTACCAAGCAGATACCTCACATATAACTGGCTAGCGTACTACCGAAGATGACCCCTTAATTTGTCGGCTGAATGGTTTGGATGCTAGCGTTGCTCACAGACATAGTACGTACGGACTAACAGAGGTTTTTCTGTCATTCGATTTTTCGGTATTAAGGACCCACAAAATAAGGATTCTAGCTACACCACGTAATAAAGGATTTTTTCTAAATTTAACATCCGGATTTATCCACTTTTTTGTTATTAGGTTCCAGCAATAAGAATTTGTATGCCGAAAATTCGCCGTTTTCTCGCGGCAGCATTGCATAACTTTCTCTCTACTCGGTAGCGAGAAAGTAAAAATCATTTAGAGCGATATGGCCACATTGTCGAGATTCTTATCCACTGCACGGCGTCACCGGCAGCGCCGCGACAACCCTCGCTCACTTGAGTTACCAAGGTTGCCTGCCGACCGGCCCTCCTCACGGAGCGAGTCACCGACACGCGATACCCAAACCCTCCTCCTTTCCTCTTCGTCGCCAGCGGGCGGGGTAGGGGACTCTGGAGAAGTTCCCCAAAGATGCCAACGCAGGTTCCGAGGGAGCGGGAAGTGTCGCCAGCTGTGGCTAAGTGGGTATGCCACGAGCTGTTCGAGATCTGATATCCGTTTACTACTACCTACCCTCAACAAGGGAGGATGATTCAGTTGCCACTGGTGTAGTACTAGCGGTGAAATGAGTGATATATTTTTGCTGCGTGTCAGTTTCATTGACGTGGAAGTTTTATTTGAAAATTGTTTGCAGTCAGAAAAAAATAACATGCGGACTCTGGATTAATGGCTGGATTTGCCAAACTCTGCTTTTTACAGAATATTGCAGAATAGTGCGTTTCGCGTTTCGACATACTCGAAACGCGTAGTGAAGAGAATTCTACTGTGAAGAGATTTTATAATAACGACTGAATTTTAAATTGTTTTGAAATGTAAATTAAGAAGTTATAATGTTGCAAAAGTTGTATAATAAAATTGTATTTTATTTTAGGGTCATTCCACATTAAATCAACACAGTTTTAATTGAAATTTTACCTCACCATTTTAGATTCAGATGAAATTTGACACATGGGTAGTATGAATGAAGAATAAAGAGAACACAAATTTTGAGTGAGATATTTCCACCTGTTTGTGAAATATAGCCATGTAAAATTTTACAAAATTAGGTTCCCGAAAATTTTTAAATTGATGTAGAACCTCTCCAAATTAAGATAGAGAGCTGAAACAGGTGTCTTTTACAGCTTTCTTTACGGCCTTTTATAAGATATGCAACTCAATAGGAGTTGGGTTCAAAACATTTATAATTTGAATTTAAAATTTTGATTTTGAGTTTTTCAAAATACTCATCTTCAAAAAAAATTGAAAAAAAATTTCTAAAATAATCCGTGCAAGTTTAAACATGGGACTGCAATAAGTTCATATGGTTATCTTTACTTAAAATGCACAATATTGTGATATACCAGAACGGGACATGGTTTATTCATAATATTAGTTGTATACGGGGCGACTAAATGGACTTGTAAAATGGCGATATCCGGCCCTAGTAACGCCAGTGCAGAGGGTTGCTATGGTGCAGGGCAGGTAAATAAACTAGCTGCAAGCCTCGTAGGTGCCGGAACGCTGGCTAGATCGATATAATAAAGAATATGTGATTGGTCGAAAAACGTATGACAGACGAAGGCGCGGCTACATGGGGTTGTAAGAAATGAGCGGGTTGGCGGGGGGCAATTAGACTTTCTGGTGTTTACCGCCGTGTTTTGGAAAAATAGAACGTGGGACGCTACCGACCCATCAAGGGTTGCAAAATACAGAAAAACATTCATTCGGACTTGGAGCTTCGTTGAGTGCAGATCGTTACAGACTGACTCAGAGTGGTGGAGTGTAGGTCGTGAACTCGGCTCTTGAGTTTCGTGGAGTGCAAATAGTGTGCGGACCTTGTAGTTGAAAGTGAGACTTATACATTTTCGTGCGAAAAGTAACAGTCGTCATCGGACTTAGAAATTATTTGCCGGAGTACATCCGCGGACTTGGGCAGTTTTGGGTGTTCACCGGACGATAGTTCGAACATTAGTATTTTATTAAACTCGTGTGAAAGATTATAAACCTAAAGCGTCGGAAAGAACTTAGCTAGATTTTATGCAGTGTGGACTGGATACTTCAGCAACCGCGCAAGATCAGAAGACAGAAGAGCGACTCGGATTCATCGGCCAAGTGAGAAGCGTCTTCGGAACGAGCGGGTCGGCAAGACGGTAACATATACTGCAGTATATTAAAATAATATCTTTTAAAAGGGGTCATGGCCATTAAGTAATCTGTTAAAATTAACATTGAATAAATTGTTAAATTTTGTTCTTTGGAAAAAGAAAAGAGTCTGTTCATTTGTCAATCATAAGCTTCTAATTAGTTGGAAGCAGACAATTTCCATATTTCAGATTCCACGCCAGGCTGTACAGTCGGCAGATCAGGTAATCGGCTATCTTAGCGATAGCGAATACATGTAATCCGAATCCATCGGCCCAAGCTAGCTGGATGCCCATATAATTTTGACAGAATTAAATAGGGAAAAGTTAGTATTAGTTTATGTCACCTGTTCCTGGCGCCCACATCTTTCTATAAATTCGGAACAGGTCAAACTCACGACAACGTATTACGAAGTGAAGGATGAAGGTATATTTCAATATTTACTTACTCTAGATTTTACTGATTTAAAATACATTTTATTTGAAATTATAAGACCTAATATATACAAATTATTAATTTTGTGTTTTTTGTTGGTGAGTGTATTGTGTTTTGTTGTTATTGTTGTTGTTGTTTTTGTTATTATTATTATTATTAGATTAAGTAACTTCATGTAATTGCATATTTTTACTGTGCATATCGAAAGGAAATGTATATAACTTTACTTGTGACCAAAAATAAAACAAATGAAGGTCACCTTTGAGTTGATGAACCAGATACGTGGGAACCTAAACATTTAAGTGATATGAATCATTGAGGAAAGAACACCAACTTTGAGGAGTGTCAGCTGGTTATTTACCATCGTGCAAAGGGATAATGATGCCCAAAGTTTGCAAAATGCCATTAATGAAGTAAGCACAGTGAGTGACATATTCTCATGGTACAAATACATCAATGAATAGGCAATTGAACTGCAACCCGGAGGAGAACGCTCGAAGACATTTTCTGATCTAGAATAGAATCTCGTAGTGAAAATAATAAAGAAGGACCCTCGTATTAATGCACCAAAAATGACTCCACAGTTATAAGTTGGCATTGGCAAGAAAGTAAATCCCATAACCGTGCGAAGGGTACTAAGGAGGTTCAATTTCCGTAGCTGCGTTGTCAGAAGAAAGCCACTTGTAAGTTGAAAGAGAAATACCAGAAAAGATCTGACTTCGATCCACCTCTCTACAAAAACCTGGAATATATGCACTAAAATATACAGAATACATTAAAATCCGCAGTTAAACTAAAAAATTGCACACATGCAAAATAAAAATAGGGTAGATTTGTTTTATTCTTGGTGATAGGTAAAGTTATATACATTTCCTTTCGATATACATAGTCAGTAAAAATATGCAATTGCATGAAGTTTCGCGATCTAACAATAATAATAATAATAATAACAATAGCAATAAAACACAACACACTCAGCTCAGGTAGGAGCGCTACTCCTTTAAGTCTGTATGAGCCTTTTTTGAAAATGAGAAAAAATATAATAAACTTATAGATATCAAACCTAAATGAGAACTTTAAGTATTAAATTTTGAGAAATTAGGAAGTCGTAAGAAGAGCAAAGAATTACTTCAACTTCACATAAATAGTCACTTTAATCTGCAACTTACAGATCATGACATGCAGTTCAAACAGTGATATTTGATATTTAAGACATGCCGAATTCCATTGAAGAAGGTTTTTCTAAATTACAGCAGTGGTGAGAAAGTAAAAAGGGGATTTTCCATACCGTAGCAGGGGAGTAGCAAATGATTACGAGCCTCTTTTCCTTGGAGTCTTGCTGTCTCTGACGTCAGCTGTGACAAATAATGACGTTCTTGGTATGGGAATTCATTTGGCACGAAGAATATGAGAAGGCAGAACAACAGAATAATTTATTTACATTTCTTAGTGAAAAATGAATTTGTTTCATTGTTTTCAAAACTTTTCTGGAAATTACCTATTGAAATCATAGAAATCTTTCATATGGCAGGAGGCTAAATAGTTTTCTTTCAATTTTTGCACGCATTGGAAAATAGTAATTTGTATAATATTCATGATTCCTGGCTCATGACATAACAATGACGTTAACTTTTGAATGATGTCAAATTTCGTGAAAGTAAAAAATGTAGATTTAAAGGGATTTAGAGTGACAAATGTATAGCGCTGTATCAAAGTCATGGCTTAGTGTCAAATAGAAGCAAGCAAAATTCACCATCTCTGTATCAGGAGCCTATAAAAATGTTTTTCTGGCAAAAATGGCACTTTTTCATGCAGCGTTACATAGCTCTGTCATTTTAAGGATTAGGTACGCGCAAATAAATAATGCCCGTTGCAAAAATGGCTAAAATTTGTTATTGAAATACAAAACATTACTTCGACTATCGTGTATGAAAAAATATTGTTTTCGTTGATGAGTAAATTGAGTGTAATTGTTATAAATGTGATTTGAAAAGAAAAGTAAGCTTTTTGAGGTACTCAGCATTAATTGATGCACTCATGGGCTAATTCAATATCGGAACTCTGCATGCTAGTCTCAAAACGAGAAAATTCCATTATGAAGCGCATGGACAATGGGATATAGAGCATTTTAATTAAAACTAGATGATTCAGTGGGAATATATTCATCATTTAGAACTCGGCTTATGTCGCTAGGGGACTTTTAATGGAATTTGCACAACCTGAGACGAAACATTTTCCGTCCTCTGGGATCTCTTTTGAATAAATATTCGTACATTACAACTAGAATTTGGTAAATGTTCATTTATTTTCAATGAACTAAAAAATCTCATTATATTGCATTCTACTGAAGGAAAAATAAATTTTCTCTGGGATATCTCATTTGAAAGACGAGAAGTAAAAACATTAATTAATCTCAAGAGACTGTGTACAAAATAAGAGCACACCGAGTTAGAATAAAATTAAAGCATTGTGTAATTATTATTACTAAAGATTTGATAATTTAAACAAAATATATTTTTATATTTACGAAATTAGGCTTCGCATTGGCGGGTTTTGTGAAATAAAAGTACGAGAAAGTTAAACTACCGAGAGCAAAGAAAATCGTAAATATTGTTGGATTAGTTGAATCGGGTACATCATGTACATTGTTGGCGTGTTACGAATTTACTACTTTGAACCTATCATTAGGCATTACAATATTAAAATTAAGTTTACATGAGAAAACAGTTTTCAATTCCAATATGCGATTGTATGTACTCTATTTTAAGGAACGAAGAATTACATATTCTAGTCCTTTATAACTAAAATATTCCACTAACGACCATTGCAACTGTTAATGCTATCACTATAATCCTGTCATATTCAGCAAGAACAGCTATTAATTATATTCCTCATACCTTTCAACCCCTTATTCATTCGGCCATGCTTCCATTATCACACCTTCCCCTTGGGCCACAACTTTTACCTCTATTTTCAGTGTTTGCCTTACAGACACCTTCTCCGGGAAAAGACTTTCCGCTTCCGCCACATTACCGCTGTGCTATTCCTTGCATAATATAATGACAACAAAGCTAACAGCACACGCTGCTCACAATGTCCACTCGCGCATCTCATTTTAACACAATTAACCCCATTTTCGACACGTCCTCGACACTTCTAATGATGCTCAGCTGATAAACTACAACTTTCGAGGCATGCTATTCATATGCTCTGTAATCTGAGGTGATGCCTGTGCAAATGCCGAAGCTTCCCATCCGCTGCAGCTTGGAATACGTCACTGGCGAGATCGTTAAGTGGGAACCACCTAATGATATTCATTGTATACAATAAATGTGTTACAAAATTTGTTTGTAATTATAATTGTTAGCTAGCTGAAAAACGAAGGTTAATCCCTTAACAAGTCGTTAGATATTGCTTCTCTGGTAAAAGACAGGAAACTAAGCATGTGAATATATTACAAATTGAATGTTTGTAACGAAATATTTTCACTTTGTAGCCAACCCTTCAAAATCATTCCCAACCATTGCACAGATCTAAATACCGCATTTTCATTAATACGTGGAATTAAATTATTACGCGTCTACGACTTTTTCGATACCTCACACTATACACTTAACTACATGTGTATCTATTTGATGTTTTAAGTCGACTGTTCGACTTTGCCGGCTAGCTAACGGTGTCCCCCACGCCTGGGGTCTAATTTTCACGCTTGGAGGATAAAAGACGTGTGGCAAACATTACGTTCCCTTCACCGTAAGTGGCACTCCGCATAACTGAGATTTTATTCGTCACACTGCTACAGAAACAGACTATTTACAAGAAAACTACAACTCTATTTTTGGCCCGCGGGTATCGAACCTGGGATCGCATCACGGGAAGCCACTTTGATTGATTGGTTCGTGTTTATGGGCGCGTCAACTAATTAGGTCATTAGTCCCGTAAGTGTAGTGCGTGTTTTTTCTCGGGCTGTGGTGCTGACAAGCTAGTGTCGAAAATCCTGCCGCCGTCGGGACTCGAACCTAGGACCTTCCGGTCAGAGTGAGTGCAGTGACGTCAGTTGATGCACTGAGCCATCTCTCCCGGTGGAAGCCAGTACGCTGCCCATGAGCCACTTGAGGGATTCTTTTCTACATTCAATTGATTAATATTAATCGTGGTATATAATATGGACAACTTTCACCTGCAACTGGGTGAGGTGAGCATCAAATGATGTCACTGCCTGCCTCTGACCGAGAGGTTTTGGTGTTAAGAGTTCAACAGAGGCAGAATTCGACACTAGCTCGATATCTGCGTCGAATTCAGCCGCCGCCCGGAGAAGATTTCTAACGCGCGGTTGTTCTAATTGGTAGTTTTGTCTGATGTTTCTAATCAACATCAGGCGAATGGGGGACCAATACCCTCTTCCAATGGGCCACGGATTGGGAGGGAATTTTACTTCATCTTTCTTGTCTCATCCCCACCCCATACTCAAATGCACTTCACTACCACACATCATGGGAGACTAGGAGGGAGGCAAGAGCATGTCCCGGCTGATGTGCCTTGCTGGGTGAGAGGGGGGGCTGAAAAGGGAAAATCAACAACAATGCCGAATGGTAGGGTGGCGCCGAATATCGCCATCCGACGGGAGAAATATCAGCGACCTAGTAAAAATCCACTACACGTACAGAACCGTTGACGTGCCCGAGGACACTAAATAATCAATCTTATCTAAAATATTGCATTGCCATATACGCATACCTCTTAACGCTTACGGTACATTCACAGAAACTTAACAATACTCTGTGTCACCGGAACTCGGTGTGCATTTCCAAGACTCGACGCATTGCTACAGTCACGGTAGGTCATTGGTTGTCGTTGGCCATCAGCGAGTACACAGAATTTTCGACGCTCAACTGATATGGTCGGGCTCGTTCTTAGACCTGCGCATGATACAACACTCGAGAAATTCCTACCCCAATTCATGAAACAAATTTCGAGAAATTATATGGTAATTTTCATCTAAACAATATGAAAATAGTAGACCCGTGGCCGATATCGCTAAGATAGTAGTGCCGTAGTGGTCTTGAACCGTGGGGTCGCGGGTTCGAGTCCTGCCTCGGGCATGGTTGTATTTGTTCGCCCTTTCACTCCCTCTCATCAGCATATCGTTTCATCCTCATACCGTAATGTTACATCCAATAACGGTCGCGAATGATCTAGAAGTTGATGCGACCTTAAATAACAGAAAAAAGAGAATAAATGTAATAATTTGTACTGATAATGATAATATTCATTATTGTTATTATTACTGCCATTATTTTTCGAAGCGTTATTATTCAAAACATTACATAACGTTATAAAATATGTTACATATTGTCCACATACTGTGCGTTTCCTTCGTGCCTCGTGATGCTTTGCTTGAAGGCTTGCATGTTCATTTCCTTCTCCTCCGCGTTCTCGGGGGCGAGTGAGGCCGCAGAGCAAAACCTACTCAAAGCGCCCTCTGCACGAGCAGCCCAGCGAGGAAGAGAGGCGCTTTTCGACTTTCATTACTTCGCCTCCGCCGACCTCAGGCGGCTGCGTCCTCCACGGCGATTTAAATTGGGGAAATGTCTCGTTATGACCTCCAAAGAGAAATATGGTTTCACAGACGGAGCAGGTCGAGACTGGAACGAATCTCAAATATTATGTCACGTTTACTTTCTTTACGGAATCTCATACAACGTCCAAATTTATATTTTTGCATTTTCATTTTTCAAACATTATTATTAGATGATGCTGAAATGTGTTCAAATAAAACTTAAGCGTGTTTAGGAAAATGCGATCGTGGTGACTATTTTATTCTGTGATGGCACATTGCGGTAGGTAGTAACAATGTTACCTCTTTCACCTCATTAAACCACGAACTCTTTTTTCCTTAGACGGAGCAACAATTCCGGGAAGAAAGTTTTAATTCGACAACCTTTAATCTGGATTCACATTGAATTCAAGTGCTATGATGTTTGTAACGGGCAGATGATTATTTCAAATTTTGCAAGACATTTCAAGACACTGCGATTTATTTCACCCGGTGCTCCATTTCAATTTATATTTTATCTAATTCACGTTATTTTCTGGATTACATACTCCGAATTAGTTTGAACATAATATCCTGTTCAATTTCATTTGTAAATATAAAATAGTACAACCCTTTATTACACGCAGACATTGTTTGAACCGCTTGACAGCGTAATCTAGGAATTAAATATGATGGTTGTGTTACAATGAAACCTGAGTGTTATTAGTGAATAGGTGCGGTCAGATAATGTTGAGTCTTTGAGTGGCTCTAATAATTTTAATATTGAAACTTTAAATGCGTATAAAACAAATAATTGTTCTGAAATGCTTTTGGTGCCTCCGGTAGGCTAGAGAGCTAGGTTTCCATTCCACGACCCTGGGTTCGATTCCCGGAGGGAGTAAAGTACACTGTTGCTTTTCACTATCATGGCTCAGTTCATATAACTGGTTGACAACATGAAAGCTTAATGTTACCTTGCACAAAATCTACTATAGTGTACGTAGCAAATGAGTGGTGTAGTAAATGGTTTATCCAAGAAGGTTGCAGTGTTTCTCCCCTGCTGGATGGTGAGATCCTCCACCGACCTATTCTTCGGCTTGCGGAGGATTTCCCTCTTCAGGTATCTCTTCTTCGGGGCGCCGTGCAACTGGGTCAATATTTAAACTTTCTAAGTAGTTAGTGTAGTGCATGTAAGTCTGTGTGCGTGTATGGAAAGAGGATAAGACATGGAAGAGAATGGAAGGATCGCGCGCGGTCTGTAGGCCGTTTCTTAGGGCACATCTCCAGCAACTGCCAGTTATAGTAGTAGTCTTAGTGTCGAAAACCCGTCTCTGTTGGGATTCGGATCTAGGACCTCTAGACCAGAGACGCTGGAGAGAGCAAGAGAGAGAGAGAGAGCAAGAGAGAGAGCAAGAGGGAAAGAGCAAGAGAGAGAGCAAGAGAGAGAGAAAGAGACAGAGAGCAAGAGAGAAAGAGAGCAAGAGAGAGCAAGAGAAAGAGTAAGAGAGAGGGCAAGAGAGAGAGAGCAAGAGAGAGAGCAAGAGAGAGCAAGAGAGAGAACGAGAGAGCATGAGAGAGCGAGCGACACAGAGAGAGAGGCAATACTGGATCTGAGCTCAGCTCAGCGGGGGTTCCTCTAAGACTAATGATAAGAGAAATTTCAAATTTTGAAACAATACAGTCGCTATTCACTGCGAACATGGAGTTAAACACGTTTCTAGAAATATAATAAATATTTTAAATTTAAGATCTGTACGTGAAGACTTCAGTGGATTATAGCAGGGAATACTGCTGTCTTAACTTAAAAAGTAGTGCAACGTACTTAAACAATGAAAATATTTAGAAAGGGATATACTATGTGTCCAATTTGACATGTCTTGTTGATCTCGACTTTACATTATAAATATATATGGGGATACGTGAGGGTAGGTGAATAAAAGTCTGTTTTTTGTATAGTGTCAACTTTTCGGCCATTTATTTGTCTTGCTTCAGGGTCTATAAATATACAATAAATATAAAAGATCTACATAATTTACAAGTCTATGTCACAAGTGTAAATCATTTTGGAAAAGTTTCAGAAGTTGGGCAGTAATCTCTGTGTAATGCTTTACTTTTTCCAGTCTCATATCGTCTATTTTTCAGAAAATCTATGATGAAAATCTATGCAGTGTAGCGCAAGTTAACGCTTGCATCAGGATATCAAGGAGATGGAGAAGAGATATCCATGCATATTGTCACACCCAAGGTTCGTTATCGAGCCACACGGTGGCGTCGATTGTCAACCACAGCGTCGAGCTCCGGCGGCGTGGGTGTGCGCCGAAGTCAACGAGGGCGGCCCGGGCCTAGCTCAGTCGGCCAACTTTGTCACCTGCTTAGAATCTAACTCGGATGGAAGGAGTCGTAAGGCGTTTGCTAACTACAGAAACAATTCAGTGGTTGGTAAAGCAAATAAAAAGGTTTATTCCCGCCTAATAATAGGCCGGGGAAGTTACAGTGATTCAAAGAGTTAAGAAAGGCCCTACCTGATGAGCTCAGTTAGAAACGAAAGAAAAAATGAGATAAAACTTAAATCTAAAAAAAAATAAAGAACGAGAATTACAATCAAATTCCTTTACAGGCCCCAACAAACTCTAGGCCATTCGCCTTCTGGCTGACAATAATGAGGAAACAAGTGCCTAAGCGCGGCACCGCATTGCACAATAGTTCTTTGGCGGTCGTTGACCGAAGTTTATGCCTGAATGGGGCGGCGTGTAGGCGGCCCTCGGCGGCGGCGGCGGGGGTCGCGGCGGCGTCGGCTTCTCTCCGTCTGGGTCGGCGGCTGAGATGGCCCTGCCAGGCCGAGAAACGTCCTTCCACAATAGCTACCAAAGGAGCGGCGGCGGCGACAGCGGCTGCGGCGGTGACGGCGGCGGCGGCGACGGTCAGCTGGCCCGGATCGTGAATGATCGCGAATTCCGTTCACACAAATCAGCAGTTCTTACGGAAAGTTCTCTGGAGTTTTCACGATCACGAATCTCGGAGAAAACTAGTCACCGGTCACTGCCCACGGCAGAGCTCAGAGTCCACGAACTAAGTCTCAAAATAATAATTCTCCCTCGAACGCGGCGCCGGAGCTATCACTTACTCCGCGGCGCTCGCCACCCAAGACAAGTCGAGTAAACGTAGTGTTCGAACGCGGCGCCGGAGCTGTTACTCGCTCCGCGGCGCTCGCCCCCCCCCCCAGCTCAATCGAACAAGAAGAAGTGATTTTCTCCCCTACGCCTCTAGCGTGGAGGTGCCCTCGTTCCGCCACCCCGAAAATTCAAAAGTGCCCCAAAATCGCTCCCACCCCACGGAATTTTGCCCCTGATTGGCTAAGTGCTACTACGCCGTAATTTTGTCCTCGGCCAATCAGGTCTGGTGATTCTAGGAATTTTCCGTAGCCCTATCTCTGTCTGGAAAACGCTCTCCGTCTGACTTCGGAAGTAGGTCAGTAAAGGGTACGCGGAATGTCCGTTGGGACCCCCGGAGAAAGCTGCGAAGGACGGCCTGGGTACTCAGTGCGCATGATACCCGGAACGGCGGGATCGGCACACGTCTCTAATCTCTTCTTCGGCGCCCGGGTGCGTGACGGGATGAGGGTCGACTCGCGGACGATGGCCATAAACTTTAGAGGGGCGCGTGCTGTCATTCCTTCCATTAGCGGAGGGGGCGCGCCGACCCGGCTGGCGGCGGCGGGAGGTGGACGCCTCGCATCGACAGTTATTTGTGAAATTTAAAAAATATTAAAAATAGCGTACCGCTACAATATAGAACGAAAATATGATGCCTGATTACTACTGGACGTTGAAGAGGGAGAGTGAAGATGGGAGGACGTAGACAGATGTCAAAGATGAGAAAATTTCAAAATAAATGAAATAATTTTCCGTTTTGATAGAGTGCACATAAATGTATTAGTACAGTTGTTTTTTAAACATTCTACAATAATTTGGTAGAAAACAGCCATTTTATGACATATTAGTTGAATAAATTTTTTTAACTTGCTTATTTAGTTTTAAAACCTAACATGATGGAGAAAATGGATATCATTTCAAGAATTAGCACGAAAACCTAGTTTAAAAACTCTTATTAGTGACTAATAATCTGAGAAAAGGTTTAAAAACACAGATTAGTGTTATTAATACATCAAAGGACAATTCCTAAAACCAACTGGTCACAAGTTCAGGGGATCACAGGTCACAAAAGGTCGCGCGGGAACACGTATTAAACCCAAGCCGCTAATTCCCGCGGGGAAGATTATTCCATTTGCGCCGAAGACGCGGCGGCGAGCGGGCGTTCATCACGACGAAGGTGAGGCGCCGTTCGCGAGGAAAATTTTTCATTAAAGCGCGCGCGCGGGCGGGCGCCAGCGGAAGCAGACGGCTTCATTTCCGGCGCGCGGCGTCAGCCGGATGAGCCACCGGGATGAAGACGAGGCCAGCCACGGAGGACGGAAGGGGCAGTCTCAGAGCGGAGGGGATTAAAATGAAGCAGAGGTTGCGGAAAATGCTCGTGAAAAATAAGGAATACCGGGGTTTGGTGTGATTCGAAATTATAATATTACTAGAATTGGGATGTTCCTCATAATGTGACAGTTTATTCTACAACATTGAAAGTTACGGATAATGTGTTTGAAAGAATTATTATGTTAGGCAAGCAATTTGAATCGAGAATGAAATATTGGTCGCGAGTTATGGAGGCGTAGAGAGGGGAAAAAGGAGGATTCGGCTTAAGATATAAAGACATGACAGAGCCTGAGCAAATTGGACATAAAGAATAAGGAACGGCGAAGATATTGATTTTGCGTAATTTACAAAAAAAATAGTTAGGTTCCCATTTGAAACATCGCTTGTATCTGACAATTCTTCAATACAGAAAACTTAACCATCGGTCGATTATTGAAGTATAGCTGTCAAACGTTCCTCCAAAAGAGACTATACAATCTGGTAACGAAAATAAACAATTTTCACAAAAGGAATTCTAGGTCTTTGCGTGCTTTTTGTCCAGTCTCAGTTGTAAACATTTGGATGCATATTTTTGATAATATGAATTCATGGCACGAATTTTTAAGTTGACGTACAATATGTTGGAAAGTACGACGGTGTAGATGGTGCCACTGGGATGAAGACGAGGATACAAGCCATGAAGGTGTAGGAGTATGGAAGGAGCAGTGTCGGTGTATGTGTGTGATTAAAATGAAGCAGACGTTGAAAAAAGCGGTCGTAGAAAACTGAGGAGTAGCAGGCTGTGATATGATTAAAAAATATGATATATTGAAGCAATTAATAGAATTGGGATTTTTAGGCTAATGTAGCACTTTTATTTACCAAATTGAATGTTACTGGACAATATGTTTGAAAGAATTGTAGTCAACTACTGTTATAGTGAACTTCTGGTATACCTCCTAATATCCTGTCGGACCTCCTTTTGCTCTGCAAAGTGCATCAACTCGACGTGGCATGGACTCAAGTCGTTGGAAGTCTCCTGCAGAAACACGAAGGCATGCTGCCTCTGTATATATCCATAATTGCGAAAGCGTTGCCGGTGCAGGATTTTGTGCACTAATTGACCTCTCAATTATGTACCATAAATGAGCAAATAGTATTCATGTCGGACGATCTGGGTGTCCGAAAATTCGCTCGAATTTTCCAGAACGTTCTTCAAACCAGTTGCAAACAATGGTGCTCCGGTGACATGGCGCATTGTTATCCATAACAAATCCATCGTTTGAGAACCTGACGTACATGAATGGATGCGAATGGTCTCCAATTACCAGAATATAACCATTTACAGTGAAATATCGGTTCAGTAGAACCAGAGGACCGTGACTATTCCATGTAAAATCAGCCCGTTTCATTATAGAGCCACCACCAGTGTGCAGGATGTTTTTGTTTTATAATTTGGGTCCATGGATTTGTAGGGTTAGCGCCACACTCGAACATTAGCATTAGCTCTTATGAAGCGAAATCGGGAATAATTTTACCAATCCACGGTTTTCCAGTCATCTAGAGTCCAGTCGAAATGGTCAGGAGCCCAGGAGAAACGCTGTAGGCGATGTAGTGTTCCTCTTGACTCGGTCTTCTGTTGTCATATATCATTCAAGCCAAATTTAGCCGCACTGTCCTAACGGATACGTTTGTCGCACGTCACATTGATTCTTGCGTTTTCTCACGCAGTGTTGCTTAACTTTTGGCTCTGACATCTCCACACCGACGCCGCTGATCTCGGTCATTTAGTGCAGGCCGTCGGCCACTGCGTTTTCCATAGTGAGAGGTTGTTTGAAATGAGGTATTATCGGCACACTTTTCACACTGTGGATCTC
The DNA here is from genome assembly GCA_031308135.1 of Acheta domesticus. Classification (NCBI taxonomy): domain Eukaryota; kingdom Metazoa; phylum Arthropoda; class Insecta; order Orthoptera; family Gryllidae; genus Acheta; species Acheta domesticus. The sequence continues at coordinate 29,342,310 of JAHLJT010009419.1, read as the reverse complement.
GGTATATTGAATGCCCTAATGATTTGTTCCCCATTGAATTCCCTAGATATGGCAACTCGTCCCATAAGTGTGGTGCGTGTTTTTCTCACGAGGTCCCGCGCGGGTAGGAGGTGTTCCTCCCCGGCTGATTGGTGGGACACCGGCGCCGACGTGATTCTCAAAAATCTCAAGAGTCAAATTGAAACGAGAGTAAAACAAGAGAAATGGACAAGAGACAGAAATGGGAGAGGGAGAGGGAGGAAGAGGGGAGGAAAATGAAGGGGAGAAGGAAAGAGAGAGAGGGAAAGAGAGAGAGAGCGAAAGAGAGAGAGAGGGAAAGGGAGAGAGAGTGAAAGGGACAGAGAGAGTGAAAGGGACAGAGAGAGTGAAAGGGACAGAGAGAGTGAAAGGGACAGAGTGAGGGAAAGGGACAGAGAGAGTGAAAGGGACAGAGAGAGTGAAAGGGACAGAGAGAGTGAAAGGGACAGAGAGAGGGAAAGGGACAGAGAGAGGGAAAGGGACAGAGAGAGGGAAAGGGAGAGAGGGAGGGAGGGGGAGAGAAAATAGTGTACGAGTCTACGAACATACGAGATACTCCATCTATTCGTCAGTCGCATACTGAAGGAAACGCAGAGAAATTCATCCTCCGAAAGGAGAGACAGCTTGAAGACATAGTAAAATACAATTAGGAATAAAAGGAAACAAGGAGAAAGAAACAAAGAAGACACCGCTGTAAAGAGAGGAAAGAGAAAAACAGAAATAGCGGACGTGACGTGGGGAAAGGCCAGCTGGAGGGAATGCCAGAGGGGCGGAGCTGAGGAGACGTGCAGATGCCGCTAATACGCGCGGCGGAGACCATAAACGCGTCGTAAACCGCCGCTCGTTGCGCAGCTGCCCTCCAACCAGGGCGCTCCGATAAGGTGCTGATGGCGAAGCGAGTCGCAGTGATCCGCAGGCTGACGGAACAGGGCGGAAACTTTGTATGCCATTGTCTACGTTTCCATCGGTTGTTTCTTTTTTGTGTTTTTCAATTCGACAAAATTAAAATCATAAAGTTCGTAATAAATAAGAGTTAAAACTGTTCATGGGTCGTTACACGTTGCGTTTCAAATCAGAAATTGTATTTGTAAGCTTCCAACGTAAGTTGAAGCATGTAGTGGAGCTCTTTTAATTCCTTATTTCTCTTCGTTTTAATTTTAGTGTACCCACACAGAATACAGAAAACCTTCACACGAGATGCGTTGCATGTATGCAATGAAATAGTTGGAAACTCTGAACGTAATGATTATATTGTAATTATTCGATAAAGAAAATTAATAAAAAAAAGTTATTTATGCACCATGGACATTACAAGGGTTCTAATGTTAGAGCGCCGACGAAACGTCCGGGGACCTTTAGCCCGAGTGTAATTCCAAACAATCCGTCAATTGCTGTTTTATGTACATTGAAATTACAAGAGACCTTCGTAAAAAATGGTGGCGTAAAATTTCATGTGATTGAGTTTGGAGTGAGAAGAAAAAGGAAAACATATTTTAACGGAGGTAGAAAAAATTCAAAGTTAGCCCTCGAAATTATATTACCTGAAAAATGTGATAAAATCACAGAACATTTAGTCATAATATTGTTCTTATGGTAGTATATGATGGGAATAACTAATGTATGAAAAAAATTCAAAGTTGTAGATTATATTCCATTAAAATGAAGGGAGATTCGCCATAAATTGAAACTGTGAAATGTCTTACAATGCACTCATACATATCTCACAAAACACTGATTGAAAGTGTAAATACATTCCACAGGTCTGTAAAAACCATATTGGATTCAAATGTTTTTGAAAATACATCGATATATAGATTGAATTTTCTTAAAGTAGTACACAGTGTTGCATGGCGACAACTAGACATCGATGTCGGTGCATTCGACAAAGTCGCTGCAGGCAGCCTCTACTTCTTCGGTTAATCCCTTCCCAGACACCACTTTTCCATAAATCCTTATCTCCGCCCCCCTCCAACCCTCAGGCACCACTTTCGCCGTTTCTGCTTGCTCCGCCGCAGTTGCGCCTATAGTGGTTGTCGTCGACGATGTTTTCGCCGCCGTATCCGCCGCCACCGTCACCGTTTCCACTTCTATTACTGCCGCACCCCAACTGTCTACACCCCCACCATCTCAGCCACTCCAGCAGAGCGGCTGAGTCAGTGAGCGGGTCAGTGTATGAGTGACTGTGTACATGTGAGAATGTGTGTGTGTGTATGAGTGAGTAAGTATGCGAGTGTGTATGAATGTGTGAGTGGGTGATTATTTCAGATATGCGCACCTGACGACTACCTTGGTTTTTGTGCCAAGAACGTAGTGCCTGTTGTGGCAAGGGGCGGCGTTTCTTCCCGGCTGGAACTAGAGTCTTTGAACACAGAGAGTAGCGCATTCTATTGATCAATCGATCCCGCCATTTTATGTCCAGTTGTCAGGGGAATTAGAACTCTGTTGTATTCCGTGTGTTGATAACCATGGCTCTACCCCAAACCCATTTTAATATTCTTGAAAATATTCATAATGTCACAAAATGTTATAAATTTCCTTCAGTTATTGATTGGTGCCTGACAGGGTTGTCGGATGAGTGGATATTAAATGGCAGCGGTAGCGCTTCTCTCTGTATCTAGGGACTCTAGCTGAAACATGGAATCTAGGTCCGCTTGCATGGATTCTCTTCCAAGTGTCCCAGTGGGGAAGCACCTACGCCGGGATCAACTCCAAGCTCTCGACTGGTCGGTCTCCCGATATGATACTAGTGTAATGCGTATTGTATGTGTACGTAAAAAGAGAGGAGGGGGGTGCGAAGAAGAAGAAGGAAAGATCGCGTGCAGTCCCTGGCTCGATTGGTTCAGGCCCGGCAATCGGCTGGTATTTATAAACTAGTAGTGCCACAACAGCACATACTTTCTTGCAATACGACCATGTTATCTTTATGTACGATGGGACGCCCATTTTCGTTCCGTTAATTTCAAACACAAATTACGCGAAACCTATTAGCTTTCACAAAAAATTGTACATGACCTTTTTTAAAGAGATAATTTTGTATAACATACTTTGTCTAAGGTAAAAATCTCTATCTTCGATTTTGTAGTATGAAATGTTTGAGAATTTTCAAAAATATAAACGAGAATTACCCAAACATAGGACTAGCATCATATTTTACCACTCCTTTTTACATACGTGCAGAAAATTTAACGAAAAAATTGTCGTTTTCCGGCGCATGAATACAATACTTTCTCTTCTTACGTTAGCAAGTGCGAGAAAGTAAAAACGTTTACTAACGACCGGTAACTACATGATCTGCAGACACAATGCAGGAAAATGGTATCTAGTCTCTGGAATACCAACATTTCAGTCTCACAACACTGAGATCGTCAAGAAAGGAACAAATACCATTATTTATATTTAAGCTAAGACAATCCGTGAATTTACATTTTATAAAATTTTTATGTGTTTAAAATATTGTATTTTCATTATTCTTTCTCTATATTTCAGAATTTTAAAATAGGCTAACAAACACTTTTTTATTATCACTGTTTAAATTCTCTTAGGTTTTGTGTTACATTTTAAATGCGGGTTTTCGAGGTAAATTTTGAATGATAAAACATTTTGGGATTATCTTGAAATTTTGCGTCACAGATACAAATTATACTCCAACATTCAGAAAATATTTATAAAGAAACTATAAAAAGAGTGAATCTGGATATTCGTTTCATTGCAATATTTTACAAAATTATCATTTTTCGCCTAAGAGGTTTTGTAGTATCCAACTGCGTAATTTGGTAGCGGACGAGTGAAAGTTAGCAATATTTATTTCACATTTACTTCAAATAGGTTTTACATAATTTCTAAAAGATTTATTTGTAAACGTACAACAAAAGCTCCAATGCAAGAAACGAACAGAGAAATATGAAATAATATACACATTCTAAGATATGTAGCATCCACCTTATTCAAAACATCTCTGAAATTACGATCAGGAAGCGACGGAGTTTCAGAGCGGGCGACTAACTTTGACGTCTAATTATACTCCACAAACATTCATATTTTCGAAAACTTCAACGTGATCTTACTTCAAGATGTTTCTGATTAACACATTTCATTACGAAAAGAATTTGTACCTTCACAATTGTAGTTGCAGCAAAACTCCGAAAAACGTTTAATTTTTTTATTTTTAAAATCAGGCATTTCAATGAACAAGAGAACTGCACCATTCAACATAAGACCCACGGGTCATTCCATATTAAATCAACACAGTCGTTTTACCTCACCAATTTAGATTCAGATGAAATTTGACACATAGGTAGTATGAATGGAGAATAAGGAAACTACAAATTTTGAGTAAAATATTTCCACCCGTTCCTGAAATACAGCCATGTAAAATTTTGCAAAAGTGGGTTCCCGAAAATTTTTAAATTGATGTAGAACCTCACCAAATTAAGATAGAGAGCTGGAACAGGTGTCAATTTGCAGCTTTCTTTATGGCCTTTTATATGATATATAACTTAGCAGAGAAACGTCTTAAATACAAGAGTTTGGAAATCGAAATCAGCCGAATGTGGGGCGTAAAAGCACAGGTCGTCCCAATAGTTATCGGAGCTCTGGAATTTGTTCCGCAAAATTTGTTTAAGAACTTGTCTAAACTCCCAGGTAATTCAAAAGACTGGGAAGTGCAAGAAATCGCTTTATTTGGAACAGCCCATTTTGCGCAAAGTATTGTAGAGGCACTGACAGTCACCGGATCTGCTCCTTAGGTAGCTGGTTGCAACCTGGAGTAAATTTTATATTCAGCCGACTCATAACATCTTTAGTCGTGATGTAGTGGAATAATAATAATAATAATAATGATAATATTCATAACAATAAATCATAACACACTCGCCAATAAAAAACACTAAATTATTAATTTGTATATATTAGGGCATATAATTTTAAAATAAAATGCATTTTAAATCAGTAAAACCTAGAGTAAGTAAATATTGTCCATTTTAAATAAAGATTACCATATGAACCCATTGCAGTCCCATTTTTAAACTTGCACCATCTGTTTGGGTATATACAAGGATTATTTTAGAATTTTTTCAATTTTTTTGAAGATGAGCATTTTGAAAAAAAATCAAAATCAAAATTTTAAATTCAAATTTGAAAAACTTTTTGAACGCAACTCCTATGGAGTTGTATATCATATAAAAGGCCATAAAAAAGCTGCAAAATGACACCTGTTCCAGCTCTCTATCTTAATTTGGTGAGGTTCTACATCAATTTAAAAATTTTCGGGAACCCACTTTTGCAAAATTTTACATGGGTGTATTTCAGGAACGGGTGGAAATATTTTACTCAAAATTTGTAGTTTTCTTATTCTCTATTCATACTACCTATGTGTCAAATTTCATCTGAATCTAAAATGGTGAGGTAAAATTTTAATTAAAAGTGTGTTGTTTTAATATGGAATGACCCCCACGTCATTTTCTTAAACGTCTTACAAACTATCCAACAAGAAAATTGAATCAAAATTGTTGACGCCATTTTTTTGAAAATTTTGAAAATGTCCCAGGGGCTTCATGTAAAGTAACCCCTAAAATTAAAATATCCGTTTTACATTCCAGGGGCCTCGACTTCAGCCATAGCGATTGGGGATATTAATTTTGGAGAAAATCGACTGAACAGTTTCGTCGCTAGCGTTGTTCACAGATATATCGACGGACGGACGGACAGACAGACAGACGTTTTGCCGTCAATCAATTTTTTGCTATCAAAGAGCCAAAAAACATGGATTATTGCTACAGCATGTGTTAGAGGATTTTGTTCCTAAATTTAGCAACTGGATTTATCCACTGTAAGAAGGGAGCTGAGCAATGGACCGTGATGGAATTTCTCTCTTCAAACAAAACCTGCAATAGCTTGTGAAGGACCACCTTCCAATTTAGATTTCTCAAGGCAGGAAAGGTTGCCTGGGTTGTGACCAATTGCTTTAATGAAACACAACACATGAATTTAATAAGATATAATTAACCTAAATACCTTACAACTACATTACATGAAAACATGGAAAGGTATGATTTGACTGCATTTGTGCAGAGCACTTTAATGCATGCACTGAAAAGAAAGAAAACAAATACAGATTGTATAATCTTGAAAGAAGGCACCAGTAGCTGGAGGACTGGTGGCCGTTGGAGTGGTCACTGCTATCCTATGATGCAAAACCGAGCACCAATGTTGGCACGTCGATGTCCGCAACATAAGTAACTTGAAAATAACTCGCTCACAGAGCAGAGAGCAAAACAGACATGATTGTCTCACAGTATAAAGAACACGCATTTAACTAGCGTGGAGTTTGTCGCGTGAAACACCTCACATATCAACACGACGAGGTCTACAACATAAGTAACTTGAAAATAACTCGCTCACAGAGCAGAGAGCGAAACAGACATGATTGTCTCACAGTGTAAAGAACACGCATTTGAGTAGCGTGGAGTCTGTCGCGTGAAACGCTTCACATGGCGACTACATGCCGACTAACTCGAATACTGAATTCGCTCGCAGAGCAGAGCGATGTTGGCGCGCATAAATGGCGCTGTCCAATGAGAATTAAGATAACAAAATGATTTACTTATAATTATTGTAAAGTAAAAGAAATTTAAGATAAAATATATAAAACGGGCATGAATTTTGATTGTAATAATTATGCCATCAAATATGACTTGACAATAAAGTCTTAGAATGTTTTTATATTACGTAATGGATATAACCAGCTGGCGCCTGGCAGTTAAGAGGCGCGGTTCGTAGAATTTCAACGTTGCCTTGTGGTGCGTTGAGAGAAACAGTGTTGTGACATGTACTTCCATTAAATTGCAACACAAATATTGGAATAGAGGCTGCGAGGTGCGAGGTGCTTCAATGAATATAATAAGGAATAAAATAAAATATAAATATGGTAACTTGTTCGAAAATCCACTTTTTCGTTACCAGAGCCTTATAATAAGAGTTTTTCGGCAGAAAATCTGCCGTTTTTTCTTCAGCATTACTTAACTTTGTCTTCTAAGAAGTTCCTTCTATAGCGCGAGAAAGTAAAAAGACATGAAAAAGTACCGATCAGAGCAGTCGGTCACTACTAACCTCTTCCACCCATCTGCTGAATTGGATCAAGGGTTGGTAGGGGGCAGGCAAGAGGGTGGAATTAACGTGCGTAGGTACAGGCTGGAGGACGGCCGGGCTCCGGGTTTCACGTGCTATGGACCCAAGAGTTTTCTAACAAATTAAATGTGAAAAGACAGCTATTGATCTATACCAAAAAAAATCACATTATTTAATGCAATCCATAGTTATGTGAATTAACGTATCAGTGTCAACATACATATTAACATTAACGACAGCCTTGACTGACCACAGTATCGTTAGTGCTCAGGGCAATTTATCATCACGAATGCGTGCAAATAAAATATATATCTCTAAATTCAACAAAATGGAAAGCAGCTTTTCACATGCCTGAAGATAAATCAAAGGCAGAAAACATACAACTTACAGAATATACTGGAAGTAGCAAACCTGGTGCATAAACTACGGAAAATAAAAGAAATAAAAAAGTAATAAGATTCAGATTCATGTAAGGAAGCAGTATAAAGAATACGATTCAGAAAAGTAATAAGATTCAGAACTGAAAATTTGTTTGAGCATTTGCAACTACGAAATATACAGGACGAGTCACGTACCATAAGCTTCTCTTGCCATTTTTGATAAGTTCAAGATACTGCAATGGCCTTTCTCAGTAGTGCATAGAAGCACGGGGGTAATACATATGTTTTTCGTGTGTAGCGAGTCACTGAAGACAACGTAATGTTTTCCAATGAAATCCTGCCTGTTAGTTGTAAGACTCATTGGGATATTCAAGGTCCACAACCAACTACAAGGTCGTGTACTCCGTAGGTGGAGTTATTATTATTACATTAGAAGTGTAGCTGAAGCAAAGCTAAAATATTATTGTAGTAGACGTTCTTGCTTTTTAATAGTTTCAGAGTCTACATTTAGTCTATTTGTCTACTCTAAATTTAATGTGAAAACACAATGTTCCAGAATTAATGGAAATAAAAATGAAAATACAATCACATTGCAGTGCAAAAACCTTATGCTCTTTTGAAAACTAATTTATTGACTTTCTTAGGAGTGAAATGTGGAGAAAATTCATCTATAGAATTAATAGACGAAATACAGACCCTAAAACTATTAAAAAGCAAGAACGCCCACTACAACAATATTTTAGCTTTGCTTGAACTACGCTTCTGCTGTAATAATGATAATAATAATAACGACTTCAAGGCCTGTCTAATAACACTAATGTCAAGGTGAATAATTTCAAGTAGCAAAAAACAGTAGAATACTTATCACATTTCGTCGGTTACATGAACTAGTATTTTCTACAGCATTTTCCTTGTTTTGTTTCTTCACAGCAATTTCTTGACGATTTATCTTCTTCTACAACGGTCAGTGTTCTTTTGGTGAGTTAAGGCTCTTAGGATAGACCTAAATATTATCGAAGATTTTTTTGGATACAATATATTTATAAACTGACAAAATCTGCCTGCAAATTACGACCTTCCTATAACGTCTGTGGCCTTCTAATCACGCCTTAGGCCATTAGAACTTTAAGCAAAAGCCGCCCGTCAGTACCCAATGCACTCGCTGTTTACAAATAACCTTGCAGTGTTTCGATTCTGGGAAATGCGCTTAAAGCTGCGGGGATAAACTGTTTTGACGAAATTAAAAATTTTACAAAAGTATTTTTCAAAGGAATCTGTGCTTCTGAAGTCAAAATGGCAAAGGAATCTCTGCCTCTTTCTCTCTTTGAAATAAAAATCCAGATTATTATAAACTTTGCAACAAAAAAGATAATCAGCGTTATATTGTTAAGCAAACGAACATAGTGTTCAGTTTCAAACGAGAGTACATCTTAGTCAATCTGTAAAACTACCAGATGTTACTTGGCCGGAAGTGTTTCACATAACCTTTTTCGGATCACCGCAAAATAGCGCTAGAGTTAAAGCTTGCCTAGAGTCCCTAGATGCAGTAGAGCATTCCACTGTTTCACCGATCTCGCCTTTTTTATATCCAGTTTTCAGGAGAATAGGAACTGTATGGTATTTTGTGGGTTGAGAACCATGAATCTATCCCAAACCAATATTATACTTTTGAAAATCTTCGCAACGTCACCAATTGTTACAATTTCCCTTCAGTTCCTGATTAGCGCCGGATGAGGTCGTAGGGTGAGAGGTTATTAAATGGGGGCGGTTGCGCTACTCTCTGTATCTAGCCTGCCGCAGAGAAAGTACAAGCAACCCTCAGTACATATATGCACGTAAAATTGCCTATACGATAGGGGACTTCATCGCATTATTTGATGGGAGATCTTATTTAGACAATTTGATTACCATTCAGCCAATTTATTAGTTTACCACTCTCACTGGAGATATCCGAAATTATTTAGGGGATTAATATTAATATCATTACTAACTCCGCCTGTATGATGCTGGATTTTGTGTTAGTCTGCTCGACATACCTGAATCGCAATGTAGCCTTCCGGGTGGGTCGAGCATCACAGGACGCTGCCGGTCCCAAGCTTGAGTAAAGGAGGAAAGTCTAGTGTCGCAGTGCTTCCACTTACTCATGACACACTCCTATTTTCTTTTCTATTAGTTCTATCTTGACCCCTTATGTTTTTCGACTCCGATGCTATTAGGCTTTGAGGGCTAGGGAGCCATTCCTTTTATCTTCTTCGCTTTCCTCAAACTTTGTCTACTTCCTTTCTTCGCTACTCATCAAATGGCTATCCTTCTTTACATTCGCTATCAATTTCCTAGAGGGAGGGTAACATTCTCGGAGCCGTGGAGAAAGAAACTCACATAGGATTTGGCATGACAAAATAAATGGCATTGAATGCCACTGCCAAGTATTTGAGTTTTCGAAAAACTTCAATTGAAGTCATTTGAAGCACTTTAACTCACAAAAACAATCGTGTTTGGAAATTAGTGGAAATGTGCTTATTAACGGTGTGAGATATACTTAAAAAAATAACATTTGTGTATCTGCGTAGTCACGGTTGTATTTGCGATTGTCCCTTCATTTTTCAATATCCGCATAATTCATAATTCAAGGCCTAACAACCTTGTCTTACCAGGGATAGAGCCGAAATGCTGATCTCCATAATGACACACATTATTTTCTCCGAGATAAAATATGACTGGGCCTCGGAAGATAACGTGTGGCGTGGTCATAAATGGCTCAACGCGCTTATAATAATAATAATAATAATTATTATTATTATTATTATTATTATAATTTTATCCTGTTCCCTTTTTACTTTCCCGTACACGCACTTATACACGGAGGGATATACGTAATGTAGGGACAGTTATGTAATGCTGCGCGAAAAAATGGGGAATTTTCGGCGGAAAAAAATTCATTGCCGGGCCGTGATAACGAAAAAGTGGATAAAACCAGTTGTTAAATTAAGAAAAAATTCCCTAACACGTGGTGTAGCCAGAACTCCTCTTTTGTGGGTCCGTGTTAGCGAAAAACCAATTAAAAAGGAAAACGTACGTCCGTCTGTCCGTCTGTCTGTCTGTCTGTCCGTCCGTCTGTGAACAGTGCTAGACCCTAAACCATAGGTACGATTTGTTCCAAAATGGATATTCCCCAGTTGATCTGGTTCTAGTCGAATCTTTGAGATTTTGAAACAGATTCTGTAAAATTTGCGGGTACTTTACCATAAAGCTCCCCGCACATTTTCAAACTTTTCTCAAAAACGGCTCTAAATTTCTTCCTTAAATTTCTTGTAAAAATAGAGAAAAATATACTCATTAAGGTGGCATAGGTCTGATTTTCACAGATAATTCCGAATTTTTGAAAATTGCAAAAGTTAAAAACTTTTTTAGCGTCTTTCGGGAACTACAAAATTGAAGATGGAGATTTTTCTATTGAATAAAATTTGTTGTCCAAAGTAAGTTCTTTCATTAGGGCCATATACAGTTTTTTGAAAATTTTAGTAGTTTTCACTCAATATTGCGTGCATATGTGCAATTTAAAAAAATTACAAAACAAGATTTTCTCAAATCGGCTCCAAATTTTTTCTTTAAACTTTCGGTAGGTATAGTGCCTAATGTAATTTATGAGATGACAAAAACGCCATATGGCTCTATTCTTTATTTTTTTTTTGAAAAGTATTTTTTGACTGGTCTCTCATGTCGTTAATATTTACATTAGCGGAGATTTTTTCACATTATTATATTTACGAGTACATGTGCTTTAAATAAAGTCAAGTAAAGTTTCTCAAAATCACAACCGTTTTCTATGAAAAGTAGCTCAAAAGAAAATTGTTATTTAGGACTAGGTTTTTGTGTTCTTTAATATTCTAAAATTAATATTTCTAGTCTATCGATAGGAAAAATTAAGAAAATGACAAAAAATTTGCTTTTGGCTGTGATAGATTGCAGCTGGCAAGAAAGTGTATGTGGCAATTCCGAATAGCTAGCGAAGACTCAAGGAAACAAAACTAATACTGGAAAGTCTGTGCCAGTCCGTATCATCGCTATTTAAATTATTTATTTCCCATTTTCTTTTTAATTAATTAATTTATGGACTATTTACTTTTTAAGTCATTTATTTACTTTTTAAGTTATTTACTTTTTAATTAAGGTAGTTGTATACCTCAAAATGATGTAAAGTGTAAAATTTTATGTTTCTAAATGTTTTTTAGGTCATATGCTTTGTTTTATTATCTTTTAAATGCTTCAAACCGTTTCTTGTTACGTTGAATTTTTATGTTTTTGAGGGTTTTTTTCGAATCGAGTTATAAACAGTTAAGCTCTTAGTGAACTTCAGATGTATTTTTCCTAAAAGGGAATTTTAGCACATTCACGCACGTCAAACATAAATCGTAAACTGTAAAAGATAATAAAATAATTCTTTTTACAGCATGTAACCCATGATTAGTTCTAGTGGATGAACTGTAATAGTTAAGCCAGTAAAAGTTTTTCTTATATCAACTGAAATGTCAAGGATAAATTTATAAACAATTACTTTTTTCTCAATCAAATCCTGACTCTTTAATTTCCACAGTACCTTTACAATTTTAGTTCATTCCCTAGAATATCCAATTGTGTTGGAAGAATTAGAAACAAACAACAATTGTCTTAAATAGAATCTATATTCTGTAAAGTTCGTAACTTTAGAAATTCTATGTCAACATGCACGTTTTAACTGCCCACTCGCGATCATCTCTCTTTTGTCGTCTCTATAAACAACCTTCTTCTTGACGATGCCAACGCCATTTCGACCATCCACTGAGAATCTCAATACATCGTCCCGTTCTAAATCGACATCCCACAATTGTGATTATGTAGGTGATTCAATAATGAAAGTGATAAAATGGTCTGGAGAAAAAACAGTTGGTAGAACAAGTTTAGTAATTTTTGGACTTTAAGTTGCCATCACTGAGATGAGCCCTGGCCATCTAGAGGATTACCATTGTTGTGTTCGTAACCTTTAAATTACGTTGAACGATGGCAAGTCCATTTGAAAATCCCACATTGGTTGAACAATGTTTTGCAATTCGTTTTGAACTTGCTGGCGGTGAAAAAACAGCTACTATATAACTCTGAAACGACTAGTGTTTGGTGAAAGTTGTAAGAACCGCGAGAATTTTTACAAGTAGGTCGAACAGTTCAAATGTGGTTGAGACTCAGTGACTGACAAAGATCGTTCTGGCCGCATCAACAGGAAGAGTTATGTTGACTGTGTTTGGGGACGTTGCAGGTGCGTTTATTTGTATCACGAAGAACAGCGTATAATAAACAGCCAATACTGCTTAGATATAGTTTTGAACAGATGAAGCCAACCATGAGAGAGAAACGTCATGGATCTCAAAGAATTCTCCAGCAAAACAACACACGTCGTCACACTGCTCAACAAAGCCGTACAACCATCGACAAAATGGGTTGGGAGGTACTGCCTTATCCCAGCCCCAATTAAGTAACATGTGATTTCCATTTGTTTGGTCCACTGAAGGAGGCATTACGTGGGAAGAAGAGTCAGGATAACGAGGTTGTCGAAAACTTTGTGAGATATTGGTTCAAACACCCAGATTAAGACTTTACAGCCGTTTTAAAAAGCTGGTAATCCTTTGGAACAAGTGCATAAATATTGATGAGGAATTTATTAAAAAGTGGGAAAAGTCCTGTTTTGTAAAATTAAACATGTATTTATCCAGACCAATTTGTCTCTTTAATTATTGAATGCCCCACGTAATTTAAAAGAAGAATTATCAAAGTACATCAATTTGTTGTAGAGTTATGATGTCTCAAGTAAAAACCTACATTTTGGCCGAATATATGAAAAAAAATTAATTGATCTCTAAAATCGTAAAGAAATTAAATGCCCAGAAGAAAAAGTAAATAGTCACAAAATTGTTAATTTTTATTTTTCAGGTACACAGCAACCTTAATTTATTAACTTCATTACTTTTTAATTAACTTATTTATTTTCAAGCTTATTGCAAAGATTTCTGTAATGAAATAAGTAAAATCGAAAGTTCACCATAACCCTTTTGCTTGTAGTTCATTTACAATGAAATTTATTTTCTATAACTCGGGAACCAACATTTTTCAAATATTTTTATTTTTCTAAGATACTTATTTTCTAAATTCATTTTTTTTGTTTTTTGTTTTGTTTTTTTTCTGGCCCTCAAGAAAATGTGTGCAGATAAATCTCTTTCCCCACACGTCATATACAGTTTTTACTGTTTTTGACAAATAAATAAATAAATGAACCCTCCCCAGAGGGGCTGGCTGGGTGCGAGGTGGGCGCGGCGGCGAGGTGGGCGCGGCGGCGAGGTGGGCGTGGTCGATGAGGCGACAGACGTGGCGCGGTGCGGCTCGGCGCAGCGCTCAGCGAGCAGTGACGTCCGACGCATCGCGCGAAATGTCAGAGGACGAGCTTTACGCAATTCTACTTGTATTTTTGTTTGCGTTACTACGTGCATATTCCGAGGAAGTTCATGCAGCATCACTCGGTATCTCCACGTGTATTATGCATGCTGTTAAAGTAAGAGAGATCCGCTCCGCTGTATTTCTGTGGGGTTTCACTCGCGACGTTTGTTTTGCGGAATTAAATAAGCTCTTTATTAAATTATGCTAATTACTTTGTGCTTCAAAAAAATTTGTGTTGAGCATACAAAACAACCATAGTGAAGATCTTTTTACAGTAAAAGAAGTAATCCGCTATATTAAGGAATATTTCTATATTCGGTCAGGTTATCTCGTTAAGTTGTAAAAGTATTCCGTCCTTTTATAAACAGAAAATACAATTTTTTTGAAATAATTTATTAACTTTTAACATTTAGATCCTAAACAGAGTCTTTATCACAAATTATATAAATAATATAAGATGACGCAATCATGTCATGGAGATTAAATGAATAAAATTTGTGAAATGTCATAAATAATAGAAGAGAATAAAATAAAACCAAAATTATAGATTAGATTGTGACATATCTAGGGTCCATATTTGTTAGAAAGTCTTGGAAAAAAATAAATCAGGTAGCATTTTACACAAAAATCGTGAATATTATGGATGTATAGATACGCGTGTTATAGGCCTTCATCATCTGGCGAAGTCGTTCATTCGTTATGCGCAAGTCGTTTTCTCACCGCTAAAATTCAATATAATTAATATAATAATTATTATTAAATATAAAATTATTATTTACTAATTATTCAATATAATTATATAACACTTCAAGGTTCTTCTCAGCACCTATATAATATCATAAACAAGGAGTTAACGTTAAACACTGCACATGTCCTGTTCCCTGCACATGTCCTGTTCCTGCTGCCTCCAACCATCTGTGTCCCCTGTCAGTCTAGACCCAAGTGAACCTGCGGCTTTCGGTAGATTGTCGGACCACCTCTTCTGCTGTCTGTCTAGTTTCCTCCATCCAGTTATAGGGTCTCAGAATGTTTTTACTCGTTAGTATAACTGTTGGTAATGTAGATACTTTTTCATTAAAGAAGGAGACACTGATGTTGTCTGGTATTAAAATGTTTTATATAAAGATGAAAGATCTTTCTCGATAACTTGGCTATCATCATCAGAGATTGCAGCCTCTGGGCGGAAAACGAAGTTCTGCGCAGAACAACATCAGTGTCTCATTCTTTGTTTTTACTCGTATTTCTCTACGGATCTCAAAGGAGTAAAATTATTTTCTGTCAAACTTCCTAATCATTAACACTAAAATTTTTGGTTTCGTTCGGAAGTAAAATCGTCACATACTACCATGACAAACATATAATAGTTCATTATGTAATAATGATATAACGAAGAGTATTAATACAAGAGTGTGATATTATTTTAAGAGCGAGTATTGTAAGCTTTACAAGAATGTATTAATACCCATTACGTTGAGTTTCATACGGTACTCTTTCTACAACTTATGGTAGCTTTTATAACTTTAACTTTTACGTAGAATCCTTTCGCGGCAGTTGACATGCAGGATTCACCCAAGGATACTTGGCGGACTGCTCCCTCCCTACCCTGCCGCAGGTGGATTTGGTTTAGCACTAGTTGCCATTAGCTAGTCAAATAGAATCAAAGAGAAATTACCATTAAATTTACTTCAAATAATATTCTGCATACAAAATTACTATTATTATAACAAATTAAAGCTGACAATCATAATATAATATTAAATGCAATTTTAATGTACACAATCAAACGAAACATTCACTAGAACGATGTTCAATGATACTTGAATTGTGTCATACTTGGTCAGTGTCCATACTTCGTTTATAAACTTCTCAGTGAATGGTCAGGAACCAGCATCGTAATGAAAATTGTACCGTAACGAGTGTCATTATGCAACAAGTTTCAGCCATCAACTGCAAGAATTAGACAATGGGTGTAGAAAAAGAAAACAGAAACTCTGCTACTATATTTTCCGATATTAAGTTTATATTGTAAAGAAAAAAGAAATTTAAGTCACAAAAGTGAAGCATGTGATAAAAGCACGTTCTTTGCCAAGATGCGTGCCTGTGAACCATTTTGCTTCTGGAGCAGTCTTTAATTTAGCAAGTTGTAGCGCCTGAGCGTGCGCGCGTGTCGTGTTCCTGAATATCAACACCAAGGGGAGATTTACGCCGCCCGCCCTTGCCACCAGGGCGCTCGCTCGTCCTGAGCACGCGAAGGCGCGAATTCACCCTGCTGCCAGTGGTTGCGTTTTTGTCTCGGCACATTCTTCACCTTTTCCACCTCAACTTGAGACATTGTAATTATGATTTGGAACATTCAATTGAGAACACTTACAGTCAGACTGAATGTGATACAGTTCAATTGAAAAACAATCCAATCTGATTGAGAATAAAAATTTTATTCTCAATCAGATTGGATTGTTTTTCAATTTCATTTCTCTATCATCTTCTCTATTTAATAGAGAAGAAGATGATAGACAAGAATGTCGAGATGGAGGAAGAGTTAAAATTTCTTTTAGTTTTCAATAGTTAAATAAACCACTAAATGTTCACGTTTTGCATTATACACCTTTCCTTATTTATTTTTTCTCAATTTGAATATGCACGGCCTCCTTTTGGACATTTTATTTGAACGTTTTTAGATTTAATTCGTATGTGCTTGGTCTCAATTTGAGATTCAAATGATATAGTTTTTAAAAATTATAGGTCCTGATTTGCATCCACAAAGAACTTCTTTGCAATACATGTACGAGTTCTGTGATGTTTGGGTCAATTAAGACATACTTATAAAAGTTGGTGCATGAGGATTCCTGCTGTGGATATGAAAAAAATAGACAATTTTGAAAGTATGTCAAACAATAAAAAATAGTGTCATTACAATAATTTAGAACTATGAAGTATTTAACTGTTACCAGTCCAAATTCTGCAGTCCCTAAATTCTTTGTTTTTGTCACCATTGTTACATGCCTGATAAGTAAGTACCTTCTTCTTCACCTCCTACAGTTCATTTAAATACATAATAGATGAAAATATTACATTTCAGTTTTGCAACATAGATGAAATTAAGCTATGAGAAAGGAGTTTCTCATTCCATGCTACCTCAAAAAAAATTTAAAAAGAAAAATATCTGAGCAAATAGCACTGCTCGTATTAACTTACGTGTTTATTCCAGATTGCATGATTGTTAATTATTAAAATTACACGCTCATTCACAAAAAACAAGGAGAATTCCCATTATTTTTCTCTTAAAATGAAATAAGTAAAACAACACTCATTATAATGTGAACTAAGAGGTCTGCTCTGCTTCTTTGTATTTATTTGGAGACTCTCTCGCCTGTCCCTAAGTTAATGTAATTGAAATATATTTAAGCAATAAATATATTTAATATTTATATAGTATAAGCTCTCAGCAAATAGTTTTATTTGAATTGGCCATGAATTGAATAATATGAACGAGAAAGATAATTTTATCTTTCCTTGCCACACATTGGGCAACCATTGTAAACAACTCCACGTGGTGGGATGTTTATTTTTTTATAATAAAAATTATATCGTATTCGCCGTGAGTCGACGTGCCTCTGAATACACAAGCATGGGCCCCAAACACTAAACCGTTTCAGAAAATTTGTAGGATCGTGGGAAAGGCAAAGCCGCCTAAACAGGTACGGTAATTATCTCTATTGTGGGATACTACTGCAAACGATAACAAGTAAATATCAATTTCAAAGCCATCGTCAATGACGCACTGATTTATTTAATTTCTATTTTCCTGAAATTAAAGAAACAAACCAAATAAAAACACGAAATATTACTTGCACACACACACACACACTTAACATTTCAATACTACATTCTGCGCGCACGTTTTTTCTCCTAGCATGGTCATTCAAACTTATAGTTACTACAAAGAAATAATTTTCTAGTTTCGAATTAAAATTTTAACAAGCTTGACCTTGCTATAATATCCACGCGTTCACTCAGTTGAATCAAAGAAAGTTAATTCACTCCCCTGTAAATTCTGCAATGCTGGAAATTCCGCTGCCAATCACAACTCCATTTTCTCCCACTGCTGCCGGAGATCTGCATTCCAATTCACCAGCTCACACTGTACCTTGATATAACATTTCCCATTCGGACTACGAAACTGTTTATCATTTTTCACGCAAACACGATGCGTCCTCTTACAAAAATTCATCTGTCGCGAACCATGATACGTTCCCCACGAAAACTCTTTTTCGTCTGTCCGGTAAACAGTCTTCAACACGAAAATTTTTTGAACAAAAAACTGTCTATCTCGTGTTTTGTTTGACACATTGTTTCAACGAAAATCACGTTTTCTAACTCCATTTGCTTATTTGCTCACGTCCGGCTCTTAAAGAATTCATCGGTAAAAATTAGAAAGAAAGTTCCATTTTCTTAAATGCCTTAAAACTGTCTCTATTTTATTATTGTCCCTATCATCCACATTGCTTGTAACATTCAACTGTTCATTGACGTCACTTTATGCTATTGAGATTTTCCAAATTCCATGCTGTTCTACCATTGAAGTTCTCGTTTGCACCTCTCTTAAAATAACCCTTTTATTTGTTTACGTTGACAAGCTGGGACTACACTACATTACGTGATATTTGCGTCATAATATACGCAGTTCCGACGTCATTGCACTGTCTTTTGTCACTGCAACAATACCTTAGCTTCCATTTATGGAAATTATGTTCATAAATATGTTTTTCTTAATTAAACCAATTGTGAACTGTCACACTAAAGAAAGAGGATTTCAAGAAGACGGGACGAATTGCACTTTGACTTTAAAATATGAAGGATTTGTTAAAACCACTAATCTAAATATTAATGTAAAAGGAAACCCGCAACGCACGTTAGGATTTTTGAATTTATATCGTTAAATAACTCCTAAGCAAAGAGTCCTACGGCCTTAAAACTAAAATTTTGAAGCCAAAGGTCTCAAAGAAACGTTCCTCACACCATAATCTATAGGATGAGATCTTGACCATTTTATTACGTTTTTATTGATTAGAAGCTTCTCGATTCTACCCCACTTGTTCAGAGCCTGTAGAATCTGCAACTGTATGTGAAATTACTAATTACTTGATGTTCTATGCGACTGAATTACACGGGTGTACCTATTTAGTTGATAATAAAGTTAAATAAGAATAGTTTGTATTGACAAGGGTGTACTATATTGTTATCAATTGCAAGTTTGATAGACCAAGTGAAGAAAGATAAGAGGGTCTTGAAGAAAAAGATATATTACAGGCTTGATATGGAAATGGAAAAATAAGAAAGAGTGTGGGGTATAGCATGCGAGAGGTCTCGCACGGTAACGTTAGTATATTTTTCAATTAAGACAATAGTACTGTTCTACAGTAGAGAGTAATAAACTACAGTATGTTGAAGCTGATGTGTTATTGCGAATTAAATTCAAAAATTCAAGACGGGCTTTTTTCGCTCAGATACATATTACGGCAAAATCATATACCACAAATAATTACCTGTTTCCGTCTCTCCCGTTCGGCCAATTTACATCGGCAAAAACGAGGTCGCTCGTCTGAGATCGCATCAATGAGAAGACCTGCCCTTGACCTTCCCCTGCACGTCCTGGGACAGAAGGGCAGCGCGGGCCGACGCGGCCGCGCCCTTCTAATTGCATTCCCGCGGCGGTGATTGCACGATCGGTAGGGCCGCGGCGGGGAGCGTGGGACAGGGAGTGAGGGATGCTTGAGGCATGAGAAGAGCGATGCGGGGCTGAGGACTGGTAACGGGGAAAGCGGGGGCCGGGGATGGGAGGCGGGGTGAATTCGGCAGGGTGAGTTAGGAGGAGGACGTTAGGCGGGGGTAGTTAGGCGGGGGGGTGTTAGGTGGGGGGAGTTAGGCGGGGGGAATTAGGCGGGGGAGTTAGATGGAGGGAATTAGGCGGGGGAGTTAGGCGGGGGGAGTTAGGCGGGGGCGTAGGGCGGGGGCGTAGGGCGGGGGCGTAGGGCGGGGGCGTAGGGCGGGGATTGGGGGCGATGGGTAGTGGGATTTCGAAGCGGTGGGTAGGGGGTTTGGGAGCGGTGAGTAAGGGGGTTGTGAGTAGGTGGGGTTGGAGGCAGGAGGTAGGGAGTTGGGGCGGGGGTAGGTGGGTTGGGGCGGTGGATAGGGGGGTTGGGAGGATAGGGGTTTGGGGAGTGGTAAGGGGGGTTAGGGGGTAAGGGGGTTTGGGGGTTGGGGCGGTGTGGTAGGGGTGTTAGGCTGGGGGTGATGGGCGGGAGGAGTTAGGTATGTGTATTCCGCGGGGGGTGTTGGTTGAGGGGAGTTGGGAGGGGGCGTTGGGCGGGGGTGAGGGTTGGAACCGGGTGCGAGTGGCAGGAGGGGGAGCGGGGTTCGGCGGACAGAGAGACGGCAGACGCTTCGGAAGTTTGGCAGCGAAACCACGTCCGGCCCGCCCGCCTTTCCATTCACCCAATAGCCCTTCCGTTCGCCAATCGCCAGCCCCTGGGTCTTTGACTCGCTTTTAACGAGCGACGGCGCAACTGCGCCGACCGGAAAATTAATTGCCGCCCTCAATATCCGCCTTCGGCCGCGCTCTGACGCGACTCTCGACCCCGAGATGGTCGGGATCTACGACGCTCTTATTCATCAAAGACTCTGGCTGGTGACGTCTTTGCGAAGGGCGGAAGGTCTTTGGTTGTTGGCATTTAAGTGCAAGGTGAAGCTAGATGTATGTCTACTTATAACAAAGAAGGACTGACGATGAAATACTGCTTCGTATTAAAATCCTGCACTGAATTCTTATTAATATCAAACTCAACAATGAAAACAACAAATCACGGCACAACAATCAAAAGTGTGAGTAAATAAAAATATTTTTTTAAAGAAAATAATGATAACAAGGGGGGTTGAAGCCCTCAGACGAAAGTCTAAGTTGTTTCATTCTCATCTCCTTTAGAGACAGGGTTATCCTATCAATAAGTTTATTAGAAATGCAATTAGTGTAAAAGTGGAAAGATATTACAATCTATTCTTAAATCTTATTCTGATTATGGCAATCATAGTCTTGGTTGATTGAATATTCTTGAAAGAAAACGAAAGAGGAAACAGTAGTAAATTGACTTATCGAATCCATTTTGAACGTTCCAACGAATGTGAGCGAAGCAATACATAAGGTTACAGTCATCATTTGCAGTTGAAGTTAATATTAAACTTAATCAACTCATTTTGTCGGCCCTCACTACGAATAAAAATTCTAATAATTCGTAATTCATTCACCTAAGTATCAAAATGATGTTCGAATATTTTTTTTATAAGAGAACGTAACTGAATATCTCTTGACCTTTGGTTCTTTACTTTCAAGAAATTATAAAGTAATGCATATGAAACGTGAACGCTTTTTAAAACAGGAATTTATTGATTCCAAAATGGTATCTAACAAAATAATTTGTTTATAAATAAAAAGCATTCGTTTAATCATCCAATGTTGTTTTGTTGGACATTACATGTCAATTATTTTCCTAGTTTTAGATTATAATTTCAAGAGATTCAAGTGATATTTTCTAAACACCCACTTCATAGTCACATTAGGTAGTCACATAGTCACATTAGAAAGATTCTGATTGTGCTTTTCAGGCATGAGAATGAATTCATGTCAATGTAAAATTCTGGATAATCACATAAAAACTGATTCAGCGTAATGGTGAAGAAGAAGAAAACAGATGTAAGAGGAAGAGGACAAGGTGTACGAGGACAAAAGAAGTATTGCTCGACAACTTAGAAAAAAAACCTACGTATTAATATTAAAATTGTTCCAGGTTTGTCAACACGACAAATTTATTGCTCCAGAAACTTACTATTAGTCAAGTAAATTTTATTAATAACAGTGTCTTTAAGTATTAACATGAA
This sequence comes from Acheta domesticus, assembly GCA_031308135.1. Classification (NCBI taxonomy): domain Eukaryota; kingdom Metazoa; phylum Arthropoda; class Insecta; order Orthoptera; family Gryllidae; genus Acheta; species Acheta domesticus. Next base: position 29,320,393 of record JAHLJT010009419.1, on the reverse strand, counting down.
TTTAATAGAAACAACACTTATTTCTGAAATTACCGTCTTCAATATACAATATTGAATTTTGCAACTGTACACATCTTATTTGAACCGAACTAGTTCCAAAGGGAATAAAATAACCTGTGGATTTCGATTAAAGCCAAACCTATTTCCGTCCACCCTGAACTACCAGCACACGTGGCGTGGTTCGGTCGCGGTCGCGTCGGCGGCCGTGGCCGTGGCGACGGCAACCGGGTCAAGAGGCCGCGCTCCAGACGACGCAACCTGGCTCTCGGCGCGGCGCGGCGCGGCGCTCGCGACTGCGAATCGCTTCATTTGCCCAGGGCTGCCCAAGCATTGACCATCGCGTCACAGCCAGGGACGCCAAACTGAGCGGAATATTTTCAAATTTATTTTTATTCACTGGTCAGCCGCAAGGCTTTACAAATAATTGTTTGTGATCTGGTCTGTCTGGGTAACGCCGCGTCGCAGGCTGAAGTGCCGACATTTCCACATCAAGTAATAGTTCCGTGATTGATTGATTAGCGATCCCTGGAGTGCGTCCCTGGTAGTACGTCAATTGCTAAATTGATTGATTGATCTGTGTTTCCGGGTGCATCAACTACTTAGGTCATTAGTCCCGTAAGTGTAGTGCGTTTTTTTCCTCGGGAGGTGGCGATTATGTTTTCCCCACTGGATGGCGAGTTCTGGCTCCGACCTACTGTCGACTTGCGAGGTTTTCCTCTCAACCAGCGGGGCACCGCCCCAGCCGGGACAAGCTATAAACTCCCGACTGATCTCCCGGCATGTGTGGTAGTGTAGTGCATGTTAGTATAAATGTGTGTGTACGAGGAGACGATAGGACAAGGAAGAGGAAGGAAAGATCGCGCACGGTCCGTGGCCCGTTTGTTAGGGTACTGCTCTGGTATTCACCTGGTGTTGATAGGAGAAAACACGGAAAACTACCGATCAGAGCAACCGGCCGCTACAATTCTCCTCCAGACAGCCACTGAATTCGACCTAGCTGACAAACTAGTGTCGAAAATCCTGCCGCTGTCGGGATTCGAACCTAAGACCTCCCGGTCAGAGGGACCGCAGTGACATCAGGTTGATGCACTGAGCCATCTCTCCCCGATTCAACTGTTAACAACAACTCAACATTACTTCCGTAAGTGGAGTGCGTGCGTTTTCCTCGTGAGGTGGAATTTCCCCCGTTGGATAGTGAGATCCGGCGCCGACATATCTGTCGGCTAGCGGAGTTTCCCCCATCCAAGTATCTCTCACCAGCGAGGCATCACCCCAGCCAGTACAAGCTCCAAGCTCTCGACCGGTCCCCAGCTCGTGTGGTGGTGTGGTGCATGTAAGTGTAAATGTGTAAGTAAGAGGTGACGATAGGAAAAGGAAGGGAAAGGAAAGAGAGAGCGCGGTTCGTAGCCTATTTGTTAGGGTACTGTTCCGGTATTTGCATGGTGTTGATCGGAAAAAACACGGAAAACTATCGATCAGAGCAACCGTCCGCTAAAATTCTCCTCCAGCGACTGAACTTGCGCTCTCTAGTTAGTGTCGAAAATCCTGATACCGTCGGTTCTCGCAACTAGAGCTCCCGGTCAGAGGCTGTTTCCGGGCGCGTCAAGATCAAAGGTCATTATTGCCGTAAGTGTGGTGCATTGTTAACCTCAGGAGATGGCGGTAATATTCCTCTGCTGGATGGCGAGATCCGGCGCCGATCTTCACGCTCGTATATATACGACTTTTAAATATGCACATCGCAAATGTAGTAATTTCAATGATTTAATAATTTCCAGTCCAAAAGTCAGTCTGTTAAAAATCGTATATTGTAATTTATACGATATAATGTTCTACGATATACGTAAAGTGTTTTTTTATTGCGTTTGTAGACTTTAAAAATAAGGATGCAAGAATAATGAATGGAGGAAAGGAAAAAATATATCCAACGATATATTTTTGTAATAAAGACTTCATTTTTTATTAATAAACATATTTTTTCTTCCATCTCTGTTTTGAAATGATAAAATGTTTTAAGCAGTAATTACTAAATTGCGTTGGTGTCCAGTACGCTCAAAAAGGTTTCTAACCTGTTGAGACTTTCTCTCATCATCATTTGGAAATTTAAGTTAGAAATAATAGTTTTTTTACTTGCATATCTACTAATATAGAGTAGAGCACGACTGTGTTTTGACATCTAAAAACAAGGAAGCTCTGAGTTGGAAGAAATAGATGACCATAAAAAATAATTTTGTGTATTAATGTACACAAGCAAATTTACAATCTTAACAGTATATTTGGAACAACCATTCTAAGGAAATCACTTTATGATCCAAAAGTAAAATATGCAAAGAAAAGAACTTAATTTCTCCATATAAGAACACCAAGTAAATGCGTTATTGAGCGATCACCTAACAAAAAAACATTACATGAGATAATGTTAACAACAAAAAAATGACCAGTTAATGGCAAACTATTTAACAATATGTGGAGAACAAACTGATCGGTCATTCTTAAACAACTGTATATTTCTAGTCTCCCACAGACGCCTCCGCCGACCCCCTCCCTCGTCTGTCAGGTGCCCTTCGCCCGCAAACACACGTATCAATGAAGTCGTAGGCTTCCGCGGCCGGAGTTATGTGGATGATCTTGGCTGTCCGGGTGACGCCGCGTCGAAGGCTGTGTTGCCGACGTTTCGGCCATCTTATCGTGGTCTTCCTCAGGAAATTACTTTGTGATCCAATAGTAAAATATGCAAAGAAAGGAACTTACTTTCTCCATGTAAGAACACCAAGTAAATGCGCATACCAGCCCTGAGGAAGACCACGATAGAACCACGAAGGTCGAAACGTCGGCAACACAGCCTTGGACGCGGCGTCACCCGGACGGTCAAGATCATCCACACGTATCAATGGCTCAACTTCCCAAGGGACGCATTTCCACTCACTCACTGTGCCCACGAACACAAATACTTCGACAGTTTTCGGCCGGCCCCGGTTGCAAAGTCTTCACACAATAATCGACCACCAATCGCTTCACAACTATCGTGGACGCCGGATAGCTGTTGTGAGCGGACGCACTTCTCGTGAGCTGCTGTGAACATTGAAGTAATTGCGACGTTCTTATACGTGCAATCTCTTGTAAACTCATTGCGACATTCTTATACGTGCAATCTCTACTTAACTAATTGCGACATTCTTATAGGTGCAATCTCTACTTAACTAATTGCGACGATCTTATACGTGTAATATCTTACAAACTAATCGCGACGTTCTTACACCTGCAATATTCTATAAACTAGTTGTGAACGTGCGTAAAGGGCGATGAACAGCATTGGGATGCATAACAATCTGAACTTTGGAGTGCTACACAAGTATTGACAACTATCAGAACTTTGAGTATCTTCGTAGAACTTCTAGACTTCTAGTATTTGCTTAATGTTGCCCACTCTTCTAGTGTCGACGTAGAACTCTTTACGTCTCATCCAGAATTCTGCGAATGCCACTCTGCGAATTCACGCTCACGACCTCCAAGTAAAGAACGACTGTTGATATCCTGACTGAATAGGTGAATAACAAAAAACAAATTTCTTTAATTGTACATCTGGTGAACGTTCAATAACTGAATTTATCACAGTAGTATAATTTGGATTGCAAATTTCAAATACCTAGTATTGTTCAAGTAATAATCGCACCATAACTAAACAAAACTCTAACAACAAACAATTTCATTGGTGTAAATAAAATAACTAAACCTAAGCTATCTTTATTTGGTTATTGATTCATTGCATATTACCAATGCTACTTTTCATTCATCCTAATCTAATTTTAAGTTGCCTATAAGTTTTATTATTGTATTGTTTTGCATTTTAATTCAATTATACTAGTGAAAATATTTCAATCTATTTCTGAGCTACCAGTATCCATTCGCTTATCTGCCTGCAATCAGGCCCGCTGGGCAAAATCAGCGGCCCAGGAAAAAACACTGATAATCGTAAAACGGTTATTCAGAAAATTTTCACTAAAAAGCAAAAACAATACTGACTCTTTCCCAATATATAAATATAATTTCCAAATTTTCATTTCCTTTAAAAAATTAATATAATCAAAATCATTATTGTTAAATTTTAGGTAAAATTATATACCTAATATGTAAATTGCTGACATCATGCCGAGCAATTCTGTAATACACCAATTAATTAAAACTCTGAAATTTTTTGAAAAAATTGAGCAGGTGGAAAGAAAAATTTAAAAAAGATTAAAATATAAAAAAATATTTTATTGTCTAATACCGCTTCACATGAACAACGTGCTAAGCACAGCAGTTCTCCTTATATAACAAATATTCCAATTGTTATCACGCTCTGAATGCAAACAGCCAATTGGGTTCTTGTCCCGCACACGGTTCAAAGCGTCACGTCAAGGATAGCCTTGTTTCTTAACATTCCACGCTGTGAGACATGAATGGAATGTTAACTGCAATTATGGATGACGCTTTGCGGGAATCGAAATTAAAATGTACGAGACTTGCCATATTTTTCTGTTCTAAAGATGTTACTTAAAACATGAATGAAAATGAAGAAAACATATCCATCTTAGAAGGGAAGTTTTGTCTTTATTTCGCTTGAATAGAATAAAATGGTTTTAAAATATGTTTAAGGCCAATTGTTATGCTGTATTCAATGTTAAAATGCTGTGAAATTTTGAAAATTGCAAATTTGAATCTCTTCGCTTCTTTTACGGAAGGGATTTTTACTCTGTTTCAATGATTGTCACTCACGTTTAAACATCGAGCTTCTAGGTAAATGGCTCCTATATTTTTCAACCAGATTCCTTTGATTCATTGAGAAAATTCGGATATAATATCGCGGTGTAAAGAAAAGATATGGGTTTTCTTTAAGCCGTGGGCAATACCATAACTTCAATTCTCTATTTGGTTTCCCGATGAAAATAGTTTTAAAACAGACGGGAGAGAAACTTTCAAAAAACCAAATTTGGCGTCGATGCTCGTAGATACCTTTATTCATAAGTCACCAATGTGTAGTAAGAGAAATTATGGCTTCTGGAGCTCACATGCGCAAGTATATTTCTCCCTAATTAATCACCACCAGAAATTATTGACTTAATTTTTGACGATTTAGAAATTAAAATTATTATTTAGTTGCCATTATTTTGAGTGTACCCAGCTATGGTATATTTATGCTATTTCTTTAGGTATGCAGTTACATCAACGTAATATAGAGTATTATTTAATTCTCGGAGGGGACAGTGCCAAGCCACATAGAACAACAAATGTAAATTAATGCAATAAAAAGTATGAAAATACACGGCGTACCTTTAAAAGAACACAATTCATTCATATTTCACAACGCCAGAAACATCTCAATTTATTAAATTCATCCTTATTCCCTTTTCTATTAGCATACGCTCCAACACAATAAACTCTATCTCATGACCCAAAAAAGCATCAGAGCATATCAAAACCATGAATATAGAATTAGCTGCATTGTGAAAAACAAGTCTATTAAGTGTGTTAAAAAATGCATACAGTCTGGGAAACGAGATTGCTCGGTTCGGCATATGGATCCAAAATTGCGAAGCTCCAAACATACACTGGCAATACAGAGAAGCATTTATTTTAGACTCTTCAGCGTACTCCCTCCAGCAGTGAAGGCCACGTTACGGAGAGTAATGAACTTTAATGATATCACGATGACTTTTTCCGGCCACTCAGAGTGGGTTTCAACTTACTAATGTAGATCAGAGCAAGAAATGTAAAACGCTAGTGTAGCTCCGAGACGGTAAATATGTAAACAGAATGTAGGACCCACGAAATTTGAGCACACTGCTTATTCGAGAAAGTAATTTTCTACATACAAAAATAAGAAAAATCCGTTCTTCGTTATCAAATACCCACAAAAACGTTTTCTGTGGAAAAATTGGCATTTTCACTGTAGGATAATACTTTATTTCTACATAGTACTAATTCAGTAGTATAGGAGAAACTAATATAAAAATTAAAAACCATTCAATAAGTTGCATCAAAATTTCAAGTCATTTTATGCTAATTTTCCCTAAACAAACTAAATTCAAGAAAACGTATTAATAGTAATTTCAATTTTTGAAAAACCGCACAAATTATGTTTTAAAGCAGAATGGAAAGAAAATTGGAAAATGGTTTATTGTTTTCTCTTAAACACTTCCAATGAAATGCACATTGCCTGCGTAATAATTTCTAATGTCCTTCGTTCAGGTTCTCCGTCATATTTCCCTCATTTCAATATTTTTAAAAAAATGTTTCGTCTGACCTCTATAAAATGTACACTTTTGCACCCGCCGTTAAAACTGTACTGCGACTCAGCTCCACTCTCGTCGATTCGCTGGTTTAACGAAGGGAAGTTGAACAACCTCTCTGCTCTTCCTTCCGCCACATTTTGCACCGTCCCGGCTGGAGGTGCGCACTCGCTCCGAGAGGAGAACTCATTAGGGGATGTCATAGGCGTGCATACCCTAAACCAAGAGAGTTTGGACTAATTACATTTCTGGCTCAGTTTTCCATTAAACATTTTTTACATATTTTACAAGTAAATAAATAAAATATTTTTCGTTACAAAGTTGAAAATAAATTGATGTGATCTGTCAAAGATTGTTATTAATAATTGATTTACCTAAAAGGCACCAAATTTAGATCATTTATTGGTGCCTATGTGCCAACCAGACTTACAACTAACGCAATTTTGTTACGTCATGAATGATATTTTTTGTTAAAATTGTTCACAACTGTTCAAATTTTTGATAAAAATTTTCATACATGATGTAACCAAATTTCATTTGCTGTATGTCTTCCTTAAAATCAATCTACATGATCCTCTCAGAAATTGAAATATACTCACAAGTCAGTTTTCATTAATTTTCAAGGTAGGTGCAATAGGTAAATAGTGAACAATTTTAACAAAAATTGTCACTCATGACATAAACAAAATTCATTCGTTGTATGTCTGCCTTAAAATCAAAGGGACTGATCTTCTCAGAAAATAAATAAAATATACAAGAAGAAAGAAACCGCGATTTTAATGGTACTATTAATAAATGCAATTGATTTTATGTTTAACCAATTACAAGGTTCACAGACGTCTTCCAAATCTCTTTCCAGAATACAAAAAAATTCTAAAACTTAGGGATTGAGTATATTTAAGGAAATAAAATATTTTATTACATAAGGCGACGAGATCCCTTTCAACATTTTCACGAGGACCAAAGTTCCTCTGGACCGCACGTACTCGTGGAGAGCCACCGTTACTCCACACCGTGCCGGGGGCGTCACTGAAGGCAAGCGGAAGGCAACGACAAGCAAATATCTCGGCGTCGCAACCTCCAAAAGTGCTGCCGCATGCACGCGAGGACGTATACAGGGCCCCGCGAAAGCAGTCGCAGTCGCAGTAGCAGTCGGAGCAGGAGTAGTAGCAGTAGCAGAGTGTGTCAGAGATGGAACTAGGAGCAGTAGCAGGAGCGGATATGAGTCAAAGACACGCCGCCGCCGCCACCGCCGCCGCCGCTGCCGCCGCTGCTGCTGTCGTCCCTGCCGCACCTGGACCTCGGATTAATGGGCTAAGAGGCCGCCACGCCTGAGCTGGACTCTCCCTATGCACTCCTCTAATCTATCGTTCCCCGTCACCCCCCTCTCTCTCTTTGCTAAATTGTAATAAATGGTGCTTCGGTCTGAATAAGGTTAAACTCATCGTGTACGGGTGTTGTATCATGCCTTGCATGATCTGCCCGCTCTCGGGTAAGGAGTATGGCATGTTCCCGGGCGCGTCAAGTTGGTCTTTGTCTATTGTCAATATGATAATTGATCTGTAATTGTAGTGCATGCTCTCCTATACCGGAAAGTAGTGGTGAACCTCCTCCCTGGAATGTCGAGAGCGCTCCCGACTGGTTTGTTTTTGTGGTAGTGTAGCACGTGTAAGTGTAAGTTGAATAAGTATATGGAGGGCAAAAATATGTAGGAAATATAGCGCGCGGCACAAAGTCGGTTAGTAAGAGTCTTGCTCCGGCATTTATCTGATATTGATCGGCGCAACTACCGATCAGAGCAACCGGTCACTAAAAGTCATGTCAGTTTTCACAAAATTCAATAAATAACATGGCAGTATGACATGTTTTCGCTTGTCCCGTCGTCACGACCAAAAACCTCTGGGCCGAGAAAATGAAGCGTTCTATGCTCGCTACTTGTGACTCCAATATTTAAGTTGTGATTTCACGCATAAAACTTATAATTAAAGATGTACAATAATGTGATTGGTTGATTGATTGGTGATTCTGGGCGCGTCACCTACTAAGGTCATTAGTCCTGTAAGTGTGGTGCATGTCATTTTCCTCGGGAGATGGCGGTTATTTCCCCCAGCTGTATGGTGATATCTGGTGCCAACCAACCGTCGGCTGACGGGGTTTTCACCAACTAGGAATCTCCCACCAACAACGGAGCACCGTCAAAGCCGGAATTAGGACTAAGCTCCCGACCGGTCTCCCGGCATGTATGGTAGTTTAGTGTTATGGTATGACTCCGGCATGTGCCTGGTATTGATCGGAGAAATCACAACGGAAAACTTCCGATCACAGCAGCCGGCCTCTAGAATTCTCCTCCAGACAGCGACTGAACTCGACCTAGTTATGTAGCTAGTCGTCGAAAATCCTACCACCGTCGGGGCTCGAAACTTGGACCTTCCGGTCGGAGGCACTTCAGTGACTTCTGAGTCACCTCTCCCGGTGTACAACATGTAACATGTTCGCAATGTGAGGACGTAAAACGTCTAAAGAAACTACAAATCATGTGAGAATGAAGAGTGCAGATGCTACAAGGAAATAAAACATTGAGGTGGCAAAAATATCGAGAATATTTTGTATTCTTGCAGCTAATTCAGGAAGGGAACGAAAGTTAAGTGCAACTGATGCATCTTCTGTCAGAAAACTAATGTGAATGGGTGGCATACCAAAAATTTTGCTCATATTAAATAAAGTATTACGTCATTTAAAGGCACACAACTGAAAGGATTTACGAAGAAAACATCCAATCCACAATAATCACTATGGTTCAAAATGGTTTGGAATAGTGGGACTTATTTTAACATTTCAAGCAACAAGGATACACACGACAATTGCATATGAGTGGGTTACTGTTGTAGAATAGCTCTTCATATTCACAGTACGAAAAATAGAAAAACCGAAAACATTGTTTGATGTGATTCAGTATTAAGTCTCGAAGACCAAGAAAATTAGGGAGGTTTACAAATTCTGGAACATACAATCTTTATTCATAATGAACAAAGGGCTGAACTTGTTTCTGAAAATGTAATTAAAATGTTTTATATTTACCAAGATCTGGACATGGATGTTGTACTGGACTGTTGCAGAAAATCCTGATATTTGCATTAATTTAAGAATGTAATGCATCACATATTATAGTAATTACTGAAACTTTTTGTGAAGGGGCACGACGAATTTTTTATTGCTCATACATACACTCACTAATGTTTGCATTTAAGAACACTTAATCTGGCAAATTAAAAATCTTGAAATCTTTATTTCACTAACAATAACCTCACTCCCACAGGTTTTCTCGAAAAAGAAATGTCAAATGCTGTCAATAGATCTGTTACCACACACACAATGAAATAATGAACTAATGAACAAATAATAAAATAATGAAGAAATGACGGCAGATAAGAGTTCATTCTCCATTTTAGGATCTTATTAAAGTTTGGTATTTACATTATAAAATAAGTTAATAATATTAAGTGATAAAACAACTGAGCCTGTTACCTTTCTTGTCACGCAAAAATCACTAAATTTGGTTGGGTACAATCTCAAACTTTATTCAAAGCGAAAACCCTCATTGTTTTACATACACATTTTTTAAAATGCGAATGTCATGCATATTTCCAAGTTTTCGAGGTTTTAATGAAGTTAGAAAATATACCATACTTATAAATACAATTTTTTCTATCCCAATAAAAAATCAAGAAAAAGTTTCAAACATTTTCCAGAGAATGTAGTATAAAATGTCACGAGGACTTTCTGTAAAGTACCGCCCCCCCCAAATTAAAATATATTAATGATGATCCGGAACTGCACAGTTAAATTTTACAGCTTGCGTATTTACTAAGTTTCAACTCCAAAGCGTCTAATCTGCCAGTGTTATACGTGACACATACATGTGATTTCAAAATAAATGTGTTTTTATGATCTCATTTGCTTATTTAGATAATATAAAAAATTAATTGCGAATATAATTTTTCTATGGCTGGTTGTCCGGTGTAATCTGTTGAACCGATTTTGATTCGGTTTCCACTGAAAGGTAGTGTTCTCTCTGCTAACTTAGGCTACTTTCTTAAAATTATTATTTCCTCTTATAAAGAATAAGGATTGATTTATTTTCATACAAAACAAGTTTTAGTTTGATCACAGTAAAGCTTTGATCACGTGACCTTCAAAACAAAAGGAAAACTACTGTATGTACAAGATTTTGTAAAAATTACCCCTTTCCTAACTCTTAAAGCAAAATTTAAATGTGTACCCTTTCCGTTTATCGTATTTATCTAGAAAACTGTGAGTAAATTCATCTGAGTGAATTAAACGTAAATGAAATGCTTCCTGGTACATTCCTAACATACAATTACATAATGAACTAAAGCATTGAGTGATACTAAACATAAAGAGTGATACTGTTCACTCTTTAACACACGCACACACACGCACACACACACACACACTTTCAATATAGGTAAAACATATCAATTTCCCCGACGAATTCTTCCAAGATTTCCAAATTTCCATTCCCATTAAATCACATTAATTATTTTTACTTACCTCCCTTACTCAACTTCAATTTCTTAAAATATATAATTACAATATTTTTTGTTTAATAGATTTTATACCTTTAACGAAATATTGTCATTAATCTCTATTTCAGATTCCCTGTGAGATCCAAATCTTTAGTGATGTCAATTTGTAATGTTAAAAACCTTGAAAGACATTTTTTTCTAACACGCAGAAATAAATTTCAAAAATGCGTTTCTAATAGCCATAAAATTTCCTACCATATAAATACATTTTGATTCTTCCAAATAGCTCAATTATGTTCAGAGTATTGAAGATAAAAATTGATACTGAATCTTCGTCGAGGGTATACAACAATGCTTTTGTTTCAGCAACCCCTATCAATAACAGTGGTAGCATCAAAGATGTTCGTAGCAAACAAGTTAAGGCGGGGGGGGGGGCAGGGCGCGTCAACGTGAAGCAGATGAAGCTGGGCGGGACAGGATTAGGAAGGAGACAGAGGAGCTGGGCGGGTGGGAATGATGGGACGGGAAAGCGGGTTAGTGCAGGCCACGGTGCGCCAAGGCAGGGTAAGGCAAGGTAGGTCGGGTCGGGGATATATCTGTTAGAGAATCCATTACTTTTTCTGTCTAATGGATGATTATGATTAACCATGACTCAGAGAATTCGTTACTTTTCCCGTCTAATAGATGTTTATGATTAACCATGACTCAGAGAATCTATTACTTTTCCTGTCCAATGGATGATTATGATTAACCAGGACTCAGAGAATCCATTATTTTTCCTGTCCAATGGATGATTATGATTAACCATAACTCAGAGAATTTATTACTTTTCCTATCCAATGGATGATTATGATGAATAATCACTCAGAAAATCCATTACTTTTCCTGTCCAATGGATGATTATGATTAACCATAACTCAGAGAATCCATTACCTTTCCTATCCAATGGATGATTATGATGAATAATCACTCAGAGAATCCATTACTTTTCCTATCCAATGGATGTTTATGATGAATAATCACTCAGAGTACTTCAGCTTACTTCAGCAGTAATAGCTACTATAATAGAAATATTAGCCTGAACGGTTCCTCAAGTTTTTTGCTCATTTCGTTCCGCAATGGTACCACACATGACACGACATTGTTCCTCAAGATCCGAAGCAAAGCCGTCGAGACCATTGCATGTAGTTCCAATCATCCCAATGCAGGACGTTCAGTCTTACGGTGCTCGAGGGTGAAATGTTGGACCCACGACGAGTGTGCGAAAGGAACATCTCGCCTTACTCAAACGTGTATCATGTTTGGGGTTGGGAAAGCTTTCAATACCCCAGACGGCGATGTTGTAATCGTAGTCGATCAAAATTGTTTTCTAGAAAAGCATTTAATTCCAAATTAATGAAATAGTATATTATATATTGTACAAATATATTTTTTATTTGAAGTAAAGGACAGATAAAACCTGTTGCGTACTACGCCAGGAAGCGAAATCTGTGCACGGTTTCTTGAGCTCCGTAGTCTTTACCTTAACACACACACAGATTTAGTTGAATTAGCAACACGTAGCGCTTTTGGAACAAATTCGTATGAAAATATTCGTTTCCATCTAGTAAAAACTATTTGCGAAGTCAAATCAGCTACAAATCTGGGCTACTATTGCTTATTATGCCCTTCGTAAAGGAATCGGTTTAGTGACATGAGGGCATGATGAACACTTATTTGAATAACTACTTTCCTCAGTGACATCTAGAAAAGATGCAAAGATTGTGAAGCTACATTTCCCTCTAACATTTATATTTAAAACTAGGTTTATTCAATTAATTTACGAGTTATTACGAGTTTTATTTAATTCTTCCTTCTCTTTACTTAATACTTCAATCTAAAATTTCCAAGTAACGAATATAACATTAATGTCTTAAATAACTTTTCTGGAGTCAAAATAAAATTAAGATTTCCAAGAGATAGAGTGATTTCTCGGATTTGAAATTACATTTGGTACGCTGGCAAATTACGCGAAGTTTCAAGTTACAGCAACTTATCTCGTAGAAATAAAATCAAATAAAAAATGAAAGAAGATTAACCGTCGATGTTGGTATAGCAAATCAGCGCATCGAGATAAGGTAAAACGAGGAAAGAGATCAGCCTCAATGAAGGGCATTCTATCAAATGAACCTGAGTGCTTCGGTTTCTCGGAACGGCGGATTGGAATTTGCTCGCTAAGCGAAGCCGGAACTTCCTGGAAACGCCCTCCGATGGAGTAGAGAATCGACCTGCCCTCTGACGGCGTTAAATGGCGACGACCCGACGGGTCGACCAGCTCAGGCAACTTGCGAGGAAAACAGGAGACTCAATGTTCGGCGAACTCTATCAGTTCGTTGTCACGACAAAGTGAAGGTGAAAGTTTTCTGTGATTAAAAGCAGAGTCAATATGTAATGAGGTTATTATGTTACGAGTAAGAGTTGCCAACTTAATTCATTATATAGAAGGACATAAAGCAGGGTCTGACAACTAGAGAAGAAATGACGTCAGAGCACTGATTCCCCTCCGCGAGCAGGTCTCAGAGAAGCGGTGCGAGTAAAGGGGGAAGTTAGGAAGGGGCAGACGGCGGTCGTTGGTAACTAAAACCTTGGCAGTGGGACTTTGCTGGTGTGTCATGCAACATGAGAGGGGAACCATCTACACCCGTCAATTTTCTTTCTGTTTGGGAAGAAAGATTTTTGAGAATTCTGAGAACTGACATAACCTGCAATCATGGGATGAATAAAGGAATGTGCAGATTGACGATTATGGAAAAGATACTCAAAATTACGAATACTTACAACATTCTCAAACAAAATAGTACATAAAAATAATCGAGCCTGGGGTCAAAATTTTCTCATGTGATCCTACCGGGTACCTATTTGTTAACATTAGTTATTTCCTATTCCTAGAAGAAATTCATTATATCCTATTCCGTTGGATAAAATATTATTGTTCTAAAATGTTAAAACTATTTTTTCCACAAATGTTATCATAGAAGTGGAATTACAGTAATAATTATGATAGAGTCGGATATTGCATTGAATTGTGAAATAATGTATGTTCTACTATATAATTCTTCATATTGTTATTAATCATAAACATTCTAAGTAATATTACCACTTAATTACCACGTAATTATCAATATTCCAAATGAATCTTTCCCCCCCGTCTCCATAGCATCACTGGAACACTGTGTGCAAGTCGCTGCGTCGGGCTCCGCCTTTGCTCCGCAACAAGTTTTTCAAAATATTATTACCATTACTCCGTATATACATAAGTATTACTCCGTTTACACGTACGCGTTACTCCGTATATACGTACGTATACGGGAAAGTAAGAGAGGATTCTTCACAAAAATGTTTGTAAATCTAATAATGACAATCCACTTCTTACTTGTACGATGAATGGGTAGAAAATATAAGAATGCACACAGATATCAAATTAATTACTTTAACCACTCTCCGACCCACATAAAATATATTTTATTGGGATGTAAATAACCCAATGAAACCGAATTAATATGTTTGTTATGGATACAACGTGTTAGATACGATTCAGTATCTAACATTCATCTTTTGATTCTTGAAAGTTATTTTCTCCACGCTTAACTTAAAGGAATGCTCCAAAATGTTTGTTAAATAATTCAATGGATGTCAACCTTTTTTCATTCCATTTGCCCGTTCCTGTCAAGTGTTTCCCAACGTCGACTCCTCCCCCCTCCCTCTCCCTCTCTCTCACTCACTGCAGTCCCTCTCACCGGGAGGTCCTAGGTGGCCGCATTTACTGATCAACTGATTGCGTGACTAGATTTCTAGCGCGTCAACTGCTAAGGTCATTAGTCCCGGATGTTTACTGATTGTTTTTTCTTGAGGAGGTGGCTGTAACCTTTGCCAGCTAGATGTTTAGATCAGGTGCCGAAGCGGGAATAAGAATACATAATCGCCATCTAACACGCTTCATTTTTGCGTCACAGGTCTCCGACATCAGAAAATAACTCAAGGAAGCACATAAACAAAGTTTTTAAATAAATATCTTTGCCACTCCTTTTTAGCAGTTTTATTTAGTCAATTACTTTGATTAACATGATGCAAGTTACCTGAAATGAATTATCTTTTCCCCTCTGTGTAATTATTGTAAATATTCAGCTATCACAAATGAAAATTAGATTTTACAGTTCATAATTAAAAGATTACTTTAGAGGAAAATATCTGTTGACATACAAATGTACTTTGTTTATTGGGTAAAATAAAATAATAACAGTTTCATGTAGTTTTCACATATTCTCGATTTGTTTAAGCAATATTTACTCAAGGGTCACATTAACGTACCTGCACATTGCAATTATTATTCAATAACGTGTTTCAATTGGATTATACATTTACTGGCATTTCATTCAACACATAACCGACATAGAGTGTATAAATAGATCATAACTCAGTTATTGACTCAACCTTTTTTTAAAAGAAAACTCTGGAAACCAAAGCAATAATTTACGTGAACATAATTGAAATTTCATTGGCAACTGTTCCTACATAAATCGCATATAGACTATCACCATCATTATACTTCATTTACTGTATTTTCATGAAGGCCCTGTCGTATTAAAAGTAGAAAAAATTGAAATATCTCATTTCATCGCCCTCTCATCACAGTCGCGCATCACTTAATGAATGAAATGTTTAACGAGCCGAGAACGACCTGAAATCTTATTTTGCGAGGCGCAAAAACGCCGCATTTCATTCGCATTGAAAAGCAATGCAGTTACCGGGAAACGCCATTTGCGTGAGATTCAAATGCGTCTGGCGTGCTGACGTGACACGGAGGGTGTGAAGCGGGGGTGTGGGAGTGGAGGGCATGATGGAGAGAGAGGGTGGGGAGTTGGTGATTGCGGGTGGGGTGCACATATCGGAGGCTGCGCGCGGGCGGGGCCTTCGGGGGCGTTCGGCGGGAGGGAGGATGGTGCTGGGCTGTGAGTGGTGGGCGGGAGAGTGGGAAGAGTGGGTGGGGTTGCGCGGGGTTGCGTGGGGTTGCGCGGGGTTGCGTGGGGTTGCGCGGGGTTGCGTGGGGTTGCGTGGGGTTGCGCGGGGTTGAGCGGGGTTGTGCGGGGTTGGGCGGGGTTGTGGGGGTGGGGTTGGGTGGGGTTGTGCGGGGTTGTGGGGGGTGGGGTGGGGTGGGGCTGGGTTTTGCGGGTTTGTGCGGGGTAGCGCGGCGTTGCGCGGGGTTGTGTGGCGTTGGGTGGGGTTGTGCGGGGTTGTGCGAGGTTGTGCGGGGTTGTGCGGGGTTGGACGGGTTTGGGCGGGTTTGGGTGGGGTTGGGCGGGGTTGTGCGGGGTTGGGCGGCGTTGGGTGGGGTTGGGTGGGGTTGTGCGGGGTTGTGCGAGGTTGTGCGGGGTTGGGGGAGTTGGGCGCGTTTTCGCGGGGTTGGGTGGTGTTGGGCGAAGTTGGACGGGGTTGGGCAGAGTTGGGTGGGGTTGGGCAGGGGTTCGTCAAGGTTGGTCGGGGTTGGGGCAGGCGAACGTAAGGGCGAGCGGATAGGACGAAGGGAAGGTGAGAGGGTGTGTAGAGGAGAGGGTACAGCAAGTCCCACTAGCAGGCAGACCGTATACCCTGTGAAATGTCGCGTTCCCGGAAGTGCAAAATTTATCGCATATCATGCCAGAAAGTATGCACAAAGAAAATTGTACTTGTTAAATGTATGCGTGCGATGAAAGAGTTACAAGCCTAGTAAAAGAAATGTCAGAGTCATAGTCATTCACAGACCAGAAATACGCATTGTTTTGCAATATATAGTTTCGCTTTGTTATATAGAGTATAAAAGATACCAAAACTTGAAAATGATTATGAATAGAAACTTACTGATCTTTTCACATGAGTACCAAAGTGATAAGAGACCAGAACTATACAATAAAATAGATTCATGAAATACAAGCAAGGCAAAAAACCTCAATAAATGGCAACAAATTATCAACACCTAAGAATGTATTTAATTTTGTTAAAACAAATTTACACATGTATTCAACATGCAGTTGAATACAAGTCAGTTTAAAATATGAAAGTATTATAGTTATTAATAACCGGTATTTATTATTCTTATCGAAGATTCCTAGGGCGTCTGAAGAACCTCCTAGAATGTTTCTGTAAGAATATGGTTTGTATTTGCCATATACACATATATTTGCTTTCAGTTAAATATCCGGAGCGTAATTTGTCCAACATTAATATGTATTAACCATTTTACTTAAGGAGCAGAGAAACAGCCAGGGTACTGCTGCGGCATTCGCCTTGTGTTGAACGGAGAAACCACGGAAAAATACCGATCAGAGCAGCCGGCCGCTGGAACTCTCCGCCAGACTGACTTAATTCGACCCAGCTGACAAGCTAGTGTCGAAAATACTGCCTCCATCGGGACTCGAACCTAAGTCCTCCCGGTGAGAGGTTGAAAAGAGTTGATGCCCTGAGCCACCTGTTTTAGTGACCGATATCAGTGAGCAGTGTTGCGTCAAGGAACGGAGCAGGAAGGGGCAGGGCGAATCCAAGTGGGAGGATGGGGCGGGGTGGGGCGACGGGATCTAGAGTGGGGCTGATGGAGGAGGGGGTGAGACTGGCTGTGGCGGAGCGAGCGGATGCTAGATTAAGTTATCGGCGTTCCTATGCAGCGCATCTAACCTCCTGCAAGCGATGGGCGGGCGCGATCAAAGCGACTAGCGCAGCCGCAAGCCGCATGCAGCACCGACACCACCACGGCACAATACGGTGCGGTGCGGCGCCGCACCAGAACACACCGATGCGAGATTCGATCGGACACCGCCCATTCGAGAATATCACTACTAGCTGCCAGTTTGATATATCTGGAGCAAGTATTTTTTCACAAATACTTTTATTTTATTTTTGTTGGTTTCTTTGTATTATTTATCTTCTTGTATTTGTATTATTGTATGGTATTTGTATATATTTTTTACTCTTGTCTATTTGTGTTTTTGTTCGCTTATTTATGTAATTTTTTAATTCTCGTTTTTCTCTGTATTGCTTCTTTTAATTATTATTTTTGTACTTTCTTTGTAGATTAACTGCCACGCTTATTTGCTCTAAAATTTATAATTATTTTATTGTTATATTATTATTTTTATTTTATTATTGCTATATTATTAAGGCAAATGGAAGAATGGAACACATTTGGAATACACCTTGTAAAGCAAAAGTTGTACGTGTTATGTTTTCTCGGGTAAGTTACCTTACCACAAAATCACGACTTTCATGCGACCTATTTGACTAAGTTCGCTTGCGGATTTCCAAGTCGACTATGAGGCTCCTACCTTCGACTCTTGTAATAAACATAAAACACCTCGCGCCCAGGCAATGCTAATGTTCTAAAGCATTTTGTATGAAAATACAGATATTAGACCTTTGACAATTTTCTTGTGTAACTACTACCAAAATATTTCTTCTTATGACGCGCAATCCACATGTGATCCATTGTATCAACGATATTTAATTAGCGGAAAATATTTTATCAAAAATCTTCAAAAGGAGAACGTTTTAAAATAATATTGTTATGAAAATATTGCTTTACAAATTGCTGGTAATGTAGATATTAAGATGTGAAAGATCTTTCAATTTACATTTATGTAATTTTTGAAAAAAACAAAAAAATAACTCAAAATAAAATTTACGTCATATTGAAAAGTGTAATTAGCACTATCTGTTACAAAAGTTTTCAGAAAAAATGTGCAGCCATATATAAGAAAATGGTGTTTGAGCGTTTCTTAAAATGTGGAATTTTGAGCTACTTTTCACAGAAAACGGTTGTGTTTTCGAGGAACTTTACTTGACATTATTTAAAGCACATGTTCTCTTAAATATAATAATGTAAAAAAATCTCATAAAATACATTAGGCACTATCCCTACCAAAAGTTTAAAGAAAAAATTTGGAGTCGTTTTCGAGAAAATGTTGTTTATGTAATTTTTTAAATTGCACATATTGCACGCAATATTGCGCGAAAACTACTAAAATTTTAAAAAAAACTGTACATGACCTTAAAGAAAGAACACTATGAAGAAAAAAAATATTTGAAGGAAAAATCTCTCTCTCCAATTTTTTAGTTCCACAAAGACGCTGAAAAAATTTTAAACTTTTGAAATTTTCGAAAATTCAGAGTAATCCGCGAAAATCTATGCCATCTTAATAAGTGTATTTTACTCTATTCTTACAAGAAATTTAAATAAAAAAAATTGGAGCCATTTTTTGAGAAAAGTTTGAAAATGTCCGGGGTGCTTAATGTAAAGTACCCCCAAAAATTAATTAATGGTTTTCAAAATCTCAAAGCTTCGACTCAAACCAGATCGCCCAGGGAATATCAATTTTGGAAGAAATCGTACGTATGGTTTAGCAGTGTTCACAGACGAACAGACAGACAGACAGACGTTTTCCTTTCAATTGGTTTTTCGGTATCAAGGACCCACAGAAGAGAGGTTCTGGCTACACTACGTGTTAGGGGATTTTTTTCTCAATTTAGCAACTGGTTTTATCCACTTTTTCGTTATCAGCGCCCGGCAACGACTTTTTTTCTGGCGAAAATTGGCAATTTTTTCGCGCAGCATTACATAACTTTCTCTATACCACGCATATCACTCCGTGTATACGTACGTATACGGGAAAGTAAAAATATCAGTAGAGGCTTAGAAGAAGTACTAGATGTAATAAAATTTATTATAATTTTCTTATGCACTCATGATACAACACTAGGGACAAAAGACAGGACAATTCTACCTCGAATTATACTCACAATTTTATAGATTATGCCTGTGGAAAGTATGTTTCATGTTAATAAGTTCATGTAATTATATGTTCTTCTTGTACTCATGCAGACTAAATTTAACCTTGCAACGTTGTTGCAACCCTATGTCCCGTTTCTTTTCGTGAGGAAATTTGGTCAGCTTATCCCTACTCGAATCTTCGCGTCTTGGCTCAAGATGTTTTAACATCCTGTGGTTTGGGACCAACAGTACACTAAACTTTTTTGTATATTTCACTTCATTTTGTAACCTCTGGAGTAATCTCTCAATAACCGAAGTTTCATTTGATTTCCTCTACTTTTTAGGTGCCTTACTTTTTTTAATAGTGTATGAAACAGTTTTAAGAAAATTTATTTACCATATGATTTACCTATGTTTACGCAACAACATGAAGTATGCATCTATTTCCAGATTCTCTTTTCACAGAAAACATTTGAAACGCACCAACAAGTATTTCACACTCATTTTCATATTATTCGCTTCATTTAGCGGAAAACGAGAAGCTAATGATACACACGAAACGTTGTACGTCACACAAAAGAATATTTTATAACACATTATCTCACACGGTTTGGAAAACGACAAATGAAAACAACGGAAAAAGCTTTCGAACGCATTGATCATCGTCATAGTGCCTCCCATCCCAACTTCTCGTGCACATCACGTTTGCCAGCCTCTCGCGCGTGAAGGGTGGGCTAATGCAGGATCTTTTTGCGGAGGGCAGATGATGGCGAGGTGAGGTGAGTGAGGAAACGCATTATCATAAATTCACGGCAGCGAATCGCGCGGGCGGGGAACGGACTGGGTTCGGTCGGGGTGGGGAGATGGCCGGAATGCTGGAGAGTGGGTGGGGTCCGGGCGGGGAGTGGTGGGAAGTGGGTGAGGGATGAGAACGAATGCCGGACAGTGGATGAAGTGCGGACGGAGAATGGGTTGGGTGCGGGGAGTGAACGAGTTTTGGGAGGGGAGAGAACAGGAATGCCGGAGAGTAGGTGGAGTACGGGCGTGGAATGTGCGTTGGGTTTGGCGGGTAGTGGGCGAGGTTCGGTTGGGCAGAGAACGAATACCGGAGAGTGAGGTGGGTCCGGGTAGGGGCTGGTGGGGCGTGGGCAGGCAGCGGGTGGGGAGTGGGCGTGGAGCGACTGAGGAGTGGACATTGAACAGGTGGGAAGTGAGCGGGGAGTGGGCGGGGAGTGGGCGGGGAGTGGGCGGGGAGTGGGCGGGGAGTGGGCGGGGAGTGGGCGGGGAGTGGGCGGGGAGTGGGCGGGGAGTGGGCGGGGAGTGGGCGGGGAGTGGGCGGGGAGTGGGCGGGGAGTGGGCGGGGAGTGGGTGGGGAGTGGGCGGAGAGTGGGCGGGGAGCGGGTGGGGAGTGGAGGGGGAACTGGTGGAGGAACGGACGGGGGAGTGAGCGGGGAGGGTGGTAGGGTGGGCAGAGAGGACGAACACCGTAGAGAGGGGGAGGTGCGGGCGGATCGCGGACCGACGGGCGGCCGGAAGACCGGGCGGGTGCGCGAGCGCGCCGGAGAGGCCGCAGGCGGGGAGCGGTCGAGTAGAGGGGACGCGGAGAGAAGGAGAATCCCGGAGTGCGATCGTGATGCGGGCGGAGTTCGGAGTGGGCGTGGCGACAGCGGCGCGTCGCGGGTGAGGCGGAGGAGGCAAGCGCAAGCGAGCGGGCGATGGAGCCGGCGAAGCTGCTGCACTCTCCCGGAGGCACCGCGCGCTCATCGATCAAGGTGGCCGTGACGGCGCCGTATGCGGCCGCTAGGCAGCGCTTCTGATGCCGACGACGCGCTGGATTGGCTCTACGACCAGATGCAGAGAGAATACGCGGTAGATCAATGCTGCTTATTGCTTAGACGATGGATGTGATTTTTGATGACAATGTTTGTGTTTTGGCGGTTGTCTCCCTCGCTGTACACAACGGCATTCGTTACGTATGATGCTATGAACTAAGAAGAGTGACCTTACGATGAAGAAATTACACAACGAATTGATGATGTTTAGGTAATATCGGATTCCCGATGGCAGGTTTGTCCCTTTAGAGATATTACTCTCAAGTTTCCTTTATTGTGAAACTCTTCAGGGGACTACGCCAGGGGTAATGGACATATCCATTTACAAATATAATATCACGAAATGCTCCTGTCGACTATGGATTAACATCTCCTGTTTATAGTCTAAATTAGCTATAAGAACATCAGTCAATCAAATTAAATTTAGGTGGCAAAAGAGCCACTTTCCAGTCTGTAATCATGTATACACAAAGGCAGTAGCAGTAGCAATCACAAAAGCTGTTTCAATTTAAAGATACAAATGACCTCTTTTGTTGTAAGAACGTGTATACAACATGCGCGCACTTTTTGTGCAGTTACCATCATTGTATATGCATGTTGTTAACATTAATATTTAACTGATAGTCACATAAAAATAAAAGTTTCTTTACAAGTTAGGTATTTTACCATCTTTTTGTGAACAATTCATTATTTGAAGATACTTTTTGATTTTTTCACAGTTCCTTACTTTTTTTACAAACATGACTAATTATGAGCTAATCCAGTGCCACAATGATTTACTGTATTGTTTTTAATTTTCAAACGTTAAGGATCACTTATTACCTCGAAATATGCTGAACTTGTTTAAGCGGTTCTCAACGCGGTAAGAAGTATTGGGTACTTTCTGTGTCAGGAAACATAAAAGTTAAAACATAATTTTGTTTCACACCTAACGTATCATTTGAAATCGGCAAGCTGTGAACTGAGTCCAATACTATTACAAAGGTTAGCTTCAATTGAATTGTTTCTCTAAGGTTTTTTGGTACAGTCGTGATATCGATTGGATCGTTCCTTACGACGTCTTCAAAATATGAGATATTAGATTTGAAAAACATATAATAAAATTGTAATGTTCTTGAATGTAAGTTAAATATTTATGACAGAATTAAATCGACTGAATAATATTTGTGTTCACAAACGTAATCCGTAATACCGAATAATGTACGCCGTTGAGTTTGACTCGTCAATTGATTTAGGTAAATCAAATTGCATTTTCCGCTCGCGAACCAAAATTATTATGTTTATAATGAGAAAAGCAATTCACAGACCGTGACATTGTTATGGCTTACTATTATTCTTATTATTGCTCCATATCACGACTACAGATGTTTGAGTCGGCTGAGTTTAAAATCTACTCCAGGATACAACCAGCTACCTAAGGAGCAGATCTAGGGACTGTCGTTGCCTCTACAATACTTTGCGCAAAATGTGAGCTGTGCCAAATAAGGCAATTTCCTGCACTTCCAAGTCCTTTGAATGACCTGGAAGTTTAGCCAAGTTCTTAAACAAATTTTGCGGAACAAATCCCAGAGCTCCGATAACTATCGGTACGACCTGTGCTTTTACGCCCCACATTCGGCTGATCTCAATTTTCAAACTCTTGTATTTAAGACGTTTCGCTGCCTCCGTGGTTACGACATTTTGGCGACATTATTATTATTACTATTATTATTACTATTATTACCACTATTATTATTATTATTATTATTATTATTATGTTTTGTATTAGCTAACAACCCTCATTGAACTTCATAACGGCAGTAGGGGTCTGATTTTAATGGAAAGAGTAGCATCCTTCTGGACGAGATAAATTCGACTGGGATTTCCACAAAATTAGAAAAACCTAAGATATTAACAGTGAAAAGCTTATCAAACGTGTTAGGAAATACAGCGACATTTTCAAGCTCCCAGCTTGCAATGCATTTGGGATAAAAAATAAAATTGTCATCCAATTCGATGTTCACAAATGCTCCGTTATTGATTAGTCCGCTATTTTAAAGTTGCATCGCCCTGAAAACTACTCACATATCCAATTTAATCAATCATGATTACATTCCAATGAACGAGGAGCTCTACAGCTTTGCTTCGCCGCGTCCCGCCGTGACGAGAGAGCGCTGATGAAACCGCGCCCAGGGGAGATCGCGGCCGCTGCCCCAACCGGCGAAATCCGGAAAACTCTGGGGGAATCCCCGGAGCGGTCACGTGGAACTTAACGAGGCCGCGCCTCCCCGAAATAGGCGCCCCGGCGGCAGCTCTGCAGACGCCGCCGCGCCGCCTTCGTAATCCCGCTTTGGGTCGGCAATTAGGATAGTAGGGTGACGCCATCGATTGGGGGCAAGCTGACTGAACAGAGGAGGGGAAAAAGGGCTGTGGAATTCGAGTGAGGTGGGTAATAGGGTTGCAATTTAAACGGGTTTCACGCGTACCCTCCAGTTTCAGATGTAATGTTCAGGCTTGGAGTACTACTAAAAATATCTGGGATATGCGATCAATATTTAATTTGAAAAAATATTAAAATAAAAATTGTTTGAAATGTAAAATCCACATTGGTGACTTATTGTTGAATTGTTGAGTTTAGATCTATCAAGAAATGTAAATATATGATTAAACTAAAACAGCGTTCCAAATCAAATATTGTTTAATAGTAATTCGTTTAGTTGCGAACAATTATTTTATTAAAACAATATTTAGTTTAATAATTTGTATTGTTAATATTGTCTTATAGGACAGACTGCATCTGTTCAGCCATAAAAATACTTCAAAAAATCTATCATATCTTTCACAAGTTATAAACTATTATATATAAATAAAACATCATATAATAAACTATTATGTCTTCTAGAAATCAAATACAACTCCCACAAAAAAATGAACAAAGGACGGCAGGTAAGCATACGTGGCTCAAGTGAAGATTTTATTAAATTTTTGTGTATATACCATAAAACGGATAATAATAATTGAACGACTCTTCGCTCAGAATCGAAGCGAAGCGGACGTCTGTTCTAGTGCCGAGTCCTACTCTGTAACGCGAGTGTTTTTAAACTGTATAAGTTTACTATTCAACATATACGTGAACAGTGTAAAGCATCCACAGATAACAACCTTAATTGAAATCTACTGTAATAACATTGGAAACCTCCCATACAATGGCCTCTTCTGACTACAGGGGAGCAGCCATAACCTCTACTGGAACCGGATTGCAACATGATAATTCAAGTAAGAAACTATATGCCACTGTTACCAATTCAGACATGTTTCCATCTAAACAGCAAGCTATTATTATAGAAGCACAAGAAGGTCTATCTATTAAAGACTATGTATCAAAGATCTCTACCTTAGTAAGTGCAAATGACATTAGATTCGTATCAAAAATTTCGAACAACAGGATATGCGTGTTTTTCTCCAGTGTCAAAATTGCAGAACAATTCACAGATTCACACAAAGTAATTTCAATTAATGACTGTGTGCTAGGAGTAAGACCTCTGATAAGTAAGAACAAAAGAATTATCATTTCCAACGTATGCCCCACTATTCCACATCAAGTTATAGAAGAGGAATTAGCCAAGAGAAATATACAAGTAACCACCAAAATCTCATTTATTAAAGCAGGCATCTCTGAACCAGGATTCTCTCACATCATGAGCTTCAGAAGGCAGGTATACATAGAACAAGATGATATTAGCAAGCTTCCAGAGTCTATTGTAATTTATTATGACAATACATCATATAGAATTTATTTTTCCTCTGAGAGTATTTCTTGTTTTATATGTAAACAGGTAGGGCATATTGCTCATCAGTGTCCTAGTAAACCTCAAATAAATGGTGAAACTAAAGAAATAGAACTTGCTCCAAACTCTGAAATTAACAAATCTGAAGAATCTATTCTTTCAAACAATCAAATAAATGAATCAGATAAAATCCAAATCCCTTCACAATTATCAGGAGAAGAATATCTGACATCCCAACTTTCAGAAACACTAAAAAGAGATGACAACAACTTTCCTCCTTTAAATAAAAGAAAACTTGCAACCCATACCCATTCACAATCTGAGTCACTGAACTGTAAAAGCTCAATCAAAAGTGTTGAAATTCAAAAACAACCCAAAAAGAAAAAGAAAAACAAAACTGATAACTCTTCCTCTCAAGAAACCACATCAACTCCATCAGTTGAAGAATTAATAGCACTAACTAAAGAAGTAATAACCTCCAAACAAGATAAATATCCCCTGACTTATGAACAATTCAAATTGTTCCTTGAAAATTCATTTGGAGCTTCAGACCCAGTATTAATTGCCAAAGCTTACTCCCAAGACATCCAATCAATAATTCAAATGATGACTGAAACCTATCCTTACCTAACTGAGAGAAGTATTAAAAACAGATTCACCAGAATTATTAATAAACTAAAGAGGAATACAAGTACTATACCACTAGAAACATCTGATTCAGATACAAGCCTAGAAATATATTAGAATACCCCTCTCATTTATGAAAATTCTACAATGGAATATGAATGTTTTTTTCCCCAGACTGGCAAATCTACAAATTCTCTGTAGGTTACATGATCCAGATATAATATGCATTCAAGAAACCAACTTCAAAAATTCCGTAGGAAAAATTAAAGGTTACAAATGCTTTAACAAGAACAGAAAAAATCCTAATTATGCTTGTGGTGGTGTTGCAACTTTCATCAAAGATCATCTACCAACACAAGAACTAAATATCCAGTCGGATATTGAAGTTGTTGCCACTAAAATCCTTGCACCTATCTCTATATGCATATGTAATATATACATTCCTAACAGTTATTCGTTTGAAATTCAAGAAATCAACGATATAATAAAACAGATAACAAATCCCTTCATCTTACTTGGCGATTTTAATAGTCATCACACTCTATGGGGGTCTTATAAAATTGATACAAGAGGTCTGAGAATTGAATCATCCATTGAAGAGTCTAACATGGTTCTCCTGAATTCCGGGCAATCAACTCATATTAACATCAGTAATGGGAAATTAAGTGCCATTGATCTCACCTTCTCCTCTATAACACTGGCACAAAAATGTAATTGGAGTGTTTCAGACTACCCATACGACAGTGACCATTACCCTATATTTATTAGTATCTGTAGTTTATCAAGGAATATACCCACACCTCCACAATACTCCAAATGGAACTTTAATAAAGCTGACTGGAACAAGTTTCAAAAACTGATTGACAATGAACTTTCTCAAAAAACCTTCTTAACAGATTCTGAAAACATTAACTCAATTATCCAGAAATTCTCTGACTGCATAATTAAATCAGCAAATGAATCCATCTTACGATATGAAATAAATCACAAAGGTAGACAACTCCCATGGTGGAATAACCAATGTAAAGAATCTATTAAGATAGCAAAACATGCCTTTAACAGATTTAAGAAACATAACACGCTAGAGAATCGAATAGAATACAAGAGAACTAGAGCAGCTGCCAGAAGAATTATTAATGATAGCAAAGCAAAATCCTGGGACAACTTTGTATCTTCTATATCCAACCAAAGCAATATTTCGGAATGCTGGAAAAAAATTAAAACTATCAAAGGAAATAAAAGAAGCAACTGTGTTCATTTCTTACAATATGAAGATCAAATCATTACCAAGAATGAAGAAATTGCCAATAAATTAGCAGAGACATTTGCTAAAAATTCTAGCTCTCAAAACTATTCTAAGGAGTTTATTCCATACAAAAACGAACAAGAAAAACTAACCTTATCTGTAGATATTGACAATTCAGTACCATTGAACCACATAAACAATATCATCTCAATGAATGAACTTACAGCTGCCATCGACTCTTCTAAGAATTCATCTCCTGGGCCCGATAAGATCCCTAATATCTTGATTAAGAATCTGCCAAGAAGAGGTATGGAAACCTTACTCAAAATATACAATAAAATATGGGAAAATGATGTATTCCCCAAAATTTGGAAAAAAGCTATTGTTGTCCCTGTACCAAAACCAGGCAGAGATCAATCAAACTCTGACAATTACAGACCAATTTCATTAACCTGCAACATGTGCAAAATTATGGAAAAGATCATCAACAACAGGCTCAGATGGATCTTAGATCATCATAATATTATTAAAGATAACCAATTTGGATTTAGAAGAGGTCATTCAACTCAATCACATCTTATCAGTACTGATACTTACATTCAAGAAGCTTTCGTTAATAATCAAGATGTTATGCTTGTCAATTTAGACATTGAGAAAGCCTATGATATGGTATGGACATATCGCATTAAGTCAATTCTACGGGATATTGGAATAAAAGATCACATGTACAATTTCCTTATAAATTTTATGTCAGAACGTGAAATTCAAGTCAGAGTCAACACCCACTTATCAACTACCAAGACATTAGATAATGGACTCCCACAAGGATCCATTCTAAGTGTTACACTGTTCCTGCATGCGATCAATGACGCTGGGAAAGACATTAAAGCCCCTGTAATTATCAGGAAATTCGCTGATGATATTATTGTACTATGTAGAGGGAAACATATAAATTCTGTTCAAACATCTGTTCAAGAAGCTTTAGACGTATTACACGGATGGTCCCTTATAAGTGGATTTAAGTTCTCTGTTAAAAAAACAGAATGTGTATTATTTTCTAAACGGAAACAAATAGTCAGTCCCCAGTTATTTTTTGGGCAAACAGGCCTTACAATTTGTCCAAAGTACAAGGATTCTTGGACTTCTTTTTGATAATAAAATGACATGGAATAATCACATCAACAAACTCGCTGATGAATGCAAGAACAGATTAAACATCCTTAAGTGCCTCTCACATAATAATTGGGGAGCCGACAGAAATCTACTTCTCCTCACATACAAGGCAATCATTAGAAGTAAAATTGATTATGGAGCAATAATCTACAACTCTGCTAAATCCTGTATTAAAAAACTGGACATAATTCATAACCAAGCCCTTCGAATCTGTACCGGATGCTTCCACACAACGCCTATAGGAAGCATTTTAATAGAAGCACAAGAACCAACCCTTTCATTCCGGAGACAAATCCTCACCATGAACTATGCTATCAAAGCCTCCTCTTCCACTAATGCTATCATATATAATGATGTATTCCCCCTGTTTAAATCTATCCACACTAAGCACAACCTCTTCTACAACAGAGTTGAGGAACTACTGAAAGAGACCAATGCTCAAAACATTCAAGCTGGAAAACTGAGAGTTTCCAATATTCCCCCATGGATAATTCCTACACCCCAAATTGATTTATCATTAACTGAATATCAATGCTCTGCAACCACACTCGAAGAAAGGAACACCATCTTCTCTGAATTAAGAATCAAATATAAAAGCTATTGTCTGATTTATATAAATGGAATTACAAATGATATCGGGACAGAGGCTTTTGTGTATATGAAAGATAAAACAATTAAGTATCAACTAAAAAAGTATACAAGTGCTACAACTGCAACGATCTATGCTTTAACATCAGCACTTAAGTTTATATGCCAATTATGCTCCTCCAATGTCATCGTTTTTTCAAATGACCTACACGTTATTCAACATGCCTTCCAAAAAATCCACTGTTCAAGTTTGGAAATCGTCATTAGGGAGACATACTTCAAAATATGTAAATCCGGAAAAAACCTTATCCTAGCATGGATCCCCGAGGAACTTGTACCCAACCTAATATCCAACCTAAAGAGTGAGAAGTGCTCAACTCAAGATAATAGTAACGTTATTTCTTCGATTGATCTACAATCGAACACAAATATACACAAATTATCATGTACCACTGAAGATATTCTGAAGTATATAAGGAAAGTGATGACAAACAAATGGAACCACGACTGGACAAAATATAAAGCCAGCTCAATGCATAAAACCTTAAATAAATTTAACTCAATACGCTTCAATAAGAAAATAAATCGCAGAGAGCAAGTTGTACTATCGAGAATAAGATCTGGACATTCCAAATTAACCCATCTTCATCTACTGCAAAAAAGATCCCCTCCAATGTGTGAACTGTGCAAAATTCAAAGGACTCTAGACCATATTTTTAAAGAGTGTCCAAACTTCAATCAACTAAGACAATCATTTAAATTCAAACATGAAGCTATATTGTATTCCACTGAAGAACAAGATCATATTATTAAGTTTTGTAAAGCTGCAAACATTTTCAAGGATATTTAATCTCATTACTGTATACATTTATTAGTATATTCCTACAATGTTGTAATCCCATAATGTCAATTGTAATTTAATGATATACATGTAATCTCTAATGTACAATGTATATAGTCGCTAATGACCATGACGTTGATGCGACTATAAATAAAAATTATTGAAAAAAAAAAAGAAATGAAACATCCAATATCTTTCATTTAAGGCAAAAGCCACGAAATTTGGGTAAGTAGAAAGCTCAGATTTCTTTCTAAACAAAAATCCTTGGCCCAGATAAGTACTTAGGTAAGGCCCAGGTAATTACTTGGCCCAGGTAAAAACTTAAAATACCTTATTGATCACTTTCTTCACAACGACCGATGGTATCAGGGATACCTCAAAGATCTACACTCTCTCCTTTACGTTTTAACATATATACGTTCTGTCCTCGCCTTTTACTACACTTGCTCTTTATGCTGATGACATTGCTTTATTCTCAACTCACGAAAACATTCAAACTGCTGGAAATACTTTACAACAAAATTGGAGAATTGTGGTAAATCCTTCTAAAATTCAAGCCAAAATCTGTACACTTTGTAGACAAATAAATTTCTCTCCATTAATAATAAATAACACAAATGTACCCTAGATGGAAAATAACCTTCCAGTTAATATTTAGGTTCAAACGCTATATCATTTTTCAAACCGCTAGATTTTTTAAAACTTTCTTCTTAAAACTATCTTCTGCTTCCGCTTAACACTACGGTTTAAATTATGACTCTTCTCGCATTAAATCACGTTTTCCGAAAGATATTTTCCACCCCTCTTAAATTCAAACCGTAAAACACACATACACCAACATATATTCCAAATATTTTCAAATACATATCTTATTTTGAACATATTATTTAGTAATTAAAAAATTGAAATAATAATTATTCAACAATAAGTAAAAAATGACACAATCTGTAAGTAAAAAAATGTCCATAACCTATTATGTAAATCGCTGGAATCTTGCAAAAAAATTATGTACTATATATTTATTCAAATCCCTGAAAAATTTGTAAAAATTGAACAGAGAGAAATAAAAATTAAACAACGCAACGACACAGCTTAGCGTTACTCCTGACATGTCTACCAAGTTTAAGCTCAAAGGCGTGTAATCTAATAGTGTGTCACATCCATACAAACACACAAACGCGCACACACGCAGACAGACATCAAGATTTTCGCCTTCAAACTTGGGTTCTCTCCTCTCCGTCAACAATGTTCATCACAAATGCGAGAAAATTTAATCCACACGTATAAGCCGAGACCGTATTGTTGAGGTGATTCCCATACTTTTCTTCCCTATACTATAATATAGTTTCTATACTCGTTTCGAAGAACTGTAATAGTTAATTTCGCACATCTTTCTTTGGTAGTCCAGCTCTATGCGCAAACGGCAGGCTTGCCTCCATTGGCACCTCGCCAAGAACGCCCTCCATCGGACGCGCCTATAAAACGAAAATGATCGTGCGCGCTGTATCTATGAGACACACACCAGCACATCGACTCTCAAAGACAAAAAAATAGCGTTAGTTTGATTAGATACTTCATTTGAAATGTTAATATTTCATAAAAATTTTGTTGTTGTTGACATGTGTTACATCGTTTTTGCTTTGTATTTGGTTATACATTATCTTAGGCCGTAGGTTGTGATGTAAAAGACAATTTCTGTGGAAGTTCTATTCTTCTCTCAAGATTATGGCTCAAGTTGAATTTTTTTCTTTTTCTCGTGCCGACAAACGAAAGTTTCTCCTTTCGAAACTCAGATACCAAATTGATGTCAGTAAACCAATTGTTCGCGGTTATGTTTCATCCAGTACCATAAATATGCTCTGTGAGTCTTCTCACTACTTCAATGGGTTTGTTGCTGACATTGTATGATCCTTCAGCTTGCTTATTGGTGTAAATCTTTGTGAAATATATGTCAATGGTAAAATGTCAGTGAGGTAGTATGTATTAATTCCAACAATAAAATTTTTTATTGTTCAAAGAAATGTCAAGAAACATAATGTACTTGCGAAATTCTTTCAGTTATAGAGACAGAAGTCACGAGTTTATTGAAGATATTCCAAGACTTTGCACTTGTCGAAAAGAGCAGATAGATTGTACTGTGGTAATTACTGTCCATCCACGAGAGGACAACTTTCCTTAGTTTGTGAATCTTCACCACTCATTGTGTTAGGACAATGCTCAGAAATTCCAGTGGTTTACAAAAAGTAAAACAAAGTCTCCTCCACAATGGCCAAGGTAAATAAATTCACTCATTCTGACGTATATGGGACGCTCTGTCGCAACGTTTTCCGATTCAGCTATGCATTATTATCACACGCTTTAGCTAATAACCCGACGAAATCATTTCGATAGATAAAAACCTCATACATTTTGGGCAAATGTCTCATGTTATTTTGATTACTGTTCTACCTTTGTAAACATTTCGTAGAGTGAAAGAACGTTGACTATTTCAACTGTTCACTACGTTATGAACTCTCTCTACTTCAACTACCTCTAGCATTACAGGAGGCTTGGCATCTACAGTGCAAGGAGGAAATTAGAGGCGCTAAAAGTCATGCACCACTTTTTATTTTCTCACTAGTACTTTTTTCGTTTTATTCTAAATATTCATTTTGATTTTAAACCTAAGTATTTTTATTTCTAACACCTCTCACCGTTCAAAAATCTCCGGGTCACAGGCTTTCAAAACGTGGCAACTGCAGTGAGGAGGGGAAAGCAGAGGAGGGGCGAAGTGAGATCCGAGCAAACACAATCAGCGTCTCTCGTTTTAATTCGTTCGCTTCGCGTCAGGTCGCTTTTTGCCCAGCCGCTGCTAGCACGCTGATGTTTCGCAGAACTCAAGAAAAACCCTTTTCGTGACTAAAAACACTATCTGCGGCGTTCGTTGACAAAGTAAAGTCTATTGAAAAACGTTATGTGAAAGATTTCGCGCTCGCATAACGCGTGACTTTTGAGAAATCAATTGCGAAGGAATGGACAAGCAAAAATGCGCATGTTAACATTTTACCTGCTTATTTTGAGATTTACCACCGAAAGAGATCTTGATTATTCATTTTCACGATGATGATAATTTAAGAGCAGTCATTTCTAAGCAAGTTCATATTTGATGGAATCGTAGGCAATAACAAGAAGTGTGATTCCTACGATTCTTCAGAATTGTTTAATAAAAAAATAAGAGATTTCGATCATCTTCAGAATATTCTCCTTTTTTTGAAAAAATCATTCACAATAAAAATATAATTTGTAAACAATATCAAATTAATATTACATTCACTTTATTCACAGTATTTAAGATTCTTCAAATAAATTCAAATTAAACTTTTTGAATTTATTACACTGACATTATGGACGAAAATGTGATGACCTACTTTCATTTACGCATTATTTTACAAGTCGTAAAAGTGAATGCGTAATATGAACAGATATTTCAGTTTTTATAACCCAGTTTTATAACATTTTATTACTTCACCATTTCTCTCACAAACACAATATATGTATTTTTTTAATTAACCTGTAAAGCGTACCACCTGCAAAGTATTAATTTGTATACAAAATATCTTCAATTACACACACATATAGCTTTATAGACACATTGCTTTATACTACTTAATAGATGCAATTGATCTCGCTTGAAACAAAGGTTTATACTAAACAACTAGTGGGAATCTGTCAAAGTTTGACGGTAACTGAGAAGAAAATCACGGAAGTGACAGTTATGTAAACTCAATTGTCTTCCGACACTATTTGCTCTCGCCCCAAACTTAATGAACAGCCTTTTCTACATAAATTAAAACACTTTTTCTTTGAATATATTTATTTACATGAAACAAAGAAGAGAGTTCGTGTACTGTACTTAAACTTTTTTTAACATACTCATAATCACTGTATTCAGTAAAATGTACCAAATGAACTAAAAAGGCGGATCACGCAGTGTAAACCAACAATTGTGAGCTAACATTATGTAGCAAAGCTTCACATGGGCTCACATATCTGCTATTTAAAAAAGTACGTGTTTCACCGTGAATAAGATATCAATGTTCCATTTAATGTGCATTTTTGCATAGTTACAGCCTTTTTAAGCAAAGACACTGGAATACAATTAAACTAGACTCACTGAGAGCGCTGCTGTCGCAAAATAATTTGAAGGCATTGTAGTAGAAACGTGCGTCCCTCAAAGATATCGTTGCGACTGTGTTAGGAACGAGTTTGTTGTTGAGAATAACGACATATTCTTTTAGATGTGTATATTATTTAACTATACGAAAATATACGTGATGTAATATAGTTAAGAGTTATTCGGCATATTTTGAGTGCACGTAAAAATTTATTGTTTCAAGTTCAAACACAGAGTGCGAGTTCGTACGGTTTGACTCTTCAGAACGAAATATTACAAGGGAAACATCTATGCTGTTCCTTAATCAGAATTAATTGTGAATGTTGATAACCGTTTTTGTGCATATGTTTATTAAATCTTGTATATCTGTGCAATCTTTCATAATACTCTTATTAGTTTTGTTAAAGAATAGGGCAACTGGCATAGAAAACATGTATCTAGACAATCCACACACTCTAATATTTTGGCTTTTCATTTTATATTTTCTGTTTCTGTTATACTCACCCCAAAACAAATATAACAATGGAAACGAGCGCAATTGCAGTGTTCAATTTGAAACACGCGCCCAAAACTTCCACTACAATGGTGGACAAGGCCACTTTCAGTTTTTTCGTGTCCTGAACAATTCGTCCACCAAATTGTAAGAGCTATAAATATTATATATATACATATATATTTGCAGGGTGTCCGGGGAGGAAACGTCGAAACTTCGAAAATAAGCTCTCAAGACAATCCTAAGCATATTTTGCTTAATAAACTACGTGGATATTCCGAATGGTTGAGCCGCAATAAGCTCTCAAAAGTTGGATTGAAAAATCGATTTCGAGGCAAATTTTGCATTGTAGAAGCATAGAAACACTCCAGAAACATGTAAATTGTTTATTATTTACAAAAGAAATGAATATATTTGTTCAGAAAGAAATAATAATCTAGAAATAAAAAAGCAGACAATTTACCAATTCGACTCCTTTTTTATTTCTCGCCTAATTTTTCTATCTGAGCAACAGTATTCATTTCTTTTATAAATAATAAACAATTTACATATATTTGGAGTTTTTCTATGCCTCTATATTGCAAATTTTTGCCTAGAAATAATTTTTTCTAACCAACGTTTACGTGCTTATTGCGGCTCGACCATTTGGAATATCCACGTTGTTTAGTAAGCAAAATATACTTAGAATTGTCTTAAGAGCTTGTTTTCGAAATTTCGACGTTTCCTCCCCGGACACTCTGCATACATAAGAGGTAAACTCCAACACCGTATGACTGATCTTCATAAAAGTTGGCATTTCTACGTATTTTTTTTCACCCAGAAAGTTTATGTGTTGTTAATTCTGTTGTAACTCCACTACATGGCACTGTAGAACGGAACTAAATATTTACGTCAAATGCAACCCGCAACAAAATCGGTAGGATTTTTATTCTATATCGTTAAATAACTCCTAAACGATACGAGCTATGGCCTTATAAACTAAAATTTTGAGGTCTAAGGCCTCAAAGAAACGTTTCTCACACCGTAATCTATAGGATGAGCTCTTTACCAACATTCTATTACATTTTTGCTGGTCCAGCGCTTTCCGATATTACCTCACCTTCTCAGAGATGCGCAGATTCTACAATTAAATGTGAATGAGAGGGACAGAGAGCGGCAGAGACAGAGACACACAGAGATAGACAGACAGGGAGAGGGTGAGGGAGGGATGGAGAGACAATGAGAAAGGGTGAGGGGAGGGGAAAGAGGGAGATGAAGGGCAGAACAACGTCTGCCGGGTTTTCCAAACATAGTGTATATTCTATATATCTGAGTGAGCTATTGCGCATTGTATTCGACTTCAGCCAATGAGCTTCAGGCACTATTTGGCGACACATCATCACATCATCACAATATTAGCGGGGTTTGAAATGCAGACAGATACCAAAATCACCTTGTTGCAATTCCTTGAAACAGATATTTAAAGCACATTTTTTTAAAAAATAGTGCATCTTTTATTTCAATTGCACGTTCATGTTATTTTAGGTTGGTCACCGTTAAAAATAGCCATTTTATGCCAATTTCAGTATGTTTCTCAACACTTCTCGCTTTCCGTGAAATGTGGCGACTAGCGTATGGTCTTACTTTTCAAACGAAGTGTCCATGTTGGGTCACTTTGGTATATGGTCACGTGGTCGTGACGCAAACTGATGCTACGCAGAACGAACAAAAATAGATGCATTGGACTAGCTAGCCCATGTCTTTCCATCATCACTAGAACTGCTTACAAGAGATTGATTGAAACTCACAGAGTAATATAATCAACAAGTAACGGCAGATAAGCGTTCATTCTATTAATTTTGGGATCTTATTTACGTTTAGTGTTAATACTGTAAAAATGGTTTATAATAACACACGATAATACATCTGAATTTCAATACCTCTCATTTAAAACAAAAATCAAGAGATATGGTTGAGTAGAAAGCTCTAATTTCTTCTTATGCGAGAATCCGTGGTTTTTAAATATAAATTTCTGCTCGCTTCTATAAAATACATCTAATGTTTATATATGTATTTTTCCTCCAATGGGAAATAGACTCTTATTTAAAAACTAACATTACGCAAAAAACAAAACGTTTCGTTCGTAGAGAAAATGGCTGTTTAAATATATCGAAGTAACGAATATTACTAACGAACCAATCTTTCTACGAAAAAAATACGAAAGAGTGGTGGTAGTAAAACCATTAAATGCAAGAAGTAAATAATATAAATTAAAAATGTGTTTAGTAGAGCTCTGGTATTCAAGCTAGATGAAATATGTATCAAATTATTGAGAAGACTTATTCCGTAGAAAATTTATGCTAATAGAGAAAAACGTTTATTATAAGGATTACGTGGGCGATTGAACAATTGTTAACCAATACCATTATCTGAAAACGCTGGATTTCACGAAACTTCACGCCGACCTTTCTCAATGCCCACAGGTTGCAATGCAGATTCGTGGAAGCTCTTTAGATGATGGAGCATTCTCCTCACTGGAAAACCTTTCTCACAGATGAAAACGTGACGGAAATAAAGATACAAATGACAATTTTGAGAAAGATTGGTTTGTTCCAAAAATAGCAGCTTAAGTAAATTGTATCCTTCGACACAAAGTTATAACACCAAGGTCTTATAGAAAGGGAAGATATTTTGTAGTGTAGTATCGTCGACATTTACACAGTATACGTTTTATCAAAGATTATGTTATGATTGTTTTAGGAACTACTGATATTTCTCAAAAGCTGCAATCCAAAAAGTACATTTACCTAGAAATGCGGAAGGAATTTATGCCATCAAATTTATTTTGTTCACAGCAAATTTAAGCGCGAAACAAGGGTCAATCCAAACTTTCACTCTAATGAAATCGAATTGTAAATGGTTGGATCAGAATGGATGCATTCTTTTGACTTACCTGAAATGGCGAGATTGGCAGACAACCTGATGGAGGAGAAGCAGTAATAACAAACCTAGAACAAAAAAAATGATATTATTCCACATTTCCAACATGCCAAGAGATTTATAAATACAATCAGAACCACAAGTAAAGATTCTAACAATAAATTGTTATTAGCAGGATATCGTCATAATTTCAAATATCTATTTAAATTATCATGTGTGATCACAATTGTAAGAGCACGCACGGACATTCATACACTCACACTCGGTCGCATGCACGCACATACAATTAAATATGCACGCACATACAATTAAATGTATTGAAGTCTTATCACAAGAAACGAATTAACGCACATTTTTCATCTCTCAAAATTTCTAAATTAACACCAAGGAAGATGATTGAATTGAGGCATTTATCACAAAGTTCAACTGAATCCTTCTCCAACACTAGTGTGAGTTTTACTCACTGATGTAACTAAATATCACAGTGGGATATTTAAATGGTGCACTACCTGTACCCGAAAGTATTCAATCTTTACCTAACTTTAAGGCAATCTTAAACTAACAAATCACTTGCGAAACTGAATGTGTAACAGAATCGAGAATATCGTTTCGCTATCAGCGTAATGAACTTGTGCAACAAGTTACACTACACTGCCTTCAAGCGAAGTTCACTCGCACGTGAACGCAAAGGACTTCACGCTGTTTGGAAAATAGAGGGGAAATCTGGATGCTATATGCAGGTACGTACAATATTATCTTGATGGGATGAGGTATTGTTTCGAAAATGTCAACATACATGTTACCACACCGGTTCATTAATGAAACTGTCTTGACATTCTCGTCATGCTGCCCTCACTCCACTCTTCCGTTCAGCTCTATCCTTTTTCCGCCTCTCCTTGTCCTGCCTTGTCCGGAACCTCGGCAACTGTTATGTCTGACACCTGTTGCGACAATATGCGACACTTCAAATGACGCGCCTTATCAGCGGCAGTCTCGAGAGTATTCTGGGCGGCGAACCGGCGAGAGAGCCGGCCAATAAGGAACGAGCGGCCGGTCAGTGGAGCTGCGGCCATTACGATTGAGCGATAGTGTTGACTCGGCAGAGTGTATATAGGATTTTCTTGTGGCTTACGGTAGAACTTTGCATGACTTGGTAGATCTTCTGGTATAACGATAACTTGGCTTTGTTTCTGGATATTCTTGTGGTTACCGAAGAAAGTACTCTTTGTATGGAAAATTGTCTATGTTGAATAAAAACTGTGTTCTCGTTGACTTTGTGTTTTTCCTGGCTATAACAACACCCATTACGTTCGCAATCTTACTTGTGTCTCGAGAGAGCAAAATGCGGAGCTCTGAATGCAAACAAAGACAACGGAGCGGAGTCTACCGATCGGAGAGCTTCGAGTAGCTTACATTGGTTTTGAGTTTGAATTCAAAGTTCCCCTCAAGAAATGTAAGATTTCCCGCGGAATTGTGAGGTTTCGCTACGCGTGCCCAAGCTGAAGACAAGGCACGAGCATTCGGCTCTTGCGTTAACATAAAATATCTTTGCGCCTGTCCGATGCATAAGTACGAACGCATTTTATGCGAATACTTACGTCAAAAATCATCTGTACAGTAAAAAAAATAAATTTCTGACGAATGTCAAATTAAAGCTTCGCACCATGAAAGTCCGATAGGCTCGCTCGACAACTTCAATCGTCTCGCTGGTCTGCTCGGCTATCTTCGTTTATATTCGTTTTTCCACATTTTGTTCTTTCGAGACACAATCCGCAACCTTGCCCGCAATCAGTTCATAGGTGCAGGAATGTCACAAGACCTAGATGCTTTTTTTTTTAAATTTTAAATCCCTATTCAATATTATCCGTTATTTCATAATATACTCCAAAAAAATTTAAAATATTGTTCGTATGTGATGAAATAGAATAGTTTTTATTTTATTTTAGTCCCATCAACTACATGGTTATAAGCGCTTATTTCTGTTAATAGGTCTGTTATGTAGTATAATTTACAAGCATCTTCAATAGTAACAACTCAAAACAGCGACAATTAACATTGGATCCATTGAAAATAAATGTCCAGAAGTATATTGACGGCTTTACAAAATTTAATTATTCTTTCTTGGTCTTCTGTAGAATGGAATATTGCTTCATAATTATGTCCAATTAATTCTCTTTGACCCTGAATCTTTCTCCAACACTACTGACATATTTGCTCATTGACGTCACTCAATATCAGAATGAAAAATTTGAACTAGAGCACTAACCGAACACAAAATTTATTGGTCTATCCCTGACTTTAAGCCAATCTTAATCTAACTGATCTGATCAAAATAATAATTATATACATGTTTGTAAATATAAATGTAAACATGGAAAGAATATTTTTCATTTGGTGTAATGATGGTTTTATAAAATTACATGTATAATATTACATTTATAAAATTACATGTACAATATTAATAATTTTATGTATGTTGGTTTTTCGCTTATTTGGAAAATGAACATATATTGTGTTTATTGCTCTGTATTCACATTAATATGCGCAAGGGTGATATAATGAAAATAATTCTAAAGTAATACTAATCACAGGTAGTGTAAGTGTGCGATTGCATTTGGCATTGAGTTTTAAAAAATATCGGGTTGAAATGTTGCCCGATATGTTTCCGAAGTTTCTCTTCCTGAAAATCTTTGACTCTAGAAAAGCATATGGGTAGTGCTAGTGGAACATTGCAGTGTCTCATGCTATAACATTTAGCCAACAAAATCCATTACACCATTTAGTACTTTATAGAACTGGGAGTGAACGGTTCAAAAAGCAATTGTACCCGGTTCTAGCTCGTAAAGTCCGCACGGCGCGAACACACTTCGCACGAAGTTCGCGCCCTAAGCAAAGCGACGCTAGATTTTGCAGCGTTCTCGCCCAGCGCTGTTTTCCAGGAACGTTCGAAAGCCCGGGGCTGGAGGTGGGTCTCTGAGAATTTAACACCGCACTTCGCCGTGCCGTGCCGGGCGCTCGCCGTCGAGGCGGGAGTTAGAGCGCGAGGAAATGAGAGACCGGGGAGCAGAGGGCGGAAATGAGAGGGAACGACAAGATGGCGGTCGAGGCGCGGCCACCGCTCCGCGTCCCCTATCGGCGACCGCGAGCAATGAAGTTACGATCGCGGCCCGCACCCCACCGGCCCCGCACGCGCTTTTCATTCCCGCCGACAGGCAGCGCTCGCGGAGCTCGCGAGAGTAAACAATGTTTACGGGCGGTCGCTTGAGTTATGTTAACCGCCGCAGGATTAAAGTGGAAGAGAAGAAGGAGGGGGGGAAAGACGAAAAGGGGAGAAAGAAGTGGTTACCTCGCAGTCCCAGAATGTTTACGATCCAACTTGTGACCTTTTGGTGTTTCATCTTCGTATTTGATCCCGGATCCCTTGATAGTCCCTAAGGATGGCTGTAGACACAAGATAGTTTGTGATTGGTTTCAAAAAAAGAAAAGAACTCTCTGACATTTTGGAATAAAGATCAGAGTGTGCAAAACGTATACGAATTATCTGCGTTCGTGAAATTATTTACAGTGAACGCATTAAGCGATGGGTCAGTATTGTATTTATCTTTCGAAAATAATGTAAATTTCTTTTAATGTTTTCGTTGGTATCGTTCTTAGGTTTTCTTTTATTAACTTTAACATATATGTCAATAAAGACACCCGATGAGTTTAGCTCAGAGGAGCATTGCCGTTGAATCTGCTGCGACTCTTACCAGGAGGTTCCAAGATTCGAGTCCCGATGGTGGCGTGTTTTCGACAGTGGCGTCAAAGCTAGGTCGAATTCAGTGGTTGCCTGGAGGAAAATTCTACTGCCCGGCTGCTCCAATTGGTAGTTTTCCGCGCTTTATTCTATCAGTACCGGGCGAATACTGAAGCAATACTCTAGCTGGCTACGAAACGAGCGT
Organism: Acheta domesticus; assembly: GCA_031308135.1. Classification (NCBI taxonomy): domain Eukaryota; kingdom Metazoa; phylum Arthropoda; class Insecta; order Orthoptera; family Gryllidae; genus Acheta; species Acheta domesticus. Next base: position 29,279,221 of record JAHLJT010009419.1, on the reverse strand, counting down.
AATCTTTACATCCTCTTCCTTGTCCTCTACTCTCCCTTTGTACACTTAAACAGACATGCTCTATTACACAAGCCGGGAGACCAATAGGAAGCTCAGTTTGTCCCGGCTGTAGTAATGCCCCGATGGGGGAGATACCTAGTGGAGGAACCCTCCGGAAGCCGACCTGTAGATCGGCGCCGTATCTTACCATCGAATGGGGAGAAACCTTCCGAGATAAAACATTCACAACACTGACGGGACTAATGACCATAACAGTTGATGTAATTTGGAGATTATTTATATTTTGTATACGTCTTTATTAATGGTGTGGGTTACACAGTAGAATTCTCAACGAAGAAATCCACGGGCACTATTTCTTCGGTCCGTACTAGCTTTGAAGTGACGCGATACGTGGCCAAATTTCAGAGACTGTATACTTGGTTTTACGTAAATATAAATAAACCACTAGAGGACACCCTCGTAATTGTCAGCAGATTTCAGGTTCCCTTACACACTTATTTTATCAACGTTTTTGTTTTCAGGAAAATATATCTATATCAACATCAAGACTGATATATTTAATAGTAAGGGGATAGTAAAGGGAAGAATGTAATATCGATTAACTCAGAAGAAAAGAAGAAAGAGCATTACTGAGATCACAAAATACTCGACATAAAGCGACACCAGTTGAGCAAGACCAAATATGCTGATGAAGAGCATACTACGAGATTTGGAGGTATTCGAGCTCCCAAAATTCGACTTTACAAAAATATAGCACAATTAATTTTATGAAACAAAATCACGTAGAAAAGTCAATATCCTGTAGCTTATTAAAATTTATTAATACTGGTCAGCCATAAGGATTTAATTGTGATTGTTTCAGAAAACAACAACACAACACATGTAAAATTTTTTACACTGACGTTTGAGGTCCTGTATTTTCCTATTTGTTAAATTGATGTTGTTGCTTTTTTTGGATGGCGATGGTGGAGTAGGCTACAGAGGAAGATTCTGCAGTTGAAGAGATCTATTAATCTTAAAAGAAAACATTCATCGTGGAAAACTAATAACTGATCTTTTAATCTCGAGGCCCGAAAGGGCGAAATAAAAGGAAGCGCTAAAATCGATCTGGCCCCAGGCGCATGCCAATCGTGCAAGATGAAGAAACGTTTCGTCTCTATCTGTTCATGATATTGCTTTGCCCGAGGCGAATCTTCGAGAATAACTTTTACATTTATTCATCACTTCTTTAATATCGCTTGTAATAACATCATTCACTCAAACACTGTGCCTATATGCATCGTCAAAATCGTTATTCAGGATTTGGAATATAATTGGGCATATTGCGTATTTGTTAGCCCTCGGTAATATGCAGGATTCTGACTTGATGAGAGAAAAATCGGACAGATCACAGACATTTCAACTGATATACTCTTGTAATATTGAGAGTGGAATAAATATTAATGTAAATATCCGTGTGACAACATAGAATATTATATAAAAGTGCATTTATACCATTCTCTATAGAAGAATAACAATAATTTTAAAAGCTGTTATATTGTCATTTTGATTACTAAAGAATATTAATTGTTAATATTTTGTTATTACGAACAAATATTGAGTGGCATTTAATGCATATATTCATTGTAATATCAGTCTATACTAGTTGAATGTGGCGTCGCCGACGCTGTAAACTGTTTTAAAATTATATTCATCTGTTAATGTTATACTCCAGTTCAAAAATTCCCAACACTCAATGGCCTTGTATATTAATTCCAAACGGGATATGAACTGGTAATATTGCAATTTAAAAATTATAATCGCTGCAAAAAAATACTTACAGGTATATGAAGGACGCGACCGCACAGCTATATTTTTTAATTTTTGTTTTCTAATATGAACATAAATGATCACCTGTAAGCTGTTGTTCTGCGTTATTCTCTAATACTAATATAAGATAGTTAGTTTAGAAACTTCTGACGCCAAATCGTCTACAACTACCTTTGATTCCCCTGAGTTGCTTAACACTTCCATATTTTTGTCCCCTATTTTAAAATTTTAAAACTCCACAAACTCAGTAAGATTTTTGTTCTGAAGGCGAATATATGTAAATATTGAAAGGTTACTATTTTGTATGGTTATGTGTACAAGTTTTAAGTCACATTAAATTGAAAATCGACTTGTGCAAGCTTAAGAAATGTATTGTTTACTATTTACAATTCTTGTTTCTTCCTATTCACTTCACGTTCTTCAATTTTAACCTTCCGGCGGGTGCGTCTTTTTATTGTTCTAAAATGGAGTAAGGCTATTTGACATGTCGGAGGGCCTCAGTGTTCTCACTTCGCAACATTATAAACGAAACGCGTAAATCTCCTTTCCATTGTCTTCTCCCTATCAGTCGTAAAAAATATTTGAAAATAAAAAAATTCTGACTGAAGCTCCGTGCTCTTACCGCTCCCACTCGTGTAAGTATTTTTAGTATTCCAAGCCAACATTTTACTTATTCACATTGTTCGTTTACATATATTTTCGATCAGGGGCGGCTCGTCCTAAGGGGCCACAGGGGCCGGGCCCCACCAATCTATTAGCGTTTTCCATTCGCCGCACTGGTGCGCACCCAGTGCACACTCAGGGCAGCTTTCGTGTTCCATCCGGCCGCTAGGGCGCACCAGTGCAGGGAAGCGGATGTTCCATTCGCACAATGACACTGAACCAGGGTGCACTCGGGGCGCCCTAACCTGCACTGACGACCTCGACGGTGCAGTCCATTGCACCGGGCCGTTTTGAGGTTAGGTACCAAAGTTATGAATGTTGATTTGGATTCATGGTGAAATTGTAAAGGCAATTGAGGATCTCCTGTCACACAGAGTACTTCGAATGACGGAGAATACCATGTTTTACAAGAAATGCTTTAAAATAACATTGTACCTTATCAAAGTTCGGAACATCAGGTTGTGTTTTCGTAATATTTAACCGTGAATTACTGCATGTTAACAAATCCAGTGCTATTTAGTAATCAAACCTATGCCCTTACAAAATCATTCAAAGTTACAATGTGCCAAAAAGTTTCTCGCATGCGCAAGCGGAAATGCTCATATTAATATTTTTATAGTTTTCAATAACCAAATAATTCTGCAGAAGCCGTTCGTTTCGAAATCTAGTGTACTATGTTCGAAATCAATCACTGGCAAATCTCGAGAAATGAACTTTCGACAGATTAGCTTTTGAAGTTTTCGGTAGTTTTTAAATAAAGAATCACACGCGTTAATACTTTATGAATTAAGGAGTAAACAATTACCAAAAGACTTCGTACAAGATCTGTTATAATAAAAATTATCATTATAAAAATTATAACGACCAAAATTCTTATTTTACGAGTTCTGTCAGTGTGGCAGACCAAAGAACAGCTGTCTATAATCTCATTGCGTAGCGTACACGCACTGACTCAGTTCCGGAATCCGATTCATTCGTGGCTGCCCCACGTCTGCCCTTCACGCGTGTGGGGCAGCACTGTTGCGGAGCGATGACGTATGTGCCCAGCACTAGGGTGGTTTTTAGTGCAACAAATGGAAAACGCTATATATCTATACTCTATACTAATATATAAAGACAGAACTGCACTTACTTACAGCGCGATAATCTCTGAATCTACTGAACCAATACTGATGAAACTTTTGTAGTAGCTTCCTTTAAATGTCTGGAGTAACATAGGCTATGATTTACAATCGCAAACCTTACTATATTCACAAAATAATTACTTTTCTGGACATTTTTCGCCTTGCTTTACATCACAGATTCAATAGTGGATCAATGTCAATAGTTTAGATGCGCGCCACCAGAGGATGAGGTCTGAGATCTACTGTTTTCATCAATGTCCAGAATCAAAGCCGTCTAGAATAGTATGTTATCTATTCTAGACGGTCTTGCCAGCATTATTACGAAATTCATTGGGGTTTGAAGATGGGCTATGTAAAGTCCGTGAGTGTTCGTTGGTGATTTGTTTGTTTTCAACGTTGGTGGAACATTTGAACGAAATTCCTTAAAGTAGTAAAGAACGTCAATGTGCAAACATTGTCGTCAGTCCGTTTGGTACACAAATTGTGGCAAGAAAACATGTGAGTTTTAAAGTATTTAGAGAGTTAAAAGTACAAAAATATACAGTACAAAATATACAGTAATGCACAATGTACAATATGTAGATATCGAATACAGGTATCGTATATTTTCTAAACAACCTCTTCTTTTACAGAATTTGTGAAAATTGAATTGTTTGGAACAATGCCGAAACGAAAGTTACAGTTGTCAAAACAGAATACAAGTCCTAAGAGATGGGCAGCCTATTAAAATTCGGAATGGGCTACTCAGAGGCAAGAGCGACTTGCAAAAGAACACGCACCATTGAAAACAATACAGTAAAGAAGAAAGCAAATGTGAATAATTCTCTAGGAAGCAGGGCAGCTTTTCGTTATGACTCTCCATTTTACTATTTACACATATCTCATGTTCAAATTGGTAAAATGGAAAATATTTGTATGTTTGGGTCATCTCTGTTGAACATTTTTCTTCAATATGGGCAGTGGTATGTAATTAAGTAATGGTCCTTTACATATTAAGACTAATCTTGCTGTTGTTTCGCATGTCAGTTGCTCCCAGTGAATTAATTCATCTATATTTTCTATAAACTGGCAAAAATTAATTTATCTAAAATATTTATGTCTAATCTAATAACAAAATTCTGAGACTCCTTGGTTTCTATAATTCACATTTCAAAATCCATAGTATCTCGCACTTCAAATCAAATAACGAAGCTAATAGTGTTTTGTTAGGTGGTTCAGTACATTGTCAATTTATTATGTACACATAATGTACAGGTTCGTGGATCAGTATTGCTGTTATGTTGCGATGATATGATGAATTGATTTACCTAAACCAATAAGTTTTATACTACAAGTTACTAGTACATAGATCTTTAAACATACATATTTCTATCATCTTCAAAACAATTATAAAAACCGGCAATTACCTTTCAGCATAGATATTTTCATTTACTTTTATTATTACGATTCATCAAATACGTTACGACATCTGTATCTATTTGTCCGGATCTGTCAACTAGCGTACCCATGCGAGAACTCTCGGATGTTTCGTATACTCTGCTTAAAACCGTAAGTCCCTTCAAGGTCACGAGTTGGCAGCAGATAAATTTTTAATCTTTCTTTATAAATACTATAGAAGCAAAAAATATAAAAACGAGTTAGTTTTACAATTTGACAATATATTGAAAGTGTTGGTATAATACATGAAACTGCCGTCCTTTGGCTCGACAGCCTGCTACGGGCCTCAGCTGACTGGCGGTGACACAGCCTCTCGGCCACGGGTGTTCGAGTGGTTAGCACGAGGACATCCCTTTACTGTATACACTGCTCTTCTCAACCTTAGAATGGGCTTTCTCATCGTCACACAGCTATCGATACTGAGACATTTGAAAGGAAAGCGCACAGTTCTAATTTACCCGGTCGGGAATCGAGCTCGGGGTTGTTTCATGGAAAGCGAGCACGCTAAACAATAAGCCACCGAGGGCGGGATATAAAACTCCACAAAAAGAATACATGTGAGTCTATAATTTGTACAAGTATTTTACGAGTGTTTTGTATTAACAGTTTAGATTTGTTTATTGTTTTTATTTATAAAGTAAGGAATGTTTGGGAGCTGAAACTCCCAATTAGAAAAATGTAAACTTTGTTTCGTAAGAAAGTGGACGAGGCACACCGGAAATTTCCAAATAGGAGGAAAAACATGACAGGGCTAGCTTGGCGGGGCAGATATACAATGGGAGAGAAGTAGGCCCCACTGCACGGCATGAATAAATGGAATACCTCTTCCTGGCTAAAAACTTACAGTAATAAATGCCTGGGCAACGCCGGGTAGTTCAGCTAGTATTTAATAAAGCACAAAACTGTTCATATATCTTTACAGTAATATCTTTGTCATAATTGTAGTTCTTCATTGGAAATTCTTTATTCGTGAAGATCGACAATTCGTCCCTAGAACTCATTGCAAGTCCCAATAACCAAGAATTGAGGGTCATAGTTCCTTGCCGCACTCAAAGATAGCGTTAGTAGTGCTCCAGGGGCCCGCCTTGCTTGGGCCCCGGAACGGTAACCCTACTCTGTTTCCAAGGTCAGCGCCCTTTCGTACTGGGCGCGACTACTGCTTGCTAATTTTAGCTCTCCTAGGGGCCCGCACCAGCGGGCCCCATCGCAGAGAAACGGCAGTCTGAGCGCGCGAGTTTTCAAAGTGCACGTGAAGTTCTGCGCGCTGTAAGATGAACTCAGTGGATTCATTACATTGTTTTCCGTTTTCTTCACTCAGATGTGAAGAAAAAAATTATATTAAACGGTTAGGAGCACATCAACTGATTGACTTATTATTTGCACACGTTGATGGAAAGAAGAAACAAACATTCTGTATTTCGAGGTTTCAGAAAAAAATCATGGTTGACTGTAAGTGAAAACAAAGCTAATTTTGCTTTTATTGTTTATTATTTGGTGAGGGATTGTGGACAACAGTAGGCTGTAAGGATCTGAAACATTTGAACGAAAGGATAAAGAAACACGAAGAAAGTGCATTGCATTTAGAAAATGCTTGCAAATTTAAAACATTTGGAACTGTGAACATTGTTGTACAGATTGATTCGGCTCTGGAAATTTCAATCAAGAAACATAATGAACAAGTCGCAAAAAATAGACATTTAGGTAGAATAACTGAGTGTTTAGTTAAGTACCACGGCACTCGTCATTCATGAACTAGTAGTATTGAGAGGGCATGATGAATCTGAAGATTCAAAAGACCATGGCAATTTTTTAGACTTACAGTTACTCGGCAATCTAGATAGTGTGTTAGATGATCATTTAAACAATTCTTCTATTTATAAATATAACTCACACAAGATAAAGAAAGAGCTGCTAAATTGTACATATGAAGTGCATATGGAGGAAATGTAGAAAGACATGTAGATGATTTTATTTCTCTGCAAGCCGATTAAACAATTGGCATAACAAGTCGAAGTCAACTTGTCTTAATTTTACGATACGTTCCCTTTTCGAACTTTCATCATTCCGAAAGATAAGCTATGGCATTAGCGTAATTTTTGTAAAAAATCTTTTGTTTCCATTGACATAACAATATTTGATTAAGTGACTTAATAAAAATTCCTACTTCTGTTTTTTGTAGAAAACTTATAGATTTAAATGTATAATTAACCGATAAATAATATTAATTAAACAATTGATTAAATGATGATTCTTTAATTAAATAAGTTATTGATTCTGAGATTATATTCGTGCTTTTACACCTGGCCCCACCAGGAAAAAATGTCACGAGCCGCCACTGTTTTCGATCACTGTAAGCAAAATCAAAGATGTTGAAAGTTGTTTTTTGTTGATTTTTTCCTATTACTTGTAGTCTTATTTTAATTTTTATTTATTGAAGAGCTTAAAGAGACGAAGAAATCAGGCCTCTTCTTAAGTTACTGGGAACGGCTTTATACCTTTCTAATTTTTAAGCAGATTAACTGTTTCATTTAATTAATTTGTCTATTAATAACAATTTTCTAGTTAATTTTTTCCTTGTTATATTTTGTTTCTAAAGGCTTTCTAAAACAATGTATTATTTATTATTATATACCCAAAAATAGCCACATTTCTGTGATTTATAAAATGTATTAACATCAAACATGTAATGAATAGATGAGTTATTATTCTTTCTTCTTCAATTAAATAATAGTTTTGAGGGTGCAAAGGGCTGTTTTCTCGAGGCAGCATACAGTGCTCCTACGCGCCCGTTTTTGCGAATAAAATAGGCGCGCCCATTGGAAGGTTCATGTTCCAAGTCCAGTTGCAAATTCTTTATACAAAATAAGCATGAAATACTTTACACTTCGCAACTGAAATTCTTCAGAATTTACACCACATTCTGCCGGTCAATATTCATTTCATTTTTGCCCTATGTCAAAAATCAGTGCTACCATCCTCTTGGAAGAAAAGTTTAGTGTCGTGAACTGAAAATCACCTAGGAATAATGGGGTTTAATCAACGTCACCTGCACAAATCTATTTAGGTGGTGTTGGTTTAATTTCCGTCATAATCACAAAGATCGCAGCGCCAAAACACGAAAAAACACGTTTTTGGCAATTTCTTGGAATCTTACGGCCGGATCGAAAAACAAATTATCTGTTCGCCATCAGGCGGTCAATGACTCGTATGTCTCGATTGGTGCACGGGAAGTGGTCTATCCTTGAGAGACGGAACTGCTAACGCAAGCACGCTGGAGGAGTACTCAAATACTATCTAGGGATTGATGTAATTGATATTCAAAATGTAACTGAAGTTTCTTGGCAAAGATGTACTATATAGTTTCTTATTTTTTCGTGAAGGAGGCACAATATGGAGCATTTTTTCGTCTATAATTTTCACACTTGAAAAGTGAAACCCATGAGATATTTGAAATTAAACTGTTCTTTCAGTTTCCGAAGCTCAAAGGAGTTATTAGAAACAGCTTTCAGTTTTAATTGTTTCGGAGCCCTCTTTGAGTCCGAAATAACCATTATTCTGCTAATAGTGAGCAAATGCTAGAACTACAACTTTCACATTCCTTCCCATGGAAACCTTTACATGTCAAAAGTAGCTCACATGCTATCGGTTTCGAAGATAATATAATTGTGTTTAACTCTACCATAGTGCGAAATAAATATCTCTCATCTGCGTACTTTGTGAAATGGAATTCACTCTGAGACTAATCCTCTTGTAATGATTTAACGAGAGACAGCGGACTTTGATAAACGGCAGAATTATTTGCACATAAAATCCTCACCTCCCTCAAAAGACCAACTTATCTGCATCTGCCAGTTACATCCGATTATTCCTGATCATTCAGACTCGCACTTTTTGGCCGCTTTAAATAGATAAGGTTTCATTTTGCGTATTTATCTCAGATTTTATATTACAGGTGTGTCGTCTCTCATTTGTGGTCTTTCGCTGCTATGATTATAATCCTCAATAATTTTAAATGTTCTTAAGTCAACATGACAGAATGGCTAAAAATGCTTGGTAATTCCCGTAAATAAACTGGAAATGTTTGTATGTAGTTTTCGAATTTCCAACTTTTTAACAATTTTCACATTTCTCCTTGGATTTGTAAAACGTATGTACCTTCATATCAATTGTTTTCCTATCATGCATTTACCATTTTATTGGATTCATTTTATGGGTCTGTTCGATCCATACGGTGCTTGTATGGCGTAGTGGTATAAATGCCAGCACATTAACTTTGACGATCTGATTTCGGGTCATGGAACGGAAAAAATTTGCTGGTTGAAAACACTTTTGCTGTTTTATGTAGAAGTATAATATTGCGGGATATTTCAAAACAATGCAATAAAGTATGTGCTTTGGTAGTGACACTAGTTGAATTTGAGTTTCTATTAGATAGCAAAAAATGTATCTGTGTTGGAATTTTTGTCCCAAATTACTTTTTACATGAATTTGGCATTTACCCTCTTTATGCCTCTGCCCGAGTTAGACTTATACGGCACTTGTTTGTCGTAGTGGTATACATGCCGGCACGTTGGATTTGAGGATCTGAGTTCGGGTCGCGGAACGGAAAAAGAATTTGCTGGTAGAAAACACTTTTGCTGGTTTATGTAATAGTGTAATAACATTTAGGGCCATTTAAAAATAGTGCGAGAAAGTATGTGCTTTGGTAGCACCACTACTTTCCCCTTATGTGCGATTGGTGACTCTCATTACTACTACCCAGGAATGATAATACTTCAAGTTAATCACATTGCCATCTATATTCTGCAGCAAAACATACGTATCACATCCAAACATAATAGTTGATAAGTACAACACTTTCAACGACAAAACATTATCCTGAAATCCTCGTTGTTATTATGATATACTAATTTGTCCCTCCCCATGCATACATGGCCATTATCATTCTTAAATCCTAATCCAGAAATTCTTAATTTACTACAAAACTTTATCTTCCTACAATTGCTAATTTGATATGTACCCCGTTTAATCAATTTCCTTTCGTTGTAGCCTCTGCCTTCTTAAACATCGTCCAGTATCCATTCCAAGTTTTATTTTTAATGAATCTGGTCCAGACAAATGGCTTCTGCTTCCTCCATACACGTGATTATAATTCTATGTCGATTTGCACCATTTCCGAACCAATTACTAGTTCGTAAAGCCTTAATAATTCGTAAACGCGTCTCTGCATCCGAATACTCCCGCGTCCAATCCTCATCTGCGACCGCATGTGACCGCGTCGGAATATCATCTGCCTCCGCTTGTCGTGTGCGCTCTTCATCTTCTCCCTGCGTGAGATCGCATTCAATACGTTTCTCTTTTCGTCCTATTTCTCGCACATATTCTATTTTCTGACTGGTCACTGGCACTCTTAACACTTTATTTATTTATTATTTAGTCATTGATTTGTAATAGTTGTCCTAATTTACTTCATCCCTCATGGAAATTGTTCACGTGTTCTTTCACTGTTTTATTTACCAATATATTCTGTATTTTCTTCGCTATCAATTATGTTGCTATCCCCTTGTATTTTTATTATTTACTAGTCGTTCCTTTGCTACTCTTCTGTCACTCATTGTTGATATTGGCACATAGGGACCAATAAATGATTAAAATTTGGCGCCGTGCCTAGAGATGAGTTATTAACAACAATCTTTGGCCTTAATTACCAGCTCAAAATTTACATTTCAAACGCCCCGCGTTGGACTTACAATATTTTCCTTAATTTTGCCGCGCTATCTCTAACAGGAATGGCGCCAATCCCGTTTTGGGCAAAGTACTTTCAAATGCCTCCGCCAGATGGGAGCACCTACTGGACCCCTGGCAGAGCACTGCATCGTTATTAAAAACAAAAGGACATGAAAATTTCCGTTTTAACCTACAATTGCATTATCGCCAAATTCAAACGCCGATACAGTAACTTCCCAGCAGTTTTGTTCTCGCACATGGAATAAGTTGCAATGAGCGTGCATTAACGTTCCATGAGGACAGGTTAAACTCTCAAAAGTTGGTACTAGTGACGCCACTCCACATTTTCAGCGTGTGAGCTCTAGGAACGAGCGAAACTTCTTACAGAAAAATTAACAAAAGGAGGTTGATTTTCTGTGAGAAACAGGAAAAAAGATGAACGATTTATTCAATGGTTGCTTATTCCTTCATATAAATCTTCTGAAAAATAGGAATCCATTGTGTGTTTTGCAGAAATCGGCCGAACATTCCAGAACCTACGTAGCAAAATCCCAAATCATTGCTCTTTCAGCACATCATTTTGAAGCTTGTTTTGCTGCCTCAAAAGTTGCTGTCATCTTGTTTATATATTTCAAATCAAATCATGAAGTCAAACTAGTCACGTGACCAATGCTCCAACCATTGTATTATATTTAATACTAAACACAATAACATGTAATGATTTGAGGCATAAAATGCTAACTTGTAAACGTTTTGTGAATCGAAAGGAGTCGTTCACAATGGATGTATTATAAAATGATATAAACATTTTCTTATACTGTGACCGTACACCTTCCCCAATAATGCTTAGGGATGTGTACGCACTACAGCCTAACTTCCAGTTATGCCTAAACTTCTTATGTTACTTCTATTATAATTCATTGTATATGTATAATCTCTGGGCTTTGGGATCTTGATTGTTAGGTTATCAGTCATACTTACACGCTGGATTGTATACAAAAAAACATATTTCACTATAAATGACAATTATCAACATAAATTCAATGCACACTTATTCTCCTTACAAGTAATAACACACAAAAACAAAAAACAAGTTGCTTTCAATAGAATGAAAGCATCAGAACCATTAATAGGTGCTTTAAAATACAGTGATCCAAACCTAATTACCCTTCAAACGTATTTTCTTTTGGTTTACAAACCAAAAAAAAACAAAAAAAATACTTGGAAACATGCAAGTAAATTGTTTCCCCTCTATTCAAAGCTTTATTCACTTGGACGAATAACTTGCAATGTCCATTAACATTACTAATTAGTAAATTGTTTTATCTATTCAAGTAACTATTCATTTTCAACAAATAAACTTGGAATGTGCATTAACATTCCAGACAATATGTACAACAAGTAGATGCCTTTACACCAGAACAATTTAGAATTGTACATTCTTCTTAACAATTTTCTTTCTTCCAAATAAAAAAAAATGTACATCCAAATTTGACCAACACACACAGCAATAGAAATTTAATTTCTAATGTACATAAATAAATAAACCTTCTTTACCCTTTTACGCATAGATTGTAAGAAAAAGGCAGATTCCCAATGTACAAAGCTTTTAATTGCTTTCTGAGTACTAAGTATTGCACTTACACAAGGAACACACTGCCAAAATTACCCCACAATTGGAAGGAAAGTTTATCAGTCTACGAAGATAAATGTTTTATTAATAAACGACTCTTCCTTGTAACACTAATAATGTCGCTGAACTATCGCAACGGCTTTGGCGAATTAATTTAGTCGCTCCATATACAACCCAATCCCCCAAAGTCAACTAGTTTGTGAGAATTATATCACTTTCCAAAACACAAAACAAGAGAAGCACAAATTTAACAAATAATCTCATCTACTTATCGGTGATGATGGCAGGACGCAGATATGCGAAATCATAACGCTCTCGGCCGGTTTCCAGCAGCACCCTCTGGTCCAAAAATCTTCCGACTGTCTCGTGGCACATCATTTATTACCCAGTACGACTTGAAAAACCTCTTGACGCCATGGATGTTCTCGCTGGAATGCCCTCCGGCCTCCTTCACCGAGCTTACAACTACTATCCTAGTCAAGAGTGCAACCGTATTACCTGTTCGTCACAGAACTTAATACGTTTTAGCGCATACGTCGAAAGCGTAACTTTGTTACAATGATATTGTACGGTTACAATACATCCATCTTCTCCGTCAGTTTGAACAGTTTTCGAACGTTCCTTCTTATGAGCACAAGTTAAAATAAAATTCTTGGCATTTTAAATGTCTCTCATATTATCTATCTATACTAATATATAAAGACAGAACTGCACTGGCTTACAGCGCGATAATCTCTGAATCTACTGAACCAATACTGATGAAACTTTTGTACTAGCTTCCTTTAAAGGTCTGGAGTAACATAGGCTATGATTTACAAGCACAAATCTTACTATATTCACAAAATAATTACTTTTCTGGACATTTTTCGCCTGGCTCTACATCACAGATTCAATAGTGGATCAATGTCAATTGTTTAGCTGCGCGCCACCAGAGGATGAGGTCTGAGATCTTCCACTGATTTCATCAATGTACAGAATTGCGTATATAGAGGACTGTTTGTTTATTTTTCACAGTCATTTGTCTAACCCGAAATAATTCTGCATTTTTTCCGCTTTATTAAAGCAACTTGAATATTGATTTTAATTGCGTGTAGGTGTGAGTGCATGAAGTGTACAAGAGACTAAATGTTTGGAAGATATAATTTTCTAATGGATGTGATTAACATTGCCGTAAAAAGGTATGAGTGCACACATGTTTAGTTGTAGTAAATTAAGCATAAGTATTTGCAGGTTGGGCAAGTGACAGTGCGATTTACGTGTTATTCTGAAACTGACGGAGGGATGCATGTTTTAGATAAGTGTTTTAATATAGTAGCGAGTACTTTTGGGTGTTGAAGGAATTATTAAATTGATGATAGTTCGGCAATAATAGAAGTTATAAATAGTATTTATTAGTTAGCAATATTAGAAGTTATAAATTATATTAGTAAAACCGCAGTACAATTAAAGTAAAACAATATTGGTAAATGGGTATTTGGAGGAATTTAATGTGTGACAATGCTGGTTTTGAAGGTTGTTATTTTAAATAGAAAAAGTGTTGTCAAGCCGAGAGCCACTGTGAACTCGGTTTTTTGGAGATATTATAATCGCATAAGTGCTCAGTGGCTCCTTTCGGTCAGCCACAACTTATCAAGGATCCTAAAAAGGTACTAGAATTCAATTAAAATTCCTTTAATTATTTCTAGACGTCGATTGATGCGGAAAGATCAATTTAAAACTTTCCTTTCTAAATATGCAAGAAGAAAAAATATGAAAACGGTTAAGTTTTATAATATGGCAATTGATTGAAAGTATGAATATAATACATAAAATTCCACAAACAGAATATACGTAAGTACATGCATTTTAATTTTTAGTTTAGATTTGTTTATTATTTTCAGTTATAAATATAAAGCAGTTTGGGGATGGGAACCCCATTAAGACTAAAATTTAAATATTTTTTAGTGAGAAGTGTTTTAGTGTTTACGGAAGACCAGGTATTTCCATATTGGAGCAAGGCAGAAAGCGGCGGGATAGGGCGGAGGGAATATACAGTAGAATAGAAGAAGGCTCTGCCATAGGGCAAGAATAGATGGAATTCCTCTTTCTGTTTAATACAAAATTATGATAAATACCCCGGCAACGCGGGGTTCTTCAGCTAGAAAAATTATTATACAGAAAATTAATCTAATATATAAAAATTCATGTTTGTTGGTTCGTGCTTAATGCGCTGCAGTAGCAGGCATCCAATTGCGATAAAATGTGTCAACATATTGCTTGCACTTGCGGAAAGAACATAGGCATATTACAATTAATGTAACTCCACTAGATGGCGCTAGAGCACATGATGGCATTTCAGTTAAATGCAATTCCCAATGCACATGCGTTTTATTGTTGCTGGGCGTTGCCGTGTGCCGTGGGGCGAGGTTGAGAAGCACACAAGGAGCAGGCAGCGCAAGTTGATGACAGGAAAGTGAAAAAGAGACAGGGAAAATAGAGAGAGGAAAAGAGAGGGAAATATTGAAAGAGAAGGAAATAGAGAAAGATAGGGAAAATAATGAAAGAGAATGAAATAGAGAAAGAAAGGGAAAATAGGGAATGAGAAGGAAAATAGAGGGAAAATAGAGAGAGGGGGAAGTAGAGGGGGGAAATAGAGGCGGAAATGGAGAGAGGAAAATAGAAAGAGGGGGAAATGAGAGAACGGGAAAAGGGTCAGAGTGGGGGAAGAGAGACACAGAGAGGAAGAAGAGACAGAGAGGGAGAAAAGAGACAGAGGGAGAAAAGAGACACAGAGGGGGAAAGAAACACTGATGGAAAAGAGAGTGGGGAAACTGAGAGAGGAGGAAAAAAAGGGAGAGGAAGAGGGGGAAAGGGAGGTGAAAAGAGAGGGGAGAGAGGAATATTTACTCAATTATTTCTTCTGCGGCAGCAACGCGCCGGGTACTAGCTAGTTCCAAGATATGAACGGAATCCTGACATGGAACATGGACATGAAACGTGTTGCTACATCCTCTATCGAGTATTCTAAAACTCTGAACTAGCTGAATGTGACGTCGCCGACGCAAAACTACCTTCGGTTGTTTGACTTAGTTTTCTTTCTTTCTTCGATTCAGAGCCCTCCTTTTTCAGTTTCGATGTTTTGTCAGCGTTGCGAATTAACCCCCTAAATTTTGCAATAATTTTTTGATATTGAGCACGATTTCTACTTTTGGCTTTCCTGGACTTAGCTAATATAGTAGTTTCATAAAATTGACCGTCAAAAGTTATTTCGGAATGTTTTTCTTTCAATTTGTCATAGTACATATTTTTAAAATAAATCTGATAACCACATGACGTCCGCAAACACGCTGTTGCACTTCCCGGTCACTTGGCTTATCTTCATTTCTCATAAAAAAATTATCTTCTCGATATTCTTTGAAGACATAACACTATCCCCGGAGCCCAGATGCAGCGACCGGCTCGATGACACAGCTATGCTCTTCTCGGAGTCGTGCACCCACAGCCGTCTGGTCCGGGCAACTCAATACGCCCTCCATTTATTTAGTTATTTTTCCGCAGAAAGGAAATTCTTTGTTTTAGTATTCTTTGTCTTCTAAGACTTCCACTACTTCTTCGTCTTCGCCTTCTGCTTCGTCTTCTTCTTTGTCTTCGTCTTATTTGTTTTCTTCTTCGTCGTCTTCATTGTCGACGTCTTCTTCGTCTTTGACTTCTTCGTCGTCTTCGTCGTCTCTCTCTCTCTCTCTCCCTCTCTCTCTCCCTCTCTCTCTCCCTCTCTCTCTCCCTCTCTCTCCCCTCTCTCTCTCCCTCTCTCTCTCCCTCTCTCTCTCCCTCTCTCTCTCCCTCTCTCTCTCCCTCTCTCTCTCCCTCTCTCTCTCCCTCTCTCTCTCCCTCTCTCTCTCCCTCTCTCTCTTCGTCGTTATTGGTACTGGAGTTTAATCAACGTTACCTGCATCTATAAATGTTTTATAATTAGTTGGCCTTGACCAAGATCGCAGCGCCAAAACATGAAAAAACATGTTTTTAGAAATTTATTAGAGTTTTATGGCCGAATCTGAAAATAAATAATTAGTTCTCCATCAGAAGACCGAGACGCGTCGAATGACACTTCGTATGTCTCGATTGGTTCAGGGGAAGTGGTATAACTGTGAGAGACGGAACAGAGAAATCCATACGCACGCCCTCGAGGAGTTTACTCAAATATTATATAGGGATTCTGTAGAGTTTGGCTTAGGGATTGCCTGATGTGGCGCATGATGCATAAATGTATATGCAATTAAGAATGATACAAAGTAGGAAAATTTAAAATTATTAATTTTCCAAAGAGAATGCAAAATAAAATCACATTAAACCATTGTATTAGCAATACTCCGCGCCATGCAACACTCCGTGCACTCTACACCAAGGTGCAATAAATCTCCCTCGTTCAACAGGAGTGATTTATTATTTAAGAATACACTATTACGATGTTGTTTAATACAAAGTATGGGATCAACTAGGAACATTACAACCTCATAAATCATTTCAAACTACGTTTTTGTCTCTTGTTAATTCAGGTCACTACTTCTAAATGGATGAAATTGAGATACTAATCATTCATAGCAATCTTGAACGACATTAAGATTCAGTACAACACGGAATAACTCTGAAGAGGATTGAGCAAGAACAAAAGAAGATTGTGATGAATATGAAACGCATGAAGAATGTATGAAATAAATGGGTGGTGATATTTTGAACTTCATTAGACTGTAAAGTGTGGCATTGATAACAATGTTAATGAAAACAACCAAATATTCATCAACGGTTTTCTTGTTATTTGTATTTTTGGCATTAAACAGTTTTCGTGAAATATTAATTTTTCATGATTGTAATGTTTTATGATATTAATGTTTTAATGATTACTTTTTATAATTCAAACACGAAAAATTATCGATATACATAACATTTTTATTATTCACTTTAATCGTAGCGACTTCAAAAAGAGTTTTAATTGCTGTTGAAAATCATATATTGATTATTTTATTATTATTTATTGCTGTGCTGTTAAAATGTACAAAAGAGTGCAGGGAATTTACTTCTTAAAGGATTTCCTCCAGCTCAGTAGCCGCCGTTACAAGTTCCAAGCCGAGGTAAAGGAGGAGAGTTGGAGCAATGGGCCTGCAACCCATTCTTTGTAAAACCTCACCGAGCTTCCTTCTCCCCAATACAAAAGCCTCGCATACGGACAGTCAACCGGATACGACTTTGGCTGCGGAATAGGACAATCTCCACTGGGACATGGAAAGCGCAAGGTTTGAGACCGAAACAGACAGAAGTTATGGCAGAAATAGATAAACTGGATACTGCAGTCCTAACAGAAACTAAAAAGAAGGGGCACGGAGAAGAAGTACTAGGAAACTACTATCACATCTGGAGTAGAATACCAAAAGCACATGCGAAATCCGGCGTCTCGATACTTATTAGTAATAAATACAGAAAACATGTTTGAACTCCAAAAATAGACAATGAGATTGTAGATAACCAGGAATCGATATTTAAGACAGACTTCTTTAATCAGTACAGTGTCAAAATGCTCTATCAAAATAGACTGAAAAACAAATTTGGAAAAGGAGGACAATCCCACAGAAAAGTATTAACACTTGAAGAAAAGTATTTTGGAAGCATCTAAGGAAGCCCATAGGGAAGAAGACAGAAAAAAAATATGTGGAAATTTTTTTGAGAATTTAAAAGAAATGATTCCAGAGAAGAAAAAGGCTTATATGAAATAGTTAAATGGCAGAGCACCATAATCAAGACAGAAGTATGTTCTCATTCAGCAGAAATTTAAAACATGTGTAAAAATAAAAAAATGAACATTGGGACAGATTATGTACATACATTGATGGAATTGTAGGATACAATGAATTATCTAAAATCTGGAAAATTATAAAGAAAATGAGAAAGATAATAAGTGTAAAAGCATTGTACAAAGAATACCCTCTCAAAAATGGATACACTACTACCCAACGCTTCTACAAGAAAGCAGATTATAATGTGAAGGAGAAGAAGAAATAATAGATGTGGAGCAAATCAATTTTGAAATAACAGAGGATGATATTAAAAAGGCACTAAGCAAAGCAAAAACTAATAAAGTACCGGAAAATATAAGAATGGAGCTTCTGAAATATGGTGGAGATACGGGTGTGAGGAACCTAAAGAAAATGTTCAATAAGATAGAAGCAGGAGACGATCCACCTGTAGAATGGAACATATCCTACATCGCTTCCGTATTTAAGAATGGAGACAAACGATCACGTACTCGTATTGAGTGAAGATAAGTGGTTTTAGACGAGAACGATCATGCCTAGATAACATGCACTGTATCAGACAAGTTATAGAGAAACATGAAAGCAGAAATATGAATATTTATGTAAGTTTTATAGACCTCCAGAAAGAATATGATAGCATATATCTGACGGGAAGTAAACAACAAAATTAATATTAATTTTTTGTTTCTTTTGAAAATGTAAATTAATACAATTCAAGAGTCTCATTGTCTCATTCACATTGAATTTATTTTTCTTTGGCGATAAATGCTCAGCTAAGTCATAATAAAATGCATTACCCGAACGCCGAAGTTCACCGCCTTCCAAAGCTTCCCAGATGCCCCGGGACAATAGGTAAAGGAGACCCAATCCCAGAAGGTTTAGCCCTTGTAAACCAATGATCTTGATAAGGTATCTTTCAATGAAGTTTTCATTATAAATAAACCATTCCAAATGAATTCACATCTTCTTTAATGAAAATGAAATCAGATCGGAATTTATATATATAAAACAAGATGTTGGCATGTATATAAGAGCTAAACTCCGACACTAATGGACTGATCTCCATGAAAGTTAGCACTTCGACGTGTTTTTTCACCTGGAAGGTTTATGTGTTGTTGATTTTGTTGTAACTTCACTAGATGACGCTACATATTCACTACATATTCACGTCAAATGCAATCCGCAACACACGCGGCAGTATTTTGAATCTATATCGTTAAATAACTCCTAAACGAGGCGTTGTAGGGCCTTAAAAAATTAAATTTTGAGGCCATCGACATCAAAGAAACGTTTCTCACACCGTAATATACAGAATGAACTCTTCCTGAACATTCTATTACATTTTTGCTGGTCCGGCGCTTCCCGATATTACCTCATCTGCTCAATGATGCGCAGAATCTGCAAGTAAATGTGAATGCGAGAGACAAAGAGCGGCAGAGACAGAGACACACAGAGACAGACAGGGACAGGGTGAGGGAAGGAGAGACAGTGAGAAAGGGGGATGGGAGATGAAAGGAAGAACAACGTCTGCCGGGTTTTCCTAGTACGAGATAAAATACTGAATTTCCGGTTCCTACCTCGTTCTAAGATTAGCCCGTTGGGTCTATCGTGGAGAATCGGAAAAGGCAGAAATTGAGTTGATCTTTGCCGATGGGGCGAGAAATTCCGATAAGCAGGCTGTGATGACTCTATGGAAAGATTTACATCTGTAGCATCACATGTTTTGGGTCGAGTTCTGGCGGTGGGAAAATTTTGATACTGACATAGCTGGGTCGAATCCAACTACTGTTTGGAGAAGAATTCTAATAGCTGGATGTATTTATCTCAAATGTTACACGGTTCATGCGATCAATAACTGGTGAAAGCCTGAGCAGCATCCTAAAAATGGTGGTATGGGCCGTGCGCGGTTTTTTCTTTCTTCATTCTTGTCGACTTCTCTCCCTTCACACCCTCCCGCACACATACCACTTACATTAGGATTCCAACCGGTAATTTATATAGTTGTTCCGATTGGAACGGATCCAATATGGGGAGGGAGGAGCCGCGAACCTACGTGTAGGTTGACGTCAGATCTCACTTTCCAGCGACGATGACCGACACTCAGGAATACAACGCACACACACGGGTCTAATACCTTAAACAGTTTACTCGCCTGGAAATACTAAAAAACACAAGTGAGACAAGTTATCTGGTAATAAATAAATCTGATCCATTAGTGATACTTGGAGGCATGATTTTTTCGTGTTAATTTTTTTCAATTTCGGGTGAAAAAATATTTTTTCCGTGTTATATCTCCAAAATGAGTAACCTATTTTGAGTTAAATTGGCTGTAATTTTTTTCGAAATTAGGTGATAATCGAGTATTTAAATTTTTACTATATTTTTGTTTACAAGAAATCAGGTAAACAAAGTGTAAATAAAATAAATACAAGCGTTATTTTATTTTGAAATGTACTTGTAATATCATAGATTAATATATTACACTTATCATATTTACTTTGAAAATGATATTATAGCACTGGTTACAATAGAACCATTCTCGCTCTTGTTGGAACATATTTTCGAAGCCATTCACGAAATGAAGATTGATGAACCTTCTGTATCTGGAGCTTGAGAAACAGTTTAGAAATATCTTTAACGAATTTCAATTTTTCGATCTTTGCTTTATTTTGTCTCCCGAACAAATGTTCTAATGCTGCCTGGCGGTTTAACGGTTCAGAAATATTTAATTCACGTTTCAAATGCTCCTTGTTTTAAACACATTATTTCAATACCGTGCCTCTTCTTCCCCACCCATGTGTGTGTATATCAGAAAACTTGCATAAGAAAGTTCTGCTTTCAGAAACGTCTAAACCTTCATTGACAAATTCTTTAGCTCTCCTAACAATATAAGAACAATCATCGACCGACCCATGTTCCCAACTAACGATTGGATCCGCGATGCCAAGGAGATTCGGCAGTCGCCTCATCCAAAGAGCCCTTGAGATGACCCACATTTTGCATTACACAATCCAAGTGGGCAGGATCAACTTTCAGGAGGATAACACACTATGACATTACTTAGAATTCCATCAATTGCCAGAAGCAAGAATTTCAGTTAAAGTTGGCATCGTATTTACCCATTACACTTTCCCTGGGGTACATTTCCCTACATACAACGAATTACGTTGTATACGAATTACGTAAATAAGATGTGACAGCAACTGGGTTAAGGAATTTTGCGAGAAAGTCGCAATTGTCATGAACATACCCTCAATTTTGCTTTCTTACCAACATTCTCAACAAAATGGAGTAAATTCAGAATAGTAAAAACTCTTTTCGCCAAGAAAACTCGAAAGCGCTTTAATTTACTTTTTGTTTCGCGTTTATCATTAAATCGAAAACCTCATGCCTCTCTATGTGATATCGTACTTCACTGAAGTTTAAGGAGCTTGAAAACTTACGTCACCACATTTCGTTCGTCTGAGACCCATCGTAGAGTCTGGAGATTGGCAGATAGTTGCGTCGGAGGTCCTAAGAGAGGGCGAGAGACAAACGCCGCACCGCGTGCGAACGACGGCCAAGCCTGTGGGTGAGGAGGAGGAAGGGCGGGCGGAAGGGCGGACTTGGAATTTGCGGCGATCGCCCGGCAGATGGCAGCGGCACCTAATTACTCATTGTGGCGCGGCGCGGCACGGCGTTCGGCTGGTCGGGCAGTGCGGTGCAACGAAACGGGATGAGGAGAAGGAGAGTTGCTACATGAATTCGCGATGTGAGAAGAGAAGAGATGCAACGAGAATGGATGGGAGGTGCCGGATAAAAGGAGACAAGGCGAGAAAGGAGTGATGGGGACTGACAGGCGGAATGCGATTGACTGGGAAAGAGAATGAAGGGGGAAGGAACGGAAGGGAGACATAAGGGTGAGTTGTAGATGGGAAACAGAAAAAAATCGCAAAAGAAAAAAGAGGATGGTCGTGGCATATCGAGAGTTCTGATTGTCGGAGCAGCACTGATGAGACAAAGTGCATGGACGTGAGTTTTACCAAAACGGGAGTCCCGATTTGTTTCTTGTTTGGTTGGTTGGTTTGTTGGTTGGTATGGTTGATGGGCGGATATGAATTGATGGAAGTGGGGTCTGTTGGCAGGAGAGTAGTATGTTGGTGTGAGGTGGGTGGATTGTTGAGATGTTGGATGGTGTGAGATGGGTTGGTGTGAGAAGAGTGGAGACTTCCTGTGAGGTGGGTTGGGTGGGGGGGGATGGTTTGCCGAGTTCTAGAAGAGAAATGGGGAAATGGGAGGGTTGGGATTGCAGAGGTTGACTGGTTGCGCATTACTTCTGCCGGCATTGTCGCCGTGAAGAAGCAAACGCTTAGCAAACTCGTCCCGCTCATTAAAAGTTGAGTGATTGCGTGCGGCCCATTGCCAATGCCCTTTCTGTCGCGTTCTGCACGCTGTTGATGTCACCTCACTCTTCCTCTTGACCCACTCCACGTTCTTGTTCGCTCTCTCTCTCTCTCTCTCTCTCTCTCTCTCTCTTTCTCTCTCCGGTTTTACAGGTTTTATGTTTCAATTCCTCTTGAAAGTTACCAGCCCTATTCTTGAAGCATTTAATGATTTTCTCACGGGACATGCGTATTCGCTCTGCATAACAGACTATATCCCGATTCGAAACGACGTACTTACTCCTTGTCATTTGCTTTAAAATGAAAAACCAAACACTTCCTAGATCGATGTGGGCAAAAAATTTCTCATTTACGTTAACCGTAAAGTTATAAAATAAAACTGAGTACTTACATACAGATCGTGCGTCTCGTACTCTCGTGTAAATGAAAAACTGAAATACGTTGCACACTATTGTCTGCATCATAATTAACTTTCAACATTTATTTTATGTTAAAATGTTGAATAAATATAGGTATTCGTTTTCAGTGAAAATCAAATTAAGAGAGATAAATACTGCTAATGCTTCAGACAAGCACTGTTACTCAACCCGTTACTATCTCGTATTGCCAGTTTTTCACTACTGTATTTGCAATTCTTGATTAATATTAAGCATCAAGCGAGTTTATACTAATAAACACATGCGAAGATTGGTAACCTAGTTGAGATCTTTCTATAGGACTTACGCCAAAAAGTGAACATTAAAATGCAGAAAAACAATAAAGAAAACAGAAACGTCCCATCTACGATACAAAGGTGATTTACACTGCCAAATATACGATTTTTTTGTATTTTAAACGCCTGGCAGATCCAGTGGGTGAATACAACACAAGCTTCTTGTAGTCTGGTGGTTGTCTGGGAGCCTCAACGGAAGGTATTGTTTGGTTGTTGATCTAATATGTATTTCTACCTGCCTATGAATTTTCTGAGACAACACCCTTCGATACTATTTTAAGATTAGTGAATATATTTCACTGACACGATCGATTTCTCTGCAAAAACATGCTGCCATTTCGGACATCTAAAATGGAAGGCTTAGTGGCTAAAATCTCAAGTCTATTACTCATTTTCTTAGACCGAAGAATAAGATTTTCAAGAAATGGATCATTTAGAACATGTGTATGATTGCAATGGAAAATAATGTCTGGCACCCTTTATCACTTCAACGTTAAAAATAAAATATTATCATTACATCATTATCAAAATATATTGATTAATTCAAAGTTGTAAGTTGAGAATGTGAAGACTCTTGACCTAGCGGCTAGCGCAGACACCTTTCACTACTTGGACTCTTCGTTGATTGATTGATTGCGTAATGGTTCTGGGTGCGTCAACTGCTAAGATAATTTGCACCTTAAGTGTTGTGCAATTAGGGTACTATTCCGGCATTTGCTTGGTATTGATGAAAAAAAACACGGAAAACTATTGATCAGAGCAGCCAGCCGCTATCCTTCTTCTTTAGGCAGTGGTTGACTTTGACTTAGCTATGCAGCTAGTTTTAAAAAGCCTGCCACCGTCGGGTCTCCAACTCCAGGACCTCCCGGTCTGAAGCACTGAAATGACATAATTAATGCTCTGAGCCACCTAAGCTGGTTATGTGGATCCGCGAAAATCATTCATGTGAAATTTTGGAGGACAAAGTGAGAAATTGGCAGGTTTTTCTAGGGGTTCTCCCTCTCCCCCAGTGTCTCATTCCACCATATCTCCATCATTCTCTCTATCCTTTACGCATAAAATCATTCATAAGACTCAATGAAAGTAAATGAAGGGCTTTTAAACCACAATAAACATATAAATATAAAAAAGGGGAGAAACTCACAAAATAGACAGTGAAAAATGAGTTTCATCTTTCCTTGGCGCTGTCGAGTAAAAAGCATGAATTGATATAGCTAAACAGGAAATATAAAAGCCTGCTTAAATGAAAGAAACACCAGTCGAGAGTACAAGGAAAGAAAGATGAAAACTTTTAAATAGAAGTTAAGTGACCACATGTTTTGAAACAAAGGAAACTTTTACAAGAACCGGAGCAAAATGAAGTTTTAATGTACTACTGCATTAAGAGGTTGGAAGAGGAGAAACTACAAAGAAAGGAATAAAAAGAATTATTTTGAATTCAAAAGGAGAAAATGTAAACAGCTTGCAATACGATGGCTTAAAACATTCATGAGGAAGGGAATGAAGATTACACAAATGTGTAAAGAAGATGGAGAGCTTTTGCCTGAAAGGGAAAATGAACCGACAGTAAAACTCGTAGATGAGACCGCAAACTTTTCTTCCGTCGTAAAGTTCTGTGAAAGTATTTTATGTAGTATTATTTCCTATGGATAGGTTTTATTTACCCATGTAGTCTCACTAATGTCATCTTCACAACTCGTGAATCAAGTGTAATCTATCACGTGTGATATTTATTTTCGAAGTCTGCTCGTTCTGCCATATTTATAATGTGTTTCGAATATTTTTATATTTTCGACATGTGAGAAAATTTAAAAAATCAGTTTTTTGTCGTCAAAGAATAGAAAGTATAAAATGATAAATATTTATGAATAATAAATAATATGTGCACTATAGTATTATGTAAATACCCACACACAAATGATTGTAAGACTTACTTCAGAAAAAATCTCTAATTTTAACGTTAAAAAACTACAATTGTCAAAATGAATATCACAAATCAAGCAATGTAGTTTCCACACACGATATTTTTGGTAAATTTAATATACATGCTACAGCATTTCTTTTGAATAGGCTGCACCTAAAACATAAATTGTAATATTATTTGGTACGACTATCAATATGAGATTGCAATGCCTCAAATCGCTGTAAAATTCGAAAATTTGTCGATGTATGTAAATTTCCCCACATTTACAGTGTGCACAATAGCAAGAGGTCGCGCAATAAAGTAGAGATTCCTTTAGCACATCCCGACACCACCCGTAGTTTGAAGCATTTTCGAATTCGAATCATCCTAGGTGGCCAAAACTAAAAACTATCTTTTAATTCCTATATTCCTTGCTAGGGAGCGACCCGAAAATGGTCTTACCAATTGTAACAGTTACTTACGACCCCAGGTGAGCAAATATAACACATGAATGCTGGAAATATCTGAGAATCTAATTTTGAAGGTTTTCAGTATGACGCCTTTTACATGCAACACGCGCAACTTGACGCAGTACGAATTATCCATCCTTCAACAGTCCACAAACAGGAACACGCTATCTCAAGTTTTGTAAGCCAATGTGCTAATGAAGGCCACTGGAGTCTGACCATTATTACATTGCTGGTAAAATTCTCCAAATAAATCTACTTTTTGATAATTTTTTAGATTGATTGAAGCTTGCGGGAACGTCAAATGCCTATTATGGGCATTAGTCCCGTTAATGTAATATTTTTTTTCTGAGAGGTGGCTGTGTTGACTAGTTGATTAATAATATTCGGCGCCGATCTACACTGCACACGGGGTTTCCCCTTCCAGGTAACTTCCAGCCAGCGAACCACCAACCCGGCCGGAACAAGCTCTAAGTTCACGACATGTGTGGTAATGTAACTGGCTGGTAAGTGTGTGTGTGTGTGTGTGTGTGTGTGTGTGTGTGTGTGTGTGTGTGCAGAAAGGGAGAGAAAAGGAATAGCAAGAAGTCGTGGTTCCCGGCCCGTTTTTTAGGGTATTGCTCCGGCATTTACCTGATATCTATCGATGAATCCGCGGAAGATACCGATCAGAGCAACCGACCTAAGTAACCCCCACACAGCGGCTTCTTTCGACCCATCTATCTAGTTAGTTAATGCCTTATATTCCGTGGCGAAACTCGAGCCATGATGCCTGATCTTCCGTCTAATTGCGCAAATTTCACTGCGCTCTTTTAAATATATAAAGAAAGTATTACTCGGACGATGAAACAGGCAATTTTGAATTTAGCTCAGAGGCTTCTTTTAGGCTTGAGGATCTTTTATATACAGTAAATATACAACATGGAACAGTCGGATTTACTTCCTCTCCAAAGAAAGGCGTACGAATGATTTTTTCGCCCTTAAAAATGCACGATTTCGATCGGATTTAATCCGGCAAACCTGAATACAAGAGACCGGAATGCTAGCCGTTTTACCACCGAACCCGCTAGCCATCTAGTGACAATAATACCGCCACCGTCGGATCTCGAACCCTAGGCCCTCCCGGTCAGCGTCGTTGCAGAGCCAAAGGTAATGAGCTAACTCAACCGTTGCATTTTGTAAGGATTCGGGCACGTTCACGTGCGAGCAAACATCTCCGACAGAGTTGTTGCATTTGCGGAGGTCACGCCCCGTGCGTGACGGCTCCCCAGGGAAGCTGCCGCACGCTTTGCGTAGCTCCGAACGCGTCACGCTCCGAAAGAGTGCGGTGCGCGGTTTCTACGCCACCAACGGTATGTGCAGCTCCGGGGAACCCTTGCGGCGTTTCATCGCTGCGCTACCCGCGCGGCTTCCCCAAGAGGGTTGTGGCGAGCTCGCTCTCTCACTTCATTCGTTCGATTGTGGCCGAAGTCGCAGCATGCCCGAAGGGTGGAAAAGTCACAGTTTGTAACGTACGTGGTTGTGGAAATGTATCTGATGGAGTCCTGACAGAAAGAAGAACGCAAAAGTGATTCTAGCTGAATAAAATGGTATTACTGAGTAGAAATGACGTATCCGATCCAACAATACCGGTCGTATTCTTATCTAATTAACAAATAAACTGCGCCTGTCTGTTCGTCTGTCCGTTATTCCTTCCAGTCTTCCATTCATTACAAATGAGATATCCTTCGATGCCTTCGTTTTCTGGAGAAGAACTGATTTTTGGAGTATTTATTCAGAAGATTCTAAGAAATTTCTCTAACAATGTTTTTTGCTGTTTTTATGGATATACAAAAGTATTTTTGGTGAATTACGGCTTATTCAGAGATGATCAATAGCTTATTTGATTCCTTTCCACAAGAAGAATTAATTGGCATAATTGTTGGCTGGTTTCCTCTAGGACATTCTGGAAGAATTCTAGGGAAAGAAGTTTCAATTGTTTCAATGCACCTACGAGAACATTGAAGATGCGCTTAATGTAAGTGTACATTCTTTCCGGCATTGTCTTGAATCGATACTTCTTGAATCATTAGTTTGACGATAATATATATTACGAGGACAAATTTCCAAGGCGCGTAGAAATTGAAAGAAATCTATGCAGCCTCTGATTATGTGAAAAAAGACTGTGATTTTCTCAGATACCCAGAAACTTGGGGAAATTACAAAAACAACGAAACAGTTTCAATTTTGTCTGAAAATTGCAAATATTTAATTGTGTTTACTGCGACTATTCTCATCCTGAGCATAGCGAACACAATTCTTGTACTCAGTACGTTACTATTTACAAGAAAGCTGACGTCATGCAACAACAAGGCTCCGAAGTAAAGGCCACCCTCCATATAATGTTTTTTTGAAAAACATTATATGTAGTTTCTTTCAGTAGCATTTTTGTTCCTATGGCCTCTAGTTATATACATTTTATAATATATGTTTGAAAGAAGTATGTTTGGAAGGAATGAGTCAGCTAAAAAAAGATTTGGGAGAGTTTTAAAGCCACCTACAGAGGTAAACACATTTCACTGCTCGTCACAAGACGAATCGATTGGCTGTCTTACTAACCTGATTTTTCTACACCACTGGAAGAATTCAAGAAAAAACAGCTGCTGGGGTTTAAGTCACCTACAGGTCTGAAAAGCTATGAATTACTGTACAGACTTTTTGAATGATTACAACCCGATTTATTGTCAAATATAGGCATTTTAGGTACTGCATCTTAATTTATTGTCCCTTTTAGAATGTCAAGATGAGTTTATCTTGCAAAGCAAATATGAAATAATCAGTCCTAACTGCATGTTAGTTGCGCCTTTTTGCACGTTTTTCACTGCAAGAATCATTTTGCACATTTTCTATACGTCTATACATTTTTGGCACATTCTTTAAACGTTTTGGCTCATTTACCGCATTTCGTTCTATAATGATGTAAAGAAACACTCAGGTTTATTGGAAAGCAAAAGCTAGGGCAGAGCTTTGCCAATAAAAAAAATGATTAAGAGGATGTTGTATCAAATAATAATTTATATTACCGACTGCAATCTAAATATATACCACGTATTTGTCGATTATCGAATTTGCTTTGCACTATACAAATATTTCTCAGGGATTGAAGATGCAACTTCGCTGAAAAACAATGAAATGTTAAATATTATTTGTCTCAATTGCTTTTTGGACGTGTAACTTCAATAACAGTGTGTTCTGGAACTTGCAAAAGAAAGGCGTTTTATTATATGAGTAAATTTTGTGACCTTGTATGTGAAGTAATCGAATTTGGTTATGTTTGCATAAGAACTTAGATGTGAAATTTGTACCTTTTTATTCGAAATTTTCATCATTTTGAGCACATTTTTCATTTATATTGGTGAGAGTTAAACCTACTAATGTATTGAAATATTATTTTTAAACAAAAAACTACTACTGATTCTTTTTTATGGAACTCTAATAGATGAGCCAGACAACTTTATATTAAAAATAAATTTTAAAATCAACAAACATTCTGAGCACAAATTAAGACTGCCAACTTAAAAATACCTGCCGCCGGAGGCACGAATCTAAAGAAGTTTTGTTGTTGTGAGCGATTCCTGAAGGTGAATTTAGAAACCGAAATCCATGTTCGTCGAGTCAGATAAAGCAAAGAATCTTACAGTTACTAACTATATAATTTCGTGATATAGAAATCGGAGAGCGATTCAATATAATATATATCGATAATTCAATAGATTTGGGAGTAAGTTGGTGTTTTAGGAGTAATTAAGTTTGTGGTGTGTTTTGACTTTTTAAACCTATGAAAGGACTTCTTAAGTTATGGCACCTAATGTGGGTATTCAGGACTGCATTTAAATTGCTCTTTTAATGTCAATGAGGATTTCCATTATTTTCACTCGTGTTTGGTTACTTAGTGCAGAATGGCCGTGAATCGTGTCGTGAATCGGTGAAGGTTCAGAGAGGCCTGGCTCGAACGCGCCTGGAGTTTGTGTGAAACTGTTCGTTGCAATCGACATTCGCGCCGACGCCACGACAGCTTCCTGTCACTTCCGCCACCGCAGTCGACATCGCCGTCCTTTACACGATCGCCGCCACCGCCCTTACGGCCGCCGCAGTTGCCATCACCTCCTCACCGGCACCATTGCCACCGCCACCGTCACCACTACCACCATCCCACCAGCACTGCACTAGCTTGTCAGCTAGGTCGAATTCAGTCGCTGTCCGGAGCAGAATTCTAGCGGCCGGCTGCTCTGATCGGTAGTTTTCCGTGGTTTCTCCGATCAACACCAGGCGAATGCCGGAGCAGTACCCTAACAAACGAGCCACGGACCGCGCGCGATCTTTTCTTCCTCTTCCTTGTCCTATCCTCTCTTCTTGCACACACACACTTACACTAACATGCACTATACTACCACATATGCCGGGAGACCGGTCGGGAGCTTACAACTTGTCCCGGCTGGGGCGGTGCCCTGCTGGTGGGAGATAGCTTGCTGAGGGAAAAACCCCGCTAGTCGACGGTAGGTCCCGCATCCAGATCCCGCCATCCAGCGGGGAAAAGATAGTCGCCACATTCCGAAAAAACACGCACTACACTTACGGGACTAATGACCTCTGTAGTTGACGCGCCAGAAAACACGAATCAATCAATCAACCCACCGGCACCGCAACCTCCGCTTCCACTGCCAGTTTTAACGCTGCCACACTTGTCACCAACACCACCAAACACGCCCTCGACGCCGAAAGTCTCGCCTTCATCCACTTTGCGCAGCACCTTCCAACCCCGGCAACACAATCGCCCCCATTGTTACTAACGACCGAACTGCTGATACCCCCGACATGATGATATCAGTAGATGATCGAACTGCTGATATCATATCAACAATTTATCATCATACCAACATGTTCTCCGAACTGCTGATACCACCGTCACCGCTGCCGCAGCCGCCACCACCATCACCATCATCATCATTTTTAGCACCGCCAACACCACCACCAACTCCACCACCATCACCACCAACAACACCATCGCCAACACCATCACCATCACCAATACCAATGCCAATACCACCACCACCACCACAACCACCAACAGCAACAACACCACCGCCTCTGCCTCTGTCTCCATCACCTCCAGCCACCCTCGTCATCTCCACCTCCATCTCCCGCCCCGCCCCGTCGCGTACGCTGATGGGTGCACGACGCGGCGCAGTTGCGGTCTCCGCGCGCGAAGGCTGCGGTGGCGCGGCACAGACAGTCGCGCGTCGGGGCGGGCGACGCCCTGTCAACCCGTCACACACGCCTTCGCACTGTCACACACACACACACACACACACACACAGTGGCACGCACGCACGCACATGGACACCGATGTCGATGGCCGCTGCGGGCACGCACCGCGTGAATCAGCTCCACGCAGAATCGCGAGTAATGGTGTAGAACAGAGATTCGTAACGTGTAATTCGCGCGGTCAGGCCAATGCGTGTGCGAGACGCATTTACCGGCTGCGATGGCTCGGCGACAGCGTTGCCGTTGCCTCTCAAGCGTTGCTGAGCGGCAGGTCTAATTGGAGACCCGTCGGAGGCGTATTTTTGACACTACCTGCATAGAGGATTCGAATTCCGCCGTTGTTTGGAGGATACTTCTAGCGGCATGTGGGGTAGTGTAGTGCACGTTAGTGTTAGTGTGTGTGTAAGGAGTGAGGATAGGATTAATAGGACAAGGAAGAGGAAGGAAAGATCTGATCGGTGGTTTCTAGAGTTTTTTCTTATGAATTCCAAGCGAATGCCAAAGTAATGTAGGAAATGGGTCATGGATTCCGGGCGATCTTTCCTCTCTTATTTTTGTATCCTCCTTTCCCCTTACATAGGTACACTCACACATATGCAATACACTATCCCAAATGTCAAAGACTACTCGGGAATTTAGAGCTCATTCCAGCTGGGGTGAGATTTTGGAGAGATTGTTGGACGTGGAAAATCCCGCAAACAGGCATGTAAATCGACTAAGGATTTCACGTTTCGGCGTGGGAGAAACGTTACCACCTATCAGGATACAAAGTTCACTACATTCATGAGACTAATTACCTACCCAACTACGTGTAGTTTACGTGCCACAGAACATTAAATAATCAAACAATCAATCAATAGAAACACATTTCAGATTTCGGAAATAGATCATCTTCACTGGCCTGGAAATGGGGCTCAATTGCGGCAAAAGAATGTATTCATAATTTGTTGTGGTGAAAGATTACAATACAGAATTACTAATTACAATATTTTATATAATGTGAGAGCATATTCATAAATACTATAACGTCACGTGTGACATATTTTTATTCAGTATTAAAATAATGAAAAATACCAACATTTAGAATTTGCACTCAGAACAATTTATTATTACTCGAAATATTAACGTATACATTATTTATAATGCTTTCGTTGATATTCCGATTACTTTATGCTGACGGTTTAGTTCTATGTTCAGAAATGATTGAAGGCTTACAGATGAGTTTAAACTCCTAGAAAGATATAGTGGAACATGGGGACTAAATGTAAATAGTCAAAAAAAATGGTTGCCTTGAAGAATGGATTTATTTGGGGTAACGAAGAGAAATAGTTTTAAGCGCAGGAGGAACTCGACCGTGTCAAAACTTTTACTTATCTTGTGTGCAATTTTTCCATGAACGGGGAATAGGCACATAGTGTTGGCTCGTAGTAAAGGGAGAATTTCTCTCAAAGAAATCGGTTGCGTAATGCGTAGACTACCGGAATCGCCTTTAAAGGTGTGCGACACAATGTTTAAATCGCTTGTTCTCCCAGCTATAAATTATGGGGTGGAAATATGGGGAGTGGATAGAATAGATTTGAAATAATAGAAACAGATTATTAAAAATTAATTCTCGGAGTCTCCAGATTCGCAGCAAATGTCGGCGTTTTGAGAGAGGTAGGTAGTGTAGGAATTTGGAAAGATTTTAAAATAAAAGCTTTTAAGCTTTGGATT
Organism: Acheta domesticus; assembly: GCA_031308135.1. Classification (NCBI taxonomy): domain Eukaryota; kingdom Metazoa; phylum Arthropoda; class Insecta; order Orthoptera; family Gryllidae; genus Acheta; species Acheta domesticus. Next base: position 29,246,564 of record JAHLJT010009419.1, on the reverse strand, counting down.
AGATTAGCAAGTGAAGAGTCTGACACGCTTATTCGCAGGTGCTTTAGAGCGCAATTAGAGAAAAGCGATCAGCGCTACTGGTCGTACAAAATGAAACTGGTACTAGAACGCGCATGTCTGGGTGACGTTTCTCCGGCGATGGTTGGGAATAGGCGAACACGAGAGATAGAACGATTAATTTCAGATAGACTTTCGGATATTAAAAGGCAAGATATCCTGGCAGCATCGGCAGAAAAATGTTCGTTAGTGGCACAAATTCACACGAGTCCTGTATGGTGATGCGAAAGTTACGTACACACACTTAAAAGGGACGCAAGAGGGGGATACGCTTGGTTTAAGGTAGGGGGTGGATGCAATGTAGAATGAAGGATTCGAATGGTAATGGAATCTGTGTACTTTGCGGTGATAGAGAAGATTGGATCCACATTCTGTTAAATTGCTGCGCTACAGAAACTTGGAGAGGAAAATGAATGGGAATGGGGAACTATTGCTTCCAACTTAGAAACATAACGCTCGCTCAAAACATATTAGTTAATAATAGATCTCACTTCATGAAAGAATTAGGAACATTTTTAGGAAAGATTCGATCAGGGAAACATTAATTAGGGAGTGGGAAAATAGCACTGGTTAGTAGTATGAGCGGAGCTTAAACTGGAGAGGAAATAAATAATTCAATAAGTAAGCAATAATTAAGTTAATCAGTAATCCTAATCACTAATATTAATTGGCCAGTAATAATTAAGTTAATCAGTAAGTGATAATTAAGTTAATAAATGGCAATTTAGTAAAAAAGTAAATTAGTAAAAAAATCATCAAGTAATTAAAAGAGCAGATTAGTTGTTTGTTGTTGTTTTGTTTTTTTGAGTAAGGGGAGAGGCGGTGGTGCGGACGATCGTCTGTGGCGCTGTTTGATTTCAGGGACTGAGGAGGCCAAAGACTCGATAGAGAAGATGACCACGCCAGGATAGAAATAAATAGTTTAGAAAAGCCTAGCAGATTAGCATGTACTCGTCTTCTGACGGCAGGTTTTCCCTCTTCAGGGTTTTTTTCCTCAGCCGTAACTTATGGTCTCCAATCCGTGGCTTTGATGCGACGAAGAGACCATTCAGGGTGAATGCCAGAATTTGAATGGTTAGAATGCGGTAGGATGTAGGTTTTGTAATGGCTTAAAGGCCTTCCGCGTAGCCAAATAGTGAAAAAGTATTCCAATCACTCGTATATAAAAATGTGTGACAATTATCTATTAAATAAAACAATTAAAAATATTCCAAGAAAGAAACTTAGTCATAAAATTAATTGCAAACCACATGTCCTTTTCATTTTTATTGTTTTTTGAAACTATTTCTTTAGCCTTTTTCTTTCTTTACTGTATTTTCACTTTAATTAATTAACTACTACAGTAATTATATTTCCGATTTAATTTTCAAAAGTATTTATTTCCAAGAGTTTTATTTACTTGGATGAAATTTCTGTAGTACAGAGTTTTAAATGTCTTTATTAATTTTAATAATCTTCCTTTATTACTGTCACACCCAAGGTTCGTTATCGAGCCACACGGTGGCGTCGATTGTCAACCACAGCGTCGAGCTCCGGCGGCGTGGGTGTGCGCCGAAGTCAACGAGGGCGGCCCGGGCCTAGCTCAGTCGGCCAACTTTGTCACCTGCTTAGAATCTAACTCGGATGGAAGGAGTCGTAAGGCGTTTGCTAACTACAGAAACAATTCAGTGGTTGGTAAAGCAAATAAAAAGGTTTATTCCCGCCTAATAATAGGCCGGGGAAGTTACAGTGATTCAAAGAGTTAAGAAAGGCCCTACCTGATGAGCTCAGTTAGAAACGAAAAAAAAATGAGATAAAACTTAAATCTAAAAAAAAAAAGAGAAAGAACGAGAATTACAATTAAATTCCTTTACAGGCCCCAACAAACTCTAGGCCATTCGCCTTCTGGCTGACAATAATGAGGAAACAAGTGCCTAAGCGCGGCACAGCAATGCACAATAGTTCTTTGGCGGTCGTTGACCGAAGTTTATGCCTGAATGGGGCGGCGTGTAGGCGGCCCTCGGCGTCGGCGGCGGGGGTCGCGGCTTCTCTCCGTCTGGGTCGGCGGCTGAGATGGCCCTGCCAGGCCGAGAAACGTCCTTCCACAGTAGCTACCAAAGGAGCGGCGGCGGCGACAGCGGCTGCGGCGGTGACGGCGGCGGCGGCGACGGTCAGCTGGCCCGGATCGTGAATGATCGCGAATTCCGTTCACACAAATTAGCAGTTCTCACGGAAAGTTCTCTGGAGTTATCACGATCACGAATCTCGGAGAAAACTAGTCACCGGTCACTGCCCACGGCAGAGCTCAGTGTCCACGAACTAAGTCCCAAAATAATAATTCTCCCTCGAACGCGGCGCCGGAGCTATCGCTTACTCCGCGGCGCTCGCCACCCAAGACAAGTCGAGTACACGTAGCCCTCGAACGCGGCGCCGGAGCTGTTACTCGCTCCGCGGCGCTCGCCCCCCCCAGCTCAATCGAACAAGAAGAAGTGATCCTCTCCCCTACGCCGCTAGCGTGGAGGTCTCCTCGTTCCGCCACCCCGAAAATTCAAAAGTGCCCCAAAATCGCTCCCACCCCACGGAATTTTGCCCCTGATTGGCTAAGTGCTACTACGCCGTAATTTTGTCCTCGGCCAATCAGGTCCGGTGATTCTAGGAATTTTCCGTAGCCCTATCTCTGTCTGGAAAACGCTCTCCGTCTGACTTCGGAAGTAGGTCAGTAAAGGGTACGCGGAATGTCCGTTGGGACCCCTGGAGAAAACTGCGAAGGACGGTCTGGGTACTTAGTGCGCATGATACCCGGAACGGCGGGATCAGCACACGTCTCTAATCTCTTCTTCGGCGCCCGGGTGCGTGACGGGATGAGGGTCGACTCGCGGACGATGGCCATAAACTTTAGAGGAGCGCGTGCTGTCATCCCTTCCATTAGCGGAGGGGGCGCGCCGACCCGGCTGGCGGCGGCGGGAGGTGGACGGTTCACATCGACAGTTATTTGTGAAATTTAAAAAGTATTAAAAATAGCGTACCGCTACATTGGCCCTCCCCTCCGAATAGAGAAAAAAAATTGGGGCTTTGAAAAATTGAGATTTGGAAATGAGAATTTTTTTTCTCGTCGTGATGAAATTTCAAAAAAATAACATGGCGATGCCTAACATTAAAATCATTCTACAGTAACTAAGAAAATTGCAACTACTACTAGATCTTAATTCTAATTAACCCTACAAAATTTAACAAAGAAGAACATGAACTGTACCGCGAGCCCAAGGTACTCCGAATCGTGTGCAGAGGTTGTCAGTGACTTCTACTCTTTAAACGGACGGAGGTTGAAAAAATTGAATTTTCCGGCTGGAAGGCCGTTTTCGTCCCGCAGGAGGCATACGTTTCCAGACGTAGGTTAAGCCGTTGTATAAGAATCCCGTGAACTTCCTATCGTCGGGGTGGATGGAAATCTGCCAATAAGAACTCGAAAAATCTAAGGCCGAAAAATTTTTAGTTTTGTTGAATTTCCAAAGAATTTCGTCTATGTTTTGAGGTGCCTCGTTTTCTGGGACTGTAACTTCGTTGATTCGTCGTGCATCTAAACAAATTCTAACTTTCCCGTCTTTCTTCTTGACAACAACAATCGGGTTTAAGTAGGCCGTGACTGACCTCTCAATAATGCCTTCACTAATCATGTTTTTGATCGTTTCATCGACTTCCCCCCTAATGGACTGCGGAATAGGGTAATTTTTCACTTTAAAGGGTGAGTCATCGGTGACCTGGATCCGAAAGCAAAAGTCTTTTATTGGATGCACGGGACGATCGAAAACGTTGCCGTATTTGCAGAGCAATTGCTGCAGCTGATGGCGCTCGTGGTCATTTAGTGAATCATTTCCTAGCAAGCACTTGTTAATGACTCCACTCACGTCATCCCCCGAATCCCCAAACCCACATGAAATGCTAATGTCCGGTCTGTCCTCGTCATCTTGTATCTCAATTTCCCTACCCTCACCGAAACTCACAATATTCCTGGAAAAATCCACTATCCCGTTATTTTCCCGCAAGAAATCTACCCCTAGAATAACATCATAATTCAAGTCTTCTATGACTAAACATGGCACGTCGAATGAAACTTCCCGAAAATTTAGTGAGATTAAGGCCTGCATGAAAATCGGCTTACTTTTCTTCTTCCCGATTCCTACAACGAAGCATTTACCCGTAGGCAAAGTTGGCACTGGAATGCGTTCACTTATTAGTTGCGAGTAAAATTTCTTTGAAATTGCGCTAACCTCACTGCCGGTATCTACTAGAGCGCGTACATTAAAATTTCCTGTGAGAAACTCGATTACTGGGCACTTCCGTGCGAGTTCCTTCACATGTTCATTCGCATCGTCATTTAAGTCATGAAATGCGTAGTTCACTGACACTACCTTGGAAATTGGTACCTCTGACACAACTCGTTCGGGACCCCGGTACCTTACTGGCTCGAACGGTTCTAATTTAACGGGCTCTGTCTAGTGGAATCATGCTGACCGTTTCTGTCCCCAGCGTTCCCGCCTCGATTCTCATTAGAATCCGGTGGTGGGCGTCGCTCATTTGCAGCGTTCCCCCGATTCCGGTCATCGCGACGCCATGACGGTCGGTTCTGGCCGTTCCCTTGGTTTCGCTCCCAATTATCCTCATAAGAAATTACCCGAGTCCTATCAAATTGAGCGAGCAGCTCCTGGAATCGATCGAGGTCCTCACATCCTACACTATTAATTAAATTTTGCACATAGGTAGGGTAATGCGCGGTCAAAAGCCAAATGACCTTTTTATCCTCTATCATGGGGTCACACAATTTAATAGCGGAGATTTTCTCCATGGCGTAGTCAAGGTAAGATTGGTCGCGTCTTTTGTCCCACCTGTTCTCTAGAATCTTTCTCTCGAATTCGTAACGCGTTTGTTCGTTCCAGTAACGCGCAAGGAACTTGGTACGAAACTCTTCGTACGTTTGTGGGAATGGTGCAAGCGCAGTGAGCCAATGGGCAGCATTTCCGCGTAGAAGTTCCTGCATGAATTTAGGTTTTAATTTGGACGGTACTGCCTTCGTCAAATCCATGTAATTCTCGGCACGGTCGAGAAAAACCTTTGGATTTTCATCTGCTTTTCCCCAAAAACATAAATTTTGTGGAGGGGCCCACGAGAATCTAAGCCCTGATCCTCCCGATGAATTCGCAATAGGACCGTTCTCTTTCTCTTTCTCGATTTCCTCCCTTACTAATTTTATTAAGTTCTTGTCTATTTCTTTCTTTAACTTTTCTTCCCTGTCCCTGATATTCTCCCCTTCAATAACTCCTAATTTCTCGAATTTGCCATGGATTTCACTCACTTCCGTGCTGAGTTTGGTTTCAATTTTCGTGAATTTGCCGTTCATTTCTGTTTTAACCTCGGCAATATTCTCAGTAATTGATTCGCAATAAGCTTCCACTTTCCTGTCACATGCCTGAAGTTTCTGACTAATTTCTGATTCGATTTTGATAATATTTTCCCTTGCCTCGGCCCTAGAACTTTCTAACTCCTGGCCTAAGTTCTCCACGCTAGTTTCAATTTTCCCACATCTACCCTCTAACTGATTCTGCAAAGTTCCTATTTTGTGATCAAATTTCGCCTCCAAATTTTCTAGTTTCGCGGCCTGGTCAACCAAACAACTGTCTAGCCGGTCAAATCTTTCCTCATGTCTTTTATTACTTTCTGAGATTTGGTTCATCAATTCTAGTTTTAAATTCTTACTACTTTCTGCAATCTGACTCGCATGTCTTTCGCTACTCTCCGAGATTTGCTTCGTGAGAACTCGCATAAGTTCACTTAGGGTGATCTCGGGCGCAGGCTGTTCCCCCGAACTGCTCTCTCCCGCCACATCGACGCCTGATTCGTCCAGCATTTTGGCTGTTTTGCGTGAAACGCGCACACGGTATTCACAACACACAAAGCACAAAACAATAACACTTATACACAAAATACAATAATAAATAATATCATTACCAGACCACAAATTGTTCTTTTCGTAGCAGCGTCCTTCCATCCATTTAAAAAACAACAGTAATAGAAAATTAGGTTCTGCGACTATTATCAAAATGGCACTGAGACATGAATTGATTCTAGGGCGTTTTACTGGGGTATCTGTGGTACTATCGAGCCCCACTTGGGAAAGCCAATTGTCACACCCAAGTTTCGTTATCGAGCCACACGGTGGCGTCGATTGTCAACCACAGCGTCGAGCTCCGGCGGCGTGGGTGTGCGCCGAAGTCAACGAGGGCGGCCCGGGCCTAGCTCAGTCGGCCAACTTTGTCACCTGCTTAGAATCTAACTCGGATGGAAGGAGTCGTAAGGCGTTTGCTAACTACAGAAACAATTCAGTGGTTGGTAAAGCAAATAAAAAGGTTTATTCCCGCCTAATAATAGGCCGGGGAAGTTACAGTGATTCAAAGAGTTAAGAAAGGCCCTACCTGATGAGCTCAGTTAGAAACGAAAAAAAAATGAGATAAAACTTAAATCTAAAAAAAAAAAGAGAAAGAACGAGAATTACAATTAAATTCCTTTACAGGCCCCAACAAACTCTAGGCCATTCGCCTTCTGGCTGACAATAATGAGGAAACAAGTGCCTAAGCGCGGCACAGCAATGCACAATAGTTCTTTGGCGGTCGTTGACCGAAGTTTATGCCTGAATGGGGCGGCGTGTAGGCGGCCCTCGGCGTCGGCGGCGGGGGTCGCGGCTTCTCTCCGTCTGGGTCGGCGGCTGAGATGGCCCTGCCAGGCCGAGAAACGTCCTTCCACAGTAGCTACCAAAGGAGCGGCGGCGGCGACAGCGGCTGCGGCGGTGACGGCGGCGGCGGCGACGGTCAGCTGGCCCGGATCGTGAATGATCGCGAATTCCGTTCACACAAATTAGCAGTTCTCACGGAAAGTTCTCTGGAGTTATCACGATCACGAATCTCGGAGAAAACTAGTCACCGGTCACTGCCCACGGCAGAGCTCAGTGTCCACGAACTAAGTCCCAAAATAATAATTCTCCCTCGAACGCGGCGCCGGAGCTATCGCTTACTCCGCGGCGCTCGCCACCCAAGACAAGTCGAGTACACGTAGCCCTCGAACGCGGCGCCGGAGCTGTTACTCGCTCCGCGGCGCTCGCCCCCCCCAGCTCAATCGAACAAGAAGAAGTGATCCTCTCCCCTACGCCGCTAGCGTGGAGGTCTCCTCGTTCCGCCACCCCGAAAATTCAAAAGTGCCCCAAAATCGCTCCCACCCCACGGAATTTTGCCCCTGATTGGCTAAGTGCTACTACGCCGTAATTTTGTCCTCGGCCAATCAGGTCCGGTGATTCTAGGAATTTTCCGTAGCCCTATCTCTGTCTGGAAAACGCTCTCCGTCTGACTTCGGAAGTAGGTCAGTAAAGGGTACGCGGAATGTCCGTTGGGACCCCTGGAGAAAACTGCGAAGGACGGTCTGGGTACTTAGTGCGCATGATACCCGGAACGGCGGGATCAGCACACGTCTCTAATCTCTTCTTCGGCGCCCGGGTGCGTGACGGGATGAGGGTCGACTCGCGGACGATGGCCATAAACTTTAGAGGAGCGCGTGCTGTCATCCCTTCCATTAGCGGAGGGGGCGCGCCGACCCGGCTGGCGGCGGCGGGAGGTGGACGGTTCACATCGACAGTTATTTGTGAAATTTAAAAAGTATTAAAAATAGCGTACCGCTACATTACAAAATAATTTTTTAATGCTAATCTTTAGTCTCATCGTTATTTTGTAATCCTGAATACGATTTCTAGGTTGTCGGAATTGATGGTGAAACAAATATGACAAGATAGCTTGAAAATTAACAAAACAACTACTACATTAGAATATAATGTAATAACATTATGTGAAACATTCCTCACGTGTAGTACTTCAAAGGAAAATTTAATGATATATTTAAAAACGAAGTAACAAAGCAACCATTAATGTAAAATTATTTTGTATTGGGTGTCGCAGAGTACTAGTTTAATAATGTGTTTATTTGCCAATCACTTGAAGAGATTTTTAAATTTTTTTTTATATTCCCTATTTTATATTCAGAATGAATACACCGTCAGCAATAGTATTCTCACAAATCGGTCTGGTCTGGTTCCCAAGTTTTACTTGCTATCTCCTTGCATTGCAAGAGTGTATGCGGTTTCCTATGTTTTATTTTTACTGCTGAGTAAGTTTGCTACAGGAATACAAAATCTGATACTGAGTGGAGTTAAAAGGAAATTATACTACTCTTTCGCATTGATGTTGAATTTATTTATAGATCACAACAGTTCAACTGTGAAACGACTAAGGGATTACATTTCCGTGTCGACCTGGTGGGACACAAAGCAACTGTCGCACCAGAAATAGCTTTCTAGTCACAACAGTTCGCCCAGTTCATCGCTTTCCGCTTGGAAACTTTTATAGTTTTCTTTAGTCCTTGAATTTCAACAGACGTTAATACTTCCGAAAAAAATTGTCATTAAAAGTTTATCAGTTCGATAAGATCTAACACTGTGAATTATGTTCTTGTTCGACATTTAAGCAAACACTTGACAGTTTAGTATATTAACGTTCTTAACAAATATTTATTTGCATTAATATAAAAACCAAAAAATTTTGTATAGCTGATTACAAAATTTAACTGGATGAAATGTTCTGATACTGAAATTCACTGGTGAGATTTATATTTCTGTAACGTTTTTCATTTTCTCTAAGTTTGGGGTTACTGCTTTTAGAGTACGATATTACCTTGTAAATCGTACGATATTACCTTGGTTAAAATGATATCCCAAATGTTATACAATGTAATTATGTTATTAATTTTATATTTAGGTGGAAACGGATATGAACCGTTTAGCGAAATACACTTGGAAATGTAACGAGTTCAAATAAATAGTACGCAAAATAATTTAATGTATTAAAGCATTATATGTGTTATCGAGCTAATTAGCGCAACGCTGAAACTAAAACCATGGGGAGGTCTGCGATGTACTTGGTGTAATACCAGGTAATCCATTAATCCTTTACTGCATGCCGATGTTACACTCGCTTTACGATACCAATTATAAACAACTTCTGTAATTAAGTACGGCGTATTTTGCTATTATTTCGTGCTAATTTATAAAAACCATGCAAATACAATTATCTATTTATCGAATGTAGTTTTAAAGATTTGACCAGAAAAAAGTACAATTATTACATAAATAATGCTGTTACTTACATTCCACCAGGTTTTTGAAATATGATTTGCCAATCAATAAATTCGAGAGAATAAGTTGTAACTGAAGAGAAATTCGTGTAGTACACATACGTACCTACACTCGCGGAATAGTTTTGAAGTCACAATCAAACCTCACTTATCTGTTTTTTTACATACGTAAATAAATGTATGGTTTAGAAACCAACAAAACAAAAATTAGTACTTAGAGTTATGAGAAAAAATAGTCTATTCATGAATCATGAGAAACAATTCGAGAAAGTTAAATTTGTATCTCGTAGAAACGAGATAACTCTGTACTGCATATCGATATTAAAACTCGTTATTCTCGAATTAACATTCTCGCAAAAACATTCCATCACTGACATGGGATCAGGTAACGGCTCAAAATGACATCAGTTTTGCCTGTACGAAACTGAGGAAAAAAAATTATCGAGTAATTAAAAAAACATCGTAATTATTTCCCTTCCCAACTACTGATATAGGTTTCATGTATCTACAAAAAACAAGCACGCGTGCCTCGCTCTGGAAGTGAAACAATACATCACGAAAGTAGAAGGCAAATTTGTAATAGGTATGTAAAACAGTTCCATTGAAATAAAAATATAATGTCTATATAAATAAAGTGGACCTATTTCCATGAATAACTGACAGTATAACTTTCATCTTTAAGAACATTTACTTCACTGTTTAAATAAAATAATAGTAACTACATTATCCACTGAAACAAGAAACCGAGAGCTATAAAATCTTACTGAGATTGCTTTTGATAATTAAATTGAATAATTACATTATTAAATAACTTTTTTCTATATCCTGTACCCGAGAAAGTACAAAAACAATTCTATGGGGAGTATGAGAAGACCAAAGAAAACGAGAAGATCATGGTATGGTTGAATTTAACACTTCCCTCTAAAATTAGTCACTTTTTTTATTTAGGCGGTTTAAAAAACACTTAAACGTTTGCTTTTACTTCAGGTCGTTGTTGCCTTGCGAGAACTTTAATATTCCGGAGAAGTAGAATCTGAATCTCAGTTCCCTACAAATACATACTATATTAAAATGATAATCTAATCTAATAATACTATATTACTTTTTATTTATGTAGGATTTTGAACGGTATGTACCATAGTTTTCTGAAAAGGAATACTTTTTTTCATCAGGGTTCATTTCTATTATACGTCATTTTAAAATACACATTCAGACAACGTAACAAATTTATAAAATTATAAAACACCAGACTTGTTTTCAATTATTTCAAGTTAATTTCAGCAAAACCACAAGCTTGATTATTATTCGCGCTTTGTCCATATATTGCGACGTGCGATTACGTACTGATGGCCTCTATTAGTAGTGTTTCATGCAATATGGGATCCAAAACGTCTACCGCAAACGGCAGTTTACTCTGGTCCTCATCGGGCTGATCGCGATCAGCAGCCGGCCCGCGATTGGGTCACCCTACAGGGCATTTGGCACATCCCTTGGCCTCTGGTGGCCTCTCTTGAGCGAGAGTGGCGCGCGATCGGCCCTGACAACGCCCACGCGCCCACCACTTCCAGTCACTTCCTCTGCCTCTTTACTGCGCCAACGTCGCTCCTGAAGTCCCTCCGCCACCCCAGCTCCAGTCGTCGCCCCCGCCGTCGCCCCCGCCGTCGCCCCCGCCGTCGCCCCCGCCGTCGCCCCCGCCGTCGCCCCCGCCGTCGCCCCCGCCGTCGCCCCCGCCGTCGCCCCCGCCGTCGCCCCCGCCGTCGCCCCCGCCGTCGCCCCCGCCGTCGCCCCCGCCGTCGCCCCCGCCGTCGCCCCCGCCGTCGCCCTCACCGTCGCCCGCGTCGTCGCTCCCGCCGTCGCCTTCGCCGTTGCCCCCGCCGTCGCCCCCGCCGTTGCCTCCACCGTCGCCCCCACCGTCGCCCTCGCCGCCGCCCCCTGCCGTCGCCCCCGCCGTCACTCTCGCCATCACCCCCGCCGTCACCCCCGCCGTCGCCCCCGCCGTCACCCCCGCCGTCGCCCCCGCCGTCGTCCCCGCCGTCGCCCCCGCCGTCGCCCGCACCGACGTCTCGCTCCGGTGACCCACACCGTTCCCACCACCGCTTCTGCATCTGCCATCCCCGTCGCCATAGCTGCAGCCACAATCGCCGCCGCCCTTCCGCCGTCGCCCCGCCACCTCGCCGCGTATTATGCTAATTTCGCCGCCACTCGATTGAGTCGTCCGCCTGGTAATTGACGTTACTATACAGAGCGTCCGCGGCCCTCGCTCATTATCAAATCGCCATTACACGGACCGGGACGCGGCGGGACGGACAGGCCGGGTGAGGGTGGGGGGTGAGGGCGATGGCGTCTAATGCATATGGCGCCGAACGTCCGACGGGTTGCTGCCCACGCCCTCACACACACACATTCAGCCACACACGCCCGCTAGTTACAGGGCGGGAGGCCGAGCGCGAGGTACAGAGATCAAATCTAGGCGCATTTGCCGGGCTATTCGCAATAGGGGGGGGGGCTGCTCATCGCATGTGCGGCATTTGATTACTGTTTCACAGAACACGCTGAGTGGATAATTTACGCTGCTTGATTTCGAAAATTTCCCTGTTTGCATCGGGGATGGGGGATAGCTGTAATTCTAGAATTTGTCTGAGAGTGCGATATTTGGTATACAATTTCGTAAAAAAATACTTCTGAGAAGGAAATTGAGTTACTCTTAATTCTTCTGATATTGCTTTAGAAAATTTTTGCAATTCGATATGGAGAGCGTGTTGCTTGCAGTTACGTAGGTTATCATCTGAGAGACGAAGGAAAGTATTCGGAATTAATTGTTAACGCTCTAATTAGGCATTTATAAAATTTCTTTCTCGAACTATATAACTACATTTGTATATGTAACATCGAAATACTTTTGTACGAAACAAATTTTCTGGTTTATTAACATGGAAATAGGAGATTCATTCGTAGACTCCACAACCTATCATCAGATGCCTAATGGCTACCTGAATTAAATGAAATTCGATATCAGTGTTTCGCAATAACAGAAATTTAAAAAAAATGTAAAACCAGCTATTGTGAACTGATCGTTGTGTTACAAATGCACATGTATTCTTGTATTATTTGTAACGTTTATACAATATTGCAAAATATATCATACTAATAGTTCAGCCATCTCTTGAAAAAATCCAGATTAAAAACAGCAGATTCGGAAAATAAACAGATGTTTAATTTGAAAAAATTAGAACGTTTTATTTAAAATGGCGCTTGTCCCACACAATACATTGAATTGTGTTCTATTCTTAATAAAAATGTAAAGAAAAAAGGAGCTGATGCTTCAAGAGTATTACTTCCAAACCATTTGTAAATTAACAATTAACAGGTATCAATATTATTTACGGTAACTAAAAAGAGGATGCACCAGGAGGAAAAGATCGGTAATCACTGATAAGGTCCATTTTCAATTGCTACTATTTATGTAGTTACGTTCAAATCTTTCTGGTTGTTTAATATTCCGGCACGCACACAGCAGCACTCCGTGCTGCATTTGTGCTTTTATTTTTCTCAAAGGGAGTACAGTTATTTGACACGTTAGGTGGCTTCAGTATTCTCACTTGGCAACATTCTAAACGAAACGCAGGAATTTCCGTTCTTTTGCCTTCTCCCTATCAGTCGTAAAGGAGATTTGAAGATAAAAAGTTCTGACTGCAGCATTCAGTGCTCTACCGCGCCCACTCATGTAAATATTTTTAGTTTTCCAAACGAATATTTTACTTATTCAGATTGTTCGTTTACATGTATTTTCAATCACTGTAAGCAAAATCGAAGATTTTCAGTTTTTGCTGTTCATTTTTTCCTATTACTTTTTGTTTCTCTTTGCTGAAATTTGTTCAACAGAAGAAGAAATTAGGATCTTCTGAGTTGAGTAACTGGAAACGGCTTGATGAAAACCAATTGAGGCTTTCCTAAAATGTAAGGACAGTAGACTGCTTCACTTAATTATATTATCTATTCAATGACAACTTTCCAGTTATTTTATTTGAATTGAAGGTTAAATTATAATAATAATAGTAATAACATAAAAAGAGGGTGTTAGTAAATAAATAAACAGTATATTACGATTATAAAATTAATATTTTAAAGTATTAGAGTATTTGATACATCGTATCATCGAAAATCATAGAATGTAAAATTATGGTTTAACTAGCTCTATTTCCTGTAATTCGAAGGTTTGGTTTCAGACTCCAAAATAATGTTTTCGTTCAGCCGGTAACACAATATTTATTAGTCTGCAACTTGCCACATATATTTATTCCAACCAGAGACTGTCATCTTCCCGTACAATCCGATTTATTATCTATTTAGGTGCAGCTTCGATACGAGTAGAGAGTGTCTCCTCGCGCTTGAGTTGGAAATAACCCAGATCGTCGATATGATTGATCAGCCCGTATACAAGCGCGCCTCTGGGAGCGCTATTTCTGGGGCGCGTTGGGGAAAAACCGGAGCCTTGAGGGACACCGCGCCACGCCCCCGGTGCGCCCCCTCCATCCAGCCTGTTCTGCACCTCCCTCCCTTTCTCTCTCCTTCCCTGTCTTGGACCGGTAATGTTGTCATGTGTGCGCGTTCCTTAAGTCACTAGTCTCGTCTGAGAATGCTGAAAGATGAAGGTACCCTTTGTGGACAACAACAGTTTTCACCTATGCACTTACTGAATAATATTACATAAAACATTTGGAATAAATAATAAAAGTGAGGAAAATAGTAAAGGTATTGATTTTTATTTCATTTGATAACTTTTCGTCCTTGTAGTGATAGTCGTTGTCAACAATTTATGATTTTTAGCGGAAATTTTAATTGGGAAAAGCTAATTCAACAGACAAACGTTACGCAGATAAAAAATAACTTGCCCAAATGAAGATAGTGTTTGTGTGATTGTCTCAGTTACTAAACGAGTTAACGTGACAAATCCAACCAAATAATTTATTGTATTATGTTGTAATGTATTTTATAAAAGTCTAACAATTATGAATATGTATTCAAAAATTTTCTGCCTTTTAAGAATTCTTGGAAATATCTTTAATTTTTGTTAAAGTAAATATATATAGAAAATTACTGCGGCTGTTACGACTTGTATTTAATGAAATGACAAAACCTCTAAACTGACGTTGAATCCGAAAAACATACAGTTCTTCTCTGTCTTTTAGACCACGGAAGCTAAATATCATTTCGTGGTATTTCATGATTCAGGTATTTATTAGACTTTTGAGAGAAGACTGGTCAACTTAGCCTTCTCAGAAAGACTCTGGCGGTAAATGTAGATCACATTGCGCAGTCCATCCTTACAATTTGCGTGATCAAATGAGAGAGCAAATAATCTTTCAATAGAGCATAAACAGTTTATTCTAAGCACTAGATCAGTCGCATCGTGTACAAATTTAAGATGATATTCAATTTCTCACATGTCTAGTTTGCTTAACAAAGTAAAACTAGTAGTAGTAGTCTTCTGAAAACAGTTTTAGTCACTGAAAAATAATAAATTGAAAAGATTGTCATGATGAAAAGTGGTGTAATATTTCATAATTTAAAAAGAGATTCAAAAGAAAATATTTATTTGTTTAGAAGAATTGTGTTGTAAGAACTCTGGTGTATTAATCAGCTCCTTAAAAAAGTAATGAAAAACTTCGAAAAAAACGAGTAGTTTTGTATAATTTCTGTTTAAATTGTACGCAATTTATTAAAAAAATAATTTCCTCAAACACTGCTAACATTTTTTTATTTTTTAAAAAATGGATAGAAGAAGAGACGCTCAAAAGAATAGCACAGATCTCATTTTCGTTCAGCTCTCAGAAGTTTTGAAAAATACAAACTTAGAAATAATGGAAGAAAGTATGGGCTGTTGGACACAACTGGTAATTTTATATACTTATCTGTACATATAAAACTGGGTATTGGTGTATGTATGTATATATATATATATATATATATATATATATATATATATATATATATATATATATGAAGCTAAACTCCGACTCCGTTGCACCGATCTCCATGAAAGTGGCACTCCTACGTATTTTTTCACAGATAAAGTTTATGTGCGGTTAATTCTGTTATAACTTCACTACATCGCGCTGTAGAACAAAACTAAATATTTACGTCAAATGCAACCCGCAACACACACTGCATAATTTTAAAACTATATCGTTAAGTAATTCCTAAACGATGCATTCTAGCACCTTAAAAACTAAAATTTTGGGGCTCAAGGTCTCAAAGAAACGTTTATAATACCGTAATCTACAGAACTAAACCTTTTTGAACATTTATTACATTTTTACTGGTCCGGCGCTTCCCGATATTACCTCACCTGCTCCAAGACGTGCAGAATCTGAAGGTACATGTGAATGAGAGGGACAGGGTGAGGGAGGGAGAGACAGTGAGAAAGGGTGATGGGAGGGAAAAGAGGGAGATGAAGGGCAGAACAACATCTGCCGGGGTTTCCTAGTATATTTATACATGTTTGAGCAGTGTAATAACTTCCAGTTGAAATTCTGCCGTATTCCCATCGCACATTGAACCAGGTCTTAATAACAGAGCGTCCGCGCGCGCGCCGGGGTTGTCGTCGCCCCTGCGAAGTGCGCAAGCGCGGGTGCGTCAGTCCATCTGACGCGCGGCGCCGCGGTGCCGGCGCCCGAAGAGCAAATATTTTGGCTGCGCCCGCGGCGAACGCTCTTTGGCAGCGACCGGCGGCCGCGGTGCCTCCTCACGCAGTGCACCCAAGCGAAATGAGAAGCGCGCACCTTTGGCAAGACGCAATTTTCAATTGTACAGGTTATCTCAGAAAAACTGATTCATTGAATGATTAATTCATGTAATCGGACGCGTTAAGTGATTGGTCGTTAACATTCCGGCGGGGTCGTAGCGGCACTCAGTGCCACATTATTACATTATGTTGATTTCTTGTAAATAATTGGTGTCGCACTATTGACCTTAGTTATTCGTCGTTCATTATATTTTCAACCTGGTGATACTCAAATCACTATTTTAGACACTGCCGATCGTCAGTTATTCATTACTAATCCGAACTCTGCAACGTTTGCGGCACTCCGTACCGCACGCACCTTGTCATGTAAGTGACATATTTGCTTATTTTATCCATTATAATTCTTACTGATGTGTTGTTATTGAGCTTTATGACAGATTTCGGAGTACTAACTACTAATTCAAATTTAAATGCGTTGTTTCCGAAGTAACGTTTAAACGCGTTTGCACCGTATTCATTTTCCGTATATAACACATGCCAAAAAAAAAAGACATGGAGATTCTTATTAATATTGTTATTTCGTTTGGTATTTCGTTAGTTATTATGAACTAAAATGTATGAAAACATAAATAAAGAATATTTTCTTCACATTCCCCAACAATAGTAATAAGTGTTGTCGCGAAAAAAGATGATAAATGCGATACGGAGTGCCGCACGCGCCTTCTGGCGGGAAATATTGGGATGCGCCAGCCGGAGGGTTAATGTCGTTAGTGCCGTAAGTGTAACGCTTGTGTCGAAAGTGTAACGCGTGTGTCGAAAGTGTAACGCGTGTGTCGAAAGTGTAACGCGTGTGTCGAAAGTGTAACGCGTGTGTCGAAAGTGTAACGCGTGTGTCGAAAGTGTAACGCGTGTGTCGAAAGTGTAACGCGTGTGTCGAAAGTGTAACGCGTGTGTCGAAAGTGTAACGCGTGTGTCGAAAGTGTAACGCGTGTGTCGAAAGTGTAACGCGTGTGTCGAAAGTGTAACGCGTGTGTCGAAAGTGTAACGCGTGTGTCGAAAGTGTAACGCGTGTGTCGAAAGTGTAACGCGTGTGTCGAAAGTGTAACGCGTGTGTCGAAAGTGTAACGCGTGTGTCGAAAGTGTAACGCGTGTGTCGAAAGTGTAACGCGTGTGTCGAAAGTGTAACGCGTGTGTCGAAAGTGTAACGCGTGTGTCGAAAGTGTAACGCGTGTGTCGAAAGTGTAACGCGTGTGTCGAAAGTGTAACGCGTGTGTCGAAAGTGTAACGCTTGTGTCGAAAGTGTAACGCGTGTGTCGAAAGTGTAACGCGTGTGTCGAAAGTGTAACGCGTGTGTCGAAAGTGTAACGCGTGTGTCGAAAGTGTAACGCGTGTGTCGAAAGTGTAACGCGTGTGTCGAAAGTGTAACGCGTGTGTCGAAAGTGTAACGCGTGTGTCGAAAGTGTAACGCGTGTGTCGAAAGTGTAACGCGTGTGTCGAAAGTGTAACGCGTGTGTCGAAAGTGTAACGCGTGTGTCGAAAGTGTAACGCGTGTGTCGAAAGTGTAACGCGTGTGTCGAAAGTGTAACGCGTGTGTCGAAAGTGTAACGCGTGTGTCGAAAGTGTAACGCGTGTGTCGAAAGTGTAACGCGTGTGTCGAAAGTGTAACGCGTGTGTCGAAAGTGTAACGCGTGTGTCGAAAGTGTAACGCGTGTGTCGAAAGTGTAACGCGTGTGTCGAAAGTGAGGTGGCGGTGTTCTCCCTCCGCTGGGCCTTGCTATCTGGCGCAAACCACGTCGGCTTGCGGGGTTCTCACCAACCAGGTGCTCACAGCAAGGGGTCACCGCCCTAGTCGACACAAGCTTTAACCTCCCGATTGGTCTCCCGACTGTGAATTGATTGTGCGTGCAAGCATGGAGTAAGGCCAGAACAAGCGGAGGAAGGAAAAATCGCGCGCGGCCCGAGGCCCGTTAAGATACTGCCCCGGCATTCGCCTGGTGTTAATCGGAGTAGTAACCGAAAATCAACAATCGGAGCATCCGAACTCTAAAACTTTCTTCTAGACAGAAGCTGAATTCGATCTAGCTACGAGCTAGTGTCGGAAATCCTAACACTGTCGGGACTCGAACGCTAGGTCCTCCCGGTCAGATGCACTGCACTCAGAAAAAAGTCACAAACTTTTAAGTGATAAGGGACACATTTAATTGATAAGATGATTACATTTTTGTAGTAAACATGTGGTGGAAAGTTTCAACCAACAGAGTTACACATATGATATTTGTCCCTAATTGGAAGACAGCTCTTCTAGACTTTGCTTTAGATGCGTGCATGAAACTTCTGACAGCGCCTGGATGACTCTTGCTAAACAAGACCGCGTGATGGGTTGCCTATAAATAAGGGGCAAATTCTCGTGCGTAATTTCACTATTTGGAGTTTCACGTGATATTTGGGAATAAGGGATCATCTTCAACCCTCTGTAATTTACTCTATAAGTGTTTACTTTATAGTCTGCAACACATATAAAACTAATAAAAACCGTGTGAATATGTCGTACTTTTTAAATCAATGATTTAAAATTGAAAATGGCTTTATGTTGGGCCGAACGTCTGACACTTCTGACAACCATGCTGCGGAGTGGGAGTAACCATAAACGTTACATATACGAAATTATAATAACAGAAGGGTCAAGAAGGGCTCATTAAGTAGATTAAGCCATAAAAACACCCACGTGCTTCTTTGAGACACAAACATTTAGTTTAATGATGTAATACTGATCGTTTCCGAAATATGGACGACGATAACTTACATAGTAGTCTAACATGTTGCATGTACTTCAATTGTTGTCCTAATCTGACAATTTCTATTTTCTTCGTCTTCATTGTTTTTATTCTGGTCTCGGGGACCTACCGCGATAACCAGCTCACGTACGGAAACTTCTGATCATGGTTTCTTTTAAATGGTACAGAACCATCATCTATCCTGAATGCATTTTAATTGTACACAGAGGGGATGTATTAGTATTCTTCGGACACATCTCAAAGGTGGCTTCTTCGCTGTCTGGGGGAGAATGCAGAGGTTGGCTTCTCTAATCGGTAATGTTCTGGGGTTTCACCGATCAACACCAGTCGAATGCCAGTGCAGTACCCTAACAAACGGCCCACGGCTGCGCATAATCCTTTTCTTCCTTTTGCTTGTGTTTCCATCGCCCTTTACTTACACACACGCACATGCACTACACTACTAGACTTGTCGAGAGACCAATCGTGAGCTTAGAGCTTGTCCTGGCTGGGGAGGTACCAACTTCGTGAGAGATACCTGGTTAGGGAACCCACACGTGCAAGCCGACGAAGTCGGCTTCGGATATTTTCAGTCAACAGGGGAAGATCACTGCTTCCGCTCACGATAAAAAATATGCACTACACGTACTGTAATAATGACCTGAGCATTTGATGCACTACACGTACTGTAATAATGTATGAGTGGAAGTATGACAGGAATTACTAAATAAATCAATTAATCAGAGGTGCAATTAATCGATCATCATCATCATCATGCTAAATCAGAGAAATGGCATCATATGCTTTACAGAGCTAGCGCGGGATAGAACTGGCTGTGCCAGAGAGAGTTCTTTCTGCCAGCGCGTCCGTGTTCCAATGCGGATGTGCCAATGAGGGAGCAGTGGGAACGCGAGCAGGATCCCTGGATGTCTCGCGCGCGGGATCCCTGGGTGATCTCCTGTTGGATCCTTGATTTATCTTGGCTTAAATCATGAGTCATAGAGGATGGTTCGTCCCAACTCCAAAATCATAAATATATCTTCCCATTGACCAACTTCTGAGCAGATTGTTCCTTGTTATGAGTTATTGGTTATCTGTTTCAGTCATCTCAATATGTTTATGGTCTGGAAGAAAAATAAGTTGGAGGAGAAAGTGAGATAGGAAGGCCAGTAGCATGTTTTATCAGTGACTATTTTTTCCACCAAACGAGGATTTTGCATGAAGGAGTGGCAATGAAGAAAATTGCAATTCAGTGGAAAAGTATGCTTCGGAGTAAGTTATTTATAGAGCGAGCGAAGCGAATTTATTTTATAGCGTCCGTTCGACATTAAGTCTGTTAAATTGGTTTGTTACAGATTCACGAAAAACGGGTTTCTCCATTTTTTTCTAACTTGATATTAATGTTCCTTGAAGTTATTAAATCAACGTACCTACAAGGCTTTTTAATGCAAGGTCTACTGTTCAAAGAACTTCTACTGCAATACTGTTATTACTTATTGCACTGCCATTGTTATTACTGTTATTACTTAAAATAGTGTTATATAAGATTATATCACCTGCAAAAGTATTACACGCTCCACCACAGTTTTCATTTTATGAAATGTTGGCTTTATTTTTATTTTTCCTCTGAACATGCAAAATACAAATAAACTGAGGAGAAACGAATATGTCTGTTTATTCATCAACTCTGTGAAAGTTACTGTTTACATTCAACATATATTTCTACATAACCAAAAATGTTCCCATGACGGAGTAATTTTTTCCTCTTGCCTCTAGACGAATTAAAATATACCGAAAGGTTCATTTTTACTTTTCCTCACTACAATATTGGGAAGAAAAGTATTGGAATCATCCCAACAATGTTATTTCGAATATCAGACAAAGTGTACGCGTTTAAGGTTATTTTCAAATGTAACTTCGCACACGCTTCAGGATTAGTAGTGCTGTATTAAAGATGTTTACGATTGGTGTAGGCGCAGATGCGATAAAACAATTTTGTATTTGAAAATCGATTTATATGCAAAGGTAGATGTGTTACACATAACTCTATTAGATTAGATCTTTTAAGCTGAAACTTGGTAAATATGTCAAGAGTAAAATATATTTTGTTTCTACAAAGGTCATTAAGGTAGCTTAATTTTTGGAGGCCCTTTATATGAAGCTCTAATGACATTTCAACATTTTCTGGAAAATCGCTGAAAACGTTTTCTTGATTATTTTTTATCCAATAATAGAAATTGCATATATGAATATCATAGAATTTCGATTTTCATTATAAAATCTAACATTTATAATTAAAAAAACAAACTTTATATTTAAAACACTAAGACTTTTCGTTTAGAAACAAGTTTGAGGTACCCACTTAATCTACTCAAATTTCATTATGTTTGCTTTAACTGAAATCTGGTGGGTTCCAGATTTTACCGCTTGCTATTATTACCCAGTTTTATAGTATAAGCACAAAATATTGATAAAATAAAATTAATAGGATTATCGCTTAACTGCCATAATTTATTCATTATTTCATTGTGTGAGTTCTAATCAAACTATTGAAAGTATCCAACATTTCCTCGTTGAGAAAACATATGAGTGAATGGTTGTTAGAACAGCTAAAATGCCGATACAGGTCAGAACAGCGGACACTAGAATTCTCCTCCAGACATCCGGCTAAATTCGATCTAGCTAGAGGCGAACATCCTGCCATTGTTGGGCCTCGATCCCTATGACCTCCCAGTCAGAGGCTCTGCCATGGCAACAATTCATGCCTTGTACCGCGTAGCCGATACATTTTCCCTGAATTCTCTGTATATTACCGGTACAGTAGATTGAAAATCGTGTAGGCACCAAGATGCTAGCCTCTCGGGCTGATATCCGGATCCCACCGATGGGTCGGACCACTCTGTCAGCTCAGTTTTACTAGCTTTACCGTCTAAAACCGGAGTCAAATTAAGCGCCACTCACGTGTTTCGGCAAAAATCCCTCGTCTTTGCCCAGAGTGTCGGGCCATTGCCACAACGAAGCCAAGTGCCCAACTGTGGCCCTCCCGAACTAACGCTCGGGAGGCTGGGAGTTCCCAGACCTTCTCCTCAATGTGTTCAACCATGAAGCTACCGACGTGATTGCTACTGGGTCCTAGGCAACCAGACAGGGGGTTTCATGCTCCCCTTCGGACTTTTATGATTGGATATACGTAGGTATGAGATCCGCCGCGAATTGCAAAGATGATGCCGCTAACGAATACGACACCCAAGCTGATTTTACCGGTATTACCTATACAGTATGAACCTTGCGTGAGCTACTGCCCACATATCTTTAAATTTTACCAGAAGAATAAATCCCAAGAGTAGACACTTAGACTCTTAGCCTTTATTTTCACTATCCGAGCGAGCATGCACGCATTAGACTATTAGTATCCGGATCCCGCCGGAACGCATTTTTTCCCTCTTGGAAACCTGCCCATATAATGCCTGGGTCGGGCCGCCTCGCCTGCTAAGAGTCACTGGCTTTCCAGGCCAGTATCAGAGTCGAGACAATGTGCAGGGACAAGTTCTTCCTGTATGCTCAGCGTATCGAGCCACTACAACGACGAAGCCAAGTGCCCAACTGGGAGCAATCCAGGCTAAAGCCTGGGGGACTCGGGGTCCCCAACTCGTCTCCTCACTGTCTCCACCTTGTCGCTATAGACTAGAGTACCGGCGGAAGCTAGACGAACTTACAGGGAGGTTCCTGGCCCCCATTTGAACTTCAATGTGTGGCATCCACAGCATTCCGGAGAACATCATTTGCCCAATCCCACCCAAGGTCGACGTGCCAGGGGACCAACTGGTGTGTTACCGGGCGAACCCGGCAACACATTGCCTACTGACTTTATACTGCGATTTCTCTAACTGCGTCCCTCAAGGCCACTCAAATTCCATCTTCGCGATGGAATATGTCACGGCATTTGCATCTTTCTCAGTCGTTCCGCTAGATTTCGCAAGATCGCGACCGTATGAAGCAGTGCTTGCAATCATGCGACTTCTACCGGCAAGACCGAGAAAAGACGCGAAATGCCGTGACATATTCCATCGCGAAGATGGGATTTGAGTGGCCTTGAGGGACGCAGTTAGAGAAATCGCAGTATAGTCCCGGAACTTATCATCGCTTTGCCGACCACCGATTACCATCACCTTAAAGCTAACGACGTGAGTGCCTCCTTGGGTTCGAGTGTCGTCTACAAATATCCACCTAAAACCATACCCACTTACGCGGCCATTACTCCCCTTGTGTGGCAGCATGACTGCGTAAGTGGGTATGTTATTTATGCTTGCATACGCGACCATGTGTTTTTGAATGTTATTTTACAATTGGATTACTTTGCCACTTGGTGGCTTTGACGAAGTAGGTGCGAGTCCATGAGCTATTCTGATACCTGAAAACTTAGATCGGCTTACTTTTGTATTTATATCTCCAGAATTTTTATGAAATTTATAATATTATATAAAGTTAACATGTTTTACATTTACGTAAATTTTTAAATCAATAAATACTTGTTCGCATTATTTACACATTATTTCATCCACCTCTAGACACTATTGGGCGTTAGTACGGGGAGCCGGGTGGTCTGCTACTAGGGAAACATCAACACTTATTTACAGTTTCATATTACAGGTCATATGTTTACAATTTTACCGGTACAGTTTGTATTATGTTAGCGGTACGGTTATATATATATATATATATATATATATATATATATATATATATATATATATATGCAATACGTGCAATGCCAGAATTGGCACCTCTAGCACTTGTAGTTTATTAGGAGACCGATGCCCAGGGTGAGTCTCTAGGCGGTGGCCTTTACCTACACCCTCCTCTGGTGTAAGTACATCCGGATATTGCCGGAACGCAGTTTGCCTTCTCGGCAACCTCCCAATTCAATGTCTGGGTCTAGGACAGCCCTGCTAGCTACGGTACGGTTTGTGGTGTTTGCGTTGTCCCTGTTTTGCGCGCACTCTGGCGCCTTCCGCCCCACTGCGTGCAGCGGCGTCGAGGGACCCCAAGCGGCCGTCCGCATGATTTACGCCGGGCGTTTGATTTGTGGGAGGGCTCGTGGTTGCCGCCCGCCGCCGCGCCGCCGCGCCACCGGTCGCTCTGTAAACGAGCGGACGGCGAGTGATACTTCAAGGCACTGGTCGCGGAGATGGATGCCACTCATAATAATCGGTATCGTTCCATAATAAACACAATATACAAATGGTGTTTGGCTATGCTAATTCTAACGGATGGATACTCGGACGGAGAAGTTAAATTTGGGTAATTGTTTCTCAAACAAATGAATAGATTCCTAACACGAGTATTCTGACTGTTTGGCATTGTAAACCAAACGCAACAGTATTTATTGATTATTTTTTCTTACTTTCTCTAGCATGTTTAAGATTATTCTACGACCTTTTGTCTATAAAGAAATCTAAATTATAACCTTTTGTCTAAAAAGAATTTTTGTAGAAATATTTCTTCGAAAGTGAAATCAAGGCAGTATTAAAGAAGACCATTGCACGATTGAAACATACTTACATTTTGGATATAATTATATAATGAAAATTGGGAGCTTTCATTTGAGATGTTTTTTAGAGAATGTATTTTACGGCAACAAACATTTTGTTGTAAATCATGAATTATACATGCCATTGTTATGTGACATTTTGAGAGACATTTACAGGCCTTATTTTACTCACCTTTTTGCCAAAACCAGAATCGATGCTTAGGACCAGAGAAGCGATCGCTAAGATATAAATCTATTCCTTGAAGTTTAGCCTTGAATTATGTTTCTCAAGTGTTTCCACTTTACCTTATGATTTACCTCATTCTTAAAATAGCTTAGCTACAAAATATAAAAATGAGAAGGACCATGTTGAATAAAAAAATTATTATATTTCTAGTGAAGATATATTTGATCATCTCTGTGAATTCCCTACAATTTTGAAAGCGTGTTATGACTGATAATCTAGTAATCGATTACCTTTTATTCGGCGCAGATGGAAAGTACTCTTAAAGTGCGGCCAGCTCCATTGAGTTTTACCAAACAAGAAGCAAAGTTATTTCCACTTGAACACTACTGGGAAGGTTAGTGCAAACATTTGTCCTGAAACAATGTAAATAAAATTTGAAGAGCTAACTAATAATTTATTCAGTATTGTTTTCACATTATGAGTTGTTTGTTACTTTTAGCTTAAAGAGTAGGTAAAATTGGATCTTAATCTTTAAGAAAATTTCTTTCTGCATGTCAAAGTCTTTATTATTTTGCTTTTATCAATACTTTATTGAAGAAAATCACTACTTCCCCTCTTCCCTTCCTTCAGCTACAAATCCATCTTTATGGTCCTCTGTTTTTTGGACTTCTCGGTTTTTTGTTTTGGACCTTTTCCCTTTTGTTTTGTTCTCTAAGCATTTTACAAGCTATCCTCATTTCACTTTTATATTTGATGGAAATAAAAAATACGATATATAGTATGATACGTTAGTAATGGAAAGCTAAGAACGTGACATTATAGAGTCGGAAATTTATATCCTGTGTGGAATTTCCTAATAATTTCAATGATACACGCTGGTGCTTGGAGAGTACAGCACTATTCATATTATGATTTACCTCATTGTTAAAATATTATTGTTCATTATTTAATAAAATTTCAATTTTCTTTTTTTCTTTCTTTCTTGCTTCCTTGCGCTATTAAAGTATTTTTTCTTACCTTCATTCTCGTTTGTCCATGAAACAAGGGAGGACAATTCATAAACTATGACGATGCTTAAGACAGATTTCTGAATTATCGCTTTCTTGGAAGATTCCGCAAATTTCGTTCTCGATGGTATTCTGCTTCCACATCGTTTAATCCACACATTTACATTGAAGCGTGAAGGTCATAGATCCAATTATGTATTCTCGGGACAGATTGCGAATTTGACGCTGCGGTCTCGAGTTTCCGAGGAAGAAAAATTTCCCTTTCTGCTTTCTTCATCATACAGTTTACATGTTCGTTTTCGTTTCTTCGTTTTTTAGGAGCTCTCTTCATTTTTAAATAATAAATAATTAAATAAAAATATTGTTTTAATTTTACAAGTAATCAATAATTTAATCGTATAAATAATTAATAATTTAATTGTAGAAATAAATAATTTAATTTTGTAAATGATTAATAATTTAATTTTGCAAATAATTAATTACTAATGTTTATTTAAAAGGTTGTTACAATTTTTTTCCATGAAACTCATTTTTCCACGAAACAAGAGAGGCCTGTCTGTATACGCTGTGGTGTTGCAGGCTCCACACGGCCTCTCACTTTTCAGCCTCCGCGAGATATCGTTCTCGGCGGTAGCGCGCTCCATAAACGCGATTACGCCTTAATCCGACTAATTGTTTAATCTCGGGGCTGCGAAATTCGCAATTCTCGAAAGCAACGGGGAAGGAGAGTGGGCGGCGACGGAGGCGGCGCGCCGAAGCGAAGTTATTTGGACGAAGGTCGCAAAGGTACGAGAGTTAAATTGTCGAGCTCTTTGTCATTATGCAAATGGTCGTAGCAGTTTCCAACCGGATTAGACGTATAAAGGGTGATTAAGAGGTAG
Organism: Acheta domesticus; assembly: GCA_031308135.1. Lineage (NCBI taxonomy): Eukaryota > Metazoa > Arthropoda > Insecta > Orthoptera > Gryllidae > Acheta > Acheta domesticus. The sequence goes on along the minus strand of JAHLJT010009419.1, from coordinate 29,220,179 downwards.
AGCCTGTTACGGTGATAGCGAGATAGTACGAGTATTGCAAAGGCCCTTAACATACATATTAAGATGACAAGGAAAAGAGCTGATTTGGACTGTGTGAATGAGTCGCAAAATTCGAGAAAATTATTAGCCTCTTAATTTTAAGACGATACTCTTTCAGGAAATTGGACAATAAATTCGGCGTTTAAGTATTTGAAAAGGGTGGAATTATCAGAATTACATAAGAAAATGGAAATTATCTTATAATTTTTCTTCGTGAGAAAAAACAATACTTTATTCGAAGGTTTTTGTAGTTTCATAATCAACTCCAAAATAATATGCAAAATAATAAAGTAGTTAGTAGAGACATTCAATAAGATATTGGCACATATCAATAAAAATTACACTGAAAAAATAGAATCTGAAGGTACACGGTACAGCTGTTAATGCATACTTTTAATCTAAACTTTTGATTGCTTATGAACTATTAAGTAAATTTTATATAATATGTTTATTTTATATTATATAATATATTAAACGCGTTTAGACGATTATCAAGAAGCATAAGTGAATTTTTTAAAAATATATTCATTTATGAAAGCTCTGTATGCTTGGCGTGCTTTATTGCGGAAAACTCGGTAAAAACTTGAACTTTAAATGAATTTCTAAAGGAAAGCTGTCAATGAAGCCAGATAAACATACAGATTCATTAGTTTTTTAATTGAATAATTACAAGCCTTTGGTCAGTTAGACTCTTGGCAGCAGAAGATGAACTAATTAATATTGCAAATATAAACGAGTACCTATAAAAATGCAGCTCACGCATCAAGAACAATCTATTTCATGTGTTTAAGTCAAATTTGAAAGAAGATTATGGGGGGTCGAAGAATTGTTTGGGCAACTTACGTTTTAGTCTGTTTCGATGGGGATTGTGTTTACCAAGTTCAAAATAAAGTGCAGATAGAGTTATATTAATTTTGCGGTAGAATTTTGTTGAAATTTGTAGAAAAGAATGCCCATGAATCTGCCTTATTTAAATGATTTTGGAGTAAAGTAATTGCGGTTTTAAGATTTCTGTGAGTACTGTCAGTATACTGGACGAGTATACAGAGTCGTCTGCAAATAATGCTATTGATGTGTCGTGTGTTGTAGGAAAATCAGAAATAAATAAATTAAAGAGGATGGGTGAAAATACAACTCCTTGTGGGACGCCGACAAGAATTAATTTTGGAGACGAAATGTGGTGTTTTAAACGGATGGAAATGGGAGCGATTACTTAAAATATTACGAATTAAATCTTGGAGATATTGAGGAATTTCTAGAAGTGAGAGTTTGTTAATTAGACCTGGGTGCCAAACTATATCGAAAGCCTTTTCAATATCAAGAAGATCTATGCTAATGTACTGAAAATTATGAAAAGCAAGAAGTATGTCTTCAGTTGGTCTGTGTATTTGGTGATTCGTGGAGAAAATATTTAGTCTTTGGAAGATACACCGTTCAAAAATTTTACCTAAAGATGTAAGTAAAATAATTGGTCTGTAATTTAAAGGATTTTCTGGTGGATTTCCAGGTTTAAGAATTGGAATAATGTGGACATGTTTACGTGATTTGGGAAAATATCTTAAACGAAGGCATGCATTAAATTCATCAGTGCGGCGGACAATAAGTGAAAATGAAACTTGTTTGATTATAAATGGAGAAATATAATCTCGGCCAAAGGATAATTTTGGAGGCGAATTATTTATATAGGTAGTTACTTCGAAGAGTGAAATGAAAGAAATGGGATGAGGAACATTTGGAATCTCTGTTGAAATAGAACTTTGAATAAATGAATTATCAGTATTTAAATATTCATTAGGTTTAAAAGCATTTGGCAAATTGCCTGCAAATATATTATATTTTTTGTAGTGTGAATGTATATATTTATTGTGTACATACCAGGATGGAATTATGGTTTGTTTTAGAAGTTTTCGAGTGATATTTCACAAAGTGAAATACTTTATGTTGGCATAACTCGTTTGACGGAGTATTTGATTTATGTGATTGAAATACAATAATATAGTACAGTTTTTGTAAGATAATTCATGTCAGATATTAGATTTTGTAAAATAAATTATAATTAATAAAATATAGGGAACGATGTCTAAGCCAATAATTACGAACTTTTCTTTTGTGTAAAATTAATTTGTGCACTGTTAGAGGTATTGGAGGTAGATAATCATGTTTAACTGGAGATGGAGTGATTAAATCAATAGTATATAAAACGGAATGTTTTAAGAGAGAAATGTAATCGTCAATTTGTATAATTGTTCCTCAAGATTATGGGGTTTGATATGGAATTATTTAAGTTACAGTTGTAAAACTGATAAATACTTTGCTTCGCAAAACTCATTGCTCAAAATCAAAAACGGAAATATTACGTATAAAACGAAATAGTGGCAATTGCATGGGATATATTTACAGTTTTGATTTCCAATATCAGCAAGACAAAAATTAGGTATTAAGTCACAAACGTACGTTTCGGCTGCAAATTTGGAGACTTTGTCAGTGCTTGAACATGAAACTAAAAAATTTGAAAATACATATTTAAAATATGTGAAACATATTCTGAGTTTTCATCCACAAATTGATGAGATCTGTGAATCAGCAGATAAAACGCACGTTTACGACGTGTTCACCTCACTTTTTTGTTGAATTGCTGAAATTGGAAAATAAAACTTCAGAAACAGAAATATTAGCTTGCACTCTGAAAGCCAATTCGACGTGATACACTTACAAAGTAAACACATCCGATTGCGAGCAAAATAAACATCAATACCACCTGGAAAGCTTTCTCAGTGCTTCTCTCAGACAGGTTCTTTGACACTCGCCAATCGTTCATCATCCTCACCCTGGACCTTCAGAGAACCCTGCCGAAGGAGCGAGGGCGGTATTAACCCCGAAAGAAGTTCCCACACCCTTGCCATCCGACCACGGCTTTTCAGGACAGAGCCTGCTGTGGGGATGGGAAGATGCTTTCTGTCATTTCCGACAGAGAATATTGTCGGAAACTAATGTGAAAGCAACACACAAATAAGTTAAGAAAGATACACTGGAAAACACGTCTTCTGAAGACGTATTGGCAGAAAATGTACGTGACAAGGAGAAAACGAACCAATTAAGAAACAAAAACGAAAGATACAATATCTTCTAAAACAAGGAGAGTAACTTGTAAAAGTTATTTAAGAAGTAAGCATAGTATGATATCTTTTTACGGAAAGAGATTGGGAATCTAACAAATGAGATCTGTAGACTGTGTGTTATACTGGATAATACACAGTACTATATCGAGTATCGAGTAATCGAGTATTATAATAATATGTTGTGATACAAATAGAGTACAATATTTTATTATTTTGTGAGAAATTTTACTTTAATTTTTTACTATTAATTTTTTAATTTAATTAATTTTTTACTATTAATCCTGGAAAATGCGACAGATTGATGTAGACTGTAGTTAATAGAAGTCTGTGTATGGTAATAAAAATGTATGCTAGTCGAGAATAAGAAGACATTCACAAAATATTATTTTAAGAAAAACACATTAGAATCCTATTACTTTCTCCCAATACGTGAATTTTCTAAAATTTAAAATAGGTAGAGAGATGAAATCATTAATAAGGAATATCCAACGGCTATTTAGAGAACCATCAATTACAGGAGTTATGTTGAATGCCAACGCCATCTGTAGGTAAAAATTAAAATAATTAAGTATTGTGGTAAACAAACAAAACAGTTGGAGAGGCGGAAGCGGAAGAAGACGAACGTAGGCAGCAGACGTTTCTAACTAAACATACGAACGCAACTCCATTTACCTCTTCCTCCACCACAGATCACTCAAAAGTAATCTAAACCGACGATTAGGGTAAAGTAGATCCCTAGACTGATGACAAATAAAAAGGCTCGTGGAGCACGGAAACATGTATTCGACAGTTTCGTTCCGTAAAGACAGGAGATAGAGATATCAAACGACACTCGGCTGTGTGCCGGCTGAGAACCTGTATATCGAACTCATTACGGCTATGTTATTTTAAAGCGTCGTGATAACTAGGAAACTCTAGAAAAAGTACACAACAAATAACCACGGTACCCGCCCGTTGCTCTATTGAAATTAATTATGCCAAAGTTATAGCCAGTAATCGCCACGTCTCGCTAGCAAAATGCATAATCGTACTACGCTCGGGAGTCGAGGAGACATGTGACGGACCATAGTGCCACTAAGTGCTGATCGCCCGGGTGCTACTTGCCGCTGCTGCCAGTCGCCCAGGACTTTGCTGCAGCCTGGACCGCATTGCCTGCCCCAGCTGCCGCCATTGTCTGCGCGGTGACAGAAAGGTGAGAGAAACGGACTAGAACAATGGAAATAAGATCGATCATAACGCTTTGTCGTTGAGGCCATTAATTAATTTTATTTGTGAGATATTGGCGTGTGTTTAATTATATAAAATTGACCAAGTATCTTGTGTTGCCCGGGTAATAATTCATCACACCTTTCTGTCACTCAGGAAAAGGTATGAATTCTATCTGCATTGCATACCCTCTCTGACTTACCCTGACATGTGTCCCACTTCATTAGCACTCTCTGTACAAAGAGATTAAACGAAAAACAAAATTGAATTTCAAACAAGTTTTTTTTAATATTGGCAATTTTCACTGAAAATTGCGCAAAACTATAACATTTTCAAATGTGAATGACCTAATAATTTATACAGAATATTGTACCTGTAAATGTAAACAAACAGTTCGTGAAACGTTGTACAAGTATAATAAAGCATTTTAATATTAAAAATTATATTTTAATTGGCGTATTTCTGTTTCAAATGGCATACCTATGATTGTCTCAAATTTAAAGATATCGAAAAACTAATAACTGTTCTAAACGAATTTCTTTGCTTATTAGGGGCGATTATTATAAAGTTGCTTCTCTCGTGAGAAAGCATTTGTTCCACCTCCTTTTTATATAGTCCTGAAGCAATTAGCATGTGTGATTTAGTTATTTTTTTCTAAAGGGACAAATTAATACCGCAGGGTAAAGAAAATCTTAAGATACACCGGGAAAATCTTAAGATACACCGGGAGAGCTGGCTCAGTGCATCAGCTGACGTCACTGCAGTCCCTCTGACCGGGAGGTTCTAGGTTCGAGTGCTGACGGCGATAGGATTTTCGACGCTAGCTTGTCAACTAGGTTGAATTCAGTCGCTGTCTGGAGAAGAATTCTAGCCGCCGGCTTCTCTGATCCGTAATTTTCCGTGGTTTCTCCGTTTAATGCCAAGAGAATGCCAGAGCAGTACCCTAACAAACGGGCCACAGAACTCGAGCGATCTTTCCTTCCTCTTCCTTGTCCTATCCTCACCTCTTACACACACGGACTAACATGCACTACACTACCACACATTCCGGGAGACCAGTCGGGAGATTAGAGCTTGTCCCGGCTGGGGTGGTACCCCGTTGGTGAGAGATATCTGGTTGACGAAATCCCGTTATTCGACGGTAGGTCGGCGCCGGATGTCGCCATCCAGCGGGGTAAAACACCTCCCGATGAAAAACACGCACCACACTTACAGGACTAATGACCTCAGTAGTTGACGCGCCCGGAATCACAAACAATCAATTTATCTATCTTACGATACCTTTAAATCAATATAGATTTTATTCACACTGATGATTTTTATTGAAAAACATATTAAAATATCTATTTTTTGGTAAACTGGGACTGGAATTCAATGATGTGAATACTTTGATAGAAATATATATTTTGCGAAAAATAGTTGAAGTATTTATAATGAGTCTTTCAACATAGTTAACATAATTTTTTACAACCGTTACATGTACTTCCGGACTTCCGGAGAGTCCATGCAGGTTCAAGAATTTCTTTGATGCCTTGTATTCTTAGGCAGACTGCTCGCCGCTCATTACCGCGTGCCTTGCACGTGCGCACTCTGTGTTCAGAGGCGCGTTAGCACTTCATTACGCCATCCTGTAAATTATAACGTAACGATCGCCTTCGGCCACGACCTCCTGCGGCCGCGTGCGAAATTTCAACTAGGTCGTGGGACCTAGCGGAGGGTTGCGTTATACGCAAAACAATGAACGAGATGATACACAAATGACAAGACTGTGCAAATAACAAAAGTGACAAGACTGTGAAAAGGACGCGTGGCAAGGTACGAATAAAATACTAAGTAAATGTAAAGAGAAAAGAAGAGGATGTAGCAAAAATGCAGTACGAGAGAGGAAGAATGAGGAGCCGGATTCAGAAAACTAGACAAGAAGAACTAGATAAAAGAAAGAAAGAAAGTATACGAACGCCAAATATGTGCATGAAAAGTACATGATAATTGATGAATTGAAGTCCAATTGAAGTGTCACACACAAATAGTTGTTGATACACTATTAATTACTGCATGGTGTTTACCTGCACGTTCGCAGCTTGGATCCACGAGTTGGTTTATAATCGTAGCCAGGAGACAGCCCGAGAGCTGTGGTTTCAAATGCTAAATAATATTGAATAAATTTGTATGTAAATTGAGAACTTCATAACTAATTTTTACAAAATGATTGTAAATGAAATTTAATGCAAAAGACATAATAAATATATTTCCTAATTTTGTATATGTCGAGTTTCATAATACCGTGAAATTGAATTGTGAATGTATAATCGTTTCTGAAAATCTAAAAACATATCAATTAAACCCACCGTTTTGGACGCATTAAAATACTTTCACATAAACTACCAAAATACACGATTTTTTCCCGGAAAACTTGCAGATATAGTTGTCACATTTTCAAGAATAAGAGATAAAGGATACTTAGGCATATGCAAAGCACATTTTTGCGTACCTTTGTATGATACTAGAAAACGAAAGACAGTACGAAATCTCAGAATGATCAACTCGACTAAAAATAATCGGAGACTTAACAAGTAGCCCCAAATAAAAGTTCAGTTCAGTTAATGCCTTATTTTACGTGGTGAGACTCGGGCCATCAGGCCCGCTCTTCCGTCTGACCACGCAAATTTCTCTACGCTCCTTTCACAATCTAGCGGAGAAAGAAGGTATGATCTCGGGCGACGAAACAGGCGATTTGAATTTAGCTCAGAGACTTCATTTAGGCTTGAGGATCTTTTACATGCAAGTAAATCTACTAACATGGGACAGCCGGCTTTACTTCCTCTCCGAAGGAAGGCGTACGAAGGGCTTTTTCGCCCTTAAAAATCCTCTGCTTCGATCCGGTTTGAACCCGCAATCTTGGGTACGCAGACCGTTATACCATCCGAATTCGAAGGTGACAAGGTAAGTACAACAAAAATAAAATGGCTAAAGACTTCATTTAATCTCCTGCAACATTAAGTTTATGACTGACACATTACAACTAATTGTAGAAATCAAACGGTACGTAGCTAGTAATTAAGCTGTATGAATGGTGGTTTTAGATGGACGTACGTACAGTACATGACAAAAAATACCGACCTTTTTTCCATACAATCAACCAATTTAATTACACCAAAAGATTTATATCTGCCGACATACAAGACAGCACTGTCGCATTTTTTCAATGAATTTCATGTAAAATAGCCTTCAACATTGATTTCATAACAGCATTGATTTCATAACAACATCGATATCATGATTTCAACAATTTGAGTTAAAACACTGCAGCAACAACACACACGTGTTTCGTATCTTCTCTTGTGAACACAAGCTGCTGAGGGCCCAAACGCGACAAAAGCCAGAACATCCTCGGGCGGCGCAGTGTGGAGGGCGCGCATCAACGCCCCGATCGACAGGCAGCGCCAGCGGCGGCGGCGGCGGCGACCAAACACGCAACGCCTCATCGCTCTAACCTGACGCGCGCGCGGCGTCGGGAAGGAACAGATGATGGATCCCGGATCGACGCCCGGGACATCTGGCCAGCGGGGGAAAGCCTTTCCTCTCCCTCTCCTTTCCTCCCTCTTTCCACTTTGAATTGAATTGCCTTATTTTACGTGGCAAGACTCAGGCCATGAGGCCTGCTCTTCCGTCTGACCATGCAAATTTCGCTACGGTCCTTTCACAAAGCGGAGAAAGAAGGTATTCCATGGGCGAAGAAACAGCCGATTTTGAATTTTGCTCGGAGGCGTCATTTAGGCTTGAGGATCTTTTACATGCAGTAAATCTACTAACATGGGACAGCCGGTTTTACTTCTCCGAAGGAAGGCGTACGAAGTATTTGTTGCCCCTAAAACGGCTTTGATAGGGTTAGAACCCGCGAACTTGGGTATAACATACGATATGCTAATCGTTAGACCATCGCCGCCACATCCCCTTCCTTTCCTCTCCCTTTCCTCTCCGTTTCCTCTCCGTTTCCTCTCCGTTTCCTCTCCCTTTCCTCTCCCTTTCCTCTCCCTTTCCTCTCCCTTTCCTCTCCCTTTCCTCTCCCTTTCCTCTCCCTTTCCTCTCCCTTTCCTCTCCCTTTCCTCTCCCTTTCCTCTCCCTTTCCTCTCCCTTTCCTCTCCCTCTCCTCTCCCTCTCCTCTCCCTTTCCTCTCCTTTTCCTCTCCCTTCCCGCTCTCTTCCCTATCCCTTCCCTCTCCTTACCACCCTTCTCTCTCCTCTTCTTTCCTTCTACTCCTTACCTTTCGATGATTCTTTGTCTTCTCTTCTTCGATTCTTTCTAAATTTTCTTTATTCTCCCCTCTTTTTCTGAATATTCTTCTTTCCTTCTCTTTGATCATCATCTCCACTTAGTTTCTATTCAAGAGGCAAATAAATTAATTTTTACGTTATAAAATCCATCATTTTTGCCGAATTTTTGAATGTAGAAAAGATATCAAAATTTTCGAAAGCGCATTACATGAATTCAAATCCAACTTTGTGGTGAAACTTTGGAAACAGTTATCATTAAAATCCATGTTATTTATTTTCTTTCACCGATTTCTGTCAGATTCATGCCATGGGGAAAATTATCTTTTCCCGCGGACGATACTTCGTTCATTGTTGTCCTCTTCACTTTTGAAGACACAATCACTTCGAGCACATGCATTCGTTCATTCTTCCACACCAGGTACCATGGTTTCGTTCAGTAAATGTAATGACATTGATTCCCCAACTACACTGGAGGTAACCTACGTATGAATACCAAATAAGTATTTACACACCAATAAATCTGCCGGATGATTTTTCTTGGAAGTTTAGTGGGTTAAGTATTTGAGCAGCAACGTGAAAATACAGGTTCATTATTGTATGGAGAGTCTTGGGTTAAAGATTGTATATGCAGTTTATTTAATTTATTTAAAATATCCAAATGCGAACGTCATTTTAAATATTTTTCATGACTTGTAATGAAAAGAAGGATCAAGATTTAAGGAAAAATAATGTCAGTCTACAAGTTTACTGGGGAAATTTTCCAAACATTATATACAGTACTGTGTAAAATGAAATCAATGAAATTTTGTTTTTTGAAAAATGGGCGCATACGTATTTGCGAACTTCAGGTAAAAATCACAATATTATATTTTATCTCTTCGTTAGTACAGTTATCTGATTATTAACGCTACTAGAATTATTTGGGATCATTGATTAACATCAAATAAGTTGAGCGTCAAAGAAAAGAAAAATCTTTTAACAATTTCCAAAACACTTACAATGTTGTGGTAGAACGTTTCGTGACAAGCGCACTTACTGTGCAAGGCTACATGATTGATATTATAAAAAAAATATGGTTGAACTAGTTTAAGCATTAGGAAGTATTCTAGAACATTCAAGGAAAAAAGAATGGTTAACCTAATCATATTTCGTGATTTTACAAAACAAGGCTACACTCTTTAGAAAACTCTCACCTCTTGCCATAGTTGTCTAGTAGGGTGTCTAAATGCACTCGAAACGCGGAAAGAAATTCTCGCGAGATGGTTATCTCGCCGTGATCTGCTCTTCCGTGGACATGGGGAGCAGGTCCAGTCTCTCCACCGCCGCACATGCCACGCACTCTTCCAGTCCACGCCGGCGCAAGTCCAGCCCTTACTATACTTTACATGCCCTCACGGGTAGCTCATTGCTCAGCGCGCTCGCTTTCCACGACGCAACCCCGGCTTCAATTCCCGATCGCGCAAGATTATAGTGTGCGTATTATTTGCCATGTACCTATATATATATATATATATATATATATATATATATATATATATATATATATATATATATTTCTGTATGACGACGAGAAAACTCACTTTTCAGGTTAAGACCAGAATACGGCGTAGGGATGTCTACGTGCTAACCACACAACCCCATAACCCATGGACGCAAGGCAGGGACGCCGCTGGTAGGACCAGGCTTCGTCAGAGGCTATTACACCAAAATACATGCAGACATACATGGGTCATTCCATGTCAAATCGGACAAAATTTCCCAACCAACTTCCGATTCGATTGAAACTTTTAAAATCGTTTTAGAATGACGAAAAAACACTAAATATCAATTTTTTGGCATTAAATTTTGCTTCCTTTTCAAAATATGGAAATGTGATATTTTGCATGAATTTCAGAAGGTATTATCTAAAAACTAGTAAAATATCTTCAAATTTGATTTTACTTTGCAACTTGCTTTATATTTCTAATGAGTACATTCCACTCTAAAGGTTTGGTATGATAAGCCTAATTTTAACGGCATTAATAAGGCCGAATTAAGGCCAAAGTAAATAATTACGAATTTTTTTCAAAATTCATTTTCTCAAATACTCCATCTCAGATTTTCTTCTTTTTGTCGTCAAATTGAAGAGGAGACGTTGAAGTTTATAGTAGTTAAAAAATCTTGATGGTATATTTGAATTTACCAAAGTTATTACCAGTTAGAAGTACATTTTAATTTTTGCTTTTTATGGACTTAGTAGAACAATACATATATAAACGCTTATAAAAGATTATTCACCGGAGGAAAAAAATATACTCGCGCACTGTTTTATACGTTTATAACCCGTGTAGCTTAATTTGGAATTTCTGCATCTGTATTTATGCCAGAAAAGTAGCATACTCTAAGCAGAAACTGAAAACTCAAATACCGACTCTGGAAGACTAGAAAAGGAATATCAATTCTATGTCAGTTGGTAAAACTAACACGTGCAAGGAAATACAAGAAGAAACAATATTTTTAAATCTATGCTTTGTGAAACAACACTATGGCATTGATCGCAAATCCAAAAACGTCCCGTATAAACTGTATTTGTTTTGGTAAGTACCGTTTATGATCTAGAAGTGTACGGATATAAAGTCTAATTTTCTGCAATTCTATGCTATTTCCTGCCAAAGAAAATCTTTAGGCTGCACAATGAAGAATGTCTCTGAAATAATTAGCCCAAGTGACGCTTGGCTAACGTGAATTCCATCAGCTATTTTTGATTTTTTAGGGTACATGAAATATTTTATTAATCAGAAATAGCCGATTCTTGAATGGAGTATAAATTAAATTCTTATTTGGCTTTCCCAGAATCGTTAAGGAAGAGTATGAAAGGAATGCAATTAAGAGATTTTTTTATACTTAAATATAGATCGTATAATTAAGTTTCCACAACGCAGCCCCGGGATCGATTCCCGGTCGAGGCAAGATTATAGTGTACGCTTTTCTTGCAATGTCCCAGTATATGTTGCTGTGTGATGATGAGAAAATTCTCTTCTCAAGTTGAGAAGATCGGAATACGGCATGGTGATGACTACGTGCTAACCACACGTACCCGCTTAACCCATAACCACGAGGCAGGGAAGTTGCCGGTAAGCCTGAGACCGTTCATGGGCTATTGCGCCACGTACATTCTTAATTAAATAATAGATAAACATATTAATAAACAGATAAAAACAAATCTTACAATACACCATAATCTCATAAAAAATATAGTTGAAACCTATTTTGACTTCTCTTATGCAAGGGATTTAGAGTCAGTATGTCATAGAGACGATCCAAAAATCATGTTAACTTCCTGCAATTAACTTCAACTTATTATAATAAGGCAACAATAACACAGCCAACGACCAAAAAACTTTTTGTGTGTGTTCACCTAATTCTTATTATTTTAAGTTTGCTGATTCCAAAAATAACAGTAAAAATGCCGTATCACCCACCATTTGTTCACATTTTAACATTTTTTATGAATAGCTAGGCAAATACTGCTCTGAGTATCTAGATATGTATGAGATACAGGAAATTATAAATTCCCATATTTACTACGCGAATGGGATAGTAGGGCCCGAGATTAGCATTAGTCTAGCAAGAATTGGCCCGTAACAAAATCTTTAAACCCAGGGGAAAAGAACATACTACAGGAACTTATGGTGGATCAACACAAGGTTATCCTAAGATTATCCTGGCTCCATTGCATATAAAATTATTAGGTCTGATGAAACAATTGCCTTACCTGGAGATGTGTTTCGATTATCTTTGTGAAAAGTTTACGCAATTTGTCTGCAGCAAAAGTATTAAAAGAGGGTATCTTCATTGAGACTGATATTAGAAAAGTTATGTCTGATACCCAATTTGAACTACCTTTGACAGAAAAGGAAAATGAAGTGTAGAGTGCTTTTAATCAGGTTGTTAATAAGTTCCTAGCCAACAAAAAAGACCAAGATTGTCAAGCAATTGTTCCCAATGTGCTGAAATATTCAAAGAAATTGAGATGTTCAATGAGCCTCAACGTTTACTTCTTAAAGAGTCATTTACAATTCTTTCCGGACGATTTAGGTGATGCAAGTGAAGAACAAGGTGAGCGTTTTCATTAAGATCTGAAAAAAGATGAAAAAGCGTTATCAGGGACGCTGGAACACCAATATGATGGGAGATTACTGTTCGTCACTTCACCGAGAGAGTGAGCAAACGGCGTAGAAGAGAATGAGCTATTTCAGGGGCTTTAAAGAAAAGAGACAAAGAAAATATACGTCAATAGACATGTAAAGACTTTGTAGAATGTAATGTTAAGAATCATCGTCATATAAAGCCGTTGCTATGTTTAAATAAAGTTCTATTGGTATTTTAGAGGACGTTTATTTTTCACTTTATTGGAATATATAGCATATTTTCCCATATCTCAATAGATCAAATTCTGGGCAAACTGCGGGTGATGGAAAGAAATAGAGTTCAGATGCGGATTCAGCACCCAAAAAACTACACAAATCAGCTATTAAGATTTTTGAAACCTTTTTTTTGTTGGCCTGTGTAATTTAGTGTATACTAGTCAACTGCCATGGTCATTAGTTCTCTACGCACAATACTTTTTAGAATCCGAATGATGTCAGTACTGCTGTCCACTGAAATGTGGGATGCGTTGCTGAGCTTCGTTGGTTTGCGAGGTTTCCTTCATCAGGTGCATCCGCCAGCTGGGCAAAGCTCCAGCTGGGACAAGCTCTAAGCTCGCAACGGCTCTCCCGTCATGTGGGTCGCATATGAGTGTAACACGGTAGTGTAGGTAATGAAAACGTGTACAAGGGCATAGATACGTAGAATGGAATAAGCACGAGAAAGAAAACATTGTGCGCGGTCTGTGGATCGTTTGTTGAGGTATTGTTCTAGCATTCGTGATGTTGATGGGGAAACCATGGAAACATTTTGAACAGAGCAGCCGACAGCTAGAATGTTCCTCCATACAGAGGCTGAATTGGTCCTATTCGTCGTGTGTACCTAGCGTTGAAAATTCATAACTTTCAAGTCTCAAAACTAAGATACTTCCAGACAGAGATAGAAAAGTGGCAGCACTTGTTGGCTTGAGCCATCTCAGACGAGCGGATATGCTAAACTCTGTACCACTGTGAAATAAATTGAGATGCTCCGTGCTCCGACAACAGGTTAGGAGGAGGAAGAGGAATGGAGAGGAAGAAGACTAAGCGATTTAAGCGCTCTCTCTCTGACGGTTCTAAATGTTAAACACGTTAGGGGACACGAACGTAGAAGACAAATGGCGGCCGTTTCCGGCAGCTCAGAAGGAGAGGACGAAGTGGAAAGCAGGAGGTGCAGCGAAAGCGTTGGACGACTTTATTGCGCCAAGCAGTAATACATTGCGCTGCAAGGAGACCGTGACTTTCTTATACCACCTTCACATAAAGAGTTAAAACTATTATTTCACATTTATTGTAATCAAGATCTACGTGCTTTTCGTAAAGAGTTTGGCTCAATATTGTCATATAACTGTGAGTTATTATTTATTTTTACCTCATGCTTCGTAAAAAAGAAATTAGAATGATTAAATAATTTAATACAATTTGAAGCTCTTTTTGACAGAAAACCATTGACTTTTCAAAAAACTTTATTGGAAGTAATCTCAAACGCTTTCACTCACAAACGCAATAATGTACACATATTGCTAGAAATGTGTGTCAAAAATATAAAGAAAAACCTTTGTGTAATTTTTGAAACAACAAAATAATACAGCGAAAGAAATTTACGGCATTTCAAACAGCGTAATTAACACTATCAGTACGAATTATTCGAAGAAACTAGTGGTGCTACAGAATGGCACAGACTTTCCCGCATTAGTTTTCTATTTCCTTGGGTATTCGCTAGCTATTCGGAATTGCCACATACTCTTTCTTGCCAGCTGCCATCTATGACCGCCAAAAGTATATTTTTTTGTCATTTTCTTAAATTTTCGGTTTCCTATTTGTAGAACGGTAACATTAATTTTAGAATATTAAAGAACACAAAAACCTAGTCATAAATTGCAATTTTCTTTTAAAAATTATGTACCGTTTAAGAGAAAATGGCGTTTTACCCCCTCTAAAAATGCGACATTTGAAGCTCATTTTCACAGAAAATGTTTGAGTTTTCAAAATACTTTATTTGAAGTTATTTGAAGCACTTACACTCAAAAATATATTAATCTTTTAAAATTGCGGATAATGTACATATTAAAGATGTGAAAGATCTTTCAAAAAAATTACATTTATATGATTTTTGAAAAAACAAAAAAAACTCAAAATAAACTTTACGTCATATTAAGGAGTGTAATTATCACTATTATTGTGTTATTATTGACCGAGGAATATCCATTTTGGAAGAAATCGTAAGGGTGGTTTAGGAGCTAGTAGTGTTCACAGACGGACAGATGGACGGACGGACGGACAGACGGACGGACGGACGGACAGACGGACGGGCGGACAGACAGACAGACGGACGTTTTCCTTTCAATTGGGTTTTCGGTATCAAGGACCTAGAAAACAGGGTTTCTGGCTACACCACGTGTTAGGGGATTTTTTTTCTTAATTTAGCAACTAGATTTATGCACTTTTTCTTTATGACGGCCCGGCAACGAATTTTTTCCTGGCGAAAATTGGCCATTTTTTCGCGCAGCATTACATAACTTCCCCTATATTACGTATATCACTCCGTGTATACGTATGTATACGGGAAAGTAAAGAATTTGTGCCGTTTTTGAGAAAATGGTTCTTAGAATTTCGAAAAATGCAGAAATTGGAGCTCATTTTTACAGAAAACTTTCAAGTTATCGAGAAACTTTATGAGAAATCATTTAAAGCACGTGCACTCGTAAATTCAATAATTTGAACAAACCGCTGATAAAGTAAATATTCACATTAGAGAGATGTCAACAAATTATATTTTTGTGATTTTTGCGATATTGTGCGAAAACTACTATTTTTTTTGAAAATGTACAGAACCTTAATAAAAGAAGCAAGTATGGAAAAAAATTACTTCAAGGAAAAATCTCTATCATAAATGTTGTAATAGTAGGCAGACACCAAAAAAATTCGATATTTTGAAAATTGGACCTATACCGTCTTTTATTAGTGTTTTTACTAAATTCTTTCAAAAAATGCAAAGAGAAACCTTGGTGCCATATCTAAGAAAATTTTGAAAATATCCATAGGGCATCTTGAAAAGTACTCCCAAATTTTAAAGAATGTTTTTCAAAATCGCAGCACTTTGAGTCGAGCCAGATCGACCGTCGGACCGACGCGTCGGTCCTTCCGACCGTCGCGACGGTCGGAAGGATGGACGGACGGACGGACGGATGAACATTTTGCCGTCAATTGATTTTTAGGTATCAAAAGATTCTGTCTACGCCACGTGTAAGAGGATATTTTTTCTAAATTTCGTAACAGGATTTATCCGATTTTGTTATCAGTGCTCGGCAATGAGAGTTCTTCTGCCGAAAATTCGCCGTATTTTTGCATAGCAGTACGTAACTTTTTCTATACTGGACGATAAAGTAATATATACAATTGAAGTTACAAATCAATTGATTCAATGAAGAAAACACTGATTGAAAAATGGGTAATTCTTTTTATTCGTTTCATTCCTGCGTTTTTTATTACTTCATTTAATTTTGAAGAATTGGATATCGAAATATCTGTTATTTCATGAAATATACTTACAGAATTGTGTAAAATTGAATTAAACTTAATTTTTTTACAGCAACATGCAACTTCAACAGCAGTCGAAATGTGAATAAATACAATCTTCAATCATTACTTTAACGGCCCTATATACTATTGATTTCATTCAAACCACTCCCTTACAAATTCAACAGCAATTTTAATTGCATTTGAAATGTGAGCAAATTCAAAATTCAATTAACACCGCTAGAATACGGTTCACACTTCCTGATTTCTAGATTGCAACTTCGATATTATTCGATATTATGGGTCGACGAGAGGGATTTAGTTCAAAAGATATCCATAGATCTCCCTCCAAGCAAGGTGCGCTGGGAACGGCGTGCAGCACGCGTCGTCTTTCTAACCCCCTCCCTATGTCCGATTGTATTCAAACGACTCTTAAAATACTCTCGATACTAATAAGAATAATGAGAAAATTTCAGAGAAATCGATAGACTAGTTTTTTCTTCTTTATGCAACGGACATTCCCTTTTTATACAGATTGTGTAGATTTCAATTTTTTTCAACATCCTTACAAGGGGTTTTACTTACATACGAGAGTAAATTTCATGTGAAGGTTTGCTAGAGATCGGCATATGATTTCTGATTGGTAAGTCCAGTATGCGCTTTAATTCTTTGCCTAGTTGTATATCTTTCAACGCTTTTTAGTTTTAGCGTTCTTTTACAAAAATGAATTTAACCAAAATACACAATGGTTTGTTGCAAATTCCAACAAATCGTTCCATCAAAAATTTCCATGAAAAGCACACCGAAAAATCAAATTTTATGTCTCAATAATTTTACATCTCACTTTCGACTACCATAGATGTTTATGACATTACTCGTACTATGAATGCATTGTATTTTGATGTCTTTTGCTAATAAAGTTATACAAAATTTGTGAACGTGAAAAATTAAATTTGATTTCACTCGACAGCCATCCGTGTAACATGAAATGTGCATAGAGCAAAAATATTTCCATAAAGTACATCTGCTTCTTGTTGAAATAAAAATCCATGAGTTATTTAATATTTTGGCGATGCTTGTAAATGCATTCGGCAAGTAAAATAAGAAATACAGAGTTGGTATTAACCGTGTCAGACGAAATCGTAAAGGCCTAATGAAATACAGTCTGTATTAAAGAGCGTAGAAGCGAGAACAGATTTGGGATATTTTACGCTGTGGCCTTTTATAGAGTAAGTACGAGATACGTACTATAAAAGAGTCGCAAAAGCAAACGAATACTTTCTTGGCTAAGATAAGGTCGTCGTACGTCAAGCCATTACTTTAAAGAAGAATAAAGTTTCACTACCCAAGATAAATACAGGGTGTAAAGAGGAAAAGAAATGTTAATGACATAACACGAAGCATAAAATATGATAGAGTTGCTGATGAAGAAAAGAAAGTGTATGCAAGTGTGAATGGGTTAAAAAAGAACCCACCAAAAACAATATACCATGAAAAGTTTACAAATAAAGACGAAGATCAGGCAGACGAAAAGAAGCCTTTTTGACATCAAGAAAGCTTTTCCGGCTACATTGACGGCATCATCAGTGCTTTCGAAAAGAAAATATAATTGAAATTTAAAATGACTATTTCACTCATGGCATGTAAGTGTCGTAAGTAATCAATGTTAAGCAAGAATCTATTCTAATTAAACCAGTCGCAAATGACTATCGTCACATGATTATCAGTTTTGCACTTGCTGTAATAACTTTGTTTACGTTTTTGTGTGGTGATTATAGTGCAAGAAATACATCATCTTGCTTTCTTAAGAGACTTCGAATATCACAGCCTTGAGTTCGTTCAGATAGATTAAAGAATATCAATAAGAGAAAATTGTCTTAGCGGTTTATGCGCTAGCGTTGTCCATAGACAAAAGTACAGACAGACAAACAGACAGATCTTTGCCGTCAAACGAGTTTTTGGTATCAAAGAAACCCAAAATACGTGAATAGTAAGTCGAGAAAGTAAAACATATTTTGAAGTTCATGAAAATGTGTATTGAAGAAAGCAATGAGATGTGTTCTTTACGCTGTAATCTAGAAAGTAAAACTTTCTGTATCTTCTGTTACATTGGAAAGATGGACGTTTCTAGATACAATACACCCAGTGGTCAGAATCAAATGAAAAATTCTACAAAGAATTAATTTGACATTCTATAAAATTTAAAGGGGAGGATAGAGCTGGGATCAAAATGCATTTGAATAAAGCAAAATTTACAAAAATTACAAAATTTCTTTTAGATTTATCTCCGTGTAACATGAGTGTTTAAGAACAATAATAGTATTTTTTCTACATATAAAAATATCTTCACCTCTGACACGTAAATTTCATCAAGTGTTCACCTCGCCAACAACGTTCCATTAAAATTACACTTACGTTACAACTTACGTTAACAAAATTGGTTTCAAAGGGAACTTTTGAAATAGTCCATAAACTTTTGTTGTTTTTCAGGTAATATTGTTTGTGTCAATATAATAACATGAACCAAATAAAGTGGATCAGATACATTAGTTTGTTATTTACGATGATTTGTTTAAAACAAAATCAACATAGTCAATGTGATATCCAATAAACTATGTTTAACAGTTTAGAGTTTACTGAGTATAATACTAGTTCATTCTGAACCTAGTAATATTTCGACAGTTCCCAATAAAAGAAAGTGAAAATAGTGATGCTACAGAATGGTACATACTTTCCCGTATTAGTTTTCTACTTCTTTTTGTCTAGGCTAGCTATTGAGACTTGCCACATATTCATGCCAGCTACCATCCATAGCAGCCCAAAGTACATTTTATTTGACATTTTCTGAATTTTTCTGTTTAAAAATGGTAGAACGGAAAAATTAATTTTACAATATTAAAAAACACAAAAACCTCGTCCTAAATGGCAATTTTCCTTGAACAATTTGGAACGTTTTTAAAAACATGGTGTTTAAGCGCGTAAATTCGAAATTTGAAGCTCTTTTTCACAGAAAAGTTTTGAGTTTTCGAAAAACATTATTAAATGTCATTTGGAGTACATCAACTCACAAATACAATTGGGTTTACAAATTGTGGAAAATGTAGATGTTAACTATGTGAGAGGTATTTAAAAAAAATACATTTGTGTAATTAAAGAAAATATACTCCAAAATGAACTTTACGTCATATTAAAGAGTGCAATTTGCACTATCGCTACCAAAAGTTTAAAGAAGAAATTTGAAACCGTTTCTGAGAAAATCTTGTTTTTGTATTTTTAAAATAGCAGAAATTGCTCATAATATTGCGCAAAAGTTACTAAACATTTTGAAAAATGTACGTAACCTTAATGAAAGAGCTCACTGTGGAGAACAAATTTTATTTGATGGAAAAATCTCTATCTTTAATTATCTACTTGTAGCAAGAGGCCGAAAAAATTCAAACCTTTGCAATTTTCGAAAATTTGGTGTTAACCAAGAAATTCAAACCCATACCACCTTTTCTTTTTCTTAATTTGGGAACTAGATTTACCCACTTTTACGTTATCAGGGCCAGGCAATGAAGTTTTTCCTGCCGAAAATCCGCCGGTTTTTTTCGCGCAGCATTACATAACTTTCCCTACACCACGTGTATACGTACGTATACGGGAAAGTAAAAATAGTTACTGGTACTTTGATTAGTTAAATAATAAAGAGTTTTGAACAAACCAGCTAAAACTAAAAATTTGAATATTTGTATAGTTTTTCTCATTCAAAATATTATCTATTTATGTAAAGAATAACTATTGATGATTAGATTATCTATTGATGTAAACGAAAGTTTGTATGTAATATCCCTTTATGTTAAAGTATATGAATTTTCAAAACAAAACAAAAAACAAAAAAAAAAGAATCCTGAGCCATTACTGAACCAATCATTACCACATATTGGTTATCATTACCCCTAATTGGTTTAAGTATTCCTCTTTGTTAATAAACCTTCAGAAGTACTGGAGTGTTTACTCAAGCTTATTACCAGACTTTCATGACGTGACTGTAAAATGTGCGACATTTTAGTAGGGGTCTGCACGTTATGTAATACTACTTCACCGTGCCCCATGGGCTGAAAGCCAATTGCGTGACAGTTTTACTTTGCGGCGACACAATGATCCCTCACGTGCGGTTCCTGCCCCGCCCACTCCCAGGCCTCATGGAAAACTAATTACGCATTTTAATTAAAGTTCCGTTATCGACTTCTCTTCTATAAAAGCTTTATTATATTTTAATCACAGACGAGTGCCAATCAGGTAATTGACGGCGGAGGGCAGACCTCGGCACTCATGGAATGAACTGCGGGCGCAAATAACGAGAGGAGGCCTCCATTTCATCCGGTATTCTTTTTTCTTTTTCTTTTTAATTTATTATTTCTTTTATTACTGCCGTCAGAAAGAGGTCTGTTGTTCAAAAGAAGGGTACATAATATAATAATTATATTCAAAAGCAATGTAATTACTTTGACATTTTGAGGAAAAATTACTTGGTAGTGCATTTTCTGAATTTTTTTCTAAGAATGTAAGAAATAGAAACGTTAAAAACGTATCTCTGAAACACCATGTCAAAGTGAAGGAGGTTGTCTCATTTTATCGAAAAAATTGACCTTGAGGAGAATGCTAGGTTGAGTGCTTTCAATGAGAGTGCAAGTCAGACATCGTGAACGACGCATGCGTGTACCAATCATTGAAGCACGTGACGAGTTGACGAGTTGATTATTTCTAATCCTGCCTGTCCAGTGCTTCGTCTAATTACTTTTAGTTCTCAGAAACTGAGCGTATGCTAACAACCCACCCCTGATTTTTTGTCACCAAATACCTTAATTTCTTACCTCAGAGTAAGAAGCTTGAATGACTAGCACCTGGCGGGTATTGACTAGCAACCAACTACAGTTGACAACAGTTGACACAACCGCCAACACAAAATAGTCAATCCACCTAATATCCAAAAGCGAGACGATAATAATGTAGTTTTTCCTGGCCAAAGCTGTATCATACTGTACACTTACACTTAAGGGGACCGCGTGACATCAAACACCAATAAAGGAACAATATGCCAAAAGTAAAAAAAAAGCAAACATGTTGAACCCGTAGGAAAAAGGACTGCGACGAACTGAAGATGACAGAAAAGAGTACTGCTAGACAGAAGACACAAAATGCACGTCCGCGTGAGATCGATAGCCAAAAAGCGTCTAAAGAGATGTCAAAAACTAAGCAATGTCCAAAACTAACAAAGAAGATTTATTACAATAAAAGGAAAATAACTCTGAACTTTTTATGTGCAAAGGAGAATATTGGCCATACTAAAGACAATATTGTAAGAGCATAACAAATCTAATTGTTAAGTAAATTGTTTATATAATAGTGAGGTGCGTGTCACCGCGCCGTAAACAAACTTGTGTTGTTTATAGAGAATACTGAGACAATTGACAAACTATTCACGATCACTTCGAATAATTTTCATGTGATAGAAGAATTAAAAATTTTATCGAACGCGTTGTTTCTTATTTGATGCAGGTGACAACGCGGCAATTCAGCGCGCAGCTGATGACAGGGTTTCCATCCTTCCGGAAGCGGCAACCTTCAAGGCATTTACGACTATTCACAGTGGCATGTAGGGTCATTTCAATGGCGACCAGTTTCAAGACTCATTAATTAAATTAAACTCAAATTTCAAAATAATTTTAAAAAATTGTATATTGTAATGCTTGGAGGCGACCAGACACAATGCTTGGAGGCCATCAGTTTCAAGACACAGTACTTAAATTAGACTCAAATTTCAAAATAATTTTTAAAAAATGTATATTGTAATGCTTGGATGTAATACCCGTCACATTACATGAACATTTACAATTCCAAATATTCACTGCCTTGTGTTCGGGATTCTTAGTTTCTCTCATCTTACCACAGAAGAAAACTCAGGAAGGCAGCGATAGGCAGAAAACAGACACACACAGACCTCCCCCTACGATATTTTCCTGGCGTCCTCTGTTGGTGGCAGAGGCATCGGCGACCGCGCGGTCATTGCATTACTGCTGCAGCAGTTGGCGAAGTGCTGGCGAAGTGCTATTTCTGCGTCTGGAAGATTTAGACCAGTAGTGCCAAGGTCTTCTACTGGTGGCAGTAGCACGCGTCGTGGCTCCGTAGCACGCCACGAGCTACTCTACGCAACTAGCGTCGGGAAAGGAAATTATTAGTAACCCCGCCAACAGGGATGGCTTTGTCTCTGGTGGCGGGGTGACGAACTTCGTGAAGGGGAGATTTCGTCGTGGCACTCGTGCAACGAACTCTCGCTCGTGGCATCAACCTTGAAAACACTTATTCAGAATTTTCGGCTCTATCAGGTGTTTTCCCATCAGAGGATCGCGAGAGTCAGAACGCTGCGCCGCTAATTAGGCGCACTTCATGAACGACTCACGTGCTTATGATCGCAAGCAATGGAACGAAATAAGCGTACACGAGCTAGAGATCTCTAAGCATTCACCAGCTTAAATGGCTAAGGGTATCAGCTGATGTCAATGCAATGCTGATATCTGACGTCTGACGTGGAGGTCCTATGTTTTGATTCCTGACGGTGACAGGATTTTCAACACTAGCTAGACAACACTAGCTTGGTCGAATTCAGCCGCTGCCTGCAGGAGAATTTTAGTGTTCGACTGATCTGATCGGTAGTTTTCCGTTTTTTCTTCGAACAACACCAGGCAAATGCCAGAGCAGAACTCCAAAAAACGGGCCACGAACCGCACGCGATATTTCCTTGCTTCTCCTTGTTCTATCCTCATAGCTTACGTATATACACTTACATGCACTACACAACCGTACCTGCTGGGAGACCAGTCGGTGGCTTAGAGGTTGTCCCGGCTGAGGCGGTGCTCCGCTGGTGGGGATCCCTGGTTGGGGAAATATCCGCAAACCGACATGGTCAGCGCTGGACCTCATCGTACAGCAAGATAAAATCACAGATACATCCTGCGACAAAATATGCACTATGCTTATGGGATTAACAATCTTGCCAGTTCACGCGTTCGGAATCAATCAATCGAAGCATTCATTTCCGCATAGTTAAGTTCTGAGCATGGAAATGCATAATCGCGGCATACGGCAGCGTGTCACTGCATCCTCCATTTAGAGCCTGTCTATGTGTTAAGTACCTGAGACTATGTCAGCACGTTGGCGAGTCGATCAAGTTCGAAGTCAAATTGACAAGTAAGTGCGTAGCTCTTTGAGCTTTCGGGAAACCTGCGCTTTCTCTATCACTCAACAGGTTATTGTATCGTAGGATGAAATGTGCATTATGATAGGCTGTTTTCCCCATAAACAGATGCCATCTGTTTGCTGTATTTCGAAATAGTCATTAGGTTGTTGAGAGTTTCTTCTCATACTTCACTCACGAGCCTCTTTCCCTAGAAAAACGAGCTATCGTTTATTGTGTTTATACGGGCCTTACTTACTGTCGTATTCTAATGTCCGTCTCCGTTTACTACGTGTTCTGATTACAGCGATTTCAGCGACTGTAAAATTTTGGGTCTTCTTTATTTCAACTCGGGGTTCACCCTGGTTTTCATGCTTGGCAAGTATGAGACATGCTTTTCTGTAACATTCTTTAAACCTCTTCAGATTAGGGGAACCTCGTGCCTTACGTAAGATCGAGGTTTACTGCGTCATAGATTTTGCCTATGTCTTTATGATATTAAGAAAATAATTGCACAAGATGTGACGTACCGGTACGATATAATATTGTATACATTTAAAGACAGTTTGTACTGATTTACTCTAAAATAACTTTTGTCAGCACATGAAAAACACACAATCGCTAACGAGAAATTCTAACTTAAAAAGAGAGAACATTTGTGAATATATTTTATAACACAAATATTAAGAGATTAATATATTGATGGATATGATATTTTAAATTAAATGCTAGTAAATTAAAAAGTATAATTTGAAGCTAATGTCAGGGTATTAAATACCAGTAAAATCATTTGTGGAAGTGATTAATTTTGTTAAAATTCCGAATTTATCTTCCTATTTGACAAACATCCCCATTATAAGTAATTTTTACCCTATAATTTGTAAAACATGCGCATATCATTCAAGGAATATACGCATAGTAGTGGGGAATGGCCGGTTCTGCATCACAACAAATATGGCGGCGGTTTGTTGACATGCCGGTTCTGCATCACAACATCCGGTTGTGGTTTGTTGACATCCGGCGTCAACATCCGGTTGTGGTTTGTTGACATCCGGTGAAGGCCGCGTCCTTGTGACGTCACAAGGTCGCGTGGGAGGCCGCGTCCTTGTGACGTCACGCAGCGCCGCCGCCGGGGCGTGCGCTGCCCGTGCGCCACCCCCCGGAATAAAAAAAATAGGCCGCGCGGCCTTGTGACGTCACAAGGTCGGGGGGAAGGCCGCGTCCTTGTGACGTCACGCCGGGCGTGCCCAGCCTGTCTACCAACCCCTGAAATAAAAAAATTAAAAAAAATAGACTGGACGACTAGGGGGGAGGAGGAGTGGGATGGAGGAGGAGGAGGAGGAGGAGGCCCTGCCTGGCGGTGACGTAGGGTGAATGAGAAGACGAGAGAGAGAGACAATTGCAGGTCAACAAGACATTTATTGTTATTTTTTTTTTGATATCGAATGTTACAATAATTTTTTACAAAATGAATGTTTGTGCTGGCGATGAACTCTCTCTTCTTTCGTCCTTCCATTCCCTCTTCATCTTCTTCTTCTTCGTCTCATCATGTGAGGTTGTGGGACGCGCTTCCGCTTCATCTTTGTGCGATGCGACGGTTGGAGACGGGAGAGCTTGAACGTCTTTCCGGATGAAGGTCATGCGTTTCTGTAGAAGCTTTTTCTGGCACGGCTTGTAATGCGTATCGATGTTCGAATCTGGAAGGTTGCCAATGAGTTGATCCATCATGCTAAGAACTTCAGTATGCATGAAAACGGCAAGGTCATACATAGTCTTTTCTTTTTCGTCGCTGAAATGATAGGTTTGCTCTTGTCGAAGACGCTTCGCGGTGTAGGCGACGTTCCACACGGCGTCGGAGATGTCCCACAGCCTAGGGATTTTCCACGCATCGTTCTTTTCCTGGCAGGCGACAGTGGAGAGATCGTCTGCGGCCTTTGCGACGTTGATCCACAGCTTGGCCACCTCGCCCTTCCACCCGCTGCTCTCGTCGAGGGCGTCTTCGTAGGCGAGCCGCGCGGCGGCGATTTTCGCTTCACGTCTTGCCATGTTGACGGACACTGACTGAATGAGAAGAGTGTGTGAGACTGCACTTTACAACAACGAACAAACTTCCGGTTCATAGGCTGGAGGAGTATTTTCGTTCGGGGAGGGGAGAGCCTGAATCACTTGGCGGATGCGGTCCACGCGTTGCTGCAGAGCCTCCTTTTGAAGCGGATTTTTAAAAAGCCGACTGGCAATTTCCATGACGGCTAGTACTTCCGCATGCATGAAGACGACAGTGTCGTGAATAGACTTTTCCCTCCCAATCCAGTCTTTCGCACTCTGCTCGTCGTGAAGACACCTCGCGCTGACGGCAATGCCAATTGCTTTGTCGTAAATACCTTTCCACATCTTCACGCTTTTTTCAGCTTCTTCTCCTTCCTCGGAGGCGGCGGTGGCGACGTCTACGGCGACGTTCTCGAGGTTTTTCCACATCTTGACCGATGCGCTTTCCCATCCGCTGTCGTCACCGTTGACGTTGTTTTCACAGAGGAGTGTCGTGTCACGTCTTGCCATGTTGACGGTCGTGGACGGAATAAAAGATGACGCCAACATCATGACATTGCAAATGCTCCCCCCTACCACTACTCATATTTCCCCCACCTTTTTTTTCTCTCTGACTTTAGAGCGCAAATGAAGGAAAGCAGTCATTTAAATATAATCATAAAAAATGAAACAGAAATGAATATAAAATAAATAAAACAAATGAACAAATATAAAAATAAATAAAACGGAAATGAATAAATAGATAGAGAAAGCCTACTCTACAACCCCGCCTGCAGGGACGAACGTGTACGCTGAAGGAGCGGACGGACGCATACACATGATGCGGAAATGACCCCAGGGCAAACTTGAAAATTTATCGAGCCAGTAGCGTTTGTCGTCTGCCACACTCAACGAACGCTTGTTTTGGACAAAGGAATAATTATGATGGTTTTTGGAGCGTATGCAACATTGTTTATCGATTCTATTGCGATTATGAAATAAACACTCCAGGTAATTTTCGAATTTGTATTTTTTGACAATCGAACGTTGCACTCCTTTTGCTCGGGAAACAGTCGCTTGAGAGCGGGTGAGAAAGGAGTACATTTTTGGCCGCAAACCTACAAATTGAACCATGGGATCATTTCCGCATTCGTCCTTAAACAGTCCCAGTACTTTTTTATTGCGTGGTGTGATGTGAAACGCATTATCGGGAGGAAAGCAGGACGTGTCGAACCATTCTGAACACCGAATCATCACCGAATCATCTCAGCGTACACGTTCGTAGAGGTAGAGAAAACGAATGAATCGGTGTCCATGTACAGAAGGTGAAGCTCGCGAAGATGCTCTTTGCAATATTTATAAAAGAAATCGTACATTCTAAATTTTGAAATTTCCAAAATACAAAAGCCCAAATAAATGGGCTTAAAGAGCTTCACTTCTGTTTTGAGCAACTCGATGGTCATGAGATCTCCCTTGACATGGTGACTTCGCACGAATGCGGGGTCTGCAATGAGACGCCGCGCCCCACACCTCCCCCACCATCTGTTCACGAGATAGATGCGTCGATGATTGCGCACGTCCTCCATCGATTTCCCGTAAACGGAGTTATTCATGAGTTTAAAAAATTTATCTTCAAAATCGGAGGACGCGCGCTGGCGCCGTGAATTGTTGAGGTCCATGTAGGTGGCAAGCCAAGGACTTTGATCGAAAGAGAGAATGCGATGAATGTGGGAGAGTTGCACGCCCAACTCCATGGCCTGAATTAAATTTTGAATATGAATGACGTAGCGACGCTCTGGCAACAGCGTCGCCAATAACTTGACTTGCCTGCTTTTCGTGTCGGGGGGCACCCGTGTCTCAGGACAAGGAGGCAAGTCGCTCAATCGATCGTGAATCTCGTCTGGATAGTCGAGGTCGACTTCGAGAACGTATCCGCGATCGGTCTGGGCGGCCGCCTGCTTCAGGTCGAATGTCGGACTCCGTCATCCATTTAAACCGTCCTGTGGGCAGTGGATGACGCATACTAAAACCGTACAAATTATTCGCATCCACGTAGGAGAGATAAGATTCCTTCTCAGACGGATTGAAGGAATCTCCCACGTGTGCGTGATTGGCCTCCCCATGGCGCCCGACCACCTGCACGAGGCCGCCCCTGATACCTTTTTCGAAAAAGAGAACCATGTCAACGTCTGTGAGAAGCTCCAGTGTGACGCCGGTTGTTTTTAGCATGGCGTCCCACGAGAGCCCGGGAGCGGTGTAATAAAATGCAGGATCGAGACCGTACACCTCCAAACACAAATTTCTAAAAGTTTCAAAAACGTCGGTGAGCAACAACACGTCGATTTTCAAATACAAATCGGCGTACTCACCTAAATTTTGAATGGAGAAAGCGTCCCACACGGCCAGCGCGTGAGCGTACTCCGCGTCCGAGATCGCTGTGTTTGTGAGCTGGCTAAAAAAGGCCTCGCGTGGGGGCAAAGACGTTTCTTCCAACTTCGACATGCAATTCACATAGTCGTAGGGGAAGACGCCCTTCCTGCGAGCCAGGGCAAAGAGCGCATCGTCGGGAAACGTCGCCCGAGTGAATTTCAAATTTTGAATCGAAAGGGATTGACTCAAACTGTCGAGTCCTGCACCTAAAAATTTAAAAGAATCTAAAAAGCGCAATTCCACACGTCCGATTCTCTGGGAAATGGACACGAATCTCTCGTGATTATGTGGAATGGCGCTCAGCTCCTCGTAGCCACTATCTGCCCAGGCTTGCAAGAGAAAATGCCAGTCGTACCCGCTTCCGTTATGCATCAAGACGGGAATGTGTTTTGGAGCCCGGAAGAGGACGTTGCAAATTTGATGAGCTGCTCCACGGAAACGACCGGTGAAATGGTCGTGGTCTCGAACACGAATGTCATTTGGACGAAAAGGGCGCTTACATATGTGACATTCGATGGAATTTTGAAAAGCAATTTCGTCTTCCTCACGCATGAGGAGAGAAACCGGATGATCCAAAAGGAATTCATAATCTTTTGCCATGGCCACTAAATGTTCGACCAATTGATTGCCAACGTCGCGCCCGCGATACACTGTTCTTTGGGAGCGCGCTTCATCAAAATCGCACACCACTTGAATACATACTGAAAAGGGCTCGTGAATTTGATAGGCCTGAAGATAGGATTCGTTCGGCGATGGCTCACATGAGGAGACGGGAACGGTGAGCGCTTCAAAATCAACATACACCGCAATCGGGCATCTCTGTTGTTTTTCGGGATTTTTGAAGTGCATGAATCGTTCGTCTGAAGAAGAAGACGGCAACGTCAAACGTGTTGGTGACACGGCACTGCAATCTATCATGTGAGCATCCAGCTTCTGCTGTGAACGAAATACGTTCAAACACCGTTCGCAAGCGAAAATCCTATGTTCGTGTGCGTTGTGTTGGCCACTCACCAACCTACTCAAATTTTTGATCCAAACATAGTGACTTACGCCTTTTGATGCATATAACAGCATATTGAAATGGTTCTCTTTCTTTGTTTCAGCAAAGTGCACAGGACCTACAACGTCCCACGTTTTCTTTTCATTGCACCAAACGAGATTGAAAACGTGAAAAGAATAGTTGGAATTTTGTTTCTCGAAACGCTTAATATCGTGAACAGACATTGGCCAGGAGATGTCACGCAAATCGAGTTGAGATTCTAATGCATCAAAAGTAGACTGATAGGTGGTGGCACGTTCTAGTCGTCCTCTTATTACACGGCTAGCATTCCCGCGACCGAGACGTTTGTGAAAGACTCCACAAGCGAGGGCCCACAGGAAGCATTTCTCATCTCGATTATGCACGTTAATAACAGCGTGGCGACGAGCAATGCTATCGGGGAGGGGAAGATATGAAGATCCACTGTGAGCGATTGGCTCAAAAAGATGAATGTGAATGTGAAGGCCGATAATTTCGTATAGTGCTTTTCCACTATCTCGTTCCTGAAACTC
Source organism: Acheta domesticus (assembly GCA_031308135.1). Lineage (NCBI taxonomy): Eukaryota > Metazoa > Arthropoda > Insecta > Orthoptera > Gryllidae > Acheta > Acheta domesticus. Next base: position 29,190,634 of record JAHLJT010009419.1, on the reverse strand, counting down.
ATCGAATTTGGAATTGATTGGATCCACAATACGTTGAGAAAAAAAATCCACGATATTATCACTTTGAGTCACCACAGCTGCGCGAGCGTTCAGAAAGATAGGTTGTACCTCTCCGATAATTTCGTGCGTGACGGGATGATCTCGCTCAATCATGAAATGACGAATTCGAGTTGTGCAAATATTTTGAAACTAGGACTCGATGGAGAGAACAGTTCAAACAACTTGCGTTGGAACGGAACTTGACAACGATTGAGAAACGTGAGGGGATCGAAGTCATGTAAAGAATTAGCAATGATACCACGCTGCACCCGACTGTTTAAAGACTGCACGACGTCCGTCCATTGGAGAGCATTTGCATTGTCTGAACCGTGTTGATGTGACGGTTGATGCTGACGGCGATCTATGAAAACAAACAAAAAAATGCGCGGAAAAAATGAATGTCTATTTAGGGAGAACACGTCACTATGAAAGCCTTGTATTTTTTCAATGTGAAATTTACCGTGATCGCTGTCTTGACGAATCGCAGGTGATGAAGATGACGCCGGCGGTGACGGCTGTGGCGACGATGATGTGGTCGGTCGAACCACAGACTCACGCTGCTCGCGTTGAAATCGATGTAACACATGTTTCTTCATCTGATGAAAATAGATAAATGAATTAAAAAATTGAAAAATAGACAATAAGGAACATGTACTAAAAAAAAATAATAGAATTTTAATTACCGTTTATGTTCTAAATAATTTCAATCGATGCACATGTACGGTTGACGTCACAGTTGTTCACTGCAGCGTGTCTCAACGAAGAATGATGTTCTTCACACTAGATTGCGTTGAAGTCGTTGAGTGGTAAGGAGTGGAGTGGTGGTGGGGTGTTGGAGACACGTGCGTTTTAATGAGGGAAAAACGGAAGTCGTTATGGAAAGGAAAAACCCACATTCACCGCAGTGTCGGAACGCGAGCGGTAATTTTTTTTCGTCACCGAAGGAAGTGGCAAATTAACCGCAACGTCCGCCGGAAGCGTTAATGAAGTCGTGAAGGAAACGGAAGAATGCGGTTCACCACCACCACCATCAGGAAGCAACAAACGACCACAACGTTCGAAGCGCTAATGATGCTGCTACGTCATTTTTTTTTCAGTGTCCGTTAAGTCGATGCATATATATAAGCGCTGCTCTCATTGTGAAAGTGACACAAGTGCAAGACTCTTGATGCTATTGCTGGTGCTGGTGCTGCTACTGCTTCTCGCTCCGTGATGGCTGAAATTCGTGAAATTGTCGACACTGAAAACGTCGATAGTGTTTTCGACGCGACGCAGGCCGCGATGCCTTTACGTAAGAAGAGGAAGACAGCGTAAGTATTTGCCATTCCTTTCTCATGTATTCAGAATGCATTATTGAATATTTGTAAACTTCATTGATGTTATTTTATTTTAAGGTCCAACGAAGCTCTCAGGAGGGAGCTCCTCGAGAGAAGAATTATGGGCGCTGACGTTTTTACGTTAGACCTCTCAAACGCGGACGTAGACGAGGGCGATTTGAGTCTCGCCCTCATCGCCACGGAGGCGTCGGCGATGATGCCGACAAATCGTCCGTCGACGTCGACGACGGACGAGTACAAGGTGCAGGTGATTCAGCCTCAAATAGAGGCCAGCACTGCATCTTCAACAACGGTGGCGGTGCCAATAAACGACGAGACGGTGACGTGTCTCGTCGAAGGGCAAAACTGCCCTATTTATCTGTACACACCACCTAAAGAGACGTAAGTAGAAGGAATGAAGTTTGAGAGAGAGAATTTTTTATTTTTAAAAAATTAATAATTTTTTATTTTTTATTAGAAACATCTGGGAAGCCATAGCGCAGAGGGCAGAAGGGTCAATGGTGACCAGGAAATGGGAGGAGCTCCCAAAAGGAGTGGGCTTTCCAATCACTCAAGCCCGGCGCTACACGTCAGATCGCTTCAACACCACCAACTATGGAGTGACGTTGGCGGAAAAATATAATATTTTTTTGCCGACAAGGTACATTGCTATAATTATTATATTATTTGTGTTCATAATTTTAATCATCATTATAATTATACTAATGATATATTACGATTTCTAGATTCACAGCCTTCATCGATGAGATGGGGGTAGACACTTTTCTAAATTCAAAGACATATGTATTTTATTTTGGAATAAATAAAAATAATAACGCTTATATCATATTAATTTATCCGGAAGAATATTTAATACAGCAAAAAACATGGAAATCGATTTTAGAATATGGTCGCAAATACTTCAATTTTTAAATTGTAAATTTGTAAATTTGTAAGATTGTAAATTTGTAACATTCATTTACATCTGCTTTATCATGTCACTCCTAGTTACTAATAGAAATTGTAATTTGAATAATTAATCTTTTAATAAAAAAATGTATTACTGAATTTTTTTAATTTTTTCTTCCTTCATCTATTTCCCCTTCCTATATCCATTGGAAAAAAAATTAAACCAGAAGAAAACTTTACTGAAGTAAAATAGAAAATACTTTCATTTTAATTTACAACATTCATGTCACTCCTAGTTGCTACTAGAAAATGTAAAGTTTCATTGTGTCTTAATTTTTTTCTTCCTTCATCTATTTCCCCTTCCTTTATCATGATGGGCATGGAGTGTGTGTGTGGTCTGTCACCATTCAAAAGGTAGTTTTAATCAATACATTAAAATGATTCATTCTATTATCATCAGGACATGGTGTGTGGTCTTTATCAACAATCGAGTCGTATGGTATTGAAAACAGAGTCTAATAGAATATGATGTTTTTAAAGTAATTAAACTAATAATATTCTCATTAAAATTTCTTCTCAACATTCGTTCAATTTTCCATTCTTTATTGAAGATGAAAGAATTAAAAGCACCCATGTATAGTCATCAATCTATTCAATGAATGTATTAAATTTAATCATTATTCATTCAAAAGAGATTTTTTTTCTTTTTATTCATAAGAGGAAATCTAAATTTAATTTTTATAGGAATCCTATGTAGGTGGTGATAGGGTAAAGCATTTCGACAATTTATATATACACATTATTTATTAACAAATACACATTACACATTATATTTATATACACATTATTTATTATGCAAATGTATCCACTGTTTATACGTGCGGTCCCCACACTATTCTTCATACACTGTAACAAAAACAATACTTTTAAAAATTTGAGCAAAAGCAAATCAACATCGAACATGTATAAATAACAAATACACTCACCAGGCTGCTGCTGCTGCTGCCGCCACAGCACCGTTTGTTGCCGCCGCATAATTTCTTCCAGCTCCTCCCTCGTCAATTGAGACAAGGGAAGAGCTGGAGGTGGCGGCCGGCGCTCTGTCGCAGCTTCCTCCTCCTCCTCCTGCGGGCGGTGGTGGCGGTGGTGGCGATAGCGGCGGAGCTGCTGCATGCGCTCTCTCCGCCGCGCGTCCACGTATGGTGTCTCCTGGCGAGGAGGAGGCGCCGGCTGCGATGGTGACGGCAGCGGTGACGGTGTACGACGACCCACCACATGCGGTGGATGTCGTATCACCGTCTCCCGTGGTGGCGGTGGGGCTGACGACGTCTGCTGAGGCTGCGGCGGAGGCTGCTGCTGCTGCTGCTGTTGTTGTTGCTGCTGCTGCTGCGGCGCCAACGTTGATGACGGGGACGGGGTAGAATACAAGGCCGTGACCGGCCCGCCGACAGCATAGGCAAAGCTATCCAGCAGGTGTTTCAAGTACACCCGCTGGAGAGTAGGATTGCCAGCTTCTTCTTCTTCGACCGGCGGTCGGCCGAACAGCCAGTCTACCGCCGTTGCCCCTATATTGTCGCGCACCTTCACGCTGGCGCCGCAGTTCAGTAGGAAGGCGAATGCCTCCGCCGCACCATGCAGCACCGTCAGGTGCAACGCCGTATAACCTCGAAGATCTTGAGCGTTTATATTTGCTTCCTCACCCACCAGGCGGGCGCATATTGCAGCGTGATTTGAACGAGCGGCCACATGTAGTGGCCGCTCTCCATTAACATCAACTGCACGCACAAAGAGTGGATACAGATGTAGAAGATGTACAACGGCGTCGTAGTCGCCGTTTGCACAGGCTTCATAAAATGTAAGCAACATGACTCTAATGGTGTTGACGCAATGGTAAACTAAGATGGTAGTGCGTGCGCAGCGTATATAAAGGTGCGACACGTCAAGTGAAGTGGCGGGGCACACGATCATTTCATTGGCTTGTCTTTAAAATTTTTAACAACTCCGTCTAATTAACAACGTTCAGTAAACGTCGTTAATCCTATCACATCGACTTCCAACATATCGCAAACACACACGCTTCGTTAACGACGGGAAGTGCAAACGAGCTGCGCCTCGGCGCGACCGCGACCGCGACCGGACGCAGCTTCCGGCAGCGACCAGACGCAGCTTCCGGCAAATCGCTCGCCGGTTGTGCGCATACGTTTTAACCGCAAACACACGCTTCGTTAACGACGGGAAGTGCAAACGAGCTGCGCCTCGGCGCGACCGCGACCGGACGCAGCTTCCGGCAAATCGCTCGCCGGGTGTGCACGAGTCTGAATGCAACATATTTACCATTGCAAGACATATAAAATATTGAAACATTCATTAACAAAATTGAATGCTGTTCATAAACCATATCATATGAGGGATCATTCGTTAAGGATGTCCTACTTGGTGCTTTGATTGGGAAAATAAAATAAACAAAATAATATGTAATCATAAAAAATGTATTTGAGAGAAATAGATTAGATTTACATGAATAAATGTGCTAACATAACATTATAGTCTGTGTTTCAAAAAAATATACATGACAATATTATAGAATTATTTATTGTAATACGAATAATTCATCTATGGCTTCTTCTTCTTCTTTTGTTGATGGAATGTCCTCGTGAACGACAGAAGATGCATGAACAGCATCATCAGGACCATCACCATCAGGACCATCACCATCAGCCTTGTAAAATGTTGTTGAAGAATGGGGCTGAGAATGGGGCTGAAGAAACGCCATTTGTACGGCTCGCATGAGCCAGTTTGCAGCATGTTGCATGCAATGTTGAACGTTGATCCCACAACATAAATGTGTCGTGTCGGTCGATGACGTCAATGATATTTGCGAAGGAGAAGAAGAAGATGAATTCTTCCGCGACCTTTTAGAGATAGGCGATGTTTGCTTCCGTTGATGATTTTCACGCTTTTGTTTGTTTTTTTTATTGTTTTCTTCTTTGTCTTACAGTGTTTCACGCAAGGATGTGAACATGTGACTGTTTTCTTCATTTGTTTCTTTCCTTTTTTCTCAACGATTGACATCTTCATCTTCTCATTTGCTTTGATCGAGTCTTCCTCTTCTTCTTCTTCGTCTTCATGCGATATGCTACATGATGGAGAAGAGTCTCGCGCAAAACTACTACTCTCTTCCGATGTGTTCATGATTGTAGTCGTCTCGACAATGAGAGTGTCTACACTCATTTCACGTTATTTTTATACTTTGCGAACGAGTTCTGTGATTGGATGATAGTCCATGTACCGTTCGTAAAAAATGAGACAAAAGGCAGACGTGTTAGCGGGCACGTTCGAATTGCATTCGAAAAAAGATTTTGATGTCTGATGCTGAAGCGATTGTCGGCTCCTAGCGGCGTGATAAATCAAAGATGACAAACGGACATATGTTTTTCACTCCGTGATGTGTAATACACGAAATAGGATGACGATCCAAATACGATTTTTCGAAATTTTTGAACATTTCGAAGAATTCCGGTATATGCACACCACCCTTGTTCCATCCTATGCGCATCTCGTGATAAGGAAAAAACTCGTCGTTGATGTAGAGTTTAATCGTTCTTAAATCGCATAGATCGAACTCGCTAGGATTCTTTTTCATATCGTTTCGACGATTGGTTTGCAAAGCGAAGATGATGTACTGCGGATGCTCCACTCCGCTGCTTGTTTTCACCGTCCACTCGTGTCGCGTTGTCAGCGGCAAATTTGCGATTCGTGGAGTTCGACCTCGTGAATTAAGAGGTAGCTTGACCTACCGTTGTTGAGAACGTGTACATATGCATTTTACCGGCATCGCTGAGGTCGGCGAGCGGCATTCTCCAAACGATGCGCTGAATTTCTATTTTCGACGGGTTGCAGCTCCCTCTTCCTTTGATAGAAGACAGTCGGCGTCTGTTCGCGTGCGAGTCAGAATGAGCTCGTGCTTCACGCCGGAAACGATGCGTCTGTGGTCCTCGGCGAAGGAAGGAAGAGTCTGAGCGAAATCCAGGCCACGAACG